>CM019697.1:20412598-21012598 GCA_009760885.1 Achatina immaculata | reverse complement strand
ATGAAGAACAGGCAACAAGGATCTGTTAACTCCACTACCTGGCCACAAGGGAAAAAAAAAAAAGAATGGAAACTTATAAACCCAGGAATCCGAAAAAGTCAAGTCTCTGGACTTCTGGCCGTGCGATAGAAAAGGGCACTTTATTACAAGACTCCCATCATGAAACCGTGTCCCATCCTTTTCTATACAGCCCTTACATTTCCACCATATTTTGTCACAGCCATGCTTCAGTTTGGTCATAAATCATCTTTTGTGGTTTATTTTGCGTGAAAGAGAATTTGAAATTAAATATTTAAATGTGCTTTTGAAAAAAAAAATGGGTGATAAGGCACAACAGATGCATGAGAGGAAGATAAATGCATTTGTGCATGGGACACATTGAATAGAGCAGGCTTGTTACTGAGAGGCGGGTGAGAGAGGGAGAAATACAGGGGAACCACATGAAGTGTGGTAATCAATACAGTACAGTATTTATTTGTTGTTGTGGTTTTGTTTTTTTTTTTTTTGGGTTTCTTTTATTCCTCTTTATGTAATCCACAGGGTTCCATCAGTGAAATGGGTCTAGGAATGTTATCATGGTGGAATGCTGGTTAATCCAGGATTGCTGTGTGTGTGTGTGTATGTGTAGAAGAGAGGCAGAGAGAAAGAGAGGCTGAGCTTGCTAGAAAACTCTGTTATTGATTGCCATTGTACCAGTGCTTTCATTTTAATTGGTGGTGTGAGTGATGCAACGTGTGTGATGTTTAGTAGGAATATGTTGATGCATGTCTGGTTGTAAAGGCTTGTGGTGTGAGTGATGCACGTCTGGTTGTAAAGGCTTGTGGTGTGAGTGATGCACGTCTGGTTGTAAAGGCTTGTGGTGTGAGTGATGCACGTCTGGTTGTAAAGGCTTGTGGTGTGAGTGATGCACGTCTGGTTGTAAAGGCTTGTGGTGTGAGTGATGCACGTCTGGTTGTAAAGGCTTGTGGTGTGAGTGATGCACGTCTGGTTGTAAAGGCTTGTGGTGTGAGTGATGCACGTCTAGTTGTAAAGGCTTGTGGTGTGAGTGATGCACGTCTGGTTGTAAAGGCTTGTGGTGTGAGTGATGCACGTCTGGTTGTAAAGGCTTGTGATGTGAGTGATTCATATCTGGTTGTAAATTCTTATGGTGTGAGTGATGCAACGTGTGTGAGGTTTAGTAGGAATGTGTTGATGCATGTCTGGTGTAAAGGCTTGTAGTGTGAGTGATGCATGTCTGGTGTAAAGGCTTGTGGTGTGAGTGATGCATGTCTGGTTGTAAAGGCTTGTGGTTTGAGTGATGCATGTCTGGTTGTAAAGGCTTGTGGTGTGAGTGATGCACGTCTGGTTGTAAAGGCTTGTGGTGTGAGTGATGCACGTCTGGTTGTAAAGGCTTGTGATGTGAGTGATTCATATCTGGTTGTAAATTCTTATGGTGTGAGTGATGCAACGTGTGTGAGGTTTAGTAGGAATGTGTTGATGCATGTCTGGTGTAAAGGCTTGTAGTGTGAGTGATGCATGTCTGGTGTAAAGGCTTGTGGTGTGAGTGATGCATGTCTGGTTGTAAAGGCTTGTGGTGTGAGTGATGCATGTCTGGTTGTAAAGGCTTGTGGTGTGAGTGATGCACGTCTGGTTGTAAAGGCTTATGGTATGAGTGATGCACTTCTGGTTGTAAAGGTTTGTGGTGTGAGTGATGCACTTCTGGTTGCAAAGGCTTGTGATGTGTTTGATTTTTAGCTCCATCAGCTTGTGGTAAGAATCAAGAAAAAAATACATAAAAAAAACATATTTATTGGTAACTGATTTGTTGTTTTTTTTTATGTACATTTATGTCTGTGTCTCTGTGTATATATTTGTTCTTGTGTTCATTTGATTGTGTGCTAACAGGCCTTGGCTAGGCTAATTTTTTCTCCATATTGAGCCGTTATCAGAATCATCTCATATTATATTGGTTGTTCGTGAAAGTGAAGAAAGTAAAATAAAAAGCATCACTGTATACACTATATACCAAGCTTTTCATGGTCACCAGGGGGTAAAAGAAAGCGGGGAAGACCCAAAGACACACTAAGAAGAGTTATCACCAAGGAGTGTTCAACAATGCTCATCAGAAACACCAAAGATCCAAAGCAAGTAGCAAGGGATCGCCAGACATGGAGAGCCTTGTCCTTCTCCCTGTGTGCCGCCTTAGGCCCAAGAGGATCAACTAACTAATATACACTATCTTCTTTTCTTTATCAAGTATCTTAGCAGTAATTTGCTCTTTTCAACACATTTTTAAGCAGAAATTAAACCTAAAATAAATGTAGTATTAATCTTTGTTTTAACACAGCAAGGTTTAAACTTGGAATCTAGTTTCTCAATTTCTTTGTTGTTAATTCTTTCTGTTTGTAAAGACAGAAGTGGCTGAGCACCCTTTTTCATATTTTGAAAGTTGTTACACTCCAAATTAACACTCTAAACCTCAGATTATCTCTCTCTCTCTCTCACTCTCTTTCTCACTCTGTTATATGAACAGCATATTTGTAGAATGTCTGGAATAGAGTGAAAGATGTATGATAAAGAACAGAATGTCAGACGGGCCTGCGTGCCCAATTCTTAACCTTTTCGAAATAAAGATCAATCAATCTGTCTCCATGAGACACATGTGATAATAATGGTATAGTGGTCAGGTGTCAGGGAGTAGTGATATAAATCATTCAGTTTGGTGTCCATCTGTGCTATGTGCTGCACTCTTTCTTTCTTTCTTTCTTGCCACTGTTGCCATTCTCTCTCTCTCTCTCTCTCTCTCTCTCTGAACAAGACACATGCGGCTTCCGCACGAGTCTTCTTACCTGTCCTTTGCCTTTTCTTTCGCTCTTGCCCAAATGAGCCCTCTGTTGCTCAACATCCTCTCTTTTGTTCTTTTCCATGTCTCCTGTGGTCTGCCCTTACTTCTATTCCCCTGTGGAGTCCATCTTAGTGCTGTTTTTGGTAGTGAGTTATCAGGTGTCTGGAGCACATGTCCCAATCATCGCCAGCGATTTTGTCTAAAATAGACAAATTATTATAAAATGATGAGATGTATAGTAAGCAGCATATGACGCCAAGCTACAGAGACAGTAGATTCAGAATAAATATGTCCACGATGAAGTATGTTATTATCTTAATAATACCACATGGAGATAAAGTCATTGAGTTGATTGACTAAAAAATGTCCAGGATGCAAGTCAGGTCTTCATCTTAAAGTCAAGTCTTTAAAGTAACTTGAGTTCTGAGTCAGCTGACTCCAGTCTACATCTCTCTAGTGTAGTCATTATGCTCAAGATTTTGTCTGACTCAGAGGCACACAGCACAGATGACAAGTTTTGATTGCAGTTATTGCCCCAACCACAACCACAAAATCATGATTGCCTTGAAAGAAGCATTTAGGGACTGTATTCTGCATCATCATCATCTATGGTTCCGATTTATAGTAACTGTCAGCTGAAGTATGTAAACAGTGCAAATCATGATCAGACTTACGGTAACTGTCAGTTGAAGTATATAAACAGTGCAAATCATGATCATGTAGTTATTATCTTCAATAACACACGATAAATAGTGTGTAAGTATACAACTATACACAAAGCTGCTCCTACTTTTTTTCCTGTTGTATACATTTTGTTATCTTCAGCGTGCATTGGCATGATCAGATGTCATGGGTTTATGCTGTCTCCTGGGGAGTTTAGTTTTGATGTGATACCAGTTAGAATGTAGAATGGGAGGTTGTATCTCCAGAGAAGACGTGATCCACTAGAGTGTAATATTTCCAGTGTATAAGATATAAAGATACGTCAGTATCCTGGACAGTGTATTATCCAAGACAGTCATATGTATAGAAGATAGCATGACATTTCTGTCTCATATATACCAGAGAGAGTGATATGTTGTAGGCTATATTCACGTAAGTTTTTGTGTTGTGGATTATGAGGGAAAAAATCTATTACTTCAGACATTGACACCATAATATACTATAATATAACGGACGGTACCTCGCTGTTCACAGCTGCTGATTTCAGTTATTTTGGAGGACATTCTCCTGGCTGTGACTGAGGCTTGTGTAGTCTGAGAACCCTCGACATGTCACGTGATTTTTATGTAACAACTGTATACGAGGCCTAGTCGAGGGAGGGGAGGGGTGGGGAGAGATATTAGCAAGCAAAGCTTCATGAATAGTGTTCTTTAGCAAAGTGACAGCTCTACACTAACCGGTCGATGGCGAAACATAGGTCTTTTTACGTCGTAAACGACAATTCACTTTGCTGGACTGGGATGTGCATAGACGTGAGTCCCGTTACAGTTCAGCGGGGAACGGGGTTAGTGAGCGAAGCTGTTCAGTTGCAAACAAACATGAACTGACCACCCAAGGAAATGACTTCACAACCTTGCGCTTCCACAGAATGAAATCAAGTCGATCGAATCGGATTCAAGATGATTCGATCTTGGCATTACCTGAGAAATGAGAGACGCGGGTTCAGATTCGATTCGCGACTTGTCATTTTCTTTTTAAGTCAGCTGATTCGACTGCTCTTAGAGCAACTGACTCGACTGCTCCAGTTAATGACTCTGCTGCTCTAGAAATTGACTCGACTGCTCCAGCTAATGACTCAACTGCTCTAGAAACTGACTCGACTGCTCCAGCTAATGACTCAACTGCTCTAGAAACTGACTCGACTGTTCTAGCTAATGACTCAACTGCTCCAGCTAATGACTCATCTGCTCCAGAAACTGACTCGACTGCTCCAGCTAATGACTCAACTGCTCCAGAAACTGACTCGACTGCTCTAGCTGATGACTCAACTGGTATAGGAACTGACTCAGCTGCTCTAGTAACTGACTCAGCTGCTGTAGCGCAGAGAAATATTCCTAGCATAACTATTAACAACGCTTGTTTCCCGACAATGCGCTAGCGGCCCGACCTAGAAATGTTGCCTCCCTTTGTAGTTGCATACATTACCTCCCCTCCCCGTTCTCAAGTTAATATTTTTAAACTGATTATGTTAATTAATGAATTAAGAAGTTAATGTGGGTACATTATTTACATCATCATATGTACAACGAAGAGCTTTAAAACCACATACAATGGTTTCTATATGTTTTAGCTTATAGCACACGTGTCTTGATGTTATTTGAACTTCTGTCTTCTTCTTCTTCAACAACTTTAAAGTTCACCTCCATTCCTCTATGTTCCTAATCTTCTCTCTCCAGTTGGTTACACCAATTTCTTTTATATCCTCTTCTGTGTTGTCTTTCCATCTCTGTCTTGGTCTACCCCTTGGTCTTGTTTCTCTCATCTCTTGTGTATACATTATTTTCGTTTTTCTGTTCTTTTCCATTCTTTCTACATGCACCAGCCAGCGTAGCCTGTTCAGTTTCAAGACATTTATAATTCGTTGGGATTTAAATAAGCTGTTCAGTTCAGTGTTATCTCTAGCTCTCCATTCTCCACTGTTGGTATCCTTTATGGGCCGAATGATTCTTTTTAGGATCTTCTTCTTAAAGATCTGTAATTCTTGTTCAGCTTTCTTTGTTGTACTCCACGTTTCTGATCCATACATGACGGCTGGTCTTACTATAGTTTTGTATATTGGTATTTTGGTGTTTTGTGACAAGATTTAGGATTTTAACAGGTGTTGCAGGGCAACTTATATTTTATTCTCTATCTGTACTATGAAATGAGTCATGAAAGTTGTCATGGACACACAAAAAAAGAACAAAACAAATATATCCATACTACAAGAACTTAATATTGAAGAAGGCTGGCTAGTAAAGAAGATTAAACAGAGAAAACTTAAATATTTTGGACACATTAAACGTCATGATAATCTAGAGAAGACCGTCTTGGAAGGGTACATAATGGGGAAAAGAAAGAGACGAAAAGGCGAAGATGGCTGCAAGACATCGTTGATGATCTGCAAATGGATGCATCAGCAGCAAGCCATCTTGCTCACAACCGAGAGGCCTACAGGAGTGCTGTTAGGGAGGCAAAGTTCCGCAAGGGACATGCAAATGAGCGAATGAATGAATGATGTGTACTCTGATTTTAATTTCCTTGCTTACTATGGTGCTTCTGTTGAAGGTTGTGCATAGATATTGTATGTTCCTGCTTTCCTAATACTAGTGACCAACTAGTATCAACTATATCTCCAACATTTATATAATGTGGATCATTCCGCCCATAGTCTCTTAATATCTTCATATACTCTGTCTTATCTTGGTTAATGCTCAAGCCCATGTTTAGTGCCATATCTCCCAGGTGTATGCAGGTATTGATGACTTCTTGCATAGTTCCTCCCACCAGGTCGATGTCATCAGCGTATCCTAGTATTTTAGCTTGGTCTTCAGTACTGCTTTCTTCTTTCGCGTTTCTGAATACCTTTTCTGGTACTAGGTTGAACAGTAATGGAAATAATGTATCACCTTGTTTTAAACCAGTTCTTACATGGAATGGTTCTGACTTTCTTCCTTTATGTATTACTATATTTTGTACATGTTCTGGTCAAAATGATTAATTAATTCAGTCAATCAGTCATTTGCATGTCCCTTGCGGACCTTTGCCTCCCTAACAGCTCTCCTGTAGGCCTCCCTAACAGCTCTCCTGTAGGCCTCCCTAACAGCTCTCCTGTAGGCCTCCCTAACAGCTCTCCTGTAGGCCTCCCTAACAGCTCTCCTGTAGGCCTTTCGGTTGTAAGCAAGATGCCCTGCTGCTGATGCGTTAATTCGCAGATTATCAACGATGTCTTGCAGCCATCTTCGCATTGGTCTTCCTCTCTTTCTTTTTCCCATTATGTACTCTTTCAAGACGGTCTTCTCTAAATTATTATGACGTTTAATATGCCCAAAATATTTCAGTTTTCTCTGTCTAATCTTCCTTCCAACCTTCTTCAGTATTAAGTTCTTGTAGTATGGATATATTTGTTCTTTTTTGTGTCCGTGATATTTGAAGAACTCACCTATAACATTTACATTCAAAGGCATTTCTGTGTTTCTCAGCTGTTTTGTTGAGTGTTCGGGTCTCACAGGCATATGTTGCGATGGGAAAGATGTATGCCTTTAGAAATCTTATTTTTGTAGTTCTATCTGTTCCTCTCCACAGATTCTTTAGTTGTTTTACTTTTTGAAGAACGATAGATGTCCTCCTTTTAATTTCCCTCAAAGTATCTTCATTATTAGTTAGTAGTGATTCAATATATTCAAAGCTCTCCACCTCTTCCGATCTTTCCTCATTGATGCATATTTCAGCTGCCTTATGTGTTTGATTAATTTATTAGGTATCTCAAATTCTTTCATAGTTTCCCATAACCTGCTCCTATCTATGGTGTTGTAGGTTTTCTTGAAGTCAGTGAAGATATTAAATAAGTTTACTATTAAAACTAATTTCATTTAAAACATATTTATCGTATAACAAGACAACATACAAATTTAGAACCTCTGAGTTTAATGGCAAGTGTTTCAGCATCATACCGTAAGAAATAACATCTTTTTGGCAGAAATGCAGCTGAAGCCACTGAGAGCAATTATTGAGGAAAGATGCTGGCGAAGGTTGGGACGTGTGTTCCGAATGACTGACAATTTACTACCAAAAAGAGCACAAATACTGACACCACAGGGGAATAGAAGTAAGGGTAGACCAAAGGAGATAAACAACAGAGAGAATTTTTGAGCAATAGGGGGCTCAGCTGGGCAAGAGCGGAAAAAACGCAAAGGGCAGGCGTTTGTGGAAGCCCCATGTGCCCTGGGCACTTAAGATTCAGAGAGAGAGAGTGTTTCAGCATCATATCATGCCATTTTGTTCACTGACTCTTCATCGGCAGTTTGTATCAAAACATAAAAATCGTCAGTAGAATATCTTAAAGGACTACTGGTTTCGATCCTAGATTCCCAGCGGGTGGTACTTCGTTGCTTGAACGTTAAAGTTGGAATTGTTTTTGTAAGGATTCTCCAGCGCATTGTTGACGATAGAAAAAAAACACACACACAGAATTTCTAAACTGTTTCAAAGTAAATAAATAAATAAAACAGAACTTCTCTGGACGAGATTGTGGCACCATTGACCACTGAGGTGAGAGAATAACGAAGGCTAAAGAAGAACTTCTCTAGACGAGATTGTGGCATCATTGACCACCGAGATGAGAGAATAACGAGGGATACAACAAAAAACTCGCGGGTTCAAGTCTTTATTGCATTTTAAAAACTTCTTTTCGCGTTTTCTTTCCGTATCCGATCTCTTGTCGTACCTCGGCCACGCCTACTTGCGATTGGAATATTCACGCCTGACAATTTTCTAAGAATACATTCAGTTTACGCTTACCCTGTCCTGTAGTAGCTTCTTCAAGCGGATGAATATTAATATAACTTGGATCTGTATTTACATATCATGCAAATAGCTTGAACTGTACAGTATGACTTACATCTAGAGTATAGTTTGTAACCAAGCAATTCACTTTGAATCGTTGTCATAATCCAAGATAATGTTGGACCGATCCACGAACAAGTGTGGTCAGTAATAAATAAAAAATGTTTTAAAAATAATTTATTTTCATATTATTTCAATCTTTTCCCACTTCATATAGTTTATCACATTCTCTGTCTGTCTGTCTGTTTGCCAAACTTGTAGATGCACGTGTTGCACTATTGGTAGAACCGCCCCTCTGTACTCTTGCGTACCGCTCCGCCCCTGCTCTCGATAACATTATACTGTATTTACAGAGCATATGGTTTCTTTGATATTGATAAGATTGTGGGCTCTAATCGAGTGACTTGGACTAAAGCTGAACTTGGAATTGGGTCAACTCGAAAGATGAAATGCAGCGAATCGGACTCGTCTCGCGACTTGGAAGACAGTGACTTAATGACTCGACATGAGGCTTGAAGACAGTGACTTAATGACTCGACATGAGGCTTGAAGACAGTGACTTAATGACTCGACATGAGATTTGAAGATAGTGACTAATGACTCGATTTGAGGCTTAAAGACAGTGACTTAATGACTCGACATGAGACTTGAAGACAATGACTTAATGACTCGACATGAGACTTGAAGATAGTGACTAATGACTCGATTTGAGGCTTAAAGACAGTGACTTAATGACTCGACATGGACTTGAAGATAATGAATTAATGACTCGATATGAGACTTGAAGACAGTGACTTAATGACTCCACGTGAGACTTGAAGACAGTGACTTAATGACTTGATTTGAGGCTTACAGACAGTGACTTAATGACTTGACATGAGACTTAAAGACATACTTAATGACTCGACATGAGACTTGAAGACAATGGCTTAATGACTCGACATGAGGCTTGAAGACAGTGACTTAATGACTCGACATGAGACTTGAAGATAATGACTTAATGACTCGATATGAGGCTTAAAGACACTGGCTTAATGACTCGACATGAGACTTAAAGACAGACTTAATGACTCGACATGAGACTTGAAGACAATGACTTAATGACTCGACATGAGACTTGAAGACAGCGACATATTGACTCGACATGAGACTTGACAGTGACTTAATGACTTGGCATGAGACTTGTCATGAAGGAGTGCTACAAAGGTTAATTCCCTGTGCACAAGACACTGCCAAGAATGAAAATCCAAAGAATGTCAGACAATTCCCCTCGTGCAGCATGACATCGCTTCAAGCACTGGGCAGAGTGAATGAAAGCTAGATCAAAGATCTAGACAATAGAACACACATTAAGAGCAACAAAGCACCGACTTTTTTTTAACAAAGCACGAAGATAAAGTAAACGATTGAAAACACAAAAGACACCAATCCTCAGTGCATTTATTCACTATCCCAAAGCTAAAATATATTGGCCTATACGCGGACACAGTCAAATTTTAAAAAATGGAACTTATTTTCCTGTTTCATTTGCCATCGGCAGAAACAATATTCTCTCAGCATCTCTAATCTCCACTGAGACCCTTTTTTGTTTGTAGTTGTCGTAAAACTGGACATGAGATAATGGGCGCATGGAAGACCGGTTTACTTGTGGGACCTCTCTCTCTCCGAGATAATGGTATCGTTAGAGAGTCAGTCAAGGGCTGCAACTCTCTCAAAAGAGAACTAAAGCAAGAGAGATTGTGGTTCTTTCCGCGACCTGGCAGACAAAATGCTTCGTTATATCTTCGTTGAGCCTGTTACAAGATATCACATTTTAAATATTTACAAAACTGTCATTGATAAAGATCTGACATTGCGTGAGCGATTGATTCTTGGACAATACTTTTTTTTTTCACTTCCTTTTCTTTCTTTTTTTTTTTAAAGGGGGAAAAAACACACGACAACCGGGAAATTGTTTTTATATCCAAAGCCATTTCCATGTTGCATAAGTGCATTGTTTCGTCCTCAACAAAAAACATTAAGTGCATTGCACGTGTGAGACGTTATGATATATATATATATATATATATATATATATATATATATATATATACATACATATTCAATTCAGATGTAATATCCACCCTCATTTATGCATGCGAAAACTGGAAAACAACTAAAGAAATAGAAAAGAAATTAGACTCTTTTGAAAACAAATGCCTAAGGAAAATACTCGGCATCAAGTGGAACGAATTCAAGAACAATGCAGAGATAAGACAGATGACTGAACAACAACCAGTCTCATGGGTGATCAGGAAAAGGAGATGGACATATGTTGGTCACTTGATGAGAAGAAATGATCAGAGAATCCCAAAACAAGCTATCAAGTGGAACACAACAGGCCAAAGAAAAAGAGGCAGACCGCGTGAAACGAGGACATTGTTAAGAGAGGCCAAATTAACAGGCATAAAATCCTTTGATGAGGTTGAAAGAGTCGCCGAAGACAGGAAAAATTGGCGAACTACTTTGCGAGCCTTGTGTGACGTCTAACGGCACGGGAAGGATATAAGATATATATATAATCACGATCGAATGACCATTAATGTTGTAATGGAGTGGTCTATCAGAGACTGTTACAGTGCTAGGACCAATCTCTGTGGAGAGAAACTTCTCCTTACAGAGAGTGAAAAGACAACAAAACTACACAACTTCCTAGATCAATGTTTCACAAAGTATACCGCTATACCGCTCCCTTGGGAGGCGGGGCATCAGAACTAACTGAGCGAGAAAAAAAAGTTTGGGGACGTGGCTTGGGCGACAAGGGGGCGAAAACAGTTTGACAACCGCAGTACCCTTTATGAGACAAGAGTTCACAACTTGAATCTCCTGACACTCAGAGGTAGAGGTTCTTATCCTGAGGTCTACAGAACCTCAAGGGGGTCCATGAAGCGGCAAATGGATCGACTCGATTAAAAAAAAAATCTTAGCATCGTCTGGGATTCTGTTTATTTGCTTGTTTTTACTTAGCATAGTCTGGTTTCTGTTTATTTGCTTGTTTTTACTTAGCATCGTCTGGGTTCTGCTTATTTGCTTGTTTTTACTTAGCATTGTCTGGGTTCTGTTTATTTGCTTGTTTTTACTTAGCATCGTCTGGGTTCTGCTTATTTGCTTGTTTTTACTTAGCATCGTCTGGGTTCTGTTTATTTGCTTGTTTTTACTTAGCATCGTCTGGGTTCTGCTTATTTGCTTGTTTTTACTTAGCATCGTCTGGGTTCTGCTTATTTGCTTGTTTTTACTTAGCATCGTCTGGGTTCTGTTTATTTGCTTGTTGTTACTTAACATCGTCTGGGTTCTGTTTATTTGCTTGTTTTTACTTAGCATCGTCAGGGTTCTGTTTATTTGCTTGTTTTTACTTAGCATCGTCTGGGTTCTGTTTATTTGCTTGTTTTTACTTAGCATCGTCTGGGTTCTGTTTATTTGCTTGTTTTTACTTAGGGTCCACAGCTGTTCTCAGGCTGGAAATGGGGTCCACAGCTGTTCTCAGGCTGGAAATGGGATCCACAGCTGTTCTTAGGCTGGAAAGTGGGTCCACAGGCAAAAAAAAAACATTACTCAAAGGGCAGTGGGTACCTCCGAGTCATGGCCTCCAGTTGTCTGTGAATTGTCAGATTTCATTATCTGCACCTCCTTTCTCTTTTTAGAAAATGAATATTTCGTCTCATGGCTTCGTCAAACAAAATCAGTACTAAAACTCTGTAAGTAAAGCCTCGTTACTGGAGACGGCTGAACAGAGCACCTCGTGAAACAAAGCATCAAGATCAACACAGAGACGTTCGTCCTGGAGCATGTACTGTGTAGTCGCTGCTGTAAGGCGGTGGTTGGTAAGTTTAAAGTGAAATCTCTCTTTGGACCTTAAGTACCCAAGTCGCATGGGGCTGACGCAAAGGTTTTCCACAAATGCCTGTCCTTTGTGTTTTTTTTTCCGCTTTCCCAGATGAGCCCTCTATTGCTCATCATCCTCTCTGTTGTTCTTCTCCATGTCTCCTTTGGTCTACCCTTACTTCTATTCCCCTGTGGTGTCCATCTTAGTGCTATTTTTGGTGGTGAGTTGTCAGTCATTCGGAACACATGTCCCAACCATCGCCAGCGTCTTTCCTTAATATGTGACTAATCCACCTCCAGATGGAACATATATAAGATACAGATGAGGCACATACATAGTCACAGTAAGCAACAAAATAGCTGACGTGCTCTTATACATAGTAATAGTAAGGTAGTCATAATAAAGAATATAATACAGAAGAACTATTTGTCAAAGTAAGCAACATAATACAGATGAATTATTTGTCAAAGTAAGCAACATAATACAGAAGAACTATTTGTTAAAATAAGCAACATAATACAGATGAACTATTTGTCAAAGTAATAGTAATAGTAAGGTAGTCATAATAAAGAATATAATACAGAAGAACTATATGTCAAAGTAAGAAACATAATACAGATGAATTATTTGTCAAAGTAAACAACATAATACAGATGAACTATTTGTTAAAGTAAGCAACATAATACAGATGAACTATTTGTCAAAGTAAGCAACATAATACAGATGAACTATTTGTCAAAGTAAGCAACATAATGCAGATGAAAAATTTGTCACAATAAGCAACGAAAACTCAAATTGACACGTGTAACACATCTATTGCATCTTCATTTTTGTTTTAAAGTGGTTTTTTTTTCCCTGACAGAGACAAAGCTTCAAATAATGAAGTGTTTGTTTCGTTACCCTGTAAATCATGTTCCTTCCGTGATGCTTTTCAAGAAAACCGAAAATTTACAAAGGTCCATGATCACATCCCCCTCTCTCCCTGCTTAGAAGTCACAGCGAGCACAACGCTAGAATGGACGGGCCTTTGTATTCAGATGCGAACATCACATTGTACATAAGAAGAGCCTTAACAAATAAGCATCATATAGTTTTGTATTCAGCAACAGCTGACGAAGACGCAATGAGCCAGTTGGCGTTTGTTTGATTGATGGCTGAATTGTCAAGCTGTGCGGGATCTAGATAAATGATGAATATGGAAGTTCATATGTCTGAGTGAGAAGTTTCCGCCACATAACAGTGTACAAATAGAATATGTGAGAAATGTCTGAGAGACGCAATAAAATATTTATGTCTTTGGAGTGACTTTGAGGGCGATGTGGCGTATACAGTTGAACCCCACGCTGCTCCGAACGTGAAATATTAATGTGGAGATAACGCATAGGACATCAAACATTTCTGCGGAAACAGTGCCCGTTGATGCCCGATTTTAGGAAGCTTCGAAAGAATCCTGCTATTTCTACAGCATACTTCAACGATATATACGTGTACAGATTGTATATATAAGGCGCGTTATGTACTATATTTTAAACATTAAATGGCAGGACAAAATCAGGAACGAGGAGGTCTGGGAAAGAACAGGATAAGAACCTATGAACCTACAAATCATGTCTAGGAAATGGAGGGTGGATTGGCCACACTCTGAGGAAACCTGACACCAACATAGCAAGGCAGGCACTGACATGGAATCCTCAGGGAAACAGAAAACGTGGAAGACCTAGACTTACTTGTAGAAGAGAAATTATGACAGTGCTCAGAGACAAGGGATACACATGGAAGGAAGTAGAGAATAATTCCAAGAACAGGAATGACTGGAGTGCCTTTATCCATGGCCTATGCTCCCAAGGGAGTGAAAGGCTATGAAGATAATAATGATGATGATGTACTATATACCTTGCAAGGGTTATCCCTGTTCTTGCATTTGTTCTCCACTGCCTTCCATGTGTATCCCTTGTCTCTGACCATTTTCAAAACTCCCCCTTTTCCAAGTAGTTCTAGGCCTTCCCTGATTTCTGTTTTTCTGGTGGGTTCCATGTCAGTGCTTGCATTGTTATGCAGGTGTCTGCTTTCCTTAATATGTGACTAATCCACCTCCAGATGGAACATATATAAGATACAGATGAGGCACATACATAGTCACAGTAAGCAACAAAATAGCTGACGTGCTCTTATACATAGTAATAGTAAGGTAGTCATAATAAATAATATAATACAGAAGAACTATTTGTCAAAGTAAGCAACATAATACAGATGAACTATTTGTTAAAGTAAGTAACATAATACAGATGAACTATTTGTTAAAGTAAGCAACATAATACAGATGAACTATTTGTTAAAGTAAGTAACATAATACAGATGAACTATTTGTTAAAGTAAGTAACATAATACAGATGAACTATTTGTTAAAGTAAGCAACATAATACAGATGAATCATTTGTCTAAGTAAGCAACATAATACAGATGAACTATTTGTTAAAGTAAGCAACATAATACAGATGAATTATTTGTCAAAGTAAGCAACATAATACAGATGAATCATTTGTCTAAGTAAGCAACATAATACAGATGAACTATTTGTTAAAGTAAGCAACATAATACAGATGAATTATTTGTTAAAGTAAGCAACATAATACAGATGAACTATTTGTTAAAGTAAGCAACATAATACAGATGAACTATTTGTTAAAGTAAGCAACATAATACAGATGAACTATTTGTTAAAGTAAGCAACATAATACAGATGAACTATTTGTTAAAAGTAAGCAACATAATACAGATGAACTATTTGTTAAAGTAAGCAACATAATACAGATGAACTATTTGTTAAAGTAAGCAACATAATACAGATGAACTATTTGTTAAAAGTAAGCAACATAATACAGATGAACTATTTGTTAAAAGTAAGCAACATAATACAGATGAACTATTTGTTAAAGTAAGCAACATAATACAGATGAACTATTTGTCAAAGTAAGCAACATAATACAGATGAACTATTTGTCAAAGTAAGCAACATAATACAGATGAACTATTTGTCAAAGTAAGCAACATAATACAGATGAGCTATTTGTCAAAGTAAGCAACATAATGCAGATGAAAAATTTGTCACAATAAGCAACGAAAACTCAAATTGACACGTGTAACACATCTATTGCATCTTCATTTTTGTTTTAAAGTGTTTTTTTCCATGACAGAGATAAAGCTTCAAATAATGAAGTGTTTGTTTCGTTACCCTGTAAATCATGTTCCTTCCGTGATGCTTTTCAAGAAAACCGAAAATTTACAAAGGTCCATGATCACATCCCCCTCTCTACCTGCTTTGAAGTCACAGCGAGCACAACGCTAGAATTGACGGGCCTTTGTACTCAGATGCGAACATCACAGTGCACATAAGAAGAGCCTTAACAAATAAGCATCATATAGTTTTGTATTCAGCAACAGCTGACGAAGACGCAATGAGCCAGTTGGCGTTTGTTTGATTGATGGCTGAATTGTCAAGCTGTGCGGGATCTAGATAAATGATGAATATGGAAGTTCATATGTCTGAGTGAGAAGTTTCCGCCACATAACAACAGTGTACAAATAGAATATGTGAGAAATGTCTGAGAGACGCAATAAAATATTTATGTCTTTGGAGTGACTTTGAGGGCGATGTGGCGTATACAGTTGAACCCCACGCTGCTCCGAACGTGAAATATTAATGTGGAGATAACGCATAGGACATCAAACATTTCTGCGGAAACAGTGCCCGTTGATGCCCGATTGTAGGAAGCTTGGAAAGAATCCTGCTATTTCTACAGCATAGTTCAACGATATATACGTGTACAGATTGTGTATATAAGGCGCGTTATGTACTATATTTTAAACATTAAATGGCAGGGCAAAATCAGGAACAAGGAGGTCTGGGAAAGAACAGAATAAGAACCTATGAACCTACAAATCATGTCTAGGAAATGGAGGGTGGATTGGCCACACTCTGAGGAAACCTGACACCAACATAGCAAGGCAGGCACTGACATGGAATCCTCAGGGAAATAGAAAACGTGGAAGACCTAGACTTACTTGGAGAAGAAAAATTATGACAGTGCTCAGAGACAAGGGATACACATGGAAGGAAGTAGAGAATAATTCCAAGAACAAGAATGACTGGAGTGCCTTTATCCATGGCCTATGCTCCCAAGGGAGTGAAAGGCTATAATGATAATGATGATGTACTATATACCTTGCAGGGATTATGCCTGTGATATACCTTGCAAGGGTTATGCCTGTGATATACTTTGCAAGGGTTATGTCTGTGATATACCTTGCAAGGGTTATGTCTGTGATATACCTTGCAAGGGTTATGTCTGTGCTATACCTTGCAAGGATTATGTCTGTGATATACCTTGCAAGGGTTATGCCTGTGATATACCTTGCAAGGGTTATGTCTGTGATATAGCTTGCAAGAGTAGCCCTGAGGCGCTTGTCAGTGGCCAGGATCTGAAGATGTATGTTGATGCTTGGTGTTCCGATAGATCGGCTGCTTTGATCATTAAAAATTAACACATTTTGCACTTGACTAAATTACAGTGAGTCAGAAATGTTTCTGTTTTATGTACTCTGTGTTTAGTTTGATTAGATTTGTCAGATCAGAGTGTCTGATTTTGAACTGTTTTTTTTTTCATTTTCCTATCTCTTTCTTTGTCTCTCTCTCTCTCTCTCTCACACACACACTCTCTTGTTCTAATTCTCTTCTTTTCTCTCACTGTCTACTTTCTCTCTCTCTCTCTCTCTCTCTCTCTCTCTTGTTCTAATTTTCTTCTTTTTCTCACTGTCTACTTTCTCTCTCTCTCTCTCTTGTTCTAATTCTCTTCTTTTCTTTCACTATCTACTTTCTCTCTCTTGTTATAATTCTCTTCTTTTTCTCACTGTCTGCTTTCTCTCTCTCTTGTACTAATTCTCTTCTTTTCTCTTACTGTCTACTTTCTCTCTCTCTCTTGTTCTAATTCTCTTCTTTTCCCTCACTGTCTACTTTCTTTCTTTCTCTCTCTCTCTCTTGTTCTAATTTTCTTCTTTCTCTGAAAAATTTGTCACAATAAGCAACGAAAACTCAAATTGACACGTGTAACACATCTATTGCATCTTCATTTTTGTTTAAAGTGTTTTTTTCCATGACAGAGATAAAGCTTCAAATAATGAAGTGTTTGTTTCGTTACCCTGTAAATCATGTTCCTTCCGTGATGCTTTTCAAGAAAACCGAAAATTTACAAAGGTCCATGATCACATCCCCCTCTCTACCTGCTTTGAAGTCACAGCGAGCACAACGCTAGAATTGACGGGCCTTTGTACTCAGATGCGAACATCACAGTGCACATAAGAAGAGCCTTAACAAATAAGCATCATATAGTTTTGTATTCAGCAACAGCTGACGAAGACGCAATGAGCCAGTTGGCGTTTGTTTGATTGATGGCTGAATTGTCAAGCTGTGCGGGATCTAGATAAATGATGAATATGGAAGTTCATATGTCTGAGTGAGAAGTTTCCGCCACATAACAACAGTGTACAAATAGAATATGTGAGAAATGTCTGAGAGACGCAATAAAATATTTATGTCTTTGGAGTGACTTTGAGGGCGATGTGGCGTATACAGTTGAACCCCACGCTGCTCCGAACGTGAAATATTAATGTGGAGATAACGCATAGGACATCAAACATTTCTGCGGAAACAGTGCCCGTTGATGCCCGATTGTAGGAAGCTTGGAAAGAATCCTGCTATTTCTACAGCATAGTTCAACGATATATACGTGTACAGATTGTGTATATAAGGCGCGTTATGTACTATATTTTAAACATTAAATGGCAGGGCAAAATCAGGAACAAGGAGGTCTGGGAAAGAACAGAATAAGAACCTATGAACCTACAAATCATGTCTAGGAAATGGAGGGTGGATTGGCCACACTCTGAGGAAACCTGACACCAACATAGCAAGGCAGGCACTGACATGGAATCCTCAGGGAAATAGAAAACGTGGAAGACCTAGACTTACTTGGAGAAGAAAAATTATGACAGTGCTCAGAGACAAGGGATACACATGGAAGGAAGTAGAGAATAATTCCAAGAACAAGAATGACTGGAGTGCCTTTATCCATGGCCTATGCTCCCAAGGGAGTGAAAGGCTATAATGATAATGATGATGTACTATATACCTTGCAGGGATTATGCCTGTGATATACCTTGCAAGGGTTATGCCTGTGATATACTTTGCAAGGGTTATGTCTGTGATATACCTTGCAAGGGTTATGTCTGTGATATACCTTGCAAGGGTTATGTCTGTGCTATACCTTGCAAGGATTATGTCTGTGATATACCTTGCAAGGGTTATGCCTGTGATATACCTTGCAAGGGTTATGTCTGTGATATAGCTTGCAAGAGTAGCCCTGAGGCGCTTGTCAGTGGCCAGGATCTGAAGATGTATGTTGATGCTTGGTGTTCCGATAGATCGGCTGCTTTGATCATTAAAAATTAACACATTTTGCACTTGACTAAATTACAGTGAGTCAGAAATGTTTCTGTTTTATGTACTCTGTGTTTAGTTTGATTAGATTTGTCAGATCAGAGTGTCTGATTTTGAACTGTTTTTTTTTTCATTTTCCTATCTCTTTCTTTGTCTCTCTCTCTCTCTCTCTCACACACACACTCTCTTGTTCTAATTCCTTCTTTTTCTCTCACTGTCTACTTTCTCTCTCTCTCTCTCTCTCTCTCTCTCTTGTTCTAATTTTCTTCTTTTTCTCACTGTCTACTTTCTCTCTCTCTCTCTCTTGTTCTAATTCTCTTCTTTTCTTTCACTATCTACTTTCTCTCTCTTGTTATAATTCTCTTCTTTTTTCTCACTGTCTGCTTTCTCTCTCTCTTGTACTAATTCTCTTCTTTTCTCTTACTGTCTACTTTCTCTCTCTCTCTCTTGTTCTAATTCTCTTCTTTTCCCTCACTGTCTACTTTCTTTCTTTCTCTCTCTCTCTCTTGTTCTAATTTTCTTCTTTCTCTCACTGTCTACTTTCTCTCTCTCTCTTGTTCTACTTCTCTTCTTTTCTCTCACTGTCTACTTTCTCTCTCTCTCTCGCATTCTCTTTTTCTTTCTTTCCCGAACCCTGAACTTTTTTTTTCATTTTCCTATCTCTTTCTTTTTCTTTCTCTCGCTCTCTCTCTCACACACACACATTCTCTTGTTCTAATTCTCTTCTTTTCTCTCACTGTCTACTTTCTCTCTCTCTCTCTCTTGTTCTAATTCTATTCTTTTCTTTCACTGTCTACTTTCTCTCTCTTGTTATAATTCTCTTCCTTTTTCTCACTGTCTACTTTCTCTCTGTCTTGTTCTAATTCTCTTCTTTTCTCTCACTGTTTACTTTCTCTCTCTCTCTCTCTCTTGTTCTAATTCTCTTCTTTTCTCTCACTGTCTACTTTCTCTCTCTCTCTCCTGTTCTAATTCTCTTCTTTTCTCTCACTGTCTACTTTCTTTCTCTCTCTCTCTCTCTCTCTTGTTCTAATTTTCTTCGTTCTCTCGCTGTCTACTCTCTCTCTCTCTCTGTCTCTGTTGTTCTAATTTTCTTCGTTCTCTCGCTGTCTACTTTCTCTCTCTCTCTCTCTCTTGTTCTAATTCTCTTCTTTTCTCTCACTGTCTACTTTTTCTCTCTCTCTCTCGCACTCTCTTTTTCTTTCTCTCCCTCACCCTCTCTCACTGTTTATTTCATGTTTCCTCTCATTTTCTCTCACTCTGACTATCACACCCTCTTGGTCTACCACTTTTCTCCCTCTCTCTCTCTCTTTCTCTCTCATGTTTTCTCTCATTTTCTCTCACTCTCACTATCACACCCTCTTGGTCTCCCACTTTTTCTCCCTTTCTCTCTCTCTCTCTCTCTATTTCTCTGTTTTCTCTCATTCTCTCTCACTCTGTGTTATGTACTCTGTGTTTAGTTTGACTAGATTTGTCAGATCAGAGTGTCTGATTTTGAACTGTTTTTTCTTCATTTTCCTCTTTCTTTCTTTTTCTTTCTCTATCTATCTATCTCTCTCACACACACTCTCTTGTTCTAATTCTCTTCTTTTCTCTTACTGTCTACTTTCTCTCTCTCTTGTTCTAATTCTCTTCTTTTCTCCTACTGTCTACTTTCTCTCTCTCTCTCTCTTGTTCTAATTCTCTTCTTTTCTTTCACTGTCTACTTTCTCTCTCTTGTTATAATTCTCTTGTTATAATTCTCTTCTTTTTTCTCACTGTCTGCTTTCTCTCTCTCTTGTTCTAATTCTCTTCTTTTCTTTCACTGTCTACTTTCTCTCTCTCTCTCTCTCTCTCTTGTTCTAATTCTCTTCTTTTCTCTCACTGTCTACTTTCTCTCTCTCTCTTTCTTGTTCTAATTCTCTTCTTTTCTCTCACTGTCTACCTTCTTTTCTTTCTTGGTCTCCCACTTTTTCTCCCTCTCTCTCTTTCTCTCTTATGTTTTCTCTCATTTTCTCTCACACTGACTATCACACCCTCTTGGTCTCCCACTTTTTCTCCCTTTCTCTTTCTCTCTCTCTCTCTCTATTTCTCTGTTTTCTCTCATTCTCTCTCACTCTGTCTCCCACATCCTCTTGGTCTCTCACTTTCTTCTCCTTCTCTCTGTCTCTCATTTTGTCTCTCTCATGTTTTCTCTCATTCTCTCGCAATCTCTCTCTAGGCCTCTCACTTTATTTCTCACACACACACACACACTCTCTCTCTCTCTCTCTTTCTTACTTTGTCTCTGTCATGTTTTCTCTCATTCTCTCTCACTCTGTGTTATGTACTCTGTGTTTAGTTTGACTAGATTTGTCAGATCAGAGTGTCTGATTTTGAACTGTTTTTTCTTCATTTTCCTCTTTCTTTCTTTTTCTTTCTCTATCTATCTATCTCTCTCACACACACTCTCTTGTTCTAATTCTCTTCTTTTCTCTTACTGTCTACTTTCTCTCTCTCTCTTGTTCTAATTCTCTTCTTTTCTCCTACTGTCTACTTTCTCTCTCTCTCTCTCTTGTTCTAATTCTCTTCTTTTCTTTCACTGTCTACTTTCTCTCTCTTGTTATAATTCTCTTGTTATAATTCTCTTCTTTTTTCTCACTGTCTGCTTTCTCTCTCTCTTGTTCTAATTCTCTTCTTTTCTTTCACTGTCTACTTTCTCTCTCTCTCTCTCTCTCTCTTGTTCTAATTCTCTTCTTTTCTCTCACTGTCTACTTTCTCTCTCTCTCTTTCTTGTTCTAATTCTCTTCTTTTCTCTCACTGTCTACCTTCTTTCTTTCTTGGTCTCCCACTTTTTCTCCCTCTCTCTCTCTTTCTCTCTTATGTTTTCTCTCATTTTCTCTCACACTGACTATCACACCCTCTTGGTCTCCCACTTTTTCTCCCTTTCTCTCTCTCTCTCTCTCTTTCTCTGTTTTCTCTCATTCTCTCTCACTCTGTCTCCCACATCCTCTTGGTCTCTCACTTTCTTCTCCTTCTCTCTGTCTCTCATTTTGTCTCTCTCATGTTTTCTCTCATTCTCTCGCAATCTCTCTCTAGGCCTCTCACTTTATTTCTCACACACACACACACACTCTCTCTCTCTCTCTCTTTCTTACTTTGTCTCTGTCATGTTTTCTCTCATTCTCTCTCACTCTGTCTCTCACACCCTCTTGATCTCCCACTTTTTCTCTCTCTTTCTCTCTCATGTTTTCTCTCATTTTCTCTCACTCTGACTATCACACCCTCTTGGTCTCCCACTTTCTTCTCCTTCTCTCTGTCTCTCATTTTGTCTCTCTCATGTCTTCTCTCATTCTCTCGCAATCTCTCTCTAGACCTCTCACCTTATTTCTCACACACACACACACACACACACTCTCTCTCTCTCTCTCTTTCTTACTTTGTCTCTGTCATGTTTTCTCTCATTCTCTCTCACTCTGTCTCTCACACCCTCTTGGTCTTTTCATTTTCTTTATCACACTCTATCTCCCCCCTCTCTCTCTCTCTCTCTGTGTGTGTGTGTCTCTCTCTCTCTCTCTCTGTTGATATGCAGGAAGATTGTATTGCATTTGACAGCATTCATCTTCTTTTGCTGCGAATTGTAGGTTTCAGTTTCCTCTATAAACATAGCACAGGATGTTGCATCGGTCACTGTATTTCCCCCCCCCCCTCCCCCCAACCACACACACACGCACACACGCACACACTCACAAACAAAAAGGTCGGCATGATTTTCTCTGTAGACGACGGTTATTTGAATTTCTTCGTGGCTGGAGAAGACAGGTCTTTCTACTGCCTGCTTTGTCTCTTGCTTCCTGGGCCACTCACGTCTCACCATATAGCGACAACCCGTTTAAAAAAAACAAACTCGTATTCTTTTTTTTTCATGAGGTTTCACGAAATGGGAGGAAACCTCCAAGCGCTGTTGCTTGCACAGATCCGGTGAGGTTTTTGAGCGGCCATCTTCCGCACACTTTACACTACTCCAGGTAATCATGCTATGTGGCATGTGCCAATCCATAGCTGACGTCCAAAATGTGCAGCAACAGCAAACAGAGTAATCTTTGGGTCTTTTCTGTCACACTTCTTCTGTTCTTACATCATCATCATCATCATCATCATCATCATGTGCCGTGCCGACTTGCGTTGGCTATTATGCTTCTCTAGAGTACACGATGCTTCATGCAGGCCATCAGCTCAGTTGGTGATCTCCTCTCACACCATCCCGTCAGACTGTCCAGTATCATTTCTCTTGGTCTTCCTCTGGATCTTCTTCCTTCTATTTTTCCTGTTGTTATAATATTTTCAATACCTTCTCTTCTCATTGTATGTCATATGAAAGTACGTTGTCTCTCTCTTATCTTTTTGACAAGATTTTTTTGTCTCTCCAGCTCTTCTCATACATTCTTCATTAGTTATTTTTGCTGTCCAGGGAATTTGCAACATTCTTCTAATAAACCACATTTCTGCTGTTTCCAATGATTTTTGTGCAGACCTGCCTATTGTCCATGATTCACTTCCATATAACAAGATAGGTTCAATATAGCATTTTAGGACTCGTTTTCTAACGTTCATTGATAAGGATGTTCATTGATAAGGATATGTTTCTCATTCTCTGAAATACAGTCTTTGCTTGGCCTATTCTGTTCCTAATTTCTTTTCTGCATTTCCCATCTGAAGTTATTATTGCTCCAAGGTATTTGAATTTCTGCACCTGCTTTAGAATAGTTCCATTTAATTTTATACTGCATGCTGGTGGATTCTGTTTCTTAGATATAACCATAGTCTCTGTCTTTTTTTTTGATGTTCAAAGTAAGGCCTTTCTGTTCCCCCCCCCCCCCCCCCAATCTCCCCAGCTTTTTACCCGTTCATAAACTTTGCACTGAATCACTCTGTTTTCACTTACGGACTAAGCCAACAGCCTACGGGTGAATTTCAAACACGTTTCACACCAACAGCTCAAAGGCTTTTTGTTCAACAGTGGTGCAATCCCCCAGTGGAGCGTCAAAGCTTATATGACCTTGGTTTCGCTTAGACTAAGAGCAGAGCGCTGTGTTGTACATGTTCGAGCTACCCGTCATCCACTGCGAACATACTGTATCGCAGCAGCTTCTACCAGTTTTAGTTACATCGTAAATTTTCAAACTCTCTTGACTTTTTGATTGTCCCTCGTATAAATGTAAAAACGTTTCCGATTACAAAGCAACAACATAAACTGATTTGTTTTATACTGGTAGAGAAAAGTTGCATGGAAATGTTCGTGACTGGAGAAAACGATAATTTAAGCGTGTGGGTGTTTTTAATACTGCGATAAATGAACCCGGTTGCTATGATATAAAACCGGGTAGGCGTGGGTTTTGCTGTTGAATATTGATGGCCTTTTAAGATCGCAGCGTGGCTACGCCCCTGGCTGAGTTGGAATACCTTCCCGCGCTACGGTTTTGATGCCGCATGTTCGCAGCAGATGTGGAGGAGGGGGGGATTGACATGGTAGGTTTCAGTTTCCTCTATAAACATAGCACAGGATGTTGCATCGGTCACTGTATTCCCCCCTCCCCCCAACCACACACACACGCACACGCACACACTCACAAACAAAAAGGTCGGCATGATTTTCTCTGTAGACGACGGTTATTTGAATTTCTTCGTGGCTGGAGAAGACAGGTCTTTCTACTGCCTGCTTTGTCTCTTGCTTTCTGGCCCACTCACGTCTCACCATATAGCGACAACCCGTTTAAAAAAAAAAACAAACTCGTATTCTTTTTTTTTTTTTCATGAGGTTTCACGAAATGGGAGGAAACCTCCAAGCGCTGTTGCTTGCACAGATCCGGTGAGGTTTTTGAGCGGCCATCTTCCGCACACTTTACACTACTCCAGGTAATCATGCTATGTGGCATGTGCCAATCCATAGCTGACGTCCAAAATGTGCAGCAACAGCAAACAGAGTAATCTTTGGGTCTTTTCTGTCACACTTCTTCTGTTCTTACATCATCATCATCATCATCATGTGCCGTGCCGACTTGCGTTGGCTATTATGCTTCTCTAGAGTACACGATGCTTCATGCAGGCCATCAGCTCAGTTGGTGATCTCCTCTCACACCATCCCGTCAGACTGTCCAGTATCATTTCTTGGTCTTCCTCTGGATCTTCTTCCTTCTATTTTTCCTGTTGTTATAATATTTTCAATACCTTCTCTTCTCATTGTATGTCATATGAAAGTACGTTGTCTCTCTCTATCTTTTTGACAAGATTTTTTTGTCTCTCCAGCTCTTCTCATACATTCTTCATTAGTTATTTTTGCTGTCCAGGGAATTTGCAACATTCTTCTAATAAACCACATTTCTGCTGTTTCCAATGATTTTTGTGCAGACTTGCCTATTGTCCATGATTCACTTCCATATAACAAGATAGGTTCAATATAGCATTTTAGGACTCGTTTTCTAACGTTCATTGATAAGGATGTTCATTGATAAGGTTAATATGTTTCTCATTCTCTGAAATACAGTCTTTGCTTGGCCTATTCTGTTCCTAATTTCTTTTCTGCATTTCCCATCTGAAGTTATTATTGCTCCAATGTATTTGAATTTCTGCACCTGCTTTAGAATAGTTCCATTTAATTTTATACTGCATGCTGGTGGATTCTGTTTGTTAGATATAACCATAGTCTCTGTCTTTTTTTGATGTTCAAAGTAAGGCCTTTCTGTCCCCCCCCCCCTCCCAAATCTCCCCAGCTTTCTACCCGTTCATAAACTTTGCACTGAATCACTCTGTTTTCACTTACGGACTAAGCCAACAGCCTACGGGTGAATTTCAAACACGTTTCACACCAACAGCTCAAAGGCTTTTTGTTCAACAGTGGTGCAATCCCCCAGTGGAGCGTCAAAGCTTATATGACCTTGGTTTCTCTTAGACTAAGAGCAGAGCGCTGTGTTGTACATGTTCGAGCTACCCGTCATCCACTGCGAACATACTGTATCGCAGCAGCTTCTACCAGTTTTAGTTACATCGTAAATTTTCAAACTCTCTTGACTTTTTGATTGTCCCTCGTATAAATGTAAAAACGTTTCCGATTACAAAGCAACAACATAAACTGATTTGTTTTATACTGGTAGAGAAAAGTTGCATGGAAATGTTCGTGACTGGAGAAAACGATAATTTAAGCGTGTGGGTGTTTTTAATACTGCGATAAATGAACCCGGTTGCTATGATATAAAACCGGGTAGGCGTGGGTTTTGCTGTTGAATATTGA
This sequence comes from Achatina immaculata, assembly GCA_009760885.1. NCBI lineage: Eukaryota > Metazoa > Mollusca > Gastropoda > Stylommatophora > Achatinidae > Lissachatina > Lissachatina immaculata. The sequence goes on along the minus strand of CM019697.1, from coordinate 20,986,629 downwards.
TGGCCTTTTAAGATCGCAGCGTGGCTACGCCCCTGGCTGAGTTGGAATACCTTCCCGCGCTACGGTTTTGATGCCGCATGTTCGCAGCAGATGTGGAGGAGGGGGGGATTGACATGGTCGGCAACGCTCTGAATCTTTTCGACTTGTACTGACTGGAAGTTTATTACCAACGGAGACATTGATCCAGCCAGAGAGCTGCTGTTATGCGTGGATTATTCTTGTTAACAAATTTTATGTGTGGATGTGAACTTAACTCTGGTTGATTTGAGCAAGTAAGTGTATTCAGTTACTCTTCATATGTTCAGTAAATTGTCATAGGATAATTGTGTATTATTCATTGTGTGTTGTTATTTTTTTTTTATCATATTTTCATGCTGGGCATCTGGGTAGCTAAACGGTTAGTGCACTTGGCCCTCGTGGCGGTAGAAATTGGTTCAGTTAGTTTTGATTGGAGACACACTAGTGAATCGAGCCCTAAAACTTTGCACATGGCTCTCCGGTGAACCTCCACAAGACACGAGTCAATCGAGCCGTAAAACTTTGTGCATGGTTCCCTGGTGGACCTCTGCAAGACACCAGTCACTCTAACATTAAAACTGTGTACATGGCTCCTGGTAGACCTGTGCAGGACACATGACTGAACCGTACATGGCTCCTGGTAGACCTGTGCAGGACACATGACTGAACCGAGCACTGAAGCTGTGTACATGGCTCCTGGTAGACCTGTGCAGGACACATGACTGAACCGAGCACTGAAGCTGTGTACATGGCTCCTGGTAGACCAGTGTAGGACATATGATTGAACGGAGCACTGAAACTATGTACATGGCTCAAGGCGGAGCTGTACAAAGTGTGACACCGATTATATTACCTTCTAGTAGAAAGGTTCTCAACCGGTGGCGACTTTCCCTCCGATTGGAAATTTAGGGTTTTGGACATGGGGTTTTTTTTTTGGGGGGGGGGGTTGTACGACGAGTTGACAGACTCTGCAGTGTACGAGAGAAATATCCTAACAGTTTAAGTCTGTAAATCTGTGCTCCTAATTGTTCCATGAAACCCTAAAATCACCCACTGGTTGAGAACCTCTGCTGTCATTTTTCAAGTGGCCAAGGAAAATAGGGCCACTAATGTTATATAATCTATAGGTCTCAATGGCTGGAAAAACAGTTTCCTTTTCTTTATGTAATCATGTAATCTTTCATGTGGTATAATTTATTAATGCCTTCATTAATTTGTTATATATATATATATATATATATATATATATATATATATATATATATATATATATGGGATTTCCAACACATTTGATACAATTAACATCACTGCTGCATCTAGACCAACAAGCAGCAGTAAGAATAAATGGTGAAACAACAACTTGGTTTGACATAAAACAAGGGGTCCGTCAGGGGTGCATATTGTCACCCTACTTATTTAACTTGTATACTGAAAATATAATGAGGAATGTTAGAGAAGATGTAGACAACGAATATTACGATGCCATAACAATTGGAGGTTATGAAATACCAGAGATTAGATATGCTGATGACACAGTGTTACTATCCACAACACAAAAAGGAATGGAAAAACTAATTATGTCAGTCCGTAAGAACAGCGAAGAGCAGAACCTCTATCTTAATGCAAAGAAAACTAAATTGATGACAACTGACAAAACAAACAAGGTAGCTGAATTATATATCAATGAGGAAAAATTGGAAGAAGTGGAGAGTTTTGAATATCTTGGATCGCTACTAACTAATAATGGAGATACAATGAGGGAAATTAAAAGGAGGCATCTATCGCTCTTCAGAAAGTAAAACAAATAAAGAATCTGTGGAGAGGAGCAGACAGAACTACAAAAATAAGATTTTTAAGGGCATGCATCTTTCCCATCGCAACATATGCCTGTGAAACCTGGACACTTAACAAAACAGCTGAGAAACACATAAATGTCTTTGAATGTAAATGCTATAGAAGAGTTCTCCAAATATCGTGGACACAAAAAAGAACAAATATATCTATACTACAAGAACTTAATATTGAAGAAGGCTGGCTAGTAAAGAGGATTAAAGAGAGAAAACTTAAATATTTTGGACACATTAAACGTCATGATAATTTAGAGAAGACCATATTGGAAGGATACATAATGGGAAAAAGAAAAAGAGGAAGACCAAGGTGAAGATGGATGCAAGACATCGTTGACGATCTGCAAATGGACGCAGCAGCGGCAGGCCATCTTGCTCACAACCGAGATCCTACACGAGTGCTGTTAGGGGGGCAAAGTTCCGCAAGGGGCATGCAAATGAATGAATGAATATATATATATGTGTATGTGTGTGTGCGTGCATGTAACTGTTCGCCTTTAGAGTTATTTTTCTATCTCATTTATCACATTATATTACATTATCCTACATTATAATGTAGGACATTTTCTGATAAGAGGAAAATTGGAACACACTGTGGCGATTGGAAAAATTGAGGGAAGAAGAGACAGAGGAAGACAGAGAAAGAGAAGTTACTGGATGGGCTGTCAGTGTGGCTAAGAAGAAAGTACCGGCTGATCTCATAATCAAGTCTAAAGACAGGAAATTGTGATGAGAAATGATCACCTACGCCACGCTGCACAGCACTTGATTGATCGACATTTATCACGTCTTTATATTTCTTTACTATCGTGAATCATGGACAATAGCAAGTCTGCACAAAAATCATTGGAAGCAGCAGAAATGTGGTTTATTAGAAGAATGTTGCGAATCCCTGGACAGCAAAAATAACTAATGAAGAATGTAGGAGAAGAGCTGGAGAGACAAAAAACCTTGTCAAAAAGATAAGAGAGAGACAATGTACTTTCATAGGACATGCAATGAGAAGAGGGGGCATTGAAAATATTATAACAACAGGAAAAATAGAAGGAAGAAGATCAAGAGGAAGACCAAGAGAAATGATACTGGACAGTCTGATGGGATGGTGTGAGAGGAGATCACCAACTGAGCTGATGGCCTGCATGAAGGATCACGTACTCTGGAGAAGCATAATAGCCAACGCCAGTCCGCACGGCACATGATGATGATGATGACTATCGTGCTTCAGGTGTGTTTCATTCATTCATTCATTCATTTGCATGTCCCTTGCGGAACTTTGCCCCCCTAACAGCACATCTGTAGGCCTCTCGGTTGTGAGCAAGATGGCCTGCTGTGATGCATCTATTTGCCGATCATCAACGATGTCTTGCAGCCATCTTCGCTTTGGTCTCCCTCTCTTTCTTTTCCCCATTATGTACCCTTCACGACGGTCTTCTCTAGATTATCATGACGTTTAATATGTCCAAAATATTTAAGTTTTCTTGTTTAATCCTTTACTAGCCAGCCTTCTTCAATATTAAGTTCTTGTAGTATGGATATATTTGTTCTTTCTTGTGTCCGTGATATTTGAAGAACTCTTCTGTAGCATTTATATTCAAAGGCATTTATGTGTTTCTCAGCTGTTTTATTAAGTGCCCAGGTGTGTTAAACTCAGATATATCCAATCATCTTCTAGCAACATAAATGACATCTTCTTCGTTTTACATTTAATCACGTGCCTGTTTGTTATAACATATTATACTGCACAGACTGACTCATTTGTCATTGTCACAGACATTATTCCCGTTATTTATATTAAATTAAAACCGGTTCTGACTAGTTTAAACAGACACAGAACACATAAACATTACATATTATGTTCAACTTTCTCACCCCCCCCCCCCCCCCACGTCGTATAAATTTAATAGTTCATAAACCATTTGACTTTTTAAAATAACCAGCTACAAGATGCCCAGCTACTGTTTATCAGAAACCACGTCTCTGTTTTCAGTAATGTACCGGTGTTTTAAAACTGTGGTCCATCATAAGGTACCACTATAATACTTTTTTGCTGAATAAGCAATTTTGGATACATGGTACAAGCTGTTGATCCGATGGTAGTTTCAGAAAAAGTGCCATATTCTTTCTGCTATCCCCGCGCTGTTGTTTCAAGAAATCTCAGTTTACGACGATGCAGGAATTCAGAAGGGGGGTCTTGACTAGTCAGGCTCCTAGTTCACCTCTATAAACTGCTCCAGGCAAGTGCCACAAGATACTGGTAACCAAAGCCTGGCTTTATGCAGCCACTGTTGTGGTGTCTTTTTTTTCTGACAAGCCTGAGCAATCAGCTGGGTAGCAAGACGTAGCCACTGGAAGCGGAGAGTAGCTCCAGGACAAGAGGGAAGCCATAACTACGAGCTGTCATAATCCCAGATACGTCACTGTCACCACGACCTGACAGGTCAACAAATCACCGTGCCCCAAGCCGCAGGAACGATAATACTGCCAGACCCACATACCAATGCGTCCCAAACCACAGAAACGATAACACTGCAGATCAACATACAACTGCCAGACCCACATACCACTGCGCCCCAAACCACAGAAACGATAACACTGCAGATCAATATACGATTGCCAGACCCACATACCACTGCGCCCCAAACCACAGAAACGATAACACTGCAGATCAACATACAACTGCCAGACCCACGTACCACTGCGCCCCAAACCACAGAAACGATAACACTGCAGATCAACATACAACTGCCAGACTCACATACCACTGCGCCCCAAACCACAGAAACGGTAACACTGCAGATCAACATACAACTGCCAGACCCACATACCACTACGCCCCAAACCACAGAAACGATAACCCTAACTTAGAACACAAATGACACATGTCTTTTTATGCCACGCAGAATCTTTCTTTTGCATCGTGTTGACTTTTCAAGTTAATCAATACATTCTAAGCCGCATGCAATATATATTTTAACGTTTGGAGTGATCGAGAGAGGAGGAGGAGAGAGAGAGAGAGAGAGAGAAGAGAGAGAAAGGGGGAGGGGCAGGGAAGGAAGAGAGAGATTTTAATTTGTTTATCGTGTTAAATTTTTAATAATATATTTATTTTTCAACATAGCTATCGTTACTATAGCAGCCAGATTTGGAGAGAGAGAGAGAGAGAGAGAGAGAGACAGACAGACAGACAGACAGAGTGAGTGAGAGAGAGAGAGAGAGTGCAGGAGTTGGACATTTATTTGTAAGCGAAGTCCTCTGTGATCTTATACTGAAATATTGCATACCTGGAGGGACCGTGTGGTCGATCGCGTTGAGCAACTGCTTCTCATCCTAGAAAACAGATTCGAATCTGGGGATTTTACTGCTCGTAGCTAAAGCTATAACCCAAGTTTATACAGGCCGGAGTTCTAGGTACGAGGACATTTAGAACTTAGCCTCAGTTATTTCCCCTAACATCAGAAGCAGGCACTGGGAAACCGGTGTATGTAAACAACATTCATATATCTTGTACTTCAATGTACGCAAGACTTACAACCTCCCACCAATAGTTATTATGGTTTTGCAAAACATTATACTGTATGTAAATGGCATCTCAAAAATGGTTTAAAGTTGTGCGAGTTTTACAAAACATTATACTTTATATAAATGACATTCTGCCAAAGTTTTAAAGTTATGTGAGTTTCACGAAACATTATACTTTTATATAAAGGAAATCCCGCCAATGTCCGACCGTTAGCGTTGCTTTTACAACACACAGATACAGTACAGTCTCTTGATTAAACAAAAAATATATTCACTCCATTGTCTTTGGCCAGATTGTGTTTGTAAATATTCGAATTATCGATTACTTTTGTCTGTGTAGAGGGCAGCCAATGAGAGACAGATAATGGAGAATCATTTTTTACCCCCCAGAATGGGTGATTGAAGGGAAAAAAAAGCCAAAATATTGCGGAATCCTTGTTCTAAATGCTGCGACCTACTAACAAAAACAAACTGAAATATAAACCTATATCTCACCTTCACGTAGACGACCCTGAAAGAAAACCTGACAAGTTGTAACTGGTTATAAGAAGGAAAACAATCAAAGAACATCACGTAGAAACGTGGGTATGGCGCCCGAGAACCCGGATGTAGCAGTAACATGGCGATCATGTGGCATTTAGTGTTTACCTTGGGAACGGGGGAACGATCTCGGACAATTGCTGGCTTATATAAACAAGATTCGCATGGCCGATCGAGGCGAATCTGAGCGTTGCATTCTCTCGCCTAGTTGGCGGTCAACAGGCGTGATGACAATGAGGGTAGGTTTCGACGCAAAAGTAATTTAAATGTTGCGCCAAATGTCAAATCCACGAAGAGTGTGATATATCACAGAGGGGCGCTAATGTTAACTTAGCGGGAGAGTTATAGAGAATTGATATCGTAATGAGAGGTAGCAGTTGTTTTTTAATGCGGGCGCTTCGCGCACGAAAAACAATTTCTTAATCAGAGGTAACTACGGACATAAAAACAGATGGTTTATAGGAAGCTATAAACTACATTAATCAGCCGCGCATTATAACACTTTCTTTTGTGTATTTCTCTTTTAATGACTGATGGTAGAAGTGTTCTTTGGTTCTCTCATCATAACACCTCGAGGTTTCACAAACATTACAACATATGCTACTCCAGATCAAGTCCGATGAAATGTTCTCTGAATTCATTTACTCTGTCAAATAAGATCAAGGTGTATTGTTGATAACATCACTTTGATTGAATCACTTAATCATTTGTTCAAATCATCAAACTCTATCATATTCTACATGCAGAATTTCGTCAATGTTCTCAACTTCAAGATATTCTGCTCGTCATACTATGACGATTTTAAACTCTGTTTTCTAATAGACCTGCAACACATGGTCAACTAGTTTTTCGTATAAAATCGCTTTACTCGAAGTTCAAAAAGTATCAAATCTTCTTAATCACTTGAAACACATCATCAGTCTAATACTACTTATGATTCTATTGCGTCTCGTTCTCTTACTTGTTCTTCTGTGTTCCTGTCCTCTCCGCTCTACTGTTCTTCTGTTCTTTTTCTGATATGTGTTCCCCTTCTGCTGTTCTCATCTGATTCTCCTCTTGTCTCTCTGATCCCTGATCGTCTGTTCTTCCGCCTGCTGTTCTTCTCTTCTCTATCTACTTCTGACGATTCCCCCCCCCCCCAACTTGTCAGCTAGCCTCTGGACTTTCTCTTCTTGGGAGCTCCTTCCTTGTGCTCCTTACTTTGACGTCTGGACTGGTCTCTATTCACTGACGGTCCTTGTTCCTCCGTCTTCTGGCTCCGTCCTCTCCAACTGCCCCGTGACTTATATGTCGTAAGTCAATTGTCCAAGAGGCCACGCCTCTAAATATTTACTTGGTCAACTGGCCGAGTCGGTAACTCCTTTATTTAAAAACTGTATGCAATAGCGTCCTAAGATTAAGGAGCTAATACGTGCCATATGTGTCACTACGTCTATACAAGTATCATTTATCTAAGTCATTATCTTGCTCTTTCATGTCGGAGATTTTACTGTGTCCTCGCTTTTCATTGTATCTGCCTTTTCTGTTCATCTTTTCTATTCTGTTACTTGTGTCAGCGTCCAGTCATACTAGTGTCATGGAAGTTTGTTTTTCTACCTTGCTCTAATTTTCCTATTTACTTTTTCTGTTGCTATTAGATGTTACTATTATGCCTACAGTATATTCATAATCATATTCATTAATAATAATAATGTTAACTATAATCATTACTTACAAGGCCATGGTACATACCACTCCATGTTTTTAGTCATATTGTTAACATCATGACTACAACAAAAACAAACTAGCAAAGTATCTTGTAAGTAATATACTACCTACATATGTTTCCATCTGAACAACACACACAAGAAAAAAATCACTTTGCAGTCACCTCCACCTGTTTTTAGTCAGAATGTTAACCGTAAACAATATGGACTACTTCGTCGTGATACATGGTAATTAAATTCTCTCAGTATCATCCTTCATAATCATCACAGGAAAAAAAAACATGTATGACAATATTTACATATTGCTGAAAAAAATGCCCATAAAACATGAATTCATTTTTCTTCTTTTGATGATACATATTCTGATTTCACATACACACTCAAGAAAAAGAAAAAAAAACATAATTCTTTCAAATAACAACAACAACAAAAAGTCATAGCATTTGATACCCAACCTCAAAACAAATCACCTCATTGATCTTGTGATGAATTTACATTGGCTAACCTCCCGATTCTCATCTTCATTGGCAACAATAGGATATATCACACATATTCCATGCTACATCATCATCATCATCACCACCACCATCATCATCATCATCATGTGCCTGCTCTGTTGAGCTGCAATGTTTTGCCAGTGGCACAGATCTAACAGCGGGCTCCGTCTGCATGCCGACGTCAGCATATGGGACAGTTGTGATGAAAGTATAGCAGTCTCTTCACTCCGGTGTGCCAGAATTACAACCACAGGAACTGCCATTCAACAGTGTCAGTCAACCAAGGCGGGGCATAACATTTCTCCTTATCGTTTTATTTTCCGTCATTGATGTGCGTCCATCTCGTCATCGTTCTATTTCCATCATCAGTGCTCGTCGGTGCGATCGGGAACTCACCCGGAGTACATGCCACAGCCGTCGTCAACGTCTTTACTACGAACTATCATAAATAACAATAATTATTGTGATCATTGGCATTGCCTGTTGTAATGTGACAAATCCATCAAGTTTTACTGTTTTCGGAAATCCGTCATTTTTATTCCAATCCATATTTGGCCTTCTTGAAAATCGTATATTCGTATTAGACCGAATACCTTAAACATGTTCAGGACACGTCATTTTTATATCTATAGCAGGCAGAGTTACTCTGTCGTGTAGAATGTTTTTTTTTCTTCTCTCAGAATAAACGTAATATAGTGAAAATCAGCATCCAAATACCTCAGTGCATATGAAATTGTAGTTCATGCATTCAGTGGCTTTGTATGTTCGGTTGGGCTATCATCATCATCATCATCAGCATCATCATCATCCTCATCATCATTTCTCTGTATTCCCAATGGAACATACGGCTTCAACAAGGTTCTCCAGCTAATCTTGTCTTTAGGCAGTCTGTATATCTCAGACCACGTCTCTCTCCTTTCCTTTAGTTCTTTCTATATTGTGCGTCTCCATATTCCTAATGGTCTGCTCCTCTTTCTCTTTTCTTGAGATGTCCAAGTCAAGGCGGTATATAGGTGTCTTTTTTCATTCGTGGTATATGGCCCAGCCATTTCCATCTTTGTCTTTTTGATCTGTTTAGTAATGTTTTCAATACCTGTTGGTTTGTTTATTTTCTCGTTTGACACGTATTCTTCCCAGTGTATTTTCAGAATTCGAGTGCTCTTTAGTATGACTAAAATATCGACATATTCATTCATTGATTCATTTGCATGTCCCTTGCGGAACATTGCCTCCCTAACAGCTCTCCTGTAGGCCTCTCGGTTGTGAGCAAGATGCCCTGCTGCTGATGCATCCATTTGCAGATCATCAACGATGTCTTGCAGCCATCTTTGCCTTGGTCTTCCTCTGTTTCCCATTATGTACCCTTCCAAGATGGCATTCTCTAGATTATCATGACGTTTAATGTGTCCAAAATATTTAAATTTTCTCTGTTTAATCCTCTTTACTAGCCAGCTTTCTTCAATATTAAGTTCTTGTAGTATGGATATATTCGACAATTAAAAAGGCTAACAATAAAGGCACGCGATTTATTACGTCATTGCATTTTGCGTATACACCTCCGAGTTTAAAAAAAAGAATATTTCTGTCTTGTTTTACTTGCTGCATTTCCATGTTCTAAAATTTAACATTAAACTTTGGCGTTTCATTAGTGAGTTTGAAATAACATTATTCAGAAGCTGTAAATCTAAAATTATATTTCTAATTATGGTACTTTTGAGAGCCATTTTCTGCTATTCCAATTTTAAAAAAAACTGGAGATGCATTTTAAAATACTTGTTAGTAAACTACACACTTTATACAAAATACTTTTTCATGGACCACTCATTTTACAGAAAATACTTTTTGTAAACCACACACTTTACACAAAATGCATTTTAGCGAACCACACATTTTATATAGAGTGTACCACATACTTTACACAAAATACTTTTTTAATGGACCACTCACTTTACACAAAATACTTTTTAGTAAAACACTTTACACAAAACACTTTTTAATGGACTACTCACTTTACACAAAACACTTTTAGTAAACAGCATACTTTACACAAAACACTTTTTAGTAAACCACATACTTTACGCAAAATACTTTTTAATGGACCACTCACTTTACACAAAACACTTTTAGTAAACCACACATTTTACACAAAACACTTTTTAGTAAACCACACACTTTACACAAAATGCTTTTTAATAAACCACACACTTTACACAAAATACTTTTAATAAACCACACATTTTATATAAAATACTTTTTTTTGTAAACCTTACACTTTACACAAAACACTTGTTAGTAGACCACATGCTTTACGCAAAACACTTTTTTAGTAAACCACACACTTTACGCAAAACACTTTTTAGTAAACCACACACTTTACACAAAATACTTTTTAGTAAACCACACACTTTACACAAAACACTTGTTAGTAGACCACATGCTTTACGCAAAACACTTTTTTAGTAAACCACACACTTTACGCAAAACACTTTTTAGTAAACCACACACTTTACACAAAATACTTTTTAGTAAACCACACACTTTACACAAAACACTTTTTAGTAAACCACACACTTTACACAAAACACTTTTTAGTAAACCACACACTTTACACAAAACACTTTTTAGTAAACCACACACTTTACACAAAATACTTTTTAGTAAACCACACACTTTACACAAAACACTTTTTAGTAAACCACACACTTTACACAAAACACTTTTTAGTAAACCACACACTTTACACAAAACACTTTTTAGTAAACCACACACTTTACACGAAATAAAAGCCGTGTCTCGGTAAAATCTGCAGCTAACTCACTTTGAGTAAAGTCAGTCCAAAAATCGACGTTTCCACTGCTGATATCAATTGCTTTAAAGTCGTTCAGTTTCTTCTTTAAAGTACTCGTTTTCATTTATGAACCTACCAGGGTCATACCGAAGGTCGTAAGTAAAATGTTTTAAGAATCAGAATTTATAGATAGAGAAACTATAAATGTATCAATTTGATCTGCATCCTATGCACTTCATGCAGAGGTCACATTACGTCATTATCATGTGTCACGTGACCACGCAGAGCATAAACAAAGTGGCAGGTGCTGAAGTTTCGTTTCGTCAACGTGCTGTTATTGAGTTCCTCGTTAAAGAGGAAATCCCTGGTTCTGAAATTCACCAAAGACTTCAACTTGCTTATGGAGATGTGTGTATGGGTGCTAGCTTTGTTAGGAGGTGGGCGAAACATTTCAAAGATGGAAACAGGAGCATCCAAGATATTCCTCGCAGCGGTCGCCCTCGAACTGCCTCCACTGAAAGCAACGTGGAAAGGGTTGACGACATCATTAAAGAAAACAAGACCTGTCACAGTATCTGAAATCGCTGTAAATCTTGGAATAGGACATAATGCAGTACAGGAAATGATTGAAACCCTAGGGTATAGAAAAGTTTGTGCCCGCTGGGTCCCACAGGAGAGAACGTCCAGAAAGCAGTGCTTCTGTGTCGTCGGTCAGCTGGAGCGGAATTCCACCAGGACGATATTTTCAAACTTGCAGAGCGATGCGAAAAATGTTTGCAGATAAATGGAGATTATGATGAAAAGTGAAGATGATACATTTATATTTTCCCTATATCTGTAAATTCTGATTTTTATAAAATCTTTACTCACGACTTTCCGTATGACCCTTGTAGAACTGTGTGAAGTACTTGATGAACTGATAAAATGTTCGAGCATGGTGCAAAAGGATCTATCCCAAGCAGGGTTTTAAAAACATTTTTGGTTACAAAAAAGGCATACGTGTGCGTATGTGCTAGCGTATGCAATGGATGGATAGGATGGGATGGAGAACATGAAATCTTGGCAAACAACCATGCGAGCCATATGTGACGTTTAACGGCGCGGGAAGGATGTAAGATGTAAGTGGAGTTCCGAGACAAGAACTGTCTCGATGCTGGTTTTTTTTCTCCAAGGGTCAAAGGGAGAGAGAGAGGGGAAGAAAGAAAGGGAAAGAAGAGGGAGAGAGAGAGGAAGATGGAGAGAGAGGAAGAGGGAGAGAGAGAGGAAGAGAAAGAGAGGGAGAGAAAAGGAAGAGAAAGAGAGAGAAGGAGAGAGAAAGAGAGTTTATGTGTGAGAAAAAGAGATCTGTACAGAAAGAATAAGTAAAAGAAAGATAGAAATGGCGAGTTGGCAGGAGTAAGAGAGAAAGAGAGAACGTGTAAGAGAAAGAGAGCTTGGTGAGTCAACAGATTCTTCTTGAATTTCTACTCACTCATAGTGAACGTGCTGATGCTGATGCCATGGGTGAAGAAAGCGAATGTATATATATATATATATATATATATATATATATGATGTGATGACGATATTTAAGTGAAGAAATTAAATTAGATAAGTGAGCATCTCAATCAGCTCTCGTCAAAGCTCGTGGATTGCTCATCATCGCCTAGTTTCTAGTGTCACAAAAGCCTGATCTAAAAACAAATACTTCTTCACAGCAGCATAGAATCAAGACTTGGGTTTCAATGGGTTTACAATATCTTGCATAAAAATCATGTACACACGTCTTCACTTTATTGTCCATAGATGTAAACCTCACAAAAAATATTTTGGCACTATTTCTTTGGTTATTTATGGATCGCATGAATACAGAAATTTATTGCTAACCTCTTTGCCCAGCTTCCTGGTACTCTTTATCGTTTCGTTCATATTTTGCTTCAAATTTTTTCAGCCTTCTAGACATGAACAAACAACAACCTGTCTCATGGGTGATCAGAAAAATAAGTTGGACATATGTAGGCCATGTGATGAGAAGATGCAATCAGAGAATGCCGAAACAAGCTGTCAAGTGGGGCACAACAGCCCGAAGAAAAAGAGGTTGACCACGTCAAACTCTAAAGAGGACATTGTTAAAAGAAGCTAGTTTAGTGGGCATAGCATCCCCTGATGAAGTTGAAAAACTCGCCGAGAACAGGAAAACTTGTCAAACAACCATGCGAGCCCTATGTGACGTTTAACGGCACGGGAAGGATGTAAGATGTAAGTGGAGTTCCGAGACAAGAACTGTCTCGATGCTGTTTTTTTTTCCCAAGGGTCAAAGGTTGCTATATTGCTTGAACTAGCCACAGTGTGATAGTCTAAGGTTGGATTATTGCTTGATATTTTCACCCCATTTGTCTTGTACAATTCACTATAGTAGCGGCAGTTGTTGTATGTAGCAAAACTACAAGTAGTAGAAGCATTAGTTGTATATAGCGAAAGTGTAGTAATAGGAGGAGCATCTGTTGTTGTATATAACGAAAGTAGTATTAGTAGAAGCAGCAGTTGTTGTATATAGCAAAAAAGTGGTAGTAGAAAAGCCAATTATTTATAGTGAAAGAAACTGTAACAGTAGCCGAGATAGTGTTAGCAGTAATATCTATAATGGCAGTCGTGGGGAAAAGATTTTGCTTTTGTTGTTAAAAAAATAGTAACAACAGCATCAGTAATTCCAACAGTAATAGTGGTAGTAGTAATTCTAATAGTAGTATCAGCAGTAGTCATAGTAAATGTAGTAGTTGCAGTAATAGTAGTAGTAGTAGAAGTAGTAGTAGTAGTAGTAGTAGTAGTAGTAGTAGTAGTAGTAGTAGTAGTAGTAGTAGTAGTAGTAGTAGTAGTAGTAGTAGTAACATCAGCAACAGTAATGCTTGTAGTAAAGCGAAGCCATCCATCCATCCCTCCATCCATCCTCACCTTCTTTACCCCTGTCTGAGACATAGGCCATCAACAAGGGCTCTCCATTTATTTCTGTTGTAGTCTGTTTCTTCTATCCTTCTCCATCTTTCTGATCTCTGCTTCAAGGTTCCGTCACCAGGTGTTTCTATGTCTTCCTTGTTTCCTCTTACCTGGGGATTCCAGGTGAGAGCCTGTCTGGTTACGTTAGCGGTAGGCTTTCTAAGTGTATGTTCTATCCATCTCCAGCGTCTTTTCATCCCTTTCACTGTGGGTTTGTTCGCTTTATGCCATAGCTCTTCATTACTGACATTATCTGGCCATCTAATGTGAAGGATCTTCCTTAGGCAGGTGTTAACAAAGGTCTGCAGTCTCTTGGTACTTTTGGCTGATGCTGTCCATGTTTCTGATCCATATAACAGGGCCGATTTGACATTTGTTTTGAACAGTCTAAGTTTTGTTGTTAAGAATATTCCGTTGTCCATCCATATGTTTCTAAGCTTTAGAAATGCTAATCTAGCCTTCCCAATTCTTGCTGTAATAAATGCTTCTGTAGCACCCTCTCTGTCTATAATGCTGCCGAGATATGTGAGTGTGTCTGCTTATAATTTATTGTCTTCTAAGGTGAATGAATTTGTGTTGGTTGTGATTATTCTGAGAATTGTTTTTTTCCTCCGTTTTAGTCCGGCTTGTGTCGATATCTTGGACACCTGTTGGTATTTTCTTGCAACTGTTGTTGATTATGTGATAGCAGTGGTGCCAAGTCATCTGCAAAATCCAAGTCTTCAAGCTGTGTCCATAGAGTCCACTGATTTCTATTTTTTTGCTCTGTAGCCGTTTTCACAGTCTAGTCTATTGCTATTTGGAATATGAGTGGTGACAACAGACATCTTTGTCTAACCCCAGTCGTTACTTCAAATCTTTCTATAAGTTGCCTTCCGTGGACCACTCGACAAGTCGTTCCATCATAGGAGTTTTTAATAATGTTGGCAAGTTTAACTGGTATTCTGTAATGTCTAAGAATCTTCCACAGGGGTCTATGTTTCTTTCACCAATAAAACAGATAGTAGTTTCAGCGGCCTTAGTAGATATAACGATAGTTGCTATGGTGGTGGTGGTAGTAGTAGTAATAGTAGTAGTAGTAGTACTAGTAGTAGTAATAGTAGAAGTAGTTGTAGTAGTAGTTGTAGTAGTAGTAGTTATAGTAGTAGTAGTTGTTGTAGTAGTAGTAGTTGTAGTAGTAGATGTAGTAGTAGTAGTTGTAGTAGTAGTAGTAGTAGTTGTAGTAGTAGCAGTTGTAGTAGTAGTAGTAGTAGTAGTTGTAGCAGTACTAGTTGTAGTAGTTGTAGTAGTAGTAGTAGTAGTTGTTGTTGTAGCAGTAGTTGCAGTAGTTCTAGTAGTAGATGTAGTAGTTGTAATAGTAGTTGTAATAGTAATAGTAGTAGTAGTTGTAGTAGTAGTAGTTGTAGTAGTAGTAGTAATTGTAGTAGTAGTAGTAGTTGTTGTAGTAGTAGTAGTTGTAGTAGTAGTTGTTGTAGTAGTAAGTGTAGTAGTAGTAGTAGATGTAGTAGTAGTAGTAGTAGTAGTTGTAGTAGTAGTAGTAATTGTAGTAGTAGTAGTAGTAGTTGTTGTAGTAGTAGTTGTAGTAGTAGTTGTAGTAGTAGTAGTTGTAGTAGTAAGTGTAGTAGTAGTAGTAGATGTAGTAGTAATAGTAGTAGTTGTAGTAATAGTAGTAGTAGTTGTAGTAGTAGTAGTTGTAGTAGTAGGTGTAGTAGTAGTAGTAGTAGTAGTAGTAGTTGTAGTAGTAGCAGTTGTAGTAGTAGTAGTAGTAGTAATAGTAGTAGTAGTTGTAGCAGTACTAGTTGTAGTAGTTGTAGTAGTAGTAGTAGTAGTTGTTGTTGTAGCAGTAGTTGCAGTAGTTCTAGTAGTAGATGTAGTAGTTGTAATAGTAGTTGTAATAGTAATAGTAGTAGTAGTTGTAGTAGTAGTAGTTGTAGTAGTAGTAGTAATTGTAGTAGTAGTAGTAGTTGTAGTAATAGTAGTAGTTGTTGTAGTAGTAGTAGTTGTAGTAGTAGGTGTAGTAGTAGATGTAGTAGTAGTAGTAGTAGTAGTAGTTGTAGTAGTAGTAGTTGTAGTAGTAGGTGTATTAGTAGTAGTAGTTGCCTTGGTAGTGGTGATAGTCGCCGCAGCAGAAGGAGCAGTACTAGGCGCAGCAACAACGGTTACAGCAGTAGTTGTAACACTAACCGCAGATCTTGTTAACGAAGTGCAAGTAGTAACAGTAACATATGGAAAATTCGTGATAACAAAGATTACACGGCAGTGATAAACGATTTACAAGCAGTGAGAAGAATGAATGAAGCTGGAAGGAAAACATTTCTCCGTTTACATTGCCTGTTTATTGCAGAATGTCTTTACAGCACTACTCAAACGCTCTTACATTTGTCAGAGTTACACGTTATTTCCAAACTAACAACTATGCAAGCTTCTGGAGAGAGCAATTCACATAAATATGAAGGTAATATTGTCTCGTTTTCTCCTATTTGAAGTGACGGCTATCAGAGGAAATTGTGGTGAGTAAATGAAATTTGTAACTTCGAGAGTGGCAAAACAAAAATGTCGTGTCAGTTGTCAGTGATTTACAGTTTTTTTTTTAGACGTATTCTGGTTTAGTTTTGCCTTTTTCTTCTTCTTCTTGTTTTAGAGACAAAGTTTACTTAATCACGAATTCAGGAGCTCGCGTGAGCGTGGCGCTGTGTTCGCATGTGTACTTTAGTCTGTTTAAAAGCATGGATTCCGCTATAGGGATTATCAAAGATTCGTGCAACATGCAACAGGAACAATTACCATATTGATTCAGACGCGAGGCTGTTCTTCAATTTTCCCATCCGTGAAAACGCTCTCCTGAAACGGACTAGGACATTAAATATAAAAAAAATGTGCCTGAATATGGAATCCAGTAAAAGTACATGTTTCTGGCTGTGACGTGCGAGATGTAGGAAATAGTTCATGTTCCTAACAAGAATAGTTCTTTTTTTTTTAAACAAAGTTGAAAGATCAGGAAAAAAAAACGAGGATTACTTTTGTTTCAATAGTTATTTCCATAGGGGAGAAACCGTGGACTGTTGATGAAATGAAAAGACAGGAGGATTTTTATTTAGGTTGTTAGGCAGTTGTCATGACTATTTCTGCTCTACAGAGGGAAGATAGGTTTTGGCATAATCAGTGGTAAAGCCAGTGTTGCAAGATACATCTTGGCATGGAAGATCGCCATATGCCGGGAAGGTTGATTCTTTAGGTGCAACTGTGGCCGTCTGTGGAGCAGCATTCGCAGGTGGCTTGTCTCGCCGGCAGCTATGACAATATACAAGCATACCCCCGCTTATTCGATGGGTTGGAATAAAACCACCGTTGAAGAGCGGAATTAGTCGAAATCCTGGGGGAGGCCTGTGTCAATAAAAATCCGCAAGGCACTTTTGTTCCCCTCTAGGGCTGGAAATAAATCTTTCTGTAATACCCCACCCACCCCCCCCCCCCACACACACACACACAAAACCAGTGAAAGCCATATAATAGCCCATCATTATTCCCACATAGCTTCTCTACACCGTCATCCCAGCTGTTATATTTACGCATAAATTTATCATACATTTATCAGATGCCCAGACCGTGTTTAATGTGGCTGTTACTCCGTTCCATGCAGCGCACTCACTTGAATGTTAAAACAGCGCACTCACTTGAATGTTAAAACAGCGCACTCACTTGAATGTTAAAACAGCGTACGTTGACAGGTCCATTCTCTGACTTGCGGACCCTGCGCGCGCTGAACACGCCTTCTTGTGTTTGCTAGACTATAACCAGTGTACGGACTTGTCCTGTCTTCGGAGGGTTATATGTAAATATATCCTGACTGTCAGGGACTGTCCTTGTCGTTAATCTGTACAGGTGTTCTTGCAGTAGGTACCAGACTGATTTGTAACTCGTACCAGTGTTCTTACAGTAGGTACCAGACTGATTTGTAACTCGTACCTGTGTTCTTACAGTAGGTACCAGACTGATTTGTAACTCGTACCTGTGTTCTTACAGTAGGTACCAGACTGATTTGTAACTCGTACCTGTGTTCTTACAGTAGGTACCAGACTGATTTGTAACTCGTACCTGTGTTCTTACAGTAGGTACCAGACTGATTTGTAACTCGTACCTGTGTTCTTACAGTAGGTACCAGACTGATTTGTAACTCGTACCTGTGTTCTTACAGTAGGTACCAGACTGATTTGTAACTCGTACCTGTGTTCTTACAGTAGGTACCAGACTGATTTGTAACTCGCACAGGTGTTCTTACAGTAGGTACCAGACTGATTTGTAACTCGTACCTGTGCTCTATCAGCAGGTACCAGGCTGATGTATAACTCGTACCAGTGTTCTTACAGTAGGTACCAGACTGATTTGTAACTCGTGTATGAATATAAACGTGTAATGAAAGATTTTTTTTAAAATCTCCTATTTATAATTTTTTTTTAAAACAGCGATTGTGTTAGTGTGGCTAATGTAGACGTAGCGAGTATAGAATATTCTGTAGAATATACTTTTATAAGGTCACAGTGAAAGATCTAGAAAAATTGTTCTCTTCTGTACATGAAATGAAACATGAGCTGTTGAAGACTTATTCAAATGTCACTGCCATTTGGTCGTGTACTCAGATAATTTATTCATCTCTCAGAGTTCTGTTTCTATTTGTGTCATCAAGCCACCTACAGCTATCTTGATTATGCGTAACGGAAACTTAAGATGCTGCCACGAAAAGCTTTAGAATTTGCTTGGAAAAACTGCTCCTGTTCTGATGGCCATATCTTTTGACGTCCGTGCTTGTGATCAGAAAATAACAGCACGTAAACAAATCTTTGATGTCCAAGATGGAAATGTAATGGCTGCTTCAAACGTCAAATCATTTTTAGACTGGATTTAGAAATCTTATGTTTTATTTTTCTTCTTAAGGTTATTGTTCGGAGCGAAAGAAAAATAGGGCATCGGCGTTACTGTCGAGAAAATACACCAGGGGTTGGACCCTATCTTCTGACATCCTCGTATTAATACGCTTTGAAAATAGAATTTATATTTCTGGTATTATAGAGCTCGTGTGCTCGACATATCTAATTTGTATTTCTGTGCCCAAATTTAATGAGCAAATCTAGACTTTATAGATATAAATTTGTATTTTTAAAAATGGTTATTATCTCTTTGTTCCGAATGAGGGCCAGTTATTTGTTATCGTGTTGCGTGCAAGTCGAAGACTTATTCTGAGGCAGGTGAATGTCACTTGATAGTAGAAAGCTTCCAAGAATAACTTTTGCTTGCAGATTCTATCTATTGTTGGTTGTCGTAATCAGCCATAGTAGCAATAAGAGCCAAGTCAAGGATGGGGCAAGGAAAACGATGTATACGTTGTTTTTTTTTTCTAAAAACTTAAATAAATCCCAGCTCTCGGATCTGTCAGGTTTTAATATTTGGGCCCGGGACCAGTCTTTGTGGCAAGACGAGACTACATTTTTTTTTAAGTTAGTGCATTTTTTTTTTTTACTTTACAGTAATAAATAAACACACACACGCACACAAATTATTTGCTTAAATTTTTTTAATGAAAAACCCCGCTTTGTCTGAGAAAAATCAGTCTTCTCGTAAAGAAAATTGAAAGTTTTGTAAGTTAAAATTTCTTCATAAGGAGACTTGGTCTTCGTTTCGTTTTACGTTGACATTTCTTTTATATCAGTTAAACAATTTGCCTTACTCTACGTTTAAAAAAAGCCGTAATTATTGTATGTTATTTCTCCAGTATACACATAATTTCGGTCATGTTTCATTTACTGAGCGACTCTCTCAGGAGAACTGAATGGCATAAAGGTCACGTAGCAATACCACAAAAACTGCGCCCATTCAATCGTCGGTCTCTCTTGCGCCATGCTCAACAGAATGTCTGGTGCCTGCACATTTAACATCTAATTTCGTAATTTTGCCCATTCTTCAGCCAGCTCTAGATTTCTAAATTGCTAATTCGAATATTTATAGATGGTTTCATAAAGGATAGGTTACTGAACTATAACAGCTGTTATCGGTTTACTGGTCTAGTGATAAAATATAATATTGAACTTTCTGTATAAGCTCTTTGAAGTACAACTTATAAGAAACGTTAAATGTGTCTAAATGTATTACCTGTATAATGAAGGTTCTTAACATTTGGCCACGAGTCATGTAAAGACTGGTAATGTTCTACAAGAGTGCCCAACCTACAAGGAACAGAGAAAAACCGATTACCTAAGAAGTATAAAAGTCAGCTTCTGAGAATGATCGAAGAAGATTGATTGATTGATTGATTGAACTTTGTTTGGAAAAAAGGGAAGAATTGGGCACACAGGCCTGCTGACATTCTGCTCGAAGAAGAAGAAAGAAAGAAAGAAAAATAAGAAGAGTAGTAGTAGTAGTAGTAGTAGTAGTAGTAGTAGTAGTAGTAGTAGTAGTAGTAGTAAAGAAGACTGGTACATTGCTCAGATACTGAGATTTAGATAGTTATTTTCTTAGTGAGATTTAGATATTTATTATGTTATGTGCCTGCTTGACTTAGAACCCGAGTATCAGTGAAAATATATAACGTCAAGAAAATATTTCATCTTCTGTGTGTTCTGTGTGTAGTTTGTTTGTGTATGTGTAGTTTGTGTGTGCTTGTTTGTAGTAATGTGTCCCTTTGTTTCCGCGTGGAGTGCGCCCTAATAATCTGAAGGATGATTTTGTACTTTCTGTCTGTCAGCGTTGCAGATGTTAGTAAGTTTTGAATGTTGTTTGAGTTTGTATTGTGCCATGGTTTGAATCCTAGCAAAACCCTTCTTGTTTCACTTCCTCTAAGAGCTGACATTTCGCTATTGGTCAGTTGGTCAAGTAAAGAACAGCCATTTCCAATGTTTTAATGTATTCTCAAACTTTCTTCTCTCTTGACTTTTTTTCTCTACATGTGTACGGACGTATGTGTCAAGTAGAGCTTCTGAAGTTTTGTTTTGTTTTGTTGGAGAACTTTTAATATAGGTACCTGTTGATCTATTTTATTTTTATCAATTTTGTTGTGTATCATTTGCCCTGTTTTCTAAAGTAACAACTGAGTGACTGTGAAATCTTCACAGGCCAATTAAAATGTTCCCAGTGCACTCACACATACACACAACCACAAAAAAACAGACAGAGAGGGAGAGAGAGCAGACAGAGAAGCCGGGAGAGAGGCAGAAGAAGATAGATAGATAGATAGATAGATAGATAGATAGATAGATAGATAGATAGATAGATAGATAGATAGATAGATAGATAGATAGATAGAGAGATAGATAGATAGATAGATAGATAGATAGATAGATAGATAGATAGATAGATAGATAGATAGATAGATAGATAGATAGATAGATAGATAGATAGATAGATAGATAGATAGATAAAGAGGGAGAGAAATATTACGTGGTTATTCTCAGATGGCCATAGATCTTTCCTGATTGCGCAAGTTATATGCTAAACTCTTTACTGTTGAATAACCACATAATAGCAATGTTTCCTGATTGCGCAAGTTACATACTAAATTCATTACTGTTGAATAACCACATAATAGTAACGTTTCAGTTTACCATAAGAAATATCCCTCTCCTATTTGGACAAAATGTGTAACTTCTTTCTCTCTCTCTCTTGTTTGGACAAAATGTTTAACTCCGTACATTCCTGACTCTCTGACAGAGATGGACCTGGTGTCGTAAATCACATTGACCTACGAGTTTGGGAGTCCATTTTTTCTTTAGTCTCATCTTCCATGAACTGGATTCGAACCTAGACCTCTTATTTGGCTCTAGTTCCTAACGTCCTTCTGAGTTGTTTTGCCAGACGTACATATACGGAAAGTTAAGCAGACATTCAAGCCTTTCAAAGCTAGTCTTCTACAGTCAGCGAGAAGCTGGTTATACTGGTTCTACATAACTTTTCAGGGCTACGTTAGAAGTTAGGAAATCAGTCCTTAAACATTTGATCTAATTTTTTGCGTTGTTATGAACTGAATGTCTGTGTGCCCTGGTTCGGCGTGGCACCTGAGCTACGGAGTTAGCGCTGAATAGTTTCGCATTTGGCATTTGGACTGGCGTAGTCCCTAAAATGGCGTCCTTACTGGGTGTCTAGTAGTCACTAACTAGTAATCCTAGTGACCATCGACGTAGATCCTGTACGACACTGACACAGCTAGTGGAGCGATTATAGGGCTCTCTCGTTCGCGATAATACCAAGAACCTAATACTGAAACTGACAACGGAATGAACTGGAAAAAAAAAGAAAACCCCAACTCTAATCGTATTTATGTTCTGTAGTCAAATTTTGTGAACTGATAATAGATGATAATCATCTCTTAGTTCAGTTGCTGCAGTGGTAGTAGCTGAAGTGCTAGTCTGATTCTACTACAAACACCTCCTGGCCTCGTTGTGTTCTCGACATACTGGGCAAACAGCAACGTAGGACTCGAGTCGGGCGAAGGAAGTTTTGCTTTATTGTTGTTATGTAACTCTGAACTCTAATTATATTCCTAGATCTAATTTCTGTTTCTGTACTTAGATCTGATTTGTATTTCTGTTCCTAGGTATAATTTATATTTCTTTATTTATATCTAATTTCTATTTCTATACTTAGATCTAATTTATATTTCTGTGTCTAGATCTAATTTGTACGAGTATTTCCTATATCTAGATCTATTTTGTTTTTTGTTTTTCTTATAAATAGATATGATTTTGTTTTTGTATACCTAGATCTTATTTGTATTTCTGTACTGAGATTTCATTTATATTCCTATACCTAGATCTAATTTATATTTATATGGCTGGATCTAATTTGTATTTCTATATCTAGATCTAATTTGCATTTCTATACTTAGGTATAATTTATAACTCTAAATTTTATAGATCAACTTTGTATTTGTTTCACTACCCATATCTAATTTCTAAATCAAACATTTATATATCTAATTTGTATTTTTGTCGATATTATCTTTGTATTCTGAATGAAGCCAGCTATCTGTTACCATACTGTGCTCACGCCAAGAACTAAACTAGACTTAAACTGTTTCAAACAGCACCGCATTAGATGTAGGCTTACCATAATATTTGTTTATCAAACCAGGACAATTTTAAGAAAATGCTCACAACAGAAAATAAAGCCTACTAAGGTAAGTACCTATGATTGAAAAGGCTAAATAAAGAATTTGTAAAAAAAACAACAATGAGTTAAAAGCAATTTTTAATAACTCAACTGAACATACCTTATTATTAAGAAGTTATTAATATTTATCACTAGTGTGAACTTTCTGTAAAAAAAAAAATTCTTTTAAAAATTCTTAATGACATCGAAAAACTACTGCAATTTAGTTCCCTGTTAATTTTGCAGCATAATAAAGCTTTGACGATTGATTCAGCCATTCTAGCTCTTTCTTCAAACCACATGATATTCATTATTGAGAATACTCTTTTCCACTGGTGCAGATGTGCCTGGTATGTTGAAAATGTATTCTTTAATTCGAACAAGACTGGGCAATGAAATGTTCTTTTCTTTGAAACGACTGAAAAGGTGTATCCATTTTTCTTCACAACTTGTATTTTTCCAAATTTCATAATTTGCTAACCAAAAAGCTTTTGCAATCACTACTTCATCAAACAGTTGATCCATGTTTATTGTATTATTTACAACACATTTTTTCACCTGAAGCTTCAATTTCAGACAATGTTAATTCATTGTTTATCCAAGTAAAAGATTCTGCTCCACCAAAACTGTTTTCCCATAGCTCAATGTAAGAAATACATCTGTCATAAAATGCTGTAAACTCTTGTAGGATTGTATTGATATTAATACTTCCATTATTTTCTAGTATTCTAGAACGTTTTTGCTTGCCTTATTTTTCGCACATTTCAAGTGATTTTTATCGTCCGAACGGCCACCATGAGCTACTGAAAACTCTGAAAAGCACAGTTCACATTTCACTTTGTCAATACGATCACAAACTTTTTTTTCAAAAACAGATAATCCTTGTTTAATTCATCAGTAAACACGCAGTTTCTTTTTTGGCATTTTGGAGATTAAATTAATTTAATGTAAGTTCCAGCGTAGCCAGCTCTAATTGAAACAAAATATCTAAAAAAATGAAATAAAAATATCTGGATCTCATAGGTGATAAATTCTGTTAAAAAAATGTCTGGATGAAAAAAATAAAACATCTAAATTCATTAGGCCACATAGTCTAAATTTTGAGGAAAAACATCTAGACAACTTTAAAAGTACTTAGATCTAGATACAAAATATTTAGATTGGCATCAGTGAGTGTAACGGAGGGGATATTTTAGTTGCCAGATCGCCGAGTTACCAGAGGCTGCACTATTTTTTTACTTCTTGTATATTTGTCACCTTTAAAATTTTACCAAATAACCGGGACAAAATGACAAACTGGCCGGGACGCAGGGACCACATCATCAAACCGGGGACAGTCCCGGTCAAAGCGGGACGTCTGGTAAGAGATGACCCAGCAATAACAGATAAAACCGAAATTGTTATTTATGCTGCACCGGTGACCAAGACACGAACTGGTTAAGAAGTTCCAATTTTTTTTAGAAATTAGATTGCCCTATGTGTGTGGCAGTAAATACTAAAGTTTCGGTGAAACTTCGGCCTTAATTTCTAATTCTAGGTCAAGTTTTAACTAAAATTTTCTTTCTTTCTTTCTTTCTCTCTTTCTTTCTTTCTTTCTTTGCAATGGAGACATATCGTTAATTTTGGACTGGTAAATTGTCATAACGTTAATTTTGGACTGGTAAATAGTCACATCGTTAATTTTAGACTGGTAAATGGTCACATCGTTAATTTTGGACTGGTAAATGGTCGCATCGTTAATTTTGGACCAATTTATGACTTAAGAAAGAAGAACACGCCAAGGGAGGAAAGAAAACGCGCAAAAAACGCAAAAAAAAAACTTCCAGATTACAATAATGTAGGCAAAGGATGTGCCACAAGGAAAAGGAAAAATTACTAGACAACACTTGCAGAGAAACAGAAGAGATGGAGAAACAACAGGGGGGAAGAGAGATGTGTGAAGAGATGGAGAAACAACAGAGGGCAAGAGAGATGTGTGAAGAGATGGAGAAACAACAGAGGGCAAGAGAGATGTGTGAAAAGGTGGAGAAACAACAGAGGGCAAGAGAGATGTGTGAAGAGATGGAGAAACAACAGAGGGCAAGAGAGATGTGTGAAGAGATGGAGAAACAACAGAGGGCAAGAGAGATGTGTGAAAAGGTGGAGAAACAACAGAGGGCAAGAGAGATGTGTGAAGAGATGGAGAAACAACAGAGGGCAAGAGAGATGTGTGAAGAGATGGAGAAACAACAGAGGGCTAGAGAGATGTGTGAAGAGATAAAGATACTCACAGGCACGAATCAGAACGTTAATCAGGGAGGTTGCATTAAAAGCAGGCAGGGACAGCTCTTGATGGAAGGCTCAGACATAAATACAAATAAATGAGGGATGGGATACAACAGTGAGCTTTATGCGGATGATAGAAATAAAAGTCTATACACAGACAAAGAGACGGGCCCAACAATCCTAAATCAGGTATATAAAAGGTAATGAGAACAATGAAAAAAATGGAAAGCGACTGACCTGAATGACATCAGCGTAGAAGTGTTAGTCCTAGAAGAATTGGGAATAGAAAAGATCATAGATTTGTGTAACGATATATACAACAGGGCGTACCTACTGTATGGACCTGAAAACTTCAGTATTTATAACACTACAAAAACATATGCCTGTGAGACCTGGACACTTAACAAAACAGCTGAGAAACACATAAATGCCTTTGAATGTAAATGCTACAGAAGAGTTCTTCAAATATCATGGACACAAAAAAGAACAAATATAGCCATACAACAAGAACTTAATATTGAAGAAGACTGGCTAGTAAAGAGGATTAAGAGAGAAAACTTAAATATTTTGTGATAATCTAGAGAAGACCGTCTTTGAAGGGTACATAATGGGAAAAAGAAAGAGAGGAAGACTAAGGCGAAGATGACTGCAAGGCATCGTTGATGATCTGCAAATGGATGCATCAGCAGCAGGGCATCTTGC
Organism: Achatina immaculata; assembly: GCA_009760885.1. Taxonomy (NCBI): domain Eukaryota; kingdom Metazoa; phylum Mollusca; class Gastropoda; order Stylommatophora; family Achatinidae; genus Lissachatina; species Lissachatina immaculata. The sequence goes on along the minus strand of CM019697.1, from coordinate 20,960,639 downwards.
TCACAACCGAGAGGCCTACAGGAGTGCTGTTAGAGAGGCAACGTTCCGCAAGCGACATGCAAATGAATGAACGAACAAAAAAAAAAAACTCAGTAAAATGTACCGACATTAGAACAATCAGTTTAATGAGCCATGTAACGAAGAAGTTATGTAAAATCAATCTAGGGAGAATCAGAAACAAATAAATGTGGAAATCAGTGATCAGCAGTTTGGATTTACAAGAAACAGCGGAATGAAAGAAACGATATTCAGTATTATGGTGATAAGTATATTGAAGTTAAAAAAACATATGTGTCTGTTTTATAGGCTACACAATGGCTTTCGACATAGTAAGGCAGGAACAGCTGATGAAATGTCTGAAAGATATTAATATTCATGAGAAAGACCTCAGACTAATGAGCAATTTATATTGGGAACAAACAACATCTGTGCAGTCCAACACAAACTATTCAACACCAGTAGATATAAAAAGACGGGTCAAACAAGGGTGTGTCCTATCCCCATATCTGTTTTACCTTTACACAGAAAAAGTATTCAAGGAAATTAGTGAGATGCCTGGACTAAACATTAATGAACCAGCACTTGATAACCTAAGGTATGCGGATGACGCAATGCTAATGGGAGAGAACCCAAAATATCTGCAGTGTCGAGTGACATGAATAAACAAAAAAAAGTCCAAAGTATGGACTGGAAATAAAGATAAAAAGACAAATGTTACGTAATCAACAGAGAGGAAAAAAATACCAAATATAAATACAAGGTCTGACAATTACGTAATGAGACTAATTTCGCACACAAAAAAAATAAAATAAACAATTGAAGATAAAAAATATATTTTTATTCAAAATAAACCCTTTATACATTGATACAGCGAGTAGCACGATCTAACAAACACTGGAACGACCTCTGCAGTTCTTCTGCTGGTATGACCCTTGAACTCGATGTTACGGCCCTTTGGATGTTAGCAGTATCGTCAAAGAAGCGTCCTTTCATTGTTAACTTTCATTTTGGGAATAGAAAATAATCGCAGGGAGACAAATCTGGGAAATACGGTGGGTGGTTGAGAACACACACTTGTTTTTTGGGCCAAAATTTCCTGTACAACTACCACCGGTGTAGCCGGTGCATCATCATTATCATCATCATCATCATCATCACCATCATCACCATCATCGCCTTTCATTCCCATGAGATCATAGGCCACGGATAAAGGCTCTCCAGTCATCCTTATTCTTGGAATTCTCTGCTTCCTTTCATGTGCATCCCTTGTCTCTGAGCACTGTCATAATTTCTCTTCTCAAAGTAAGTCTAGGTCTTCCTCGTTTTCTATTTCCTTGAGGATTCCATATGAAGAAGGAAAAAAAAAACTGCCAGATGTTGAATACTCGGGTTGGACTCGGAGTATCCTTTTCAATAGGGTTTCAAAATACTTAAATAAACTTTGGCAGTGACAGTCTGTTCCTCTGAGTAAATTCTTTGTGAATAACTCCTTCGGATGTCGTAGAAGCACACCAACATTGTCTTCACTTTTGACTTTTGAAGACGAATTTTTTTGCCTTTTGGTTGATGATGATGACTTCCACTGAGAACTTTGGCGTTTAGTTGTGGGATCATAGCAGAAAATCCATGTTTCATCCTCTGCAACAATAAAATTTAAGAAATGTTTATTTCTGCGACACGTTTTGATGATGTCTTTTGCGTACTCAACACGCTGATGTTTTTAGTCATCAGACAACGCATGTGGTACAAACCGGCAAGCAACTTTTTTCTTGCCCAAATCTTCCACTAGAAATTCATCTGCCATCATCCTCCCAGTCAAACAACGATCTTTTGCAATGAGTTCCTCATTACGAACAGAAATTGGGCGTACATGTTTAGTTGCATTTGTAATCATTTCTACACCACTTTTGAACCGTGAATACCACCTGAATATCTGTGCACAAGATAAACAATTATCCCCCATAAACTTGTCGCATCAATTCAAATGTCTCAATGGCACTTTTCCCGAGTTTTAAACAGAATTTAATGTCAGCGTTTTCCTCCATGCTGATTACGTGACAATGCACCTCTAACTAGGTCGACAAAATGGCGTCTTGTTTGTCGTCTGCTTATCGAGCGGCGATGAACAGATGCCAGATCATAGATGTCTTTGGATTGCATGCTTTGCTGCATAGACGGCATTTTTGTCTTAGCCATAATAAAATCAGTCTCATTACTTAATTGTCGGATCTTGTATAAAAATAAACATGAAGTTACTTGAAGAGGTGACAAGATTCAGGTATTTGGGACACAAGATAACAGAAGATGCAAAATGTGAAAAGGAAATTAACAGAAAAGTAAGAATGGCATAAAAGAGCTTAAACAGAAAGTGGAAGATCTTTACGTCAAAGCAAATATCGCAGCAGCTGAGATTACGTATCGTAATATGCCGCACATACTTAAAATTACTGTTTGATGTAAAAGCCTGGACTTTAAATAAGACAACGTAAAGAAAAATTTAGGCCCTCGGAATGTGGATGTACAGGAGAATACGGCGTATCAAGTGGACAGGAAACAAAAGAAAGAAATGCCAGATCACCTGGAAATGAAAAAGGAAATATTGAAAATTAAAAGAAGAAGAAGAAGACTGAGATAGTTGGGACACGCCAAGGGGCATAATACTATATTGAAGAATCTACTTAAGGGCAAGATCGAGGGGAGGAGAACAAGAGGACGAAGACGGCATAGATGGGTGGGCAGCATCAAGAGGTGGACAGCATCAAGAGGTGGACAGAATCAAGAAGTGGACAGCATCAAGAGTTGGACAGCATCAAGAGGTGGACAGTATCAAGAGGTGGACAGCATCAAGAGGTGGACAGCATCAAGAGGGGCAGCATCAAGAGGTGGACAGCATCAAGAGGTGGACAGCATCAAGAGGTGGGCAGCATCAAGAGGTAGGCAGCATCAATAGGTGGGCAGCATCAATAGGTGGACAGCATCAAGATGTGGACAGCATCAAGAGGTGGACAGGAACCAGGTTTGCTCGAGTGCGTTAGAAGGGCAGGGGGGACAGACATTGCAGCCAACATTCTGTGGGGAGACGGCACCAGATAATGATGATTATGACGACGACGATTATTATTATTATTATTATTATTATTATTATTATTATTACGGCTTAAATAGAGAATTTGACATGGTATAAAGTACTATCTTAATGTGAAAGTCATTTATTCCGAGTTTTTATTTCATCGTGTAGTCCCAGTCAGCGGTAAAATCACAATTATTCAGAAACGATCCTTTATTTGGTAACTGTTTTGGAAGCCATGATCTGTTCTCCTTATTAAAATATGCCTAGCTTCCACGGTCTTCCATACATGAGCTAAAAACATGTGATAATGTAAAAAGAATAAAGTGCTACCGTGTTCTGTTTAAATTTTATATATGGATGTATTATCTGTGTAGTCAGCCATGTGGTATGATTAAGTAGTGATTTGGGAACAGGACAGGTCGTCCCAGTCGAACCCAGGATTCTCATACTTGTAATATATGTCTTTCTGTCCTCTTTTTTTCTCTATTTTCTCTCTCTTTCTCTGTCTCTCTATCTCTCTCCCTCTCTCTCTCTCTCTCATTATACTTATTCACGACATCATGATGTATCAAAATATGTCACTGACATTTAATTATACAAAACCACAACACAGATATTTACATGTAGAACCTAACCGAAGCAGACAGTTAGTCAAATCCGCTCAAGAAGTTGGCTAGCATGTTTTGACCCTCTTAAAAATCAATAACTTGAACAGAACAGTATTGCAGTTCGTGTAATTCACAAAAATCCTCAGAAATTTTACTCACATTACAATAATATGATACCAATACTTACATTCTGACATATACTTATAAAAGATGGCATTCAGTGAAGTCATGTGGAGTAGAAATCTTTTTTTATTCTCGCGATAACTCAACCTTTTTACAGAACTTTTGATAAGTTATATATGTTTGTATTTTGTTTTTGCATGTATCCTGGAATAAGGCTCACGCCGAAATATCGGATGTTGTATGTTTTTCATTTATACATTCTCATACTTTATATTCGTTTTTTTCTCACCTTGCTCACTTCCTCCCTCACTTTGTAAAACTGCACCATACACCTCTATCTACCTTTTTACAGAATAACGTTGAATGATTTGGTTCCTCAAACCATGTTCATAACAAGTAACTACGCTCTGCAAGAAATAAATCAATATAAACGAGTACTATTTGGTAATGAGGCATATTCTCTCCTGCACGCCACGGCGACTCGCTCTTTCGACGTACTCTTTTAGTTCGAGCATCTTCCTGATATAAGAGTTAACGCTCGGTGTTCTGACAGTCTCCGGTCTTGTGGTTAATCTACATTTTTTTAAGCGTGTGAGCCGTTTAGTCTTAACCAGAGCCAGCCTGGAACCAGCCTATATAAGACTAAGCCGTGTGTCATGTGACGTGTTCTTCCCAGAACGTTGCCCTTCTCACTAACTCCCTGCATGCAGTAAGGCCTTGAGCAAGAATATCGAGGAAACGGGCTGAATTCGTGAACAGTTTTAAGTTCTTTTTTTCTTCTTGTGGAGGCAGAGTTCAGCGTTGTAATTGTGAACTTTTAGTGTGGGGTTTTCATTTTTCACTTCAAGCGCCAGTTTGAAATTGATGTCCTGATTTCCGTGCTAACTTGAAATTAATGTCCAGTTTACAGCGCCAGCTGGAAATTAATGTTTCGGTTACAGCGTCAACTGGAAATTAATGTCCCAATTACAGCGCCAACTGGAAATTAATGTCCCTATTATAGCACCAACTGGAAATTAACGTCCCTATTATAGTGCCAACTGGAAATTAATGTCCCTATTACAGCTCCAACTGGAAATTAATGTCCCTATTACAGCTCCAACTGGAAATTAATGTCCCTATTACAGCTCCAACTGGAAATTAATGTTTCCATTGCAGCGCCAACTAGAAATTATTTTTTTCGATTTACAGTTTACTCCTGCTGCGTTAATGACAAACTAAAGCAAACGAACCACGAAAATAAAAAAAAAAGAATTTTCATTAGCGTATCCGTTCCAGCTGTCGTCAGTGTCCCATGCCGGCTTTTGTGATTACGTCGAGCAAAAACATGGGACAGAGCCCATGAAATCACTGAGCCATGGATATCGGCCTGAGTGAATGGCTGACAAATCAGCGCTTGAATCTGTTGTGCTGCTGCATGTTTCATTCCGATCACGTGTGTTAAATTACCTATGCAAGGTCACGACCTCTAACGTGATTCAGTTTCACATAAACAAATTTAAAAAAAAATTAGAACAAGACTTCCAAGTGTAAGGATAGAAAAATTCCTAAACTATATTATTATATTAATGTCCTAAACTATATTATTATATTAATGTCCTAAACTATTAGAGACAGCCAAATTCCTTTAGGAACACGTAAAATTGATCTTATTTTTTTCAAATGATTGTGAAAGACTGGTCCGTTCCTCCTCCTCTCTTATTTTTGTCAAATGATTGTGAAAGACTGGTCCGTTCCTCCTCCTCTCTTATTTTTTTCAAATGATTGTGAAAGACTGGTCCGTTCCTCCTCCTCTCTTATTTTTTTCAAATGATTGTGAAAGACTGGTCCGTTCCTCCTCCTCTCTTATTTTTTTCAAATGATTGTGAAAGACTGGTCCGTTCCTCCTCCTCTCTTATTTTTTTCAAATGATGTGAAAGACTGGTCCGTTCCTCCTCCTCTCTTATTTTTTTCAAATGATTGTGAAAGACTGGTCCGTTCCTCCTCCTCTCTTATTTTTTTCAAATGATTGTGAAAGACTGGTCCGTTCCTCCTCCTCCTCCTCTTCTTCTTCTTATTCTCCTTCTTCTTCATCTTCTTCTTATTATTATCATTATTATTATCATTATTATTATTACTTTTACAGTGTGTAGTTTGTAAATCTAACTATTAATCCGCCTCTTGAGTGTAAAAGCATGAGGATCCTCAGTTGTGTGTCTTGTTGTACAGTGGTGGTGATGATGATGTTGATGATGATGTTGATGATGATGATGTGATGATGATGATGAAGACGACGACAGTAATTGTAACCGCGACATCACCCTTCCCTGGCTTCACATATTTCCTAAGGCTTGCTTGAGACCATGGGAGCGATGTTTCCCAACCAACAACGGTGTAAAGTCTCTCATTGTGCTCCACCACTACGATGATCACGTAAATTCAAACGCTGTTCGCCAGGCTATTGTGCTGCAGTCAGTTTTGACAGAGTACTTCCCAGTAATTCCGGCCCTAGAGCGCTGGCCACGAGGCGGATTCCTGTGCGGATTTTTATTGGTCTATTGCACAACATTATTGACCAGTCAAAGCCCAGAGAATGAGATACCTTGTATACGCTGATTCTGCATTGGGGATCAATGAAGTGTCCAGTACTGTGTACTTGTAACGACTTTCTCATTGAATTGCTTAGTTCCGAGAATGACTCTTTTCGGAGAATGACTCAGTTCAAAGAATGATTCAATTCAAGGAGTGACTCGTTTCAAGAAATGACTCAGTTCCAAGAATGACTCAGTTCATGGAATGACTCAGTTCATGGAATGACTTAGTTTGTAGAATGACTCAATTCATAGTTTCTTAGTTCCGAGAATGACTCAATTCCTGGAATGACTTAATTCCGAGAATGAATCAGTTCTTGGAATATTCCAGACCATAGAATGACTCATTGCATAAAGTGACTCAATCCCGGGAATGACTCAGTTTGGGGAACGGTCTATTTCTTGCAAAAACCAGGTTCGCAAAGACCTGAATAAATATCTATTTCAGGTCTTCAAAACTGGGTCAGAAATTCAAACTGAAGACCCAATTAGTTGGAATTGGCCGAAAAAAAAAAACAAACAAAAACCAGGGAACTCAATGGTTATAATAACTGACAACATATGCTGGTACAAACACTTCAGTATTTCGGCCTCACCTTGAATGCACAAGTTCTTCTTTAAACACGGCAAATGACAGAGTTTTAAAACATCCATGAAGAAAACGAACATTTTTGTTTGTTTGCTCACGGCATTAAATGATTCTGTCCCAAATGATGCACTCATCCTGGATGCTTTGAGAAATTAAGGGCATTCTCAGTTGTGTGATTATTAAGTCTTTTATTTTAGCGCTAGTGGGGAGGGAGAGAGAGAGAGAGAGAGAGAGAGAGAGAGAGAGAGAAAGAAAGGAGAAGGAGGAAGAGGAAAGGACAAAAATCTGCTTCACAACTAAATGAGATGTTAAATGAATTAATTTCGAGAAAAAATAAGAGAATATGAGGAAAAAAATATTATCGATTTTACAGATCGCTGAAAGGTTTTGTTTTCATTTTTTAAAAAGAATATTTTGTAACACTAAACTATAATAACCAAAGAATTTTTCGTGACACATATATTTATTTATAAGTGTCAGTCAGTTTTTATGATACTCAAATATAAGTGACAATCAATTTTTTGGTGACAAAAGATATCGTTATAGACAGAACGATACTAACTGACTTTAAAGCACGCGATCTCTAGAGACAAGAGATTATAAATTATTTTCAGTGAATATCTTCAATGATCTGATTTCTGCTTTATGATGTCAAATGTGCGAATGGATGTGTGTTGTGCTGTGTGGGTTTGGTAAGTTTTTTTGTACGCAAGCATCATATCTATGTGTTGTGCTGTGTGAGTTTGGTAAGTTTTTTTGTACGCAAGCATCATATCTGTGTGTTGTGCTGTGTGGGTTTGGTAAGTTTTTTTGTATGCAAGCATCATATCTGTGTGTTGTGCTGTGTGGGTTTGGTAAGTTGTTTGTATGTAAGTATCATATCTATGTGTTGTTCTGTGTCGGTTTGGTAAGTTTGTTTTATGCAAGTATCATATCTGTGTGTTGTTCTGTGTGGGTTTGGTAAGTTTTTTTTGTATGCAAGTATCATATCTATGTGTTGTTCTGAGTGGGTTTGGTAAATTTTTTTTGTATGCAAGTATCATTTCTGTGTGCTGTGCTGTGCTGTGTGAATTTGTTACGTTTTTATATACAATTATCGTATCGGTGTGTGCGTTGTTTTTTTCCTTTAAAAATGGTTGTTTTTTTGTTCTTCACAATTAGAGAGAGAAAAAAAAGGGGGGGGGGAGGGAGGATAAATATATAAATAAAGGAGAAAAGTCAAAGAGAACTTGGAGGATTAATTGCAGTATGAGCGAAAAGTGTATTATTGCCCATTACAAAACATTTGTTTTTGTTTGTTTTTGTTTGTTTTTGTTTTATAATCTTTACTGTCGTATACCTGTGTAATGTTTGTTTTCTTTAACACAAACACCATACGGATACTTCAAAAAAAACCCACATGGAACATGCAAAATACAGCTCACAGTACAGACCACACAAAATAGAAGTGATATTAGTCACGAAAACATGTACTCTGTTAGTCTAATAAGGTAAGTTTACATTTTTAAACCAGTTCTCTGCTAGTCTGATAAGGTAGGTTTACGTTTTTCTTAGATTTGTAAAACCACTGTTCCTGATTTCTCGCACGTTGTGACTGCTGAGTATGGAAACACGTATGCGCACATTCAAATACACACATATCTCCTGCTACACTAGCTTCAACCATTTCTCTTTTCAAAAATAGTAAATCTAGCCCTGTTTTGCCAAGAAGGGGATGTGATGTAAGTGACCATATTTTCCTTGACCTGATCAGTGCACTTGAGGGCGACGTGTCAGACATGACATCTGCCAGACTTTCACCAGCAAGTGATGTGTCAGACATGACATCTGCAAGACTTCCACCAGCAAGTGATGTGTCAGACATGACATCTGCAAGACTTCCACCAGCAAGTGATGTGTCAGGCATGACATCTGCCACACTTTCACCAGCAAGTGATGTGTCAGACATGACATCTGCCAGACTTTCACCAGCAGGTGATGTGTCAGACATGACATCTGCCAAACTTTCACCAGCAAGTGATGTGTCAGACATGACATCTGCAAAACTTTCACCAGCGTATGATATGTGAAACATGACATCTGCCAGACTTCCACCATCAAGTGATGTGTCAAAGATGACATCTGCCAGACTTCAAGCAGCAAGTGATGTGTCAGACATGACATCTTCCAGACTTCCACCAGCGTATGATGTGTCAAACATGACATCTGCCAGACTTCCACTAGCAAGTGATGCGTCAGACAAGACATCTGCCAGACTTTCACCATCTCTGAAAGGGACCATGTACGCATTTCAACAGTTCAGTAACTGCAATACCTCCCGCCGGACTTAACTACGGACTTTGTCACGAGAGGATAGTGCACTGGCCACTTCGCTGCTCACGGTCCCAACCCTTCCTATGGCACAGCCACATAGTTTCACCGTGAAAGTAGTCGTAGAGTTATCTCCACTTACTGGAACTCCGTAGAACATAAAACGCTCTGTAATAGTGGACGTGATATCCCCAGATAAGTTAAAGTTTGTTCAGACTTAAGAAAAAAAAAACTTGCTACAGAAACTGTGCATTCACCCAACTGTGAGATGCAGGTTGTCTGAGGTGAGAGTACAGTGACTTGTCATGGCTAGACTGCTGCTCGTCCTGCCAGAGTCCATTGGTTTGAGTCACCGTCATTCTAGAAGTATTTGTTTTTCTTTCTCTCACATTTAAAATGCTGTGTGTACTTCGAAGGCTAACCGTTCAGTACTGTGCTCGATCATTTTACTGTCCCCTACCACTTTACTGTCCCCTACCACTTTACTGTCCCCTATCACTTTACTGTTCTCTGTCATTTTACTGTGTTCTGTCATTTTACTGTGCCCTATCACTTTACTGTTCCTTATCACCTTAATGTGCTCTGTCACCTTACAGTGCTCTGTCACTTAACTGTGCCTTGTCACTTAACTGTGCCCTGTCACTTTACTGTGCCCTGTCACTTTACTGTGCCCTGTCACTTTACTGTGCTCTATCACTTTACTGTGCTCTGTCACTTTACTGTGGTCTATCACTTTACTGTGCTCTATCAGTTTACTGCACTCTATTACTTTACTGTGCTCTATTACTTTACTGTGCTCTATTACTTTACTGCACTCTATTACTTTACTGCACTCTATTACTTTACTGCACTCTATTACTTTACTGCACTCTATTACTTTACTGTGCCCTATTACTGTGCTGTGCTCAAGTATCGTTGTTTCGTGTTAGATATTTTTTTTACATTCTTGAGAATTTTCCCTCAGTGTACGTGCTGCACGGGATGATGATGATGATGAGGATGATGATGATGATGATGAATTTCTCATGTATTCTATTTTCGTCTTGAATTCCCTCCAAAAAATTAAAAGAAGAATACTTCAGATAAGACATGGGCCTGTGAATTTCTTAAATCGTGAAAACCCCCCTCTCCCCTCTTCCCCCCCCCCGGCCCCCGCCGAGACGTCCCTGCTTTTAATTGCTTCATCTGCTTCTAACTGGATATCATCTACGCGACCTCCCATCCTGCGCCATGATGACATTTTCTATTTTCGGGTTAATCACGTGATCAGACACAAGGCAAGGAGCTGGGAGCTGCTCCAACTATTTCCCTTAGTCTTCACCATCGTACTTGTTGAGAAAGGTTTCAGTCGGAGGCACCCCCCCCCCACCCCCGGGGCTGTACGAGTATCCTAGACACTATATACAACTCTTTATTAAAAGCCATTATGTAGGAACAGTAATTCCGCCAAGAAGAAGCCTTGAAGGATAAAGCCCGTTGCTCGTAAATGGCTGCAGTTATCAGTTTGACTGTGATGTGGGAGTCTGTCCTTGGAATGTCTGTTCTCTCACCTGTCAGGTTCTGTTCTCTCACCTGTAAGGTTCTGTTCTCTCACCTGTAAGGTTCTGTTCTCTCACCTGTAAGGTTCTGTTCTCTCACCTGTAAGGTTCTGTTCTCTCACCTGTAAGGTTCTGTTCTCTCACCTGTAAGGTTCTGTTCTCTCACCTGTAAGGTTCTGTTCTCTCACCTGTAAGGTTCTGTTCTCTCACCTGTCAGGTTCTGCTCTCTCACCTGTAAGACTGTGGGTTCATGACCTGCTGCCAGCTAGTCTGCTAGTTGACCCAGACGTACACGTGGGTATCTGATCTAGCAGTGCTGGGCAGCTGCTAAAAACTGAGAATATCTGCCTGCACCCGGGCTGGCTAGTGAAGAGGATTAACGAGAGAAAACTGAAATATTTTGGACACATTAAACGTCATGATAATTTAGAGAAGACCGTATTGGAAGGATACATAATGGGAAAAAGAAAAAGAGGAAGACCAAGACGAAGATGGCTGCAAGACATCGTTGACGATCTGGAAATGGATGCAGCAGCAGCAGGCCATCTTGCTCACAACCGAGAGGCCTACAGGAGTGCTGTTTGGGAGGCAAAGTTCCGTAAGGGACATGCAAATGAATGAATGAATGAACCCGGGCTGCAGAGCGGGGCATACCAGATTGCACCGCGGAGACGATTTCTCTTTTTTTTTATTTGTGAAAAAAGGCAACACAAAATAAAACATCAAGAGAAAGTGAATCCACGAAAAGTCTGGCTCTGTAACGAGTAAGTGGGGGGGGGGGGGGGGGGAGGGGGGATTAATATAATAAACCTATGAAAATACATAAAATCATGAAAGTACATAGTTTAGGCAGCATAAACATGAATGTGTCTTAGTATGGAAGTACGTGTGGTGGTGTATAAATGATATAAACAGGTAATCAGTCCATTAGTTATATTTATTATCACCACAATCTATATAAATTACTGTGAGCTGTGCATATATAAACAGCTATACTTCTTCTTCTTCTGCGTTCGAGGTTGTTGGTCACATCAGATCCTGATCCCTGTCGACATGACAAAGCTCGCAGTCCTCTCCAGATCATGATAGGAGCCCCAAAGCTTTTGCCCCAAGCTTGTGTCCTCTGGCCATGTCTCACGCCTCAGGTCTGCATGGTTTTGGCACTCTTGAAGGATATGATCTGGACTCTTGGACTCCACTGCCACATGGACACTCGTCTGTGTGAGACATTTTAAGTCGATGTAGATGGCTTAATAGTCTGCAGTGGCCTGTCCTTAGGCGGAAGAGGATGGTTTGCTGATGTCTTTACAGTTGGTGTATTGGATCTGGTTCGTTGTTGCAGTTCAGTTGCTTTTTTTCCATTCAGAAAACAGCTATAAACTGAGCCGTGTGCTTGGTTGGGAATCTGTGACGTAAATAAATCTAAGCCGTATGTACTCTGTTAGAACTTGTGATATAAATAAATCTAAGCCGTATGTAGTCTGTTAGAACTTGTGATATAAATAAATCTAAGCCGTATGTAGTCTGTTAGCACATGTGACGTAAATAAATCTAAGCCGTATGTAGTCTTTTAGCACATGTGACGTAAATAAATCTAAGCCGTATGTAGTCTGTTAGCACATGTGACGTAAATAAATCTAAGCCGTATGTAGTCTGTTAGAAATTGTGATATAAATAAATCTAAGCCGTATGTAGTCTGTTAGAACATGTGATGTAAATAAATCTAAGCCGTATGTAGTCTGTTAGAACTTGTGATGTAAATAAATCTAAGCCGTATGTACTCTGTTAGAACTTGTGATATAAATAAATCTAAGCCGTATGAACTCGGTTATAACTTGTGACGTAAATAAATCTAAGTAATATGTACTCGGTTGGAACTTGTGACGTAAATAAATCTAACCCATATGTACTCGGTTGTGACGTAAATAAATCTAAGCCGTATGTAGTCTGTTAGAACTTGTGATGTAAATAAATCTAAGCCATGTGTCCTTGGTTGGGACATAAGAAAGAAATAAATCTACCCCCCCCCCCCTTATTTTTTCAATCACATCCGTCATGATCGTTATCCCTTGCAATTGCCATCTGTCATATCTCTTGGTAACAGAATTATGTCCCCTGCCACCGCACTTACAGTCAGTAATCAGTCTATAAAGTTCATATCTGCCTGATACTGTTGGTCCAGATGTTGTAAAACTACACCCTGGCCTGGCTGGGTGGAGATGGATGGACCTGTCACCATGGAAGTCTGCCAAGAAACTGTTTATATCCGTCTGTTCCTGAAAGTAAGAAAAACAATTTCCATCTGTTGTTACAATTTCTTCACAAAGGCATCGGCTGTCCAGAAGTATTAGCTCTCAGGGCTGTCTGAGACCATACAACAATAACTATATAAAGCTGTCTGAGACCATGCAACAATGACGATATAAAGCTGTCTGAGACCATGCAACAATAACGATATAAAGCTGTCTGAGACCATGCAATAATAACGATATAAAGCTATCTGAGACAATGCACTAATAACGATATAAAGCTGTCTGAGATCATGCAACAATAATGATATAAAGCTGTCTGAGACCATGCAATAATAACGATATAAAGCTGTCTGAGATCATGCAATAATAACGATACAAAGCTGTCTGAGACCATGCAACAATAACGATATAAAGCCGTCTGAGACCATGCAACAATAATGATATAAAACTGCCTGAGACCATGCAACAATAACGATATAAAGCTGTCTGAGACCATGCAACAATGACTATATAAAGCTGTCTGAAACCATGGAATAATAACGATATAAAGCTGTCTGAGATCATGCAATAATAACGATACAAAGCTGTCTGAGACCATGCAACAATAACGATATAAAGCCGTCTGAGACCATACAACAATAATGATATAAAGCTGCCTGAGACCATGCAACAATAACGATATAAAGCTGTCTGAGACCATGCAACAATGACTATATAAAGCTGTCTGAGACCATGGAATAATAACGATATAAAGCTGTCTGAGACCATGCAACAATAACGATACAAAAGCTGTCCGAGACCTTGCAACAATAATGATATAAAGCTGTCTGAGACCATACAACAATAACGATATAAAGCTATCTGAGACCATACCACAACAACGATATAAAGCTATCTGAGACCATGCAACAATAACGATATAAAGCTATCTGAGACCATACAAAAATAACGATATAAAGCTGTCTGAGACCATACAACAATAACGATAAAGCTGTCTGAGACCATACAACAATAACGATATAAAGCTGTCTGAGACCATACAACAATAACGATATAAAGCTATCTGAGACCATACAACAATAACGATATAAAGCTGTCTGAGACTATATAACAATAACGATATAAAGCTGTCTGAGACCATACAACAATAACGATATACAGGGCAACCTTACTTTCATCGAAACAGAATTTTTTTTCATTTCATTTTTATTTAAATAAGAACACACAAACTAATTTTACTTCATTCAAACACAGAGCAACCTTTGCTAATTTCATTTCTCTGTAAACACAGAGCACAATAGTCTGATTTTTATTTAAATACAGAGGACACTAATTTAATTTTTATTTAAACACGGAACTCTTAAATTTCATTTTAATTTAAGTATAGTTAAACATAGAACAGGCATACTAATTTTATTGTTATTTGAACACAGAATAGTCATATTTATGGTAACAGCTGAGATCGGAAGACTTTTTACTCATCAGCTATGTTTAGCATATCAGAGAAAATTTCCCTCTCTCCTCTCTCTCTCTCTCTCTTTCTCTCTCTCTCTAGTAAGATGTCATGGAAGCAAAGACTAAAATGTGCCAGACGAAGATAGAAATGACTGGGCCACATATTACGGGAGGAAAGAACAAGACACCTCTTATACCGCCTTGACTTGGATACCTCAACCTTTAACACACAAAAAAATGCTATCACCATTTCATGGGGCAGTTTAGAGCACATAATGGGAGAAGTTCAGAAATGAAACTTAAGAGGCAGGTCACCGGGGACTTGGAGACGCACAATACAAAGGTAGAACTAGAAAAAAAAAACGGGAAAGACATGGTTTGATGTATCCCGACTTTGCTCTAGACAGGATTCGCTGGAGAACCTTTGTTGACTCCTTATGCTCCGTTGGGAGTACACAGGACTGAGTGAACGAATGAATGAAATGTGTCAGGTTAAAACATTTTTCGTGTTGCGTAGTTATATAATATGAGTGCCTACAACGTTGAAAATGTCAAGATAAACTCTGTTTTAAAACACATTGCTAGTCTACGATTTGCAGCAACTCTATCATGATTTTTATAAAAATCCTATCACCATTTCCTTTGGCAGCTTTGAGTGCCGAGTGGTGAAGATTCAGAAATGAAACTAAAAGTCTTACCCAGAGTGAGTATCTTGCGGTTCTCAAACTGTTTCTCAAACTGCCGCTCTCTTATCTCTCACATCTATGATACCCCAGCCCAATCCCTTTCAGGGGCCTCTTTTCTCCCTCTGTTCTTTCTATGTCCCTCTCTATGTCTCTCTCTATGTCTCTCTCTCTGTCAAGGTGCCTGCCTACAGGCATAGGATATCATGTCCTTCCATAACCCCTCGATCTCTTGTACATCTCAACAGGCTCTTGTCACTACGCATTTCTCGCCTCTCTTCCAAGCATACCCCCACAAACTTGGATCGCCGTCTTCTGATCTTCGTTATAATTTCCCTTGTTTCTTGTGCCTCTTTCAGAAACAACTTCCTCCTTCGTTTTTCTCGCTGTCCATGGTTCTTTTTGCTCAGTTAGTTCAAGATCCTTCCTATCTTGTTTCTGTCATCGTCTTTTCCCCCACCCCCACCCCCTCCCCTTTTCCATTCTTGCTTTAGTAGTCATTTATCTGGTTGTTTATTTTGCCGTCGTCTTTTTTTTTAAGCACCATAAAAGTAGGACAGATTTTAACGTAATTATTCTATGTCATTCATTAGCACACCGAGAGACGGATTATTATCTTAATCTAGTGCTCTTCGCTCTGCATGCAGACATATTTCTGTATTTTATAAGAATGGTTTCCCTAAACACACTGTCAGATGCCTGTCTTTACGAGTATGTTCGTTAATCAAAACCATTCACCTGGGAAAACAGCTCACTATTCACTGTGCTACGCCTTCGCTCTATGTAGAATATGTAAACAAAACCCCTGGCTTCGTGTCACTAAAGATAAGAAAAAAAAAACATAAGTTAAACCAAATGCTGGACTTTTGATGGATATCTCTGTACAACAAATATGGCGTAGCCGTTTACGCCGGGAAAAAACGGTTGATGTACAGCTGGTTTAACCATTCTGTAAATTGTATAGGCAATGAGTGTAAACGAATCTGAACGAGGAGTGTAAATATTTACACTTTGGGCCGGTGCACGCTTGTTTTTGGTCAAAACGGAAGGATGACTGGCTTTAGTTTTAGAACGTAATTGGTTTGTTTGAAACGTGCAAAATTCTTGTTTACAGAGTTTTAATTTCAGTTGGGCAATAACTGGTTGTATAGAGACGTAGAGGATAGTTCTAGCGTAGAGGTGAATTATGAATAGTATGATGGCTAGCGTAAAACTGAATGACCGAAAGGTATACTGGCGAACGTAAAAGTGGACGAAGAAAAAGGTATAGTGGTTAGCGTAGAGCTGAATGATGAAAAGTATGGTAGAACTGAATGATGAAAGATATAGTAGAAATGAGTGGTGAAAGGTATAGTAGAACTTAATGACGAAAGTTATACTGGCTTGCGTAGAAATGAATGACAAAAGGTCTAGTGGTTAGGGTAAAATTGAATGATTAAAGATATAGTAGAACTGAATGATGAAAAGTATAATGGCTAACATGGAATTGAATGACGAAAGCTATAGTGGCTAGTGTAAAATTGAATGATGAAAAGTATAGCAGAAGTGAATGATGAAATGTATAGTTGCTAGCGTAGAACTACTTCTTGAACAAGAGGGATGATTCTTTGAAAAGTTCCCACTTTATTAATGGCACAAAATAAACACAAACACTCAAGACTTTCAAGATGTCTCTCTTTCTGTCTCTCTCTCTTTCTCTGAGACTTTCAGCTGTCTCTCTCACACACACATAGAGACTTTCAGCTGTCTCTCTTTCTATCTCTCTATCTCTCTCTCAGACTTTCATCTGTCTCTCTCTCTATCTCTCTCTCTCAGACTTTCATCTGTCTGTCTCTCTCTCTCAGACTTTCATCTGTCTCTCTCTATCTCTTCAGACTTTCATCTGTCTCTCTCTATCTCTTCAGACTTTCATCTGTCTCTCTCTATCTCTCTCAGACTTTCAGCTGTTTCTCTCTTTCTCTCAGACTTTCAGCTGTCTCTCTCTCTATCAGATTTTCAACTGTTTTTCTTCTCTCTCTCTCTCTCTCTCTCTCTCTCTCTCTCTCTCACGCTTTCTCTCTTTTTCTCATTCTCTTTCTCTTTCTCTCAGAGTTTCAGCTCTCTCTCTCAGCATACAGAAATTTCTGTCTGAGATCCTGTTTACACCTATGTCAGTTATTTCTCTTCACTGCGTAGGTGTGCCTGAAGGAACAATATCTCTCTCTCTTTCTCTCTCTCTCTCTCTTTCTCACACACAAATTAACATTTAATTCAGTCTACTATCATCTAATGTTTTCACGTTTTTCTTCTACAAAACACACAAAACCACACACCATGAGGGTCCACACATTTCACACGCAGACACAGCTCTAGACAGCTACAGCTTGTCAAGATGTTTTGCGTGGATGGAGGAGTCTAAGCTGTTATGTCTTGTCTACACGCCATGAAGACAGCTTCACAAGTTCTCCATCGACGCGCTTGATCATACATTACCACTTGTTACAACAGCTTCATCTACCACTTGTTACAACATCTTCATCTACCACTTGTTACAACATCTTCATCTACCACTTGTTACAACAGCTTCATCTGCCACTTGTTACAACAGCTTCATTTGCCACTTGTTACAACAGCTTCATCTGCCACTTGTTACAACAGCTTCATCTACCACTTGTTACAACAGCTTCATCTAACACTTGTTACAA
The DNA here is from genome assembly GCA_009760885.1 of Achatina immaculata. Classification (NCBI taxonomy): domain Eukaryota; kingdom Metazoa; phylum Mollusca; class Gastropoda; order Stylommatophora; family Achatinidae; genus Lissachatina; species Lissachatina immaculata. The sequence goes on along the minus strand of CM019697.1, from coordinate 20,942,757 downwards.
CAGCTTCATCTTCCACTTGTTACAACAGCTTCATCTACCACTTGTTACAACAGCTTCATCTGCCACTTGTTACAACAGCTTCATCTACCACTTGTTACAACAGCTTCATCTACCACTTGTTACAACATCTTCATCTAACACTTGTTACAACAGCTTCATCTTCCACTTGTTACAACAGCTTCATCTGCCACTTGTTACAACAGCTTCATCTACCACTTGTTACAACAGCTTCATCTACCACTTGTTACAACAGCTTCATCTGCCACTTGTTACAACAGCTTCATCTACCACTTGTTACAACAGCTTCATCTAGCCTTTGCAAAGTATCATTCACGCTACGATCGTCTCCAACAGCCGGAGATACATCAAATGATACACAAAGATACATCGAATGATACACGAACCGTTTTGAATTCTAGTCGCTCTTGTTGAAACCCGTCATTTCATCACACACACACACATACACACACACACAGTTCCTCAACAAGAGGACTGATTCTTTGAAAAGTTCAAGCTAAATAAATTACAGCTTCATGTTGTTAATTCTTCGTTTCAGCCGAAAGATATAAATTATTCATTCCGCTACCATCCAGGGCCTCCCACATCATAACGTTCCGGTTTGTTTCCTCATCGTGTGGCCACACAATTTTACGAAAATTGCAGCAACGAAATGAGAAAGCCGGAGATTTGTGGCGCGCTCTTGTCTGACCATTTCAGATTATGCTTAGGGAATTCTAAGCTGGGGGGGGGGGGGGGAGGAGAGAGAGAGAGAGATAGTGAGAGAGAGAGAGAGAGAGATTATTCAATCCTTGTTCTATTTTTTTTTAAACTGCTCACAATTTCATTACAGATGAATGATCAGATTATTCATGACATTTCAAAATTTAATCACGACATCTAAATTTAATCATTTCGTATTCTTCCTTCATTTCCATGATTACTGTCAGATTTTGTCACTTTTTATTGACCGGACTTTGCTGCTCCAATATTTTATGTCACTGGCCCACAAAAACTGGAATAAAATAAAATTCTGTGGATTCCGTGTCATTTTCTCCTTGTCAACTTTTTGTTTTTCTGTTCTCATTTTTGCCGAAATTGTCTCGCTGACGCCGTCAATGTCATCACGGCGATGCTGATAATTGTTTTAAGAAAAAGAATATAATAATAGTAAATGTAAATGCTATTATAAAGGCGAGGCTTTTAATGAGGAGAGTCAAGAAGACTGTTTATTCATTCACTCACATGACATGTCCTCTCCAGAACATTGTCCCTCTCTCTAGGTCTCCCAGAATGCAGTGCGGTCTTGCGCTAGTTAAGCTGCGTCTCGCGGTGACATGCTCAGACTTCCCAAGAAGACTGTAGATGCTGCAATAATGGAAGACTTCCCAAGGGAGACTGTAGATGCTGCAATAATGGAAGATTTTCCAAGAAGACTCTAGATGCTGAAATAATGAAGACTTCCCAAGAAGACTAAAGTGCTGCAATAATGAAAGACTTCCCAAGAAGTCTGTAGGTGTTGCAATAATGGAAAACTTCCAAGGGAGACTGTAGATGATGCAATAATGGAAGACAGTCTCGTTATGGGACTTGAAGAGAGAAGACCAAAAACTAACGCAAACAGAGATATGTGTTGGATGTTCGTGAGAAGTTTATCATAGGCCATTAGGACGGAAAAAAGAACTAGCCAATAACTGAATTATTTAGAGCCGTGGTTCTTAATCTACGTTCCACGGATCCCCAGGGAGTCCACAGGAGGATTTTTGGGGAGGTCCACGGACCAACAAATGGATGAGTTAAATTAAGAAAAAAAAATCTTAGCATCACCTGGTTTATGTTGCTTTATTTTTAATGAGGAGGAACCACATCTGTTCTAAGCCCGGAAATAAGGTCCAAGGCCAAAAGAAAAGGTTGAAAAAACCCACTGGTTTAGAGACAGGTTCGGAAAGGAGGAGAGGGGAGGGGATTGCGTTATTTGAAGAAACAATGTCTGCCAGAACACAAAGAAAGCAGATTTGAATATACTGGATATTGCAATGCAAACACAAAATTGTTCTTATTACAGTCGGAGAGAGAGAGAGAGAGAGAGAGAGAAGATAGCCGCACTCAGACTGAATGAGACAGTGGCCAGCGACTTATAGCTGACTGCGACTGCTTGAGTCAGGCGAGCCAAATGTGACCAAGACCCTGTTCAGCCTCTCATTGGTGGTCATGGAAACAGATAGTAGTTTAGTCGAGTGAATAAAGCATTGCAACGGGAGAGTTTAACCTAGACCTTAAAATACACTGAACCGAAGTCGGATGTGCTGGGCCTTGCGAGGCGACAGAACGCGGAACAAATGTCTTTTCTGAGGGCGAGTGTCGAAGAAATGAGTATTAATCGGTTACACTATCGTATCAATAGAAGGAAGAAGATCAAGAGGAAGACCAAGAGAAATGATACTGGACAGTCTGACGGGATGGTGTGAGAGGAGATCACCAACTGAACTGATGGCCTGCATGAAGGATCGGGTACTCTGGAGAAGCATAATAGCCAACGCCAGTCGGCACGGCACATGATGATGATGATGATCGTATCAGTGAGAATCATCATGAGAGAAGTTATTTACCTAAGCGGTATTCGACAGTTTTAAAAAAAAATAAATCGTTGGTACGATACAACCCATTAAAACTAAAAGAATTACAACAGCGGAGGAATAATTTTAAAAATGTGTCACCTTGAGACACAAGAGACAGGGACAAATAGACACAATGATAGACAAGTGAAAAAAAACGACAGACAAGTGAATGTTTTAACATATACACAGACATTATCAACAATATCTATTTGTTATAATGATGCACCAACGCAGAACATTATTAAATAAATTTTGGAGAGAGAATGAATGAATGAATAATCTTTATTTGGCCCGTCTTACATTCTACCCTTCACATCTCCATCTTTCATTCTTCCCACACACTCGATTTAATACAAGTATACAAATTACATTAGGAAAAAAAACATATCAAATGAGTGTAGGATTAAACTATTACATTCAAAGTAAAAGAGAAGAAATAATTAGCCTAATAAAATAGCACTCACACACGCATACACGCCCACACACACAGACATATACATAAACAAAAATACATTTTCAGTACAGATCTTCTAGCATATGTTTTAACAAACATTAAAATAATTTCTAACAATATGTAACAAGTTCCTTTTCGAACTTAAAATAATTTCTAACAATATGTAACAAGTTCCTTTTCGAACTATGTCATTTTAGTACTTGATGGTTGGGAGTCATGAGTTGAGAGAGTGCTGGTTATTCTATGGAAGCATATAGTTACAGGCAAGTAAATAATGAAACAGGTTTGAATTAAAGGATGAAGTATTACAAATGGATTTTAAATCGTAGGGGAGAGTGTTCCAGAGCTGTACTGCAGAGTATGCAAGGCTTTTCTTGTGCAGATCAAGCCTGAATTTAGGAAGAAGACAGTCTTTTTTAAGCGCTGGTTATGTTTAGTGTTATACGTAAACAGTGACCACAAAAAAGTAGATCATTGTGCGACGGAACTCTATGAACAAAATTAACTTTGTTAAAAATGACTCTATATTTGAGGGGTAGAATTTTGAGTTGTTTTTTTTTTTAGAGAGAGAGGGAGAGAGATGAGGGGTAGGGGAGAGAGAAAGGGGGAAGAGAGATTGAAATTTCATCCCAACTTGATAGACACTGCCTGGACACATGAAGCCCTGACATAATGTTTAGGTCACGCAAATTCCACATAAAGAGACAGACAGACGGACAGACTTAACAGACATCAGTTTAAACACTGATAGACAGGTAAATAATTATGCACACGGACAGGCAGACAGATAGACAGACGGAAAGACAGATAGATGGACAAACGAACAGACAAATAGACAACTGAATATACATACACAATAGTTAGACAAATAAAGGGATAGACAGATGAGGTGTGACGTATTTTAAAAAAAAAACTTTTTTCAGAAATAAACTTTCATAATTTTGACTTTCATTCACGAAGGTTTGTTAGTGTAGTTCTGCAGAAGACCAACAGAGATGCAAAGATAGTTCTCCTCATGTTGTTCAGACGTTTGTTCTGACAAGGTTAGCTTATTAGAAGAGGGCTCGACATACCCTTACTCTATTATTTTAATAAGTTTCAGTTTACCAAAAAAGCTAACTCATAGGAAAACGAAAGACGAACTAAGACTAATATCCATTTGTCGTACATTCTTGCCTTCTGTTTGATCTCTACATTTCTCTTATGTCCAAGGCACGAGTTTGGGAAACTGGGAAATCGATGGGTTCATATTTTGCATTATTTTAATACCACTTGTGTCTCCACCCCTCTTGCTCAGTTTCTCCTTTTGTTACAAAGGAACCTTTTATAAGTTCACTTAATACGCGGACGAGTAGTGAATTGATTAACGCATTCCTCATTCGCAGACATAGACAGGTCCGGGATTTGAATCTGACTGGGAGCGCCTCAATTACCCAATTGTAGAAATGGGTACCTGATTCCTTCTGTAGTTAGGGAAGGAAAGCCGAACAGGCGTGACGCCGATCATATGACCTTATAGGATGCTCACTGGGCAAGGAAAATATAGACACTTACGCCATATCCTCCAGGTGCCTTTAAGGCATAGGACTAATCTCGGAAAATATAAGCACTTACATCATATCTTCCATGTGCTTCATTACCATAGAATTGATCTTCGGAAAATATAAGCACTTACATCATATCTTCCATATGCTTCATTACCATAGAATTGGTCTTCGGAAAATATAAGCACTTACATCATATCTTCCGTGTGCTTCATTAGCATAGAACTTATCAAAGAAATTATAGACACTTACACTATATCCTCCGATTGCTTCTATGGCGTAGAACTGACCATCATAACCATTTCTGGCTTTGTATCTCCAGGTGTATGTTGCAAGCTCTCTTAGCTCGTTGTTCATGTTTCCTCCGCACACATTTTTGCCTTGGTCCAGCACCTAGGTCTTGTTCCTTCCTTCTGCTGTAAGCATTCGAGTTTTTGTCCGACCACTCTTTTCCATTCCTTCTAAATGACGCAGGAAGTCTATTCTTTCATAGCGAGGGATGATTACTAGGTCTTTACACAAAAGACGGATCTCTCTGTTGGTTTCTGGCTGTCCAGACTCCTGTATTTTATTCTCAGATTGAATCAGAAATCCTTACCAGGATTCTCTTCTCATAACACTGCCATCTATTTTTCATCTTTATATGTCGTATGGAGATTGAGTTTGTTTTAAATCACTCATTGCAATAATATTTTTAAATAATAAAATTTAACAAGCCAAAGAAAGATCTCTATAATTTCTCTTTAAAATTATATATGCTACATTTATTTAGTAAATGACAAACACCTAGAATGTAGGGCTGTAATTGTATCATGGCGTACAATCGGTTAATCAGTTTTTTTCCCCGCCATTGGCAACAGCAGACTCCCCATAAGCAATCTGCGAGAGCACCTAAGCCCATGAGATCACGCGAGAAGACAATACTTTAGGATCCCATGTCACGAGATTTGGGATTTGAAACAGAATTAAAGAAAAATAATTCATTCTGTCCAAAGGGAATAAAATGCCATTGTCTGCTTCGTGCATCCGCTGCTTTCCGTGAGTCTGTCTTGGAGAGTTAACAAAAAATAGACAGCTTTAGGATCTGTTATTATCTTTTCTTGGTTTTACGCCAGCCCTTTCCTCTTTACCTAACCCGTTCACTCCAGGATTAATTTCCATACTCTGATAGAAGAAATTCGGTTGAGAAATGTTGGTAGAAAGAAACTGGAACGAAGTTACTGTTCATTCATTCATTCATTTGCATGTCCCTTGCAGAACTTTGCCTCCCTAACAGCATTCCTGTAGGCCTCTCGGTTGTGAGCAAGATGGCCTGCTGCTGGTGCATTCATTTTCAGATCATCAGCGATGTCTTGCAGCCATCTTCGCCTTGGTCTTCTCTTTCTTTTTCCCGTTATGTACCCTTCCAAGACGGTCTTTTCTAGATTATCATGACGTTTACTGTGTCCAAAAGATTTAAGCTGTCTCTCTTTAATCCTCTTTATTAGCCAGCTTTCTTCAATATTAAATTCTTGTAGTATGGATATATTTGTTCTTTTTTGTGTCCATGATATTTTAAGAACTCTTCTGTAGCATTTACATTCAAAGGCATTTATGTGTTTCTCAGCCATTTTGTTAAGTATCCAGGTCTCACATACATACGTTGCGATGAGAAGGATGCATGCCCTTAAAAATCTTATTTGTAGTTCTGTCTGCTCCTCTCCATAGCTTCTTTAGTTGTTTTACTTTATGAAGAGCAATAGACGCCTTCTTTTAATTTCCCTCATTGTATCTCCATTATTAGTTAGTAGTGATCCAAGAAGTTACTGTATAATTTTAAAATATGGGCTGATTTAGAAATGTCATACTTTCATTTTATTTAGACTTTGCCTAAATGTCTCTCCAGCATTGATTCGCTTAGATGTTCAAGGTCTACCAATATTTCCGGTGAAATTTTTATAGTCTTGTCTTATGCTATCTCTCTGTAACTGCGAGCTGTTGTTCTTTGTAGCCGATGCTGTAGAGATGATGAGGCACAACATCGTATCGGCGTGGGAGCGGCTACTTTTTTAGTCCCGGAGGACAGCTAAAAAGCAGGGGGTGTGCAGTGCTTCTTTAGCAAACTCCACCACCATGGGGACTATGGCGATCCCTGCCCCGTTAGCCAGGCTATGCCTGTTACTGGGGGTACCACGGAGAGGTGGGACAGGGTCTTGGTCAGCTATCGGTCGCTAACCCTGACGCTAGCATATCAGCTATGGGTTGCTGATTACCTTATTGGTAGTCTTCACCCCCAGTTTGTATAGTAAAAGAGTTAAACAAATAATCAGAGCTACATAAGACTAATTCTATACTAAGGAAGTTTATTATAATTCAGAGCGTCCTGATCTTGCCGCATTTACAGCCCTGGCTTGTTCTGAGAAAAGGGAATAGAGTTCACTCTCGGCTACAGGCTCATTCTAATTGGAAAAGTAACCTGACACCAATGTTAGGGAACAAATACAGCCACAACCGAGAGGGTATTTCATTTCAAGAACCATGGAAAAATTATAGTCTCGAATATTTCAGTTCCGCGAAGCAGTATGTCTTATCAAGGAGCCTAAATTGGTTTAACTTGAATCATTTAAAACGGCTTTAAAAATGTAAAAATAAACTTACTATATTCATATTTTTCTGTTTCGCAGTTGAGATTTCATGTTTTAAACTGACATAAATTCTAACAAGAGACATTACATCATTCCCTGATAAAGTGCTCTTCACTTGATGCTTGATATAAAAAAATGTTCATGTGCCACGCATTTTGTTCCTTAAGCAAAGAGTTAAATCCGGCTTGTTGGTGGCGTATACATCGTGGACAGTACATCTGCCCCAGTTTATGGAAAGAAAATAGCAGAAAGTTCATGACGACTCTTAGATGAAGGCTTGAAGAGAAAATCTAAGATACGCAAACATGAGAGAAAGAGAAATGGCAGGAAAATTACATCTTTATTCTCAAGAAAGAGTGGAGAAAGGGAAGATATGATCATGGTCGAGTGTGGTTTGCACTTTTCTTCTCACGCTTTAACAATCATCCTCGCTTGAATAAGCAAACATTCCTTGTGCTTTAAGATGCGTGTTTTGTGTTTTATGACCAGAGAGAGGGGATGTTTTTCATCATCGTTAAAGAAATGAACAGCGGCCTTTCCAAGTTTGCCCGCTTGAAGCGGCCATTTAATTCCATCTTTTCATCGAAAGCCCGGTAATTGAGATGTCTCACAATCTTCCTGAGATCTTTTACCCCATCTACGATTTCTTCTTTTTGTTTTCCTTTGTCCCCTCTATGGGCATATAAAGATCAACACTCCCGAGTCCAGCATTATTTGATGGCCTGGCCGCCGTCGTCGATGTGTAGGAGCCTGTTAGACAACTGTCTGGGTACACTTGACTTTCTGTCGCTTCACTCATCGGAAGATTGCCCCATCAGATCCCAGCACTCCTCTACATGGCTGCCTGAGATCAGGCCTTTTGTTTGCTGAGGTTTTAGCTTCTAGGATAAAGATTTTTTTTTTGTTGTTGTAAAGAACGCTAGAGAATATTTTAACAATATTGTTTGATTTTTATGTCAAGCCGCCTTCTAATGTAATTATTAGATTTCTTTCTTTCTTTTTTGTCTTTCTTTCTTACTTTCTGTCTGTCTTTCTTTCTTTCTTTCCTATATCAGTCAGTTATTTGTTCTCACGTCTTTACTTTCACTTTTCTGCTATAGAAGCAATGAACATTGTTCTAAAATACGGGCTTCGGTATCCAGACACAGTAACAAAGGTCTCTAATCTCAGACTTGATCAAACAGTAATCTCAGATCTAATCTTCCTGGCGGTGGCCAACCATTAAGAAAGGTATTTAATCTCAGACTAAATCTTCCTGCTGGTGATCAACCATTAAAAAAGATATTTAATCTCAAACTAAATCTTCCTGCTGGTAGTCAACCATTAACAAAGGTATTTAATCTCAAACTAAATCTTCCTGCTGGTGGCCAACCATTAACAAAGGTACTTAATCTCAGACTAAATCTTTCTGCTGGTGATCAACCATTAAAAAAGATATTTAATCTCAGACTAAATCTTCCTGCTGGTAGTCAACCATTAACAAAGGTATTTAATCTCAAACTAAATCTTCCTGCTGGTGGCCAACCATTAACAAAGGTATTTGATCTCAGACTAAATCTTTCTGCTGGTGATCAACCATTAAAAAAGATATTTAATCTCAGACTAAATCTTCCTGCTGGTAGTCAACCATTAACAAAGGTATTTAATCTCAAACTAAATCTTCCTGCTGGTGGCCAACCATTAAGAAAGGTATTTAATCTCAGACTAAATCTTTCTGCCGGTGGCCAATCATTAAGAAAGGTATTTAATCTCAAACTAAATCTTCCTGCTGATGGCCAAACATTTAGTAAGGTATTTAATCTTAGACTAAATCTTCCTGCTGGTAGTCAACCATTAACAAAGGTATTTAATCGCATACTAAATCTTCGTGCAGATAATCAACCAGTTTTCCATCACATTTGTTCACCAGGTTAGTTTTAATGGAATATTGGTGAAAATAACTTTCGTGTTCGTTAGCGAGTTTCATTCTCGAACTGGAAAATATTGATACTTCTGCCATACTTAACTTCAGGACAGACCGGGTAGTTGGTGATTAAGACACCGACATGCCAGTAAGATTTGAGAAGTTTAGCATTATAACAGATTTCTCTCTCTTCTGCGCAGTAACAATGATGGCTTTCATGTCTTGTTCAGTAACATTTAACGCTTTCTGTTACTTTGTTTTTCATTAGCACTTTGTTCGCCGTAACTACTAAAAAGTATTATTTTGTTTTCCATTAACACTTTGTTCGCCTTAAGTACTAAAAAGTATTACTGTGTTTTCCATTAACACTTTGTTCACCGTACCGACTAAAATATATGTCTGCAAATGCTGTTGTGGAATTAAATTATCGGATTATATTTTGGATCGAACGATCAATAAATGGAAAACTAAATTATCAAAGATTGACTTATTGAATATCTAAGTTCCAAGGAGTGATAATGTTATAACTCCTCGTGGCTTGTAACACGAGGCTTTATTATACACGCGTTCTTCTCTGACTGCGCCGTGTGTGTCTGGGCGTGTAAGTGCTCCTTTATTTACATGTAAGTGATCGAATGGTACAGAAAAGGTAATTAAGCAAAGTCCCTCTCCTGTTCTGGTCATGTGCGCTGTGCGACAACTACAGGAACACCCTCCATACAGGACACTCAAAAAACAGATAGCAACACCCACTGGTCAGAATATAATGGAGTTGTTTAACGCAAGATGTCGAAGGCTGACATTAGACACGTTCTCACAAAACATGATAGCACAGGCAACGATAGGCAGCGATACTTCTCTCAGCCATTCTCTGTTTGCAATCACATAGACAAACCCAGCCATTGTCATTGCCACATGCTCCAGTCGGCCATCTTCACACGTCGATCTCAGCTCAGTTCATTCTCCAAGTTTCTCACTCTTCTCATCACCTTCTTAACGCTGTCCCCATGTATCCAGATCTTCAAACTAATACTCGCAAGAAAGAGAACAGTTCTCTACCTGTTACTCGTCTTCATTCGTTGGTTAAGTTTTGTGATCATGCCGCAGTGTGTGAAGTTTATTTAGTTATAAATTAAGGGTTACTCTTTTTAGTGTTTTGTTTATGAAGTTATTGTGATATATTTTGAGTCTAGTTTCTTCTCAACGTTGTAATGTAGAATCTGTACTGGTGGGGCGTAAGAGATTCTCTTATGTTATGTACTGTTGTACTGGTGGGGCGTAAGAGATTCTCTTATGTTATGTACTGTTGTACTGGTGGGGCGTAAGAGATTCTCTTATGTTATGTACTGTTGTACTGGTGGGGCGTAAGAGATTCTCTTATGTCATGTACTGTTGTACTGGTGGGACGTAAGAGATTCTCTTATGTTATGTACTGTTGTACTGGTGGGACGTAAGAGATTCTCTTATGTTATGTACTGTTGTACTGGTGGGACGTAAGAGATTCTCTTATGTACTGTTGTACTGTTGAGAATCACTTTAATCCTTATGATCTATTTCACCAGTCTTGTGTCCCTAGGGCTTTTGTGGTTCATCATGGTTGCTACCTAGTATAAATCGTGCTAGAGTTGGTACAGTAAGTACTGCTGTACTGGTGAGAATCACTTTAATCTTTATGATATATTTCACCACTCTTGTGTCCCTAGGACTTTCATGGCTCGTCACAGTTGCTACTTTGTATAAATCTTGCCAGAGTTGGTAATAAACTTCGCAGACACGTAGCCAACTCTGCATGAATTCAATAGATTGCCATGGTTCTAATGACTGTTATAGCCGGAGGTGTGGTGGAGGATACGGTCTCCATTCCAATTAAATGTCTCCAAGGCGTGCGTCTCAAATAGCCTCTAAAAGTCAGGTCCAGCTCCTGGCCTTCTCGTGGTGGAACTGTTCAAACTGACAGGAGAAGGGGCGAAGGGGAATATCTGGCGCCTGAAAACCAGACGCTTCGGGTAGATGAGAGTCTTGTTTGGTAGTTCATCTGAGAGAAGGAAAACTCTGATTTAAAACCCGCTGCTGGCGAGATTCTTCAGCTGCCGTGCGTGGAGTGGGGCTCCTCCCGGCCAGTGAAGAAAGGTTCGAATGGGGTTGCCGCGCGGCGCCACCGTGGAAAAGGTGAAAGAAAGGATTAAGTGAAGTAATCAGTAGTCTTGAGGTCAGGACTACTCAAATCATGGCACTTCTGCTCTGGAGGTTGGCCACGTCCTATGTGCACCCATACTGGGCGGATTGCCTGAAACGGCTTAATCCAGGGGTTAAACTAAGACACTGCTGGCGAGATTCTTCGTCTGCCCCACATGGGGTGAAACTCCTCTCGGCCAGTGAAGAAAATGCGAATAGGGTTGCCGTAAAGCGCCGCTGTGAAAAGTTGATGTAAAGGATAAAGTGAAGATTATACCGATATATCCAATAGTCTCGCGACGAGAGCTACTCATACCACGGTACCTCTGCTCTAGAGGCCGACCACGTCCGATATACACCCATACTGGTGAAATATGCCTAAACCGGCTTAAACCAGGGGTAAAACTTGATGACTATTCATGTCATGGTACCTCCGCTCTAGAGGTCGAACGTCCTAAACGCGCCCATACTGGGATAATACGCCTAAACCGGCTTAACCCAGGGGTGAAACCTACTAGTAGCGAGGATTCGTCCTCTTAGACAAAAGCTCCGTCCTGGTCATAACTAGGAAGACCGCGACCACAAAACGTTGAAGTCAGAGACACTGGCCCAGTGCAGTCTAGATAGGCAACCACCTCTCACCCGACGAGGATATATGCGTATCCTAATCACGCTGAGGTTTTCCAGTGAGAAAGTCCAACGCTGGACTAGATGGGCAACCACCTCTTACCTGGCGGGGATATACTGATATCCAAAACACGTCGAGGTTTTCCGGTGAGAAAGTCCAACTCTAGACTAAACTGGTGCAACGAAAACCACGGTGTCACGCAATCCCGTTTCTGCGACCCACCAAGATTACAGGTCCAAGCCCCGCGTTACTTTGAATCTCATGTGGTCCTCTCGGGGATCACTGGTGACGCTCTCGGGGACCACATGACCCATCAAGGACCACTGGAGTAAATTCAGTACGATCACGGGGCGATCTTGGTGGCAGAAGCGAACGAAGAAGAAGAAGAAGAAGATTGCAATCTCAAATAAATTTATATCAGTTTAATTCCACTAACAAACACAATCATAAACAGACAAAATATCAGGAGCATAACTTATTTTGATGGCAGTTGATGTTAGTGAAGCATATTGATGATAATGAAAGATATTGACGATAAAGAAGCATAAACACACAATTTTGAATGAACACATGATATCGAGCACACATAATAATTGGCATAGAAATATATGTGAATTCAAATGCATCAAAACGTCATGTGATTTTAACTAACAACTTATGATGGTCAGTGAAACTGAAAAATGTCCCAGTATTATAGGCCTAACACATATTGCACGTGACTGGCCAGCACATAAATACGATCACATCACTTACAGACAAATCGCATTTCTTCCTCGGCCCAAAAACCCATCTTCAGCCCTGTAACATAAATATTGCATTTTTAATCTATCATTTTTCGTACACCTCTTTGTTAACAACTTACAGTTATGACAACTTATAACAAAACTTACACATACTGAGGGAGCTCGGGTGGAGACCATTGCTTAAACAATGTTTCTTACCACAATGCAGTATTACTGAAAACACGTGACGAGCACTATATATCCGCGCGGAAAACAATAACCAGCTCCCTACGACACTTTGCCACGTTCCCAAATGAAAAATGAATCTGCCTCTCAAACTAGTAACGCAAAAACTTTACGCGGAACTTATTTTGTTTCGCTTCGAGTCTTCTCCCACACGAAACAAAACAAAGCATGTTCATAGCAAGCAGCATAGGTTCATTTAGCTATTTCCTACTAGAACAACTCGTCTTTGCTTACGGAAAAGAAACAACGGTCTCTTTATTAGAAAGCCCCAGTTATACATCATGTTCGTCTTTGGGTATTATCACTGTTATACAAAGCAGTTTAAGGGAACCGAAACAGCGAGTATTTTTAAACACATTTTACTGTAGCAGAGAATCTGGACGATAAAAGAGCAAAGGGTAATGTTAAAAATGTTTTAATGAAATCCTGGAAAGAAATTAAATATTTCTGAAGTAATAATTAATAACACAGCCAACAACGACAAAAAATGTTCTTGGTGCCTTGGTTTTTAGTTCTGTTCCTGGGGTTATTTGGGGCGCTGATTCATAAAATTGCACTGGATAGACTGCATCAGCTCTAGTTTCTTAGATATTGTTGGCACCAGCTCTAGTTTCTTAGATATGGTTAGCGCAAGCTCTAGTTTCTTAGATATTGTTGGCACCAGCTCTAGTTTCTTAGATATGGTTGGCATCAGCTCTAGTTTCTTAGATATGGTTGGCGCAAGCTCTAGTTTCTTAGATATGGTTGGTATCAGCTCTAGTTTCTTAGATGTGGTTGGCATCAGCTCTAGTTTCGTAGATATGGTTGAATTTGTAGAATTTTAGTCCGCTCTTTAACAGATTTCTGCAGAATTGGATGTCATAACAGGCTCTCTTGTTTAAATGGGAAATTTATGTATTTAATTGACCTACGTTTTTTGTGTATAATGAATTTGTTTCACAACTATTCGTCTTCTTCTTTTCTTTACTATAATGCAAACTGGCATAAAAATTTATAGCTCAAATGGCAAAATCGCATTTGTATTGTTTTACTGCATAATTATGAGCACAAAATTAAGATGGTAAATCATGGTTTTCGTAGACTATATAAATTTGTATTTGAAAGGTTTCTCAATCTGGTCTGTTTAAATCAGTTACGATGCATAATACGTTTGATCGTACCGAAGTGTGTGTATTCCCACTCGCATCATTTCATTCTTAGCAAACTGAACACCGTAGAGGTTAGGGCTACTTCAAGACGGGGCTGCTTGAAACATCCCGACCTATTTTGCTATATTTGTGGGGAGTACACGCTGAAAACAAGTAGGAAACCTATTTCTGAGTTTGTAAAAAAAAGCATATGTAGGTTATTTTGGTGTCAAGCTTGGAGATCAAGATAAGCCATGGGCTCCTCAGCCAGTGGACAGATGGAAAGAGAAAGTGTCTGAAATATGAAGTACCAATGTTGTGGATGGAGCCGAAAAACCACTTCGATGGCTATTCTTTTTGTATTGTTAATATCACAGGCGTCAATCGAAAGAATCGTGACAAGTGGTCTTACCTTGATCTACCTTCAGCCAGGAGACCTGTCCCGCACTCGGATCTTGTACCCGTTTCACCTTTGCTTGAACTATCAAAGCTCTCAGAGGATGAGTCTTGCATGTCTGATATCGCACGAGGTAAAGAAAGTGGGGGCAGTGACAGTGAATTCCAAACAACTTCACATAGTGATCGTTTTGATCAGAATGAACTGAGTGATCTGATCAGGGACTTAAATCTTTCCAAGCAGTCTTCTGAAGTGCTTGCCTCCAGACTAAAAGAAAAGAATGTACTTCAACCTGGAACGAAATTTTCATTTTATCGAAGGAGAGAAAAGGATTTGCTTCCACTCTTTGCCAAAGGCAGCAACTTAGTATTCTGCAATGACATAGAAACTTTGTGAAGAAATAGGTCTTTCAGAATATAACCCAAGTGAGTGGCATCTTTTCATCGACGGTTCAAAAGTAGTTTGAAATGTGTTCTTTTAAATAACGGTAACAAATGTGGTTCTATTCCAATAGGAAATTCCACCAGGATGAAAGAAGAGTACACGGTCATCTCTTTAGTCTTGAAAATGATAAATTACCAAGAACATCAATGGATGATTTGTGTAGACTTGAAGATGGTTAATATTCTTCTTGGTCAACGAAATGGCTACAGCAGGTATCCCTGCTTTCTATGCCTATGGGATAGAAGAGCCAAACATGAACATTGGGCAAGAAAAGATTGGCCTTCCAGTGAATATATGGTTCTTGGAGGACAAAATATAATCAATGAACCTTTGGTAGCACGAGACAGAATCACACTGCCATCACTACATATAAAGCTAGGTCTGGTGAAATAATTTGTAAAGGCTTTGAATAAAGACGGTTCGTGGATTGAATAAATAGTGCACAAGTTACCTGGACTTACCGTGGAAGAACTGACGGCAGGAATTTTCGATGGGCCACAGATCAGACAACTTATAAATGACCCACATTTCATAGCATCAATGAATGAAATCGAATCATGTGCCTGGTCTTTATTTGTTCTAATTGTGAAAAGCTTTCTTGGCAACAAGAAGGCGGACAATTACACACAATTAGTAGAGGATATGCTCTTTCATTTCAACAGGCTTGGCTGTAACATGAATGTTAAAATCCATTATCTGCACAGTCACATAGATCGCTTTCCAGAGAACTTTAGTGACTTAAGCGAAGAGCAAGGTAAAAGATTTCACCAAGACATAAAAATAATGAAAGCCAGATACCAAGAAGGTGGGATGCACACATGATGGCGGACTATTGTTGGAATCTTATGCGGGATTGTCCTGGCAGATCCCACTCTCGGAAGTCTTACAAAAGGAGCTTCTTGTGTGTTGAATAAATGGAAAGTTTGTATCAAAAACGTGTGCTTTTGGTATGAAATAAGTAGATTCTCATTTAGTACACTTTTCTTTTAATTGTCAACATGTGTGCTTAAAAGATATTAATTTAAACACTTCATTAAAATAATATCCTGATTTGTTGATGGGCGAGCAGATTGAATAGTGGTACATGGCATATGTTCTGTATCTCAAAAACTGTAGCTTATATGAGAAAACTTGTGCCATTTTTAAAAAAATCAGCAGGTCAGATATACCGAGAAACATTTCTAACATTTGAGGCAGCAAAATGTATGTTGGCTAGTGTAATCAAAGGCAAAGTTGAGTAATCTTGCTAAGCAAGAAGAGGAAATGACATGGTATATAGGAGACAAGTATACACCAACAGATTCTTATACCTTATTTAAACAAAAAGAATGTTCTTATTTGTAGCGCTAAACATCTAAGCTAAACATCTATTATGTTGTTTTTTTTGTTTTTTTTTCACTTTGATATGGACACATTTAGGACCTTGTGAACCTTGAATGTGCCAAAAAAAGGCCTCCAGACTCCTGAACACATCCTGCAAACTATATTCTCCACACACAGTTAACGACCCAAACTTGTTAACGAAGATGGATGGGAAACTGTAGAGCATGCATGAAGAACTCTGCCGATGATTAGATTAATGGAGGCGGCCAGATTAAAGTCCAGCTTGTCCAATATATAAAACTGTACTAAGATGAAACAATATTGATAAAATGATTACAGAATGTACCCATATCTTCTTTCACCCTATTCTTCTTACGCGTCATCTCAGAATGATACGAAGTTGAAAGTTTTTCTCTTTTCAACATCTAGACTTTCTGTCAGACATGAGTATAGCTTTCTCCAATTTTTTTAACGCTCTCGCCGGCATGCAGAAATCAGCGGAATTCCGCTTGGTCTGTCACATATCCTGTTGGGCATAAGGCTAACAACCTTATCCTGGGACCTATCTAGAGACGACTCTAGATGGGAAAAAAAGAAAACGTTATGAAAACTCGCAAAGAAACCAACCGAATATCAGGGATGCCAACTCCGAGGAGTTCATTCGTCGGTCCTAAACACTTGACAAAGATTGGATTCTGGAATGTAAGATCGATGGCAGCACCAACAAAAACTACTCAGGTCAGCAAAGAAATGGAGAGATACCACCTAGAAGTACTGGGTATCAGTGAAATGCGATGGCCAGAAGCAGGTAAAAGATCGGTGGAAAACGGTAAGTTAATAATACATTCAGGCAGAGACGACGGGAAACATCAAGAGGGGGTAGGTATTATTATATCAAATGTAGCAGCAAAGAGCCTTGTAGAATGGGAACCAGTGAACAGTCGTATAATAAGAGCATGATACAACCTAAGACACGGAAGAATGACAATAATACAGTGTTATGCACCCATGAACGATGCAGATGACGATGTGAAAGGCGATTTCTATCACCAATTACAACAAATTATTAACAAAGTCCCTAAACACGACATCCTAATTGCTATGGGGGAACTTCAACGCTAGGGTAGGGAAAGATAACACCGATGTTGAAAAAGTAATGGGGAAAGAAGGAATTGACATGGTTAATCAGAACGGAGAAATATTAATTGAAATATGTCTAACAGAGGCCATGGTCATTGGAGGCACAATATTTCCACACAAAGAGATATATAAAACAACGTGGCTATCTCCAAATGATAAAACCAGAAATCAGATAGATCATGTTTGTATTAGAAAGCAATACAGAACATCTATGATAGATGTAAGGGCATTGGGGGGGGGGGGGGGGACCAGATGTCAACAGTGATCACAATTTGTGTATAGGGAAAGTAAAACTAAAGCTGAAAAGCCAACACAAGAAATCAATACACAGAAAGATAAACAGCCACAGCCTACAAGAAGAGAATATTAACAGTAATTTCAATCAGGAACTTGTCAATCATTCCACAACACTCAGTGACATAGAGGAGGTAGGTATAGATGAATTATAGAATTCTTACAGCACAGCCATAATCTCAGTAGGAAAACCAAGCGCTGGACTTTAAAAAAAAATAGAAAAGCATAGATATCAGAAAATACACGGAAGTACATACATGAAAGATGAGCAGCCAAATTAGACATGTTGAATGTAAACACAGATCTTGGAAAAGATTTGGCGAAAGCGACATACAAAGAAATAGGCAGGAAAGTAAAAAGTTCAGCTAGGATAAGAGAGAATACATAGACAATATGGCAAAAGAGGCAGAAAAAGCAGCAAAAACAGGAGACAGCGAAACTTTATATAACGTACAAAAGAGGCTAACAGGTACTATTACATCTAAAGAAAGACCAATCCTTAGCAAAACTGGAAACCTATTAACATCAAGTAAAGACCAAAAGCAAAGATGGGCTGAATACTTCCAAGAAATACTTAAGAAAAGAATCGATAAACCTTGAAACCGACTTACCAGCGCCAGAATTAAATATCAACCTAGATGAAATTACATTGCATGAAACTGAAAGAGCAGTGAATTCAATGGCTAACAAGAAAAACTGTAGATGAAGATGAAATAACACCCGAAATGTTAAAAGCTATCAATAGTGATAACATGAGACAACTACAGAGAATGTTTAATAAGATTTGGAAAAAAGGAAAGGTCCCTTCTAAATGGAAAAAAGAAACCATTGTTAAAATACCAGCAAAAAAGGGCAACCTTAGTGACTGTAACAACTGGAGAGGAGTAACCTTAATATCAGTTGTGTCAAAAGTATTTTGCAAGGTCATTTTGAATAGACTCAAAGATATAGTGGATACTACAATGAGAGAAGAACAAGCAGGAATTAAAAAAGGGAGAAGCTGTCTCGACCAGATCTTTACTCTAAGAATAATACTTGAAGAACATATTGAAAAGCAGAAACCATTAATACTGAACTTCATAGACTTTAAAAAGGCATTTGACAGCACATACACAGAGATTCATTATGGAGAATTTTATGTCTATATGGAATACCATCTAAAATTGTCAACATCATTAAGAACTTCTACAATGGATATGTTTGTCCAGTCAAGACAGAAGAAGGGATGAGTGAATGGTTCCAGATTGAAACGGCCGTGAAACAAGGATGTATACTGTCTCCATTACTTTTTGGGATTACATTAGACTTCATAATGAAAAAATGCTGCAATGTAACACAGGTATTTATTGGGTACATGGGACCCAAATAGAAGATCTTGCTTTTGCTGATGGCATAACTCTTATCAGTAACTTTGTGAATTCCATGCACGAAAAAACAGATAGCTTGTCTTTGCTGGCTAGCAAAATAGGACTTGAAATTAACAAGGACAAAACAAAAATAATGAAACTTCTCATTAATAAAAATGAAAAAATGCACGTAGAAGGGAAAAATGTTGAAGAAGTCAATCAATTTGCATACCTTGACAGCTGCATAGAACAGGATGGTGACACTAGAAAGGAAGTTAGAATTAGAATTGCAAAAGCAGCATCGATCTTCAAGAATCTTGAGAGCATATGGCATTCAAAAGTTATAAGCACAAAAACCAAGTTAAGATTATTCAATTCAAATGTAATGTCCACTCTCATTTATGCATGTGAAAGCTGGAAAACAACTAAGGAAATAGACAAGAAATTAGACTCTTTTGAAAACAAATGCCTAAGGAAAATACTCAGCATCAAGTGTCAGTCCTTCCTACAGATAATATAAATTTTAAAAATTACTTCCTTTACTTGATTCCTTTTTTTTTCTATCATACCATTCGTCCCACACTGTCTTCTCTTCTCTCGCGACCTTCCTCTACCTCTCTCCTCAGTTATGTTTCCTGTTATTATGATCACACCCCCTTCTTACTACATCTGTAAATGTATGTGGAATTATTCAAACAAACACATCATAAACCAGTACTGAAAAAACAAACAGGTGAGAGAACTTGTATTTGAATAATTGCTATTTCATAGCCAGTTCCTGGCAAGAGAGAGAGAGAGACACACACATAAAACGAGATACGCAGTTGAGAAGATTCCACTTTAAGGGCTTCAAGGTCTTATTTAAGTAGAAACTGTTGGTAACCATGGGGGAAATTAAATTACCATCCGAGAAAGGCGCGCCATCCACAACTGGATGGACCTTTTCTTTTTCCCAGGAGTATGAGATCGTGTTAGTGTCTGTTAGACCAGTCAATACAGTTTCCTGCTACAGTTTCCTGCTACAGTTTCCTGCTGTAGTTTCCTGTAGTAGCGCTAAATGCACCAGAGAATATATTTACAAGGGATGAACAGGAGAGGGTAAGAATAAAGATAGAATATTCTGTGTGTGTTTTTTTAATTTTTACGTTACTGGATAAACCTAGGGCTGTATCAAGAGATGGCTTTTATCTTAAAATACTGACAAAACCCGGGACTATATCAAAAGATGTTCTTTATCTTAAAATACTGAGGAAACCTGGTGCTGTATCAAAAGATGACTTTATCTTAAAATACGGAGGAAACCTGGTGCTGTATCAAAAGATGACTTTATCTTAAAATACGAAGGAAACCTGGTGCTGTATCAAAAGATGACTTTATCTTAAAATACGGAGGAAACCTGGTACTGTATCAAAAGATGTTCTTTATCTTAAAATACTGAGGAAACCTGGTACTGTATCAAAAGATGACTTTATCTTAAAATACTGACAAAACCTGGTGCTGTATCAAAAGATGACTTTATCTTAAAATACTGAGGAAACCTGCTACTGTATCAAAAGATGTTCTTTATCTTAAAATACTGAGGAAACTCGGTGCTGTATCAAAAGATGACTTTATCCTTAAAGTACTGACAAAACCTGGTGCTGTATCAAAAGAAGTAGTGAGAATGATTATATTAAAGGTTCCACAAAAGACAGTTATTTTAAAACAATAATTTGGAAATATATCGGCATTAAAATATCTTTTCTTACATCAAAAGACCACTAACAGTTACTGGATGATTATGATTTCTACATCATACAGATTACGGTAACTCGCCGTAATTGGTTATATGTGCAAGTGTTCTGTGAGGTCTGAAAATTACAACAGTGCATATCTTCTTCTTCTTCTTTAATAAAATGATCTATCTTTATTTCATAGTAGGGTATTCTCTCTCCCCCGCCCCCCTCTCTCTCTCCTCCTCACTCTCTCCTCTTCTCTCTCTCTCTCTCTCTCAACACATCAAAAACAGAATCATTTTTAACAAAGTTTTGTTCACAGAAATTTGTCACACAATGCTACGCCTTACTTGTAGCCGACGTTTAAAAAACTCTTCCTAAATCCAGGCTTGATCTGTATAAGAAAATCATTGCATACTCTGCAGTACAGCTCTGAAAAACCCTTCCCTACCAACTAAAATCCATTAGTAATACTTCATCTTTTAACTCAAACCGTTTTCAATATTTACTTACTTGCAGCTATATGCCACCATAGAATAATAGTTTCTCATTCCATGGCTCGCCAGCCAGTATGTTCTGTTCTAAAAGGACATAGTTCTAAATGTAACCTGTTAGGTTTAAATGTGAAATGTAATCTTGTTAGATTACAAGAACTTAATATTGAAGAAGGCTGACTAGTAAAGAGGATTAAAGAGAGAAAAGTTAAATATTTTGGACACATTAAACGTCATGATAATCTAGAGAAGACCGTTTTGGAAGGGTACATAACGGGAAAAAGAAAGAGAGGAAGACTAAGGCGAAGATGGCTTCAAGGCATCGTTGATGATCTGCAAATGGATGCATCAGCAGCAGGCCATCTTGCTTACAACCGAGAGGCCTACAGAAGTGCTGTTAGGGAGGCAAAGTTCCGCAAGGGACATGTAAATGAATGAATGAATGAATCAATCAGTCAATCAATCAATCTTGTTAGAAATTATTTTAACGAAAGTGATGTTAGAAGAGTTGCACTGAATATGTATTTTTGTGTGTATGTGTGCGCGCTGTCTTGTTAGGTTAATTACCTGTCGTGTAGTTCATTATCTCATATTTGTGAATGTAATAGTTTAATTCTGCACTCTTTTTTATATGTGTTTTTCCTCATGTAATTTGTATGCTTGTATTAAAATCTAGTGTATGGGAAGAATGAAAGATGAAACGATGAGGGCCTGAGTGCCCAATTCTTCACCCTTTGAAAATAAAGGTCATTCATTCATTCATTCATTCCCTCCCCCAATGACTGTGACAGTAACAGCTTACAGTCAGCGCTTGAGATCGAGATAAGGAATCTAATTAAATGAAGCAACAACAATGATATACTCATAAACACGAGCAAAACAAAATCAGTGCTCACTATAACACGACAGAAATGACTAGACCAAGAACTCTGTGCTGAAATATCACAGACAGAAAGCATTTAGCGAACATAAAAACACTAGGTCTCACTACTAACCATTATCTGACTTTGAACTCTCTTGTGCACAACACAGCAAACCCTCATTGCACAAAAACGCTATCAGTTGGAGAGAATCTTCATCGATCAAGACATAAGGAAAACATATTACATATACAAACACAATTAAGCTGTTGCTGCACAGTCTGGGTTGGCTACTCAGTATCAAATGCAAAAAAAAAACAAAACGGGAAAGCTTATTAATGACAAATATAAAGCACAGACCACGGATCAACAGAAACATTTCAGAATTCTGCACCCTCAAAAACGGATCCATATTCAACAAAGACAAGTTAGTTCATCACATTCTGTCACAGAATGCGCCATCTTATCCATGAGAACTTTTTAAATCCAAGCTAAAAGTTCAGCCTTCGTCCAACGCGTAAACTTGACCGGTTTAAGAAAAGCCTTGCTTGCTCTGCTGTTCATCTGTGGCATTTTCTTTTGCCATTTACCTTTCCAGTCATGACCAGTTTTTCGAGACCTTCATGTCCGCTGATGTGCCCGAGAAACTTTGTCCCAGGAATATCCCAAACTGGTGCCATACATAAGAAAATTATGCATGGCACCAGTCTGGGATATTCTTTAGTTTACTGTAACACTTCTTCATTTGTCTTTCCGGCTGCCCATAGTGGGCGAAGCATCCTTCTTAAGAACCACATTTTGGTAGCCTTTATTCTTCATTCTAACTGATTATTCATGGTCCATGATTTACTTGCATAAAGTAGTGTAGGTTCTCTATAGCATCTTAGAACTCTGTTTCCAATAACAGTTCTTTATTTTTAAATATGTTTCTGTCACTGCTGTTCTGTTTCTGATTTCTTCGGTGCATCTGCCGCCAGATGTTATGACTGGACCTAAGTATCTGTATCTGTTGATCTGCCAAGTCCCAGCAGTGGGATGTTTTTCTGGTACACACCAAAAAAGCCCCCGGGGTTCACCCAGCCTAACAAACAAAAAAATAAAGAGAAATCTGGGAAGGTAAATGCTGCCAGGCACTGACCACATCGGACTTTCATGTGCCGGAGGGTCGGGGAAATGCTGGCCTAACACCGCATCTCTAATATGCCTTAATGACATTTACCCCCTTTTTTTTTCTTTCGATTTTAATTACGGTTGTTACACGCGCAATATATTTGTACTTAGGAATGTCGACAGGAAATGAAAAATGTATGACAAAGAGCAGAATGTCAGACAGGCCTGCGTGGCCAATCCCTCATACTTTACAAAATAAAGTTTGTTCTTTCGTTCTTTCTGTCTCTCTCTCTCTCTCTCTTTCTCATTTTCTCTTTCTCTCTCTCCCTCTCTCTCTTTCTCATTTTCTCTTTCTCTCTCTCTCTCTCTCTCTCTCTCTTTCCCACACACACAACTTTCATTCTTGTACCCCTCGCCAGCTCCTCTCTCATTCCTTTGCACTACCCTGGCACGCTAGCAAATCTAAACAGAAAAAAAAAAACGAGACGTACAATTAAACGTGAGACCCAGTTCTTCTCTTCCATAATTACGACCTTTAAGCTGGCGTGACCATTTTCATTATAATACAGGATTCGTGACTCTTAGTTTTTCTTCTATTTATTCCTTTTGTTTTCCATATATTTTTCCATATATATATATTTCTTTTTGTTTCCAAGTAATAATCAAAACTGCGCCCTCCGTTTTTTATGGCCGTACTGAATACGAAAATGTTCTTGCTGCTGGCTTTATCAGTTATTCTTAGCGTGGGAAAAGATGCAGAACGTGCCAGAACAATGTAATCAGGGATGATGATGCTGTATTTACGGCCTAATAACGTCACAGAATATAAATATTTTGACAGCAAATACCAGATACTTTAATATGAAGGGAAATGGGGGTAGGTGAAATAATCGTGCAGGAGAGGGTAAAGGGCGGTGATGGTGAAGCTGGATGGAATAAATAAATGAAGATATCTTTATAAGATGTTTTTCCGTGTTTGGAAAGTGGGCCAGATAGTAAATGACCCCAGGCCCACACCTGGCTCTTCATGGCCCCTAAAAATAGACAGAATGGGCCAATCGATATTAATACACATTGGAGGTTTTTAAAAAAAAAAAGACACTGTAAATACATTTTCGTAATTGGCGCGAACAGAAGATTATATATATCGTGTGTATGTGGTGTTTGTGTGTATGCGTGTGTGTTGGAGAGAGAGAGAGAGAGAGAGAGAGAGAGAGAGCTGAAATCAAAACACGCCTTAATTATATCTGAAATCAGTGCAGCCCGACCCACACATCCCCCCTGTCCTGATGCTGTCAATTATATACAAAGCCTTCCTCTAAGGCAGATTAACCCACCTGTCAGCCAGATAATCCATGCTAGGAAATTTAAAATATGATATATTTTTTAAAGTTTCTTCTTCTTCTTCTTCTTCTTGGAGCAGCTGCTGAACTCAGAAGTTTTCCGAGCCACTGATGCTCACTGTAGTAGACAAGACACGCCTCTACTCTTCTCTGTTCGTGATCTTTTCTTGCCACTTGTCCATTTCAAGAGCGCATGCATCTTCTTCTAGGTTGTCCCGCCGTCGTTGTCTAGGTCTATCTCACGGTCTATCATCTTTCATCACATCTGTAAAGACCATCTTTGTTTGTCTATCCCGCCGTCGTTGTCTTGGTCTATATCTTGGTCTATCATCTTTCATCACATCTGTAAAGACCATCTTTGTTTGTCTATCCCGCCGTCGTTGTCTTGGTCTATATCTTGGTCTATCATCTTTCATCACATCTGTAAAGGCCATCTTTGTTTGTCTATCCCCCATTCTCTCAAAATTCCCGAGCCACTTCAGATATTGGCTTTTAAAGACAGAGAGTTAAAAAATGTGTAGGTTTCTTTATTTTTTTTCTTATCTTCCATTGACAACACTTCAAGGGTTTCTTACCTGTTCTATATTTACCTACAGTTGCGTGTTAATTTTTTAAACGTTAAAGATAAAGATAAAGATGGTCCCATAGCAAATGCCGTAGTGCTGAAGCGTTAGAGACTTCATTATGCTGGACCATCAGTGTATGAGGTAGGGTGGCCAGTTCCTTTCCTCGCTGCCTTTCCTTCCCAGTTTTTCTCTGATACTCATTTTACGAGGCTGGGTTGACCTCAGGGCCGTATTGGTAGGTAAAAAATTCCCGCTCAGCTGGGGATTCGAACCTTCGACCATTTAGTTGCTAGACGAGTCCTCTACATATACATAGTTCTAGTCAATTAGTATCTTACAACAATATACATATCTATTACTTCTAACGTGTTTTTTTAAAATTAGAAATCCCATTTTTTCTGATTTTTATTCTCATTCTTATTGAGTAAATTTGGTTGCCTAAATGATGAAGTGGTTAGTACTCTCATCTGTCACGGCGGAGGTCGGTGATTCGGATCCAGCAGGAAGTGCCCCAGTCACTGAGCTGAAGAAATGGCCACTTGGCTACTTCAGGAGCTAGGGTAAGAAAGATGGCCAGGCATGACCCTCTCAAGAGAGATGTGGACACTGACACCATATTCCCTAGATGCCTCTTAGGCTTACACTTTTGCCTTAGAAAAAAAAAACCAAACAAGACTACACTACAATGCTGTGGTTTTCTTGACGTCCTCAAACAGATACAAGAGACCAGACATCGATGTCTTGTACATGTTTGTACCTCACACGCTTACAGTGTTATCCAGTGGTTAATGAATGTATATGTCGTGATTCATGTTGTAAGTAGTAACAGGTCAGCATACAGCAACATCCAGACAAGCGAACACTCCACCTTGGGTTTTTGGCAGTGACTCAGGAACGACATTTACATTGAAGAATAGGCCCAAGCATAAGTTCAACTCCAAGATCTCACATATAAATTCAGCGCTCATGTAGACAGACCGTGCATACTTCCACACGTCCACCATCTAGTTTCCGGACAGCTGCTCTCTCTCCAAAAGTCCCGCCAAAACCCCCGTTCCAGATCAGGTTCAGTAACAACTTAGTCACATGACCAAACGACCAACGTTCACACGGTCATTTGCTTAAACTTGTGCTGTAGTAATGCCCGGACGGTTACAACATGACCTAGAAACTGCTGTATTCTTTCCAAGTGGCTTTAACTTCGGGTTCCTAATACGCTCCGATGCTGAATGATCACAAAGATCTTTACCTCATTCCCCGGGCTGTTGGTGCGCAGAAGCATATGAAGGGATCACTGCTTAATGTGATGTAGAGCCATGGCATTCAAGAACCGTATTTATGCGCCCCCAGCTATGAAATACATCTCCCGCCCAACGCTGAATACGGTCACAAGTACCAGGAAGCATGAAGCAACAACAGGATGGTCTGTGGGATATTGCCTAGACACTAGAAGCCATCCCAAGCACTTTGATTATTACCGGTCCATTTTATCCATGTTCAAATCAACGATTCATCCATTTCGTTTCGTGCCAATACCCGGGTTGGTGTTTTTCTGTTTTGTAAGACGGCTTTTGCTGTGCTTAATCATATCCGACTTTTTCTCTTTTCCGACGCGACTTCGTGAGTCCACTCTTGTTTCTTTTCCCTAATTCTAAATTCCCCGTTGATGTAGACTTAGGACAAGTGTCCTGTAGCTCGTGATTAGTGTACAGTTTCTCTGTAACGCTGGAAAAGCACTGCAAAATGGTATAGTGTAGTTGGATCACATATCCTATGTAAGATTAGTATTAGAGAAATGCAGAGAAATTAATGTGAATCTATATTTAACTTTTATAGACTATTCAAAGGCATTTGATTGTCTACAACACCAAAAACGTTAGGAAATAATTGAAAAAATGGCATTTCCAACGCGTGTGATACAATTAATATCACTGCTGTAAATAGATCAGAAAAAGGAATGAGCGAATGGTTTCAGATTGAAACAGGCATGAAATAAGGATGTATATTATCTCAATTGCTTTGTGGAATTGCCGTAGACTTTATAATGAAAAGATGCTGTACAGGTAAAACCGGCATTGATTTGGTACATGGGACCCAAATAGAAGATCTTGATTTTGCTGATGACATAACTCTTATCAGAGAAAATGTGAAATCGATGCAGGAAAATACAGATTCCCTGTCTTCTTTGGCTAGCAAAATGGGTCTTGAAATTAGCAAAGATAAAACAAAAATAATGAAACTTCTCATTAATCAAGAACGAAAAATAAACATAGAGGGACAGCTGTTGATGAAGTAAACCAATTTGCATACCTTGGCAGCTACAAAGACCAAGATGGTGACACCAGTAAGAAAGTTAGAATTAGAATTGCAAAAGCAGCATTGTCCTTCAATTATCTTGAGAACATATGGCATTCAAAATTATATGCACAAAAACCAAGTTAAGATTATTCAATTCAAATGTGATGTCCACCTTCATTTATGCATGTGAGAGCTGGAAATCAACTAAAGAAATAGACAAGAAATTAGACTACTGAAAACATGCATCAGGAAAATATTTGATATAAAGTGGAACGAATTAAAGAACAATGCAGAGATATGACAGATGAGCAAACAACAACCTGTGTCATGGGTGATCAGAAAAAGAAGATAGACATATGTAGGCCATGTGATGAGAAGAAATAATCAGAGAATACCAAAACAAGCTATCAGGTGGAGCTCAACAGGCCAGTTTAGTGGGCACAACATCCATTGATGCAGTTGAAAGACCCGCCGAGAACAGGAAAACTTGGCAAACAACCATGCGAGCCCTATGTGACATTTAACGGCACAGGAAGGATGTACGATGTAAGAAGATATAGACCAACAGGCAGCAGTAAGAATAAATGGTGAAACAACAACTTGGTTTGACATAAAGCAAGTGGTCCGTCAGGGGGTGCATATTGTCGCCGTACTTATTTAACTTGTATACTGAAAATATAATGAGGATTGTAGAGAAGGTGCATATAAAGAATATTACAATGCCATAACAATTGGAGGTTATGAAATACCAGAGATTAGATATGCTGATGACACATTATTACTGTCCACAACACAAAAAGGAATGGAAAAACTAATTATGTCAGTCCGTAAGAACAGTGAAGAGTAAAACCTCTATCTTAATGCGAATAAAGCTAAATTGATGACAGCTGACAAAACAAATAAGGCAGCTGAAATATGTATCAATGAAGAAAAATTTGAAGAGGTGGAGAGCTTTGAATATCTTCGATCATTACTAATTAATAATGGAGATACAATGAAGGAAATTGAAAGGAGGGCATCTGTCGCTCTTCAAAAAAAGTGAAACAACTAAAGAAGCGTGGAGAGGAACAGACAGAACTACAAAAATAATTTTTTTAAGGGCATGCATCTTTCCCGTCGCAACATATGCCTGTGAGACCTGGACACTTAACAAAACAACACATATATGCCTTTGAATGAAAATGCTACAGAAGAGTTTCTTCAAATATTATAGACACACAAAAGAACAAATACATCCATACTACAAGAACTTAATGTTGAAGAAGGCTGACTAGTAAAGAGGATTAAAGAGAGAAAACTGGAATATTTATTGATACATTAAACGTCATGAGAATTTAGAGAAGACCGTCTTGGAAGGATATATAATTGGAAAAAAAGAAAGATAGGAAGACCAGGGCAAAGATAACTGCAAGACATCGTTGATAATCTGCAAATGGATGTATCAGCAGCGGGCATCTTACTTACAACCAAAGGCCTACAGGAGACCTGTTAGGGAGACACAATAAGTAGTGTATAAGTATACAACTATACACGAAGCACTGCAGTAAAGCTGTGATACCAAAATGTATAAACTAGGAAAAACGTAGTAACAGCTTTATTACTTAACGACTACAAAGTTGTGACGTTCCGGCGTGAGCCTTAATCATACAAACACACACAGGACGAAGAAATAGAGAGAGGAGATAAAGTATAGATTGTCATGAATCCCATGTTTAAAAACATAAATAAATAAAATGAATAGAGCACTTAGCTATAACTTGAAAGAACATGTAGCTTTTCCGACGCTTGTTCAGAAATGCGCCCGTTCAAAAAGTGCTACGTTCAAAATTTTCTCGTATAGTGGATCGTAGAGAATGTTTAGAGACTTATGATGTGTGATAGGTGGATCGTAACTGAGGGTTGTGTGTGGGGAAACAGAGGAGGGGAGAGAAAGAGTGATGCAGTGGTAACCTAGCCAGGAGAAGGTGAAATAAATGATTATGTTTGGGGTAGAGGCGTTGTAATGCGATGATGTGAGGAGGTTTTAAACTATGTGTAACAAGTGAGAAGAGAATGGACCTTAGTGGAGAGGGATTATGACTGTGGAAGAGGAGAATGTTATACGTAGCTGAATAACGTGTTCAAACCGTGTGGTTCCAGCGTCCCATATTCCTGAATGTAACGGTTCTCAATCGGAGATTGAATGATTGGGAAGAATGAATGAGAGACAAAGGGCAGAATGTCTCACAGGCCTGCGCCCCCAGTTCTTCACCCGTTGCAAGTAAAGTTGAATCAGTCCTTTGAGCTTTCCATTGCCTGTCAGGCTCTCCGACTTTCGGCTTTTATGCCACGTCCAAAATACGGATTATTCCTGGCATATTTCACAGCGGTCGAAGTATACATGTCAGCTAGCGCCAAAAGTGAAATAATGCTCAGTCAAACCTGGGTGGTTTTCTCCACGTGACCTGCCCAATGAACTCAATTTATTAAAATACACAAAATCGGGTTATGCCTTACTGAAGATGTTCAGGGAGAGAAAATCAATCTCAGTGCCTGAGACATTTGTTGGTGGGGGGGGGGGGGGGCTTTCAAGCGTACAGACAATGTTCAGGTTATGAGCGGACACATTTGGTTGACTTCCGCTTTGATTGCTGAGTTTAAAATGGCAACTGTTTGATAACATTTCGCTGGATTTTCACTTGATGAAATTGGTGTCTTCTAGAAAAGTCTTTCGTATGTATGTATATGATGATTTATAAGCTGCTTTTAAAAAAAAATGTTTCAGAAAACGTCTCCTAATTGTGTTTCCTTTATTTAGGTCAGAGTTTTCAAATCTGTATCCTAATTCTCTTCTGGTGCCGGAGAAGACTGTTAAATGCTTCAGATATACGTTGATACTGAGCAGCTTTGATCCTTCTGATAGGCCCGCATCCCTCTTTTCTGCTGTATGTCTTTCCGAGTATGGCCCTCAAATACATTGTCTTAGTCTCTCATTTTCCCTCCCTTATTGCCCCCATCTCTCTGGGAAGCCCATACTTTGCTGCGCTCTGATAACACACCTGACAGCCTCTAGTCAACGCTGTTGTTCATGTTCGGCTGAAGCTTTTTTTTTTCTCTCTAAAAGTATTTATTCTGCTGTTGATGCCACAGGTTCAGATCTAAAGATTTACCCTCAGGATGGGGGAAATCACGCTTTTCTTGTTCTCATTATCGAAGATTCTGGGAACTCTGTTCCATAGGACAACACACGAGCATTTTCTTTTCCATAGGACAACGCATGGGATTTTCTCTGTTCTTTTCCATAGGACAACACAGGCATTTTCTCTGTTCTTTTCCACAGAACAACGCATGCGCATTTTCTCTGTTCTTTTCCATAGGATACCACATAGGCATTTTCTCTGTTCTTTTCCATAGAACAACGCATGCGCATTTTCTCTGTTCTTTTCCATAGGACAACATATAGGCATTTTCTCTGTTCTTTTCCACAAAACAACGTATGCACATTTTCTGTGTTCTTCTCCATAGAACAACGCGTTGGCATTTTCTCTGCTCTTTTCAGTAAGGCAAGCTACTGAGAATTTCGCTGCTTATTTCCATTTACCGACAGACAGAAAATCTCCCTGTTCGGTTCCTTAGTGACACACAGACAATTCTGATGCTCAATTCCTTAGAGGATCACATCGGAAATTTCTCTATTCGGTTCCACATTGGTAGGTAAATTCTTTATCTATGATGTGAATCTTTGTATTTATCCAGTGCTGCTTTAATTATCCATCCTAGCTTTAATGCTTTCGTTTAACGACATCGACGAAAATAAAATTCATCTCTTAAACTTCCTAGACTTCTTAAGACAGTAGAGGCCAAATCCATAATATTTGCCACATATCGGAAATTAACAAGACAAATCCATGGTCTTTGTACACGCGAGGTTGTGTACAGTGTACTGTGTCAGTTTATATCCCAGAATAAATCATAATAAATGTATGTACTTCATTTCCGAGTCTGTCTTACGCAGACAACATTTTCAATAAACAGGTTGTCTTATACAGACAACATTTTCAATAAACATGTTGTCTTATACAGACAACATTTTTAATAAGCAGTCTGTGTTCCTACTCTTTCGTCGTTATAATATTAATTCATCACATAAAGGGCCGTCAAGCCGGCTTGCGGTCCAGCCGTGAGCAGGGAATAAATCTATAAACAGAGGAAGGTTGCTCACAAGAGAACCGGAAACCGGAAGAACGGGCTGTGAACGTCATATTAAGTTTGGCTCGGAATACGGTAGTCGCAGCTACGAAATCTTCTCAGGAATACGCTTCTATATATTGTAACTGTAGCTCCTTGTCTTGTTTTCAATAACCTACACACTGGAAACACTTCGAAGATAAGCGAATATGCTCTCAGTGCATTCATATTTAGTGAGCTGTATGGACACGCAAGTCCTTCTAGACCTGCTTTCAAGCAATTATTAATTTGCATCAGCGCTGTCCTAATCGTATATAAAGTATCCGTCAGCTCTGGCGGCATTCTCTTCTAACAGTGACAAATGTATCTCTGAAGACCGTTCACCCACTCAGTCATTTGCATGTCCCTTGCGGAACTTTGCCTCCCTAACAGCTCTCCTGTAGGCCTCTCGGTTGTAAGCAAGATGCCCTGCTGCTGATGCATCCAATCGCAGATCGTCAACGGTGTCTTTCAGCCATCTTCGCCTTGGTCATCCTCTCTTTCTTTTTTTTTCCTATTATGTTTCCTTCCAAGACGGTCCTCTCTAAATTCTCATGACGTTAAATGTGTCCAAAATATTTATAAATAAAATTTTATGTAATAAATCGGAAGACCTTTACACTGATTTTTACAATGTACAGAGTTCTGCAAGGAAGAAACTTTCAGTCTGCAGGTAGGGCTGTGTCTTAGTTGGGGGCGCTGGTGATGCTAGGTACATACCTCATGATGCATCTTTCATCGTTTAGAACAGTTGTTGTTGGTGATGCTAGATACACACTTCATGGTTAATCTTTCATCGTTTAGAACAGTTGTTGCTGGTGATGCTAGGTACATACTTCATGATGCATCTTTCATCGTTTAGAACAGTTGTTGTTGGTGATGCTAGATACATACCTCATGATGCATCTTTCATCGTTTAGAACAGTTGTCGTTGGTGATGCTAGGTACATACCTCATGATGCATCTTTCATCGTTTAGAACAGTTGTCGTAGGTGATGCTAGGTACATACCTCATGGTTCATCTTCATCGTTTAGAACAGTTGTCGTTGGTGATGCTAGGTACATACCTCATGATGCATCTTTCATCGTTCAGAACAGTTGTCGTTGGTGATGCTAGGTACATACCTCATGATGCATCTTTCATCGTTCAGAACAGTTGTCGTTGGTGATGCTAGGTACATACCTCATGATGCATCTTTCATCGTTTAGAACAGTTGTTGGTGTTGCTAGGTACATACCTCATGGTTCATCTTTCATCGTTTAGAGCAGTTGTCGTAGGTGATGCTAGGTACATACCTCATGATGCATCTTTCATCGTTTAGAACAGTTGTTGTTGGTGTTGCTAGGTACATACCTCATGGTTCATCTTTCATCGTTTAGAGCAGTTGTCGTAGGTGATGCTAGGTACATACCTCATGATGCATCTTTCGTCGTTTAGAACAGTTGTTGTTGGAGATGCTAGATACACACTTCATGGTTCATCTTTCATCGTTTAGAACAGTTGTTGTTGGTGTTGCTAGGTACATACCTCATGGTTCATCTTTCATCGTTTAAAACAGTTGTCGTAGGTGATGCTAGGTACATACCTCATGATGCATCTTTCATCGTTTAGAACAGTTGTCGTAGGTGCTGCTAGGTACGTACCTCATGATGCATCTTTCATCGTTTAGAACAGTTGTCGTTGGTGATGCTAGGTACACACTTCATGGTTCATCTTTCATCGTTTAGAACAGTTGTTGTTGGTGATGCTAGGTACACACTTCATGGTTCATCTTTCATCGTTTAGAACAGTTGTCCCCGAAGAGGGTTATCTCTCAAACGTCTCCCCTCCAGAAGTGATGGGGAAGGTCCGGTATGTTGGGGGGAGGCGGGAGGGGCTGGGGATGAGGGAGAAGGAACCGGAAGGGGACATCAGGTCCAGTCGATGGAAAGAAAATTTGATTGTCTGGGACGCATATAATAACAAGACCCATCAAAAAATGATGGGAGAGGAAATGAATAGATGATAGTTTTTTTTTTACACACTAATTTACTTTCTCAATTAAATGTTAATATTCATTCCCACAGAACAATGTCAGTACTCTTGAAATATTCGAGAAAAATCCCACGGAAGAAGGATGATTATTACTACCGAAAATCCTGTGTTAAGTTTTTTTTTTAAAATTTTTACTCACTACAGCTAACTCTTCTCTGTAAGCTTAAGGCTAATCTGAAATGTAATAGTCTTAATATGCATGCACCAGCATAACTCCTACTCTCAATCTGTAATGTAGTGAACACGACAGTCCCACAAATTAGGCTGGAAAATTAATAGCATTACCCAGCAAACAAACGTAAACAACGCAGATATCAGCAGCAAATCTGGAAAATTAATAGCATTACCCAGCAAACAAACGTAAACAACGGAGATATCAGCAGCAAATCTGGAAAATTAATGACATTCGCCAACAAACGAACCTAGAAAATTATTTAATCACACAAACCTAGAAATAATTTAATCACACAAACCTAGAAAATTATTTAATCACACAAACTGTAACATGCACATAGCGCGATAGAGAAAGGCATACAAGCACGGACACTACTCGCGCTAATTTTGTGATCTTTCTGACTCGAGAAAATACGAGCAGCCACTTTCTTCTCCTCTTACTCCACATAATCATGACCTGTGGCCTCAACGCTGTTTCTTCGTCATGAAGAAGGGGAAAAGCATTACAGTGCTAGATAGAGCCAGTATTGCTATATGGCTGTGAAACTTGGTCAGTCAGCAACAAGATGACGATGAAACTGGAAGCAGCTGAGATGTAGTTTTGGAGAAAGTCTCAATAAATATCCTGAACAATATCCTGAACAGACAGAAAGACAAATGAAGAGGTTTTCTAAAGAACGGAAACTAGTTAAAATGATTTAAAATGATTAGACAAAGACAGTCAAAATTTCGTGGAAACGTCTCGAGAAGACAGAATTTGGAGAACCTAGTGGTTATTGAAAAACTCAAGGGGAAAAGGACGAGACGAAGGCCAAGAGAAAATTATACCTCAGTGAACTGACCAAGTGACATGGAAGAAAGAAAGCATCTGATCTAATCAGAAACACCAAGGACAGCACAACATGGAGATGTGAGTGAGTTCTCGGTCGCAACTGAGTGTCCTCCTTGGCCAACCCATACCCCTCATTTTTTTTTTACCCCTTATGCAC
Source organism: Achatina immaculata (assembly GCA_009760885.1). Lineage (NCBI taxonomy): Eukaryota > Metazoa > Mollusca > Gastropoda > Stylommatophora > Achatinidae > Lissachatina > Lissachatina immaculata. Next base: position 20,907,985 of record CM019697.1, on the reverse strand, counting down.
ATTTGTACTCTCATCCCCGAATTTTTTGCACCAATCCCTCACAGAACTATCACTCATGACGTCATCACAGTACACACGACGCTGCCATTGCCCTTCCGCTTCCAGCAAATTAATCACACCGATAGACCTCATAGGTGGTCGGAATGGCCATTACAGGGTCCATAATTACTCGGTCGCTATTCGTGCACAAATTTTAAAAAAATAGACTGTGGGTTGGCATTTAGCGAGGTTGCTTCAGGAAATGTGCCATGTGGCTATGGTAACCGGTTTATTTCTACCAGCTAATGAGAGAATGATTTTGGAACTGTGTGTAACGTGCTATACTCGTATTATAACTTAGATATGAGCAGTGTAACACTATATGCCTTATAGCATCACTGGAGTAGATAAGCGCAATGTGGACCGATTCAGCGACCTATATACTCTGGGTATGGCCATTTTTTCCAATTTTTGTCCCTATGGGATCTTGGCCGTAAGTACAAACGGCCGCAACTCTGTCGACTTATGGAATGTGAGAAGCCTTTCAGAAACAGCAGAAAAGGCCTCATGCTGGCTGTGGAGTATGCGAAACAAGCATTGGGAACATAAGTAATTTCATTTGCCACAACCAATACCAGTCCTCCGTAGCTAAATCGCTAAAGACGCACTTCAAAAAGTGCAGTTACAACTGGAAGATCACGGGTTCAATCCCGGGACCGGGAAAAAAAAAAGTAACAACTCACAAGACCTCTGGGAGTCATGACCCAGAGGGGCCCACCCCCACCCCCCCCCCTTAGAGCGTCAGGAGTTTAAAGGCCCGAAACACTTGTCAGACTCTGATGATCTGAAGGAGTTGTGTTGTTGTTCCGCTCTCTACGGTAGAGAGTTTCCTGCATATAGCTGGAAAAAAAAACGTTTATTACAAATACATTTAACAGAAATGACAACTCCATTATCATGCTACCTGTAGCTATTTTCATCTCCATTATCAGCTTTGATCATCTTTTTTTCATAATGTTGTCCATCTGTATTTTCTGTATTCTCTTTCAGGTCAACATCAAACCCTGAAAAAAAAAAGGACTGACATTAGGCCTAGCTTCCCCGTGGCTCTAAGTACTACCTAAACACCAGGTCTGTCACATGTGGAGCCCCGTTCTGTAAATCAACCTGCATGAAACGCTCTCAGCACCCGGCCAAGTTAACGTGCTCAGACAAAATTCAACCGGTTTTTGTTTCATAAGAGGACCCCTGTCTCTCATTGCTTTAGTGGAAGGGAATTAATTTGGAAACTGAATTTAACTTAACGACATCACAGCATTCTGAGATCGATCAAATAAGTCTTCGAGTGTTGTCTGGAGCTAGCCATGCAGACTTTGCATTCAGTGGAGGCGCAGATGTTGCATGAGTGTCCCGCGGAGGGATCATTCTATTTATTAGCGGACCAGCAAACTTAAGAGAAAAAATTTTGTTAAGAAGCGAGGGTAAGTGCTTAGTCCTGTAGTGTACAGTCCTTTGAAGTGTATGTAGGCAACGTTAAATTATGTAAGTAACATTAAATTACTTAATAACATGAATAACTAATTGTAATTCGGACAATTAACATCACTGCTATATCTAGACCAACAGGCAGCAGTAAGAATAAATGGTGAAACAACAACTTGGTTTGGCATAAAACAAGGGGTCCGTCAGGGTTGTATACTGTCGTATTAATTATTTATTTAACTTGTATACTGAAAATATAATGAGGAATGTTAGAGAAGATGTAGACAAAGAATATTGCGATGCTATAACAGCTGGAGGAGATTAAATATACTGATGGCACAGTATTACTGTCCACAACACAAAAAGGAATGGAAAAACTAATTATGTCGGTCTGTAAGAACAGTAAAGAGCAAAATCCTCTATCTTAATGCAAGGAAAACTAAATTAATGGCAACTGACACAAAACATAAGGCAGCCGAAATATATATCAATGAGGAAAAATTGGAAGAGGTTTGAATATCTTTTATCATTATTAATAATGGAGATACAATGAGGGATATTAAAAGGAGGGCATCTATCGCTCTTCAAAAAATAGAACAGCTGCAGAAGCTTTGGAGAGGAACAGGCAGAACTACAAAAATAAGATTTTTAAGGGCATGCATCTTTCCCATGGTAACATATGGCTGTGAGACCTGGACACTTAACAAAATAGCTGAGAAACATATAAATGCCTTTGAATGCAAATGCTACAGAAGATTTCTTCAAATATCATGGACACAAAAAAAAACAACAAATGTATCAATATTACAAGAACTTAATATTGAAGGTTGGCTAGTAAGGAAGATTAAACAGATAAAACTTAAATATCTTGGACATATTAAATGTCATGATAATTTAGAGAAGACAGACTTGGAAGGATACATAATGGGAAAAAGAAAGAGAGGAAGACCAAGGCGAAGATGGCTGCAAGACATCGTTGATGATCCGCGAATGGACGCGTCAGCAGCAGGCCATCTTGTTTACAACCGAGAAGTCTACAGTACAGCTGTTAGGGAGGCAAAGTTCCGCAAGGAACGTGCAAATGACTGACTGAATTCCGACAATAATTTGGATATATAACTGAAAAGTAAAAAGGGAAGAACGAAGAGAAAGAAAGAATACAAGACTTTTGAAAAATTCTAACAAGCGATGGAGTAGAGACCGTAAATCTAATTTACTTATATGTTACATATGTTAGCATTGCTGCTAATAATATGTACCAACAGTTTCCAGGAAAAGATGAAAGAAAAATAAACTCCATTGCAGAACAAAAACGAGGCAATCTGTGTCTGTGTATGGGCGCTTTTAAACAGAATAGATAAATTCATAGCTGTATGATCAAAGTACAACAGACATTTTGTAGTGAAAAAAAAATACTTGAATAGAGCTTAAATCCATACATCCATGTCCTTGGTCAGCCATCGGCTAAGCAGTCACCGGCCCGGTACGCCCTATGGCGTGTTGCAGGACAGCAACAAATTCTCTCCACTTCTCACGATCTGCAGCCAGTTCTTATATCATATCCCAGCTGTGCTGCATGGTACTCCTTCCCGCTTCTACAGTTCTCTTCCAGGAGGTCTTCAGCCGGCCAGATATCTTGAGGAAACATCGAAAATGTCCACATTCACTTGTGCGGAATTTAATACTGTTAGATTTTCTGTGTATAAATCTTTAATTTAGATGCAATTTAAAGGTAAGTGAGTATTTCAGTAATTCGCGATCTGTGCTATTATCTAGTAAGATTATATCTTGCTCCAGGTCCTATTTATTCGTCAGTGATGTAACTATTTATACTGTGACTACTTGCGTACGAAAATACAACACAGTGTCTTACCTGCCTGCCTGAAGTATTTGATTCTTTTCGCAAGTCCAAAAGCCTTCAGGGAAGAATCATCTTAACCGTAGAAGATTGTTTACGTATTGTTCCGAACAAACTGGCACGTAACATGACGCCATATCTGTGATAGTAGTGCACCCAAGGACAGACAAGCGAACTTGTAAATGAAACACTTTGCCAGATTGTTCCATCAACAGACTCACATCCAAACTGGTAGGAGGCATCTTCAAGCATGACGGGGGCAGAGAGCATAGGTCTGCGTTTGACGTCATCGATTACATTGATCCTAGGATTTGTTACTACCGGTAAGTTGATTCCAGATTTCAGCATTAGTTTCCTTACCTTGATCATAGGATTTGTTACTACCGGGTAAGTTGATTCCAGATTTCAGCATTAATTTCCTTACCTTGATCATAGGATTTGTAACTACCTGGTAAGTTGATGCCAGATTTCAGCTTTAGTCTCCTTATTTTGATCATAGACTTTGTTACCTGAGATAAATTGATTCTAGTTTTCAATACTAGCATCCTTACATTACTTTGATTCTAGGATTTATTATGTTACATCAGGTAAGTTTATTCCAGATTTCAATATTAGTTCCCTTACCTTGATCCTGGAATTTGTAAGTTCATTTCTGATTTCAGTATTAGTTCTCTTACCTTAATCCCTGGATTTGTTACCTCAGGTAAGTTGATTCTGGTTTTCGGTATTAGCCCCCTTACCCTACCTTCAACCTAGGATTCGTTTCCTCAAGTAAGGTATTTTAGTTTTCAGTTCTAGTTACATTATTACTGACACACAGAAAGGCAAAAAACAAACAAACAAACAAAATATGCAGTAGAGTTTCATTATTCCTATCCCTTATTGATAACTTTTCTTTCTTCTTTCCTTCCTTCCTCTGCCTGATTTCATTAAACTGTACCAAAAGCCTCTGTTCTGAAAATAAGATATTGTATGGTCCTCTAACGCTTACGAGCCGAACGTGTTTGGCAGTCAGAGCCGTTACATGGACAAAATCAAACAATGACTTATATAAGACTTATATAAATGTGCCATACTTGTTTTCCTTACAGAAGTGGCAAGATTCCTGGATAGTGGATCGATTAATGGACCGGTCTTTCGTGATTAAACTCGGTAATTGGGGTCTAGTAGGATCCGCCTGAGTAAACTCGGCTGTGGAAATATGTACCTGACTCTTTTTTGAGGCGTGTACAGGCCGAAGAAAAAAAAAAAGGTCGACCACGTGGAACTCTAAAGAGGACATTGTTAAGAGATGGCAGTTTAGTAGAAGCCAGTTTAGTAGAAGCCAGTTTAGTAGAAGCCAGTTTAGTAAAAGCCAGTTTAGTAGAAGCCAGTTTAGTAGAAGCCAATTTAGTAGAAGGCAGTTTAGTAGAAGGCAGTTTAGTAGAAGTCAGTTTAGTAGAAGGCAGTTTAGTAGAAGTCAGTTTAGTAGAAGGCAGTTTAGTAGAAGGCAGTTTAGTAGAAGGCAGTTTAGTAGAAGCCAGTTTAGTAGAAGGCAAAGGCAGTTTAGTAGAAGGCAGTTTAGTAGAAGGCAGTTTAGTAGAAGCCAGTTTAGTAGAAATGAGTGAAGTTAGATGGACAGGTGCAGGGAAGATAAACTCAGATAAATATACAATAATATATTCAGGAAGTGAGAAACATGAACGAGGAGTAGGAATTATATTTGATGAACAAACGGCAAGGACAATTGTAGGATATTTGAACATCTCGGACAGAGTCCTGCTAGCCAAACTGAAAGGACAACCAATAAACATAAATATTATACAAGTGTACGCTCCAACATCTGAAAGCTCTGAAGAAGATGTACAGATATTTTATAATGACATAGAGACAGCACTAAAACACACAAAGTCACATGAAGTTACCATAGTCATATCGGACTATCAGCCTCTCATGTCACATAACGAAGCTACTTCTGAGAATAATTATGAGAAGAACAAGGAAAAAGATAAAAATGGAAATAGCAGATGAACAGTTTGGATTTGTTGAAGGAAAGGGAACACACAATGCCATTTATGCTAACAGAAAGAGCTTTAGAAGTACAGAAAGATCTCTACTTATGCTTCATTGATTACACCAAGGCATTTGACAAGGTGAAACATAATGAAATTATTAAAATGCTTGAAGACATCAATATAGACGGCAAAGACTTGAGGATTGTAAAACATCTATACTGGCAGCAAGAAGCAGCAGTTCGAGTTGAAAATAGAATTGGAAAATATCAACCTATAAAACAAGGGGTGCGACAAGGATGTGTACTATCTCTAGACCTTTTTCTCTGTACAGCGAGAATAGTCTAAGAACAATCATCACAGAACCAGGCATCAAAATTGGAGGATACAATATTAACAACCTTCGGTATGCTGACGACACAGTACTGATAGCGGAGAACCAACAAGACCTGCAAAATCTCTTGGATAAAGTCGCCAAAGAAAGTGAACAGAAAGGCCTTACTTTGAACATCAAAAGGACAGAGACTATGGTTATATCTAAGAAACAGAATCCACCAGCATGCAGTATTAAATTAAACGGAACCATTCTGAAGCAGGTGCAGAAATTCAAATACCTTGGAGCAGTAATAACTTCAGATGGGAAATGCAAAACAGAAATTAGGAACAGAATAGGCCAAGCAAAGACTGCATTTCAGAGAATGAGAAACATATTAGCTAACACATCTTTATCAATGAATGTTAGAAAACGAGTCCTAAAATGCTATATTGAACCTATCTTGTTATATGGAAGTGAATCATGGACAATAGGCAAGTCTGCACAAAAATCATTTGAAGCAGCAGAGATGTGGTTTATTAGAAGAATGTTGCGAATCCCCTGGACAGCAAAAATAACTAATGAAGAATGTAGGAGAAGAGCTGGAGAGACAAAAAACCTTGTCAGAAAGATAAGAGAGAGACAATGTACTTTCATATGACATGCAATGAGAAGAGGGGGCATTGAAAATATTATAACAACTGGAAAAATAGAAGGAAGAAGATCAAGAGGAAGACCAAGAGAAATGATACTGGACAGTCTGACGGGATGGTGTGAGAGGAGATCACCAACTGAACTGATGGCCTGCATGAAGGATCGGGTACTCTGGAGAAGCATAATAGCCAACGCCAGTCGGCACGGCACCTGATTATGATGATGATGATGAGTTTAGTAGAAGGCAGTTTAGTAGAAGACAGTTTAGTAGAAGCCAGTTTAGTAGAAGGCAGTTTAGTAGAAGCCAGTTTAGTAGAAGGCAGTTTAGTAGAAGCCTGTTTAGTAGAAGGCAGTTTAGTAGAAGGCAGTTTAGTAGAAGGCAGTTTAGTAGAAGGCAGTTTAGTAGAAGGCAGTTTAGTAGAAGCCAGTTTAGTAGAAGGCAGTTTAGTAGAAGGCAGTTTAGTAGAAGGCAGTTTAGTAGAAGGCAGTTTAGTAGAAGCCAGTTTAGTAGAAGGCAGTTTAGTAGAAGGCAGTTTAGTAGAAGCCAGTTTAGTAGAAGCCAGTTTAGTGGGCACAACATCCCTTGGTGAAGTTGGAAAACTCAAAGAACTATGCGAGCCCTATGTGACGTTTATGGCACGGGAAGAATGTAAGATGTACAAGGAAAATCGGCCAGTCAGGCGTGATACTGACCACACTAGCGTCTAGTGTGACAGAAGGTCAGGGGAAATATGAGCTGGCCACTGCCGCCATAATCTTCATAAAGCTTCACCTCCATGGCATGAAGGGAGACAGACAACCTTCAATTAATTTTCTTCACAGATTTAATAAGCACAATTTCGGGCAAGTTTTCTTAACAAGGTAAGGGGAGGGAAAGGGGATGAAACGGGGAAAGGGGGGGGGGCGCTGATGGAGGAAGGAAAGGAAAGGGGGGGCGCTGATGGAGGAAGGAAAGGAAAGGGGGGGCGCTGATGGAGGAAGGAAAGGAAAGGGGGGGGCTGATGGAGGAAGGAAAGGAAAGGGGGGGGGGCGCTGATGGAGGAAGGAAAGGAAAGGGGGGGGCTGATGGAGGAAGGAAAGGAAGGGGGGCGCTGATGGAGGAAGGAAAGGAAAGGGGGGGGGCGCTGATGGAGGAAGGAAAGGAAAGGGGGGGGCTGATGGAGGAAGGAAAGGAAAGGGGGGCGCTGATGGAGGAAGGAAAGTAAAGGGGGGGGGGCGCTGATGGAGGAAGGAAAGGAAAGGGGGGAGAGGGATAATGTGTTGATCCAGGCAACACTGAGCAGGTTGTGTCATCGGAATAGCCATCAGCGGGAAGTAGAATGATTCTTCATTTTTCCCACACAGTTATGTCATCTCTCACACAATTATCCCACCTCCCACACAATTATCTCATCTCCCACACAATTATCTCATCTCTTACACAATTTTCTCATCTCTTACACAATAAATCTCATATCCCACACAATTATCTCATCTCCCACACAATTATCTCATCTCTTACACAATAAATCCCACCTCCCACACAATTATCCCACCTCCCACACAATTATCTCAGCTCGCACACAATTATCTCATCTCTTACACAATTATATCATCTCTCACACAATAATCCCATACCCCACACAATTATCTCATCTCTCACACAATAATCCCATATCCCACACAGTTATCTCATCTCACACAATTATCTCATCTCTCGCACAATTATCTCATCTTTCATACAATTATCTCATTTCCAAAACTTTTAAACTTTCTATGGATCGCAGCTGTTTTCTTATCTCGGTTAAAACATACGATTCCCGTATATTTTATATGTATATTTTTTTCAAAACATTTACTACAAAAATACTACGCATTGGAAATATTAAAGAAGTACTACTGGATGTGCGATGTGGGCGGCACGACGTGCTCCATACGTTAAGCTAAAGCCCTGGTTTAGCAGGGTCTTGATTTTGTGGTGTTAGTCTTTGAGGTGACAGTTAGTTGGTTAGAATCGTCGCTATTTTACTAAGGACAAATCAGTAATCGGTGCTTTGATCACCTTGTATATGGCTTTCAACAAATTCGAAGATAAAAATTATCTGCCTGAATCTGTTTTTTTTTTTCCTTTTGGATATTGAAGATTTAAATTACTGTAGAAACTAAATATAGGCGTGTGGTCATTTCCGGTAAAAACATGGTGGTTTTATTTATTATATATATATATATTTTTTTTTTTGCTGTCAGTCTTCTGAGCTTTGGTTGGTAGTGAAGGTGTTAATATATCATTACAGGGCGTAATCATACTAGCGGTAGACTGACTGACAGTTCTCTTTGTGCACGTTAGCCTAACGTCGGATGCGGTTGTAGTTTTAACTCTTTCATTTTCAACAGATTCGCCTGAATCTGTGTGTCTAAACTGTTCTCTTACCAGTCTCACTACGGAATCTGCCCAGTGTGTGCCAGAGGTCTAGTTATCTCAACTAATCTCGTTAGTTAATTAAGTCAGATTATTGCTGTGACCGGCAGTGCGTGGAAAGCCAGAGTACAGTGTACATAAAGCTGATCAGTATATTAAGAAAAAATGTTATATTACCGTAAAAATCTGACTCATTAACTGAAAGAAAAAATATGCTTCCATTTTCTCACCGGGATAATGAAAGTGTAAAAAAAAGGGTAAAATTCCCGTTTCCATTCCATTAAGGCATAATGGGGAATACTGTGTTAGGCTCGTATTTTCTATGACCTTTGGCACATGAAAATCTGAGGTGGTCAGTATCACGCCTGGCCGCTTTACCTTCCCAGATTTCCCTGGTACCCTTTGGCTGGGGGTGGACCCCTGGGCCTTTTTTGGTGTGTACCAGAAAAAAATCCCACTGCTGGGACTTGAACCCGGTACCACCTGATTAGTAAACCGAGCTCCTAACCACTCGGCCAGCCAGGTTCATGAGAGTGTAGGGATATAATATCACCAGGACAATATCAGCGTCTCTAGCTAAATGAAGATCCAGATTTCCATATCCCACTGAAGGCCATTGTTCGTGAGACGCTGGAGAGATAGAACGGCATCTGAGAGCGAGGCTCCACGAGAACAGTCTCTGGCAACATAGTCGTGCCCTTACATTCGCAAATTGTATTTCTTCTTCTCTTTTCCTTGCCTTAGGTCAGTCTCAATGTTTATTGCATAAATCGGTCATTCTAAAACTTCTGGTCATCTGGGGAAGAAGGTCTGGGGCGGTATTCTGGGGAGTATATATACACAAACACATACGTTTCCACATCATTAAGGCATATTGAGGATACGATGTTAGACCCGTATTTCCAAGATCTTCAGTAGATGAAAGAGTGATGTGGTCAGTATCATTTTACTAGAATACTGCAAATTTATGAAGTTTTTTTTTCCTTTTACTAGAATAGTAGAAATTTATGAAGGTTTGTTTTCCTTTTACTAGAATACTAGAAATTTATGAAGGTTTGTTTTCCTTTTACTAGAATACTAGAAATTTATGAAGGTTTGTTTTCCTTTTACTAGAATAGTAGAAATTTATTAAGGTTTCTTTTTCCTTTACTAGAATACTGGACATGTATGAAGGTTTCTTTTTCCTTTTACTAGAATAATAGAAATTTATGACAGTTTTTTTTAACTTACAATACTAGAATATTAGAAATTTTGAATGTTTTTTAAAATTATTATTCTAGAATACTACATAAGTGCAACGTTTTTTTTAATTATTATACTAGAAAAGTGCGAATTTATTTTTTTCATTAAAAACATGTAGCGGGGGGAATGTAGACACCGCGGTACATTAGCAACAGCTTGAGGGGACCAGAACCTGGACAAGTTTGGGAACCACTGGGTTAGCCCGGCAGTTCTCAACACTTATTTTGTAGCACACACGCGGCGTAAATTGAGGTTAGCCTGCAACAACTGGACTACAACGTTTTATCTCCTCCTTGAAGCATATCTTACTATTATCACACGTTCAGATCGCCTCATATGTCACAGCTGTAAATGCGCCCACTCGGAATTCCTCACTATGGCTTATTTTCTAACTAGTAACAAGAAATCTCTGTGTGGCTGCGCTCCGTAAATTGGATGAAGTTCTAGTCTGAGGACGTCCTCAAGAGACCAGTGTTGCCAGAAGCCCGCAGGGAAGTGACAACGGACTTCTGCTCTAGATATTCTGGTCATGTAAGGTGGTGGTCATTCTGCTTTCTCCTCTCGTTTCTTTCAATCACTTCTCTGCCTGTCTGTCTCTCTAGTCCTCGTCCATTATCACATTTGCATATCTATCTATCTATCTATCTATCTATCTATCTATCTATCTATCTATCTATCTATCTATCTATCTATCTTATCTATCTATCTGTCTGTCTGTCTGTCTGTCTGTCTGTCCGTCTGTCCGTCTGTCTGTCTGTCTGTCTGTCTGTTCGTCCGGCCATCTGACTGTCTGCCTAGTCTGTATCTCCTTCTCTTCGTCTGTGGGTCTGTCTGTCTGTTTAGTCTGTTTCCATCAGAATGAGGATGAAGACAAAACCACTTCTAAGGTTTGTGGCCTGGCATTCGAATTTTCTGTTTACTGATAACTAGTGATCACGCACTCACTTACGGCCATATTAGGGACCGGCCGCCTGACCCTGAGTCGATTTGGCCGTATCTCGGTCGTTATAGAAAGAGATCAGACAATAGTTACATTTCACTACTTTAACATGCTACAAAATAAATACACTTGTTTCCTACCACTTTAAAATACTAGCAGAATGCAAATTACCACAGCAACCTTTTGGAAATTCGTCACATAATATGAATTACAGCACGATAAACAAATTATGGTAATAACCTTTCAATGGCACACACAAAAATGTACATACACAAACGGTATAGACACCCACATGCGTATATCTAACATATATGCGTATAGCTAACACATCTTTATCAATGAATGTTAGAAAACGAGTCCTAAAATGCTATATTGAACCTATCTTGTATATGGAAGTGAATCATGGACAATAGGCAAGTCTGCACAAAAATCATTGGAAGCAGCAGAAATGTAGTTTATTAGAAGAATGTTGCGAATCTCCTGGACAGCAAAAATAACTAATGAAGAATGTACGAGAAGAGCTGGAGAGACAAAAAACCTTGTCAGAAAGATAAGAGCGAGAGACAATGTACTTTCATAGGACATGCAATGAGAAGAGGGGGCATTGAAAATATTATAACAACAGGAAAAATAGAAGGAAGAAGATCAAGAGGAAGACCAAGAGAAATGATACTGGACAGTCTGACGGGATGGTGTGAGAGGAGATCACCAACTGAACTGATGGCCTGCATGAAGGATCGGGTACTCTGGAGAAGCATAATAGCCAACGCCAGTCAGCACGGCACCTGATGATGATGATGATCATGATGATGATGATGATGATGATGATGATGCGTATATTCTGAACCCACAGCATGAAGGCGTTTAGAGGGGAAGCTGCTGTAGATTTTAATGAAAAATGAAATATCTTCACAAATACTTTCCGCAGAAGCAAGACAATGGAAAATAGGAACCGAACAATAATGGACGCGACGCAGCCACGAAACTATTTTACTTATATCTATCACGTTGCATTCTATGATTTCTTTAGTAAAATATACCCGTCGAACATCGGCTGCAAGCACGAGAGGCCGTAACTAGGCCGGCCGTAAGTCGATGCATTATTATGCTCATTTCTGCCTTCACGTTTTCTTCTACCTCTCATGTAGATATTAGACAGTGGTCTATTTTCAAACCTACATGCCACTTTCAGGATCCCGTCTACCTTAAGGTTGCTTTCTTCTTTGTTTATTAAGTTTTGTTTATATAAAATCCTCAGCCGCCCGCAAGGCGTTCGCTCTGGGTCACCGAGGTAAATTCAGTTCGAGTATCTAGACACCCAGGGAGGGTCTGGTGAAGTGACAGCCACATCTATTACGGTGATGTTTTATGTGAAATATGGAGCTATTGATTGCAAACGATCCTTGTATATTTCACGAACATTTCACAAGTTTTTGTTTACATTTTTTCATTAAATCCCACGTGTCTTAACAATGTTTTTTTTTAGTTTATATTTGATTCTAAACCTCTTCTTCTTCAGCTTTCCGAGACATTAAGGCTTATAGCTGCAAATAAAGTTCGCCTCCATTTCTCTCTATTCCATTCCTCTCTATTCCATTCCTCTCTATTCCATTCCTCTCTATTCCATTCCTCTCTATTCCATTCCTCTCTATTCCATTTCTCTCTTTTCCAACTCGAGTTGGTGACACTGACTTCCTTTATATCCTCTTCTATATTGGTTACATTCTAAACCTCTGGCTTTTTGTAAAAAATGCTGTCTTCAAATAAACTAAAACGTACATAAATAATTTTTTTTCAGTTAACAGGGTTCTTCAGTGTTATAATGCTGGCATGTACTGCCGAGAATACTGTTTAAATGCTGCCATTAATTATTTAACATCCGTCTTGTATGCTTTTGGATGGAAGCATGAGCCTGCACGTGTCGAATGCCAATAACTGAGACTGCACCACGCGTTTATTTGCATTTCCATGAATGGTTTTCCTATTATGGTTTTAGTTCACAAATAAAGCGACAAAACAGCGAACAGCTAATATATCTTCAATTCAATTCAAGTCTCATGCCGCGTGCCGTAGGCGATCATTTCTCTCCACAATTCCCTGTCTTTAGACTTGATTATGAGATCCGCCGGTGACTTTCTTCCTAGCCACACAGACAGCCCATCCAGTAACTTCTCTCTCTATCTTCCTCTGTCTCTTCTTCTTCCCTCAATTTTTCCAATTGCCACAGTGTGTTCCAATTTTCCTCTTCTCAGGAAATGTCCTATAAATCTCGCTTGTCTGCCTCTGATCTTTGCTATAATTTGCTTTTTAACTCAAGCCGTTCTTAAGACTTCATCGTTGGTTTGTTAACTGTCCATGGTACCTTCAACATCCTTCTTGTAAACCACATCTCCATGACTTCCATTTCTCGCTGTACTCTCTTATTCATAGACCATGCTTCACACCCATAAAACAGAATTGGCTCAATGTAGCATTTAAGTACTCGGAATCTTGTTTCCATTGATATGAATCTGTTACACAAGATGTTTCTTATTTTCTGGAATGCTGACTTGGCATGAGCACGTCTGCTTTTTGTTTCGTTGTGACATTTCCCATCAGCTGTTATAATTGTTCCTAAGTACTTGAATCTATCAACTTGTTTCAGATTTGTGCCATCAATGGTAATGCTACATTTTGGTGGTATTCTTTTCTTTGAGATGACCATCACTTCAGTCTTCTTTTTGTTCAGGCTGAGACCTTTACTTTTACTTTCACAAACCACGATGTCCAGAAGGACCTGTAGCTCCCCTTCACTTTTAGCAATCAGGACTGTGTCGTCTGCATATCTTAAGTTGCTAAGGTTGTACCCGTCAACTGATATTCCTGGTATGATCTCTGTATTTCTCATTATGTTTTCGCTGTACAAGGAGAAGAAGTTATGAGATAGAACACATCCTTGTCTCACTCCCAATTTTATGTCTTGGAATGCTCCTATTTGGTTCTCAACCCTCATTGCTGCTGATTGCTGCCAATATATGTTTTTGATAAGTTTCAGATCTTTCCCATCTATGTTAATTTCTTCCAGCATTCTTATAATTTCTGTGTGTCTCACTTTATCAAATGCTTTACAGTAGTCTGTAAAGCATAAGGATCGGTCCGTCTTTAGTTCTATTGTTCTCTCCATCAATGTTCTTATTATATATATGGCATTACTTGTACCTTTTTCTTCGAAGAAGCCGCACTGTTCTTCAGCAATCATAGCAATATATCTTAGTGTTGAATTTTTCTTAATCACAGGGTAGTAAACAAAATCAGCAGTGATTAATAATAGCCTTGTTTATACACCAACATACAGAACCAAGAAGGAGGAAAAGAAGAGAAAGTGTAAAATAACATTTCTGGTATACCAGGGGTTGCTGAAAAGTTATCGCCCCTACCGACGTCTCAAAATCTGAGCGTAATTTTGTCACTGTAGCTGGAACGAGTGTTATTTTATAACGTAAAGTGCCAATTTGTTGGATCATAGTGCTAATTTTTTTTTACTTTTTTCCATCAGTGACGGAGTAATTTGGGTGAAAGTGTGGAACCTGTGGCCATCATGAACTTTCTGAGGAAACTGTGTAGGAGATCCATGAATGTTTGCTGCAGACATTGAGTGCCAAGTGCTCATCATACTCAGATGTGAAAAAAAAATGTGCTAACTTTTAGCGCGGAGATTTCTAGGCCGAAGTGCAGCAAGATCTGAAAGGACTTCCACAGCGTCAGCTCGAGAAATTGTTGATCATGTTTGTGACCTGATTTTGGCTGGTTGAAGAATTTCGGATACAAAAATGCTGAGACACTAGAGATATTCAGAAAGCTTAATGGGTTTATCACTCTTGGGCACTCGGGTAAACACAAAGTGCCGGCCATGTGAGTGGTGCAGAGTCTGAATCCCACAGAGAGGTGGAGTCGAGTGGAAAAACCACCAGGTTGTTTTGCAACAATCAAAACTATCTAGTGATACAAATCTCTGTAGCAGTATACGTGAGATAACTCTTGCTTTTACAGAAAAGGTAACTGTTATGATTCTCTTTTTGAACTTTTCCGTGGTTGGTCGAGATCTTTCTAGAACATCACGTGGGCTGAGAAACCTGTGACAGAGAATTGTGGGAGAGACTGTGAGTGGACAGTCAGTCTACGTTTGGATGTATACCTGAGAGGATGGTTTTTGCGACGTCTCTGTCGAGAAAATGGATGATTATATCTTGTTACTAGTTGTGGAAGTATGAGTGGACTCGCCATGCGGTCAGAATATCGCCATCACCGTCTTCATGTTCATCCAGTTCATTAATGAAACCTCATGTCAAGAGATACGCATGACCGGCTTGACTTCTGTACCAGCGTGTTGCCAACTTTAGGACTGAAAGAGCCTGGAAGTGAAGGATGGCTGGAGACAGTGAATAACTAATCCAGAACACTCAGCAACCACTGCTTCAACTAGTGCCCCAACATTCTATTCAGTAACATAAAATAGTAACACACTAAACACAGTGGCACATACGATTTCATCTCCAAGTTGATTTGCAGTATTCAAAACTATCTAGTGGTAACTTTTTAGAGCGGCTCGTCACTACTGATGAAGAAACTCAAGACGCGAAAGTCGCTTTAAAAGATCATGGCAGCTTTTTTTTTGCGCGCGCGGGGAGGGGGGGATTGGTGGTAAGAAAGTTGTCTTTATAACTGTCTTGAGAAGGGCTGAACAGTTTATGCACACTACAGCTTCCTGTGCTTATTAAAGGAAGAATTGAAAGATAAACGGCGAGGCCAGCTGCGGAAAGATGTTCTCCTTTTGGAGGGCAATACACAAGGCTTACAAGGCTAGACTTACAAGACTCACAAAACTCACAAGACTTACAAGACATACAAAACTATCGAGACTTATAAGACTCACAAGACATACAAGACAAGACAAGACTTATAAGACTTATAAGAATTACAAGACTCACAAGAGATTCACAAGATTTATAGACTTACAAGACTTAACAAGACTTACAAAGACTTACAAGACTCACAAGACTTACAAGACTTACAGGACTTACAAAGACTCACAAGACTCACAAGACTTACAAGACTCACAAGACTTACAAGACTCACAAGACTCACAAGACTCACAAGACTTACAAGACTCACAAGACTCACAAGACTCACAAGACTCACAAGACTTACAAGACTCACAAGACTCACAAGACTTACAAGACTCACAAGACTCATAAGACTTACAAGACTCACAAGACTCACAAGACTCACAAGACTTACAAGACTCACAAGACTTACAAGACTCACAAGACTTACAAGACTCACAAGACTCACAAGACTTACAAGACTTACAAGACTCACAAGACTCACAAGACTTACAAGACTCACAAGACTCACAAGACTTACAAGACTTACAAGACTCACAAGACTCACAAGACTCATAAGACTTACAAGACTCACAAGACTTACAAGACTCACAAGACTCACAAGACTTACAAGACTCACAAGACTCACAAGACTTACAAGACTCACAAGACTCACAAGACTCACAAGACTTACAAGACTTACAAGACTCACAAGACTCACAAGACTTACAAGACTTACAAGACTCACAAGACTTACAAGACTTACAAGACTTACAAGACTCACAAGACTTACAAGACTCACAAGACTTACAAGACTCACAAGACTCACAAGACTTACAAGACTCAGAAGACTCACAAGACTTACAAGACTCACAAGACTTACAAGACTTACAAGACTCACAAGACTTACAAGACTCAGAAGACTCACAAGACTTACAAGACTCACAAGACTTACAAAACTTACAAAGACTTACAAGACCTATGAGACCCAGAAGACGTTGGATGTTTTGACGAATTTTTGGTTGTGAGTGTTTAGATCATCTACCCCTACTCACCAGATCCTGGTCCATCTGACTACTTCCAGCTTCCCGAACTATGAAAAACGTTTGGAAGAGAGGAAACTCTCGAAAACAAGATTGATTGATTGATCTGTATTTAAAAAGGGTTAAGAATTGGGCACGCAGGCCCGTCTGACATTCTGCCCTTTATCATACATCTTTCACTCTATTCCAGACATTCTACAAATATGCTGTTCATATAACAAACATAACTAATATTGAAGCTGAAAGACATCAAATAAAATATAACATTTACGTTTCGCTCTTAAACATTCACTCAGTACAGAAGTAACTACATACATTATAAATGACTATCTACTAAACAAAATTTTCCAGACTATTCAGAAAACAATTAATTGTATTCGGTGTCTGTAAGAGCAGTTTAAGATAACTTTTAAGTTTTATAATTCATGGAGGCATGTAGTCGACATCAAATAGATATTGGGAAAGCTTGTAGTTGTAGGAAGGAGTATAATTTATAGTTTTTATATAGGATGGGAGGGTATTCCAAAGATGAGCAGCAGAATAACTAAAGCTTTTCTTGTAAAGATCAAGTCTAGGTTTTGGAAGACATATGTTGTTCAAGCGTTGGCTGCACTTTGGGCTAAATTTAAACAGGTTCCATAGATAAGGCGGGGCATGATTTGATGTACTAACTTGGCTTTGTTGAAAAGGAACCTGTTCTTAAGAGGTAGTATTTTGATACGTTTGTGCTGGTTAGTTGTTTGTGCTTCATCTTTGTCACTAATAAGCTTTACTGCTCGCTTTTGGAGTGAGCAAAGCCTCTTTGTATTTGACACTGAGCAACCATCCCAAACTGTTGAGCAATAGTCTAAATGTGTTTGTATATGAGATATGTAGTATGTTTTCCTAGTGTCTTGATCAACGAAGTGCTTAATTTTAGCTAATTGGTATACTTTTTGTGCGATGAGTTTTGTTAGACATTGCACAATAGGAAAGATAAGGGGGAAAGGGGTTACCTGTCTCGTGACTTCAAGAAATGTGCAGCTGAGAAACGTGTTCATTTAGACTTTCTCTTCCGTCCTTGTTTCTTGTTCCTGTATTTTTCTACATGAATAAGTTGGCAGTCGAAATGTCACACATGTGTTCTCTTTCTAATGAATAAAACTGCCACTTCCATTTTTTTAAAAAGAGTTGAAGTGTTTTCACAGCATTACCACAGTGACTTTGTGTAGATTTATGTATTTTGTGTGTATTTATATTCATTCATTTGCATGTTCCTTGCGGAACTTTGCCTCCCTAACAGCACTCCTGTAGGCCTCCCTAACAGCTCTCCTGTAGGCCTCCCTAACAGCACTCCTGTAGGCCTCCCTAACAGCACTCCTGTAGGCCTCTCGGTTGTAAGCAAGATGGCCTGCTGCTGATGCATCCATTTGCAGATCATCAACGATGTCTTGCAGCCATCTTCGCTTTGGTCCTCCTCTCTTTCTTCTTCCCATTATGTACCCTTCCAAGACTTATGCCGAAAAGTTTAATAAGAATATACGAAAAATAAAATTATTCCAAACCTCGGTAAAAGTACTCATCAGTGGGCGATAACACGTTCTTGAAAAATGTTTAGAAGTTGCCAGATTTATAAACGCTGTTATTTACAAGAGAGAAATGTGTGTTCAGAATAGGATTAGATATAATTCAGTCTGATCAGCCTGTGTTAGTTTTTATGTAAAATAACGGCGAGAGCAGACCAGGGATATCTTTAAAGTATTGTGTTTAGACTAAACTTTTGACAGTCTGTCAACACAGTTTACTCGTTCTATACCTACAACCGATTTCTCTTTCTCTTTTCTTTTTCTCTCTTTCTTCTCTCTCCCCTCTCTCTCTCCCCCTCTCTCTCTCTTCTCTCTCACTTCTATCTCTCCTCCCTCTTTCTTCTCTCTCCCCTCCCTCTTTCTTCTCTCTCCCTTCCCTCTCTCTTCTCTTTCTTCTCTCTCCCCTCTCTCTCTTCTCTCTCCCCTCCTCTCTCCCCTATCTCTCTTTCTCTTCTCTCTCCCCTCCTTCTCCCCTCTCTCTCATCTCTCTCCCCTCCCTCTCTCTTCTCTCTCACCTCTCTCTTCTCTCTCCCCTCTCTCTCTTCTCTCTCCCCTCTCTCTCCCTCTCTTCTCTCTCCCCTCCCTCTTCTCTCCCCTCTCTCTTCTCTCTCTCCCTCTCTCTCTCTCTCTCCCCTCCCTCTCACCTCTCTCCCCTCTCTTCTCTCCCCTCTCTCTCTCTCTCCCCTCCCTCTCCCCTCACTCTCTCTCTCTCTCTCTTTCTCTTCTCTCTCCCCTCCCTCCTCTCTCTCTCTTCTCTCCCCTCCCTTTCCCCTCTCTCTTCTCTCTCCCCCCTCCCTCTCTCTTCTCTCTCCCCTCTCTCTCCCCTCCTTCTCCCCTCTCTCTCTCCTCTCTCTCTTCTCTCTCTCTCTCCTCTCTCTCTCTTCTCTCCCCTCCCTTTCCCCTCTCTCTTCTCTCTCCCCTCCCTCCCTCTCTCTCCTCTCTCCCCTTCCTCTCCCCTCACTCTCTTCCTCTCTCTCTCTTTCTCTTCTCTCTCCCCCCTCCCTCTCTCTCTCTTCTCTCTCCCCTTCCTCTCTCTTTCTCTGTCTCTCTTTGTGTTTTCTTTTTTCTCTTTATCTTTCTCCCTTCCTCCCTCTCCTCCTCCCCCCTCGCCTTTTCTCCCTCTCTCTCTCACTCTCTCTCTCTCTCGCTCACACACACACACACATAACACGCAAAACCACATACATACACACACCTGTAACATAAATATCGTAAGCACGAAAACGTTAAACTTTCCTCTCCAAATTTGTCTGTGGTTTTTTAACATTTTGAAAATCTGTTTGAAAGATTCGGTATTACATTTGTTCTACATTCTGCTATGTTCTATTCGTCATCGCCATACCCACAGAAAATCTCAGGCCGTTGAAGCACTTAGCTTCGTTACATAAAGTCCCATGCCACAAGAACTTAATATTGAAGAAGGCTGGCTAGTAAAGAGAATTAAACAGAGAAAACGTAAATATTTTGGACGTATTAAACGTCATGAGAATTTAGAGAAGACTGTCTCGGAAGGATACATAATGGGAAAAAGAAAGAGAGAAAGACCAAGGCGAAGATGGCTGCAGGACATCGTTGATAATCTGCGAATGCATGCATTAGCAACAGGGCTTCTTGCTCACAACCGAGAGGCCTACAGGAGAGCTTGTTAGGGAGGCAAAGCTCCGCAAGGGACATGCAAATGACTGACTCACTGACTGACGGTTCCTGTAGAAGTCGGAGACCAGACTTCCTCATTCTGTTCGGTCCTTGGATTCTCCGTTCAGATTTGCTGGAAGGTCTTTGGCTGTTTTTTTTTTCTTACTGTCACTATATTTTTCCATCAGTCTCGCCGTCGTTTTCTTTCTCCCTCAGTTTTTTCAGTGATTGTCAAGTTCTCTAACTTCTACCTTCTCACTGTGTGTGCTTTTGTTGTTGTTTTTTTTTTTCAACAAAGATTTCTGCTTGTCCTGTCTGTATGGTTTTACGTAGTTTCTGTTGTTCTACAGCTTCTATCAGATCTTGTGGTTTTTCTAGGGGGGGGGGGGGTATCTTTCTCTACAGTCACATCTCTGTTGTTTTATCTGATAAACAACCAATATACATTCTATATAGCATATTGTAAAACTTTGTAAACTTTGGAACATATTATTATTATTATTATATTCTCTGACTTCTTTTGAAGATCTCCGTTAATATTTAGATCTTTTATACGGGTCTTGAATATTTCATCACATGTTCAAAATTAACACAAAATGCCATTTTGTACCCATCTTTCTTTATGGGGAGGACACCAAAGAAAGAAAAGTATGAAGTATTCTCTCTCTCTCTATGTAAATCCATCTATCTGTCTGTCTATCTATCTATCTATCTATCTATCTATCTATCTATCTATCTATCTATCTATTTTTTAAACTTATTTTTCATGTTTTTATCTGTTGTGTTGTTTTTGTAAACTGTTTCAGGCGGCCGCCCCCTAGTTTCTCACATCTCACGCCTTATCTTATATCTTATATCCTTCCCGTGCCGTTAAACGTCACATAGGGCTTGCAAAATAGTTCGCCTCTGAAGAGGACATTGTTAAGAGAGGCCAAATTAACAGACATAAAATCCTTTGATGAGGTTGAAAGACATCTCACGCTTGGCGGCCACAAAAGCTTTTTCTCGCTCGGTTAATCTGATGCCTTCTTCTTCTGATTTTTTCCTTGTCGTTTCCATAGTTTTTTTTCCCTAACTCCTAGAAAAGGGGTAATGATGCGCTGCTGCCCTAAATGGAACCACTGCTATAACCAGTCTTTTCATATCACAAGGGCTGCATAGAAATAAACTCGTAAAACGAGGGTCCACTAGAATGCTGCTAACATATGTAAGACATTAGTGCAGTAGTCAAACATGTGCATTTTCCACTACAGAGTCTCATGTACTCATTTATCTGACTTCTGTCCATAGTTCAGACTATTGACTGCTACAAGTGCACGTCCATCAATGGCAAGACGGAAGAGTGCGAAGACACCTTCAATCGCGACATAAAGACGGTTCATCTGATTGAGCGGGAGTGCTACTACGGCTCTTTCAAGGGCACTCATTGTATCAAGTTCAAGGGAGAGAGGCGTAAGTATGCATGTATGCTTGTGTTCCCAAGCTAGTGTCAAAGTCTGGAGTTTGCTGTCTACAGTGCCTATCATGTGCTGTTGGTTCTTTCGCTGTGGGCTTATTTTTTTTTTTTGTAACAGTAATATAGTTTTCTTCTATAGTCAAGAGTGCATAATTTTAGACTACCCTAATGCTAAAAATAGGCACGACATCATTTCTCAGTAAAACATTGCGGCACTGATGGGTTTTTTTTGGGGTAAATTAAGAGTTAACCTTGTTTTAGGTAAGCAGCACTTATTATTATTATTATTAATGTATTTTTCTCTGATGTACTCGTATTTTGAAGGCTTCTTTCCATTTTTAGTTCTTTTATATGGTTCTTGAATATGTAGTCATATGTACACAAATCAGTCATGTTCTGTTATGCGGACATGGGAAACCTCATCCTCTGACAAAATGACACTATGTTGGGATAGATCAGTGTTTCCCCAGACTTGTTCGGGCTGCCGCCCCCTTTTCTCTCAGGTCGCATCCTCAAACTACCCCCTCCCCAGCCATGTACCACTTCTAGAATGACCTATTAAAGTAGGGTATGCATTACGCAACTAAAAACTTAAGCTAGCAAATCAGTTTATTTAACAGTATGAGGGGGTATATTTATAACTCGCCTACTGAATTATTTTCTCAGTTTTATTAATGTGATGGACGAGTTTCATGTAGGGACACAAGTTTCTCAATATCAGGTTGAAAAGTGCTAAGAAGGAGGGTTTTACCCCGTCTGCTGCTTCGTTTTCCTTCAACGCACCCCTTCTGATCCCTTTTCTTTCACTGCCCCCTCACTGACCCTTTTTCTTTCACCGCCCCCTGGTCCTTTCCAACGCCCATAAGGAGGTGTTATCACCCACGTTGGGAAACGCTGGAATAGACTATAGCCATTATCGAGTGATAGTCAGATACGTGTTTTGTCCAGTGATGGCGATAGGGTCTTTTGAAACCAGTACAGCTGTACCTGTCTTTCTCCTTGCATGAAGTACTTTTCGAAATAAAGGGGGGTTTTTTTTCTCGATACGCCATTCGGTACTTTATACCCTTTTTAAAAGTAAAACTAAGCACACTTTACGAACATCAGCGGAAAGTAAATGTTCAGACGACCTTTTGTGTTACTTATTATTAGCGGCGATTAAATTTCTCTACAGAATACTTACATACTGAAACTACTACTACTGCTGCTGCTGCTGCTGCTGCTACTACTACTACTACTACTACTACTACTACTACTACTACTACTACTACTACTACTACTACTACTACTACTTCTTCTTCTTCTTCTTCTTCTATCAGTTTCAGACGTCGATTTGTATCCTGCTGAAGTAGTTGGTCGTCATATGAAGGGCGTGGACGTCCCCATACAGTTTGTTCTGGTCTGGTGTAGTAGCTGGCTGTAGTCGCCTTCTCTGTTGCTCATATATCGGGCACTCCTGCGGTATGTGGTCTGCGGTCATCTTATTGGTGCCGTCAGTTGGTCCTATCTTGACTTTGTTGTACGGATGGGATCTTAGCCTGTCGTGTCCAGTACGTAGCCTCTCAGGATGATGACAGGCCCTTCTCTGTTTAGCTGGTAGTAGGCATCGTTTCTTTGGCGGTCTGGCTGCTCTTTCTATCACTTGTTCTTGTATCTGTGATCTATCAGCCTGGTAGCTTTCTCGTGTGATATGCTGGTGTCTGTCTGTGGTAGTTTACCGTCTTCTTTCGTACGGTGTCTGCTGTTTCGTTCCCGGGTATGGGATCCACTGCATTACTAGCTCTCTTGAATCGTGTGTGTGTGTGTAGCTGGTGCGTTTCTGTTAGTAGGTCATTGGTTTCTTTGTTTCCGTGACTCTTTAGTGCTGTTATTACTGACCTTTTCTCGGTGAGAAGCCCTAAGGTTTTCTGTGACATTTTGTTCTCTCATGACAGCTTCTGCTGCAGCTTCGAGGGCATCTGCCCTACTGTAGTTGCTGGAGAATTTCCCTGCTGGTATTGATATTTCTGTGTTTCTCATTCATTAGTTAGTTCAATGAGGCCCCCCCCCTCCCACCAACCACCGCCGTTTTCTTTTGCGTGTGTAGGAGATCCATGTGTGTGTAAACGCGTGCCCGGTAGAAAATCAAAACTGAGACCGACTCTCGTCCATGAAAACTGAACATAATCATCCGACTGGCCTGGTTGTCCTACACTCGATTTCGCTGGCTGCTGTTTAACTAGGTTTTTCATAGTATAAACCGGTTACAGAAACCAGCCACCTAAAAGTTGTTATTTTTCTCATTTGTTACATTTTTATTCTGTACTTTACTGGTAATAGCCGGCTGACGCCATCACTACATATCTGCATCTGCGTACCAGGCGTCATTTTCTTCTGCGGGGGTAACGTTGAGTGTGCCATTATTTTTTTTTTACTTGTCAGAACAGAACAGCCTACAGCTGCTATTTTCTCATCAAATGAATTGTAGCCGTTCATAAAGTGAAGAAAAATGAGTGGTTTTATCCTTGTGGCATTTATTGGAGATTTTAAACTCATATTTTTTTTATTTTTTTTTCAAAAATATGGCAGCTGTATTTTGGAGCTTCACTGGATAATGAGAGGGCAGTGAGTGGGTATGCATCTGTGTGTGTGAAGAGAGAGAGATGGAGGGAGGGAAGGTTAGGGAGAAACAAATGAGCTTTATTTTCAACGTCTCACACAACTTTATTTTAAGACATTCTACATCAGCCTAAATATGTTTAGCATATAACAAGGAAAATTAAAACTGAAATAGCAAAGCATTTATCTTTCGTTGTCTTGATAGGAATTGGGGGGGGGGGGAGAGAAAAGAGAGAGAGAGAGAGAAAAGAGAGAGCGATGAAATTTTTATAATTCACGAACACCAAATGATAGGAGAAGAGATGAAACAAAACGAACTACTTTCTGCGAACGTGCTGTTTACTTCCACACTGGGGAACAATAGACCACAAAGTTATTACACTGGGGAACAATAGACCACAAAGTTATTACACTGGGGAACAATAGACCACAAAGTTAGCACACTGGGGAACAACAGACCACAAAGTTATTACACTGGGGAACAATAGACCACAAAGTTAGCACACTGGGGAACAATAGACCACAAAGTTATCACACTGGGGAACAATAGACCACAAAGTTATTACACTGGGGAACAATAGACCACAAAGTTAGCACACTGGAGAACAATAGACCACAAAGTTAGCACACTGGGGAACAATAGACCACAAAGTTAGCACACTGGGGAACAATAGACCACAAAGTTAGCACACTGGGGAACAATAGACCACAAAGTTAGCACACTGGGGAACAATAGACCACAAAGTTAGCACACTGGGGAACAATAGACCACAAAGTTATTACACTGGGGAACAATAGACCACAAAGTTATCACACTGGGGAACAACAGACCACAAAGTTATTACACTGGGGAACAATAGACCACAAAGTTAGCACACTGGGGAACAACAGACCACAAAGTTAGCACACTGGGGAACAATAGACCACAAAGTTAGCACACTGGGGAACAATAGACCACAAAGTTAGCACACTGGGGAACAACAGACCACAAAGTTATTACACTGGGGAACAATAGACCACAAAGTTAGCACACTGGGGAACAACAGACCACAAAGTTATTACACTGGGGAACAATAGACCACAAAGTTAGCACACTGGGGAACAATAGACCACAAAGTTAGCACACTGGGGAACAACAGACCACAAAGTTATCACACTGGGGAACAATAGACCACAAAGTTACCACACTGGGGAACAATAGACGACAAAGTTACCACACTGGGGAACAATAGACCACAAAGTTATCACACTGGGGGACAATAGACCACAAAGTTACCACACTGGGGAACAATAGACCACAAAGTTACCACACTGGGGAACAATAGACCACAAAGTTATCACACTGGGGAACAATAGACCACAAAGTTATCACACTGGGGAACAATAGACGACAAAGTTATCACACTGGGGAACAATAGACCACAAAGTTACCACACTGGGGAACAATAGACGACAAAGTTACCACACTGGGGAACAATAGACGACAAAGTTACCACACTGGGGAACAATAGACCACAAAGTTACCACACTGGGGAACAATAGACCACAAAGTTATCACACTGGGGAACAATAGACCACAAAGTTATCACACTGGGGAACAACAGACGACAAAGTTACCACACTGGGGAACAATAGACCACAAAGTTACCACACTGGGGAACAACAGACCACAAAGTTACCACACTGGGGAACAATAGACGACAAAGTTACCACACTGGGGAACAATAGACCACAAAGTTACCACACTGGAGAACAATAGACCACAAACAATAACTGAAAGAAGCGGAAGATACTGCCATAGGAAAAAAAAAAAAGTTTCACATTCTTTATAAAATCACTAAGGAAAACTGTAAAAACGTATACATAAAAACAAGCATTGCGCCTGTTTTGGTGCATTGATTTCATTAAAAAAAAACAACACACATTATCAGTTCTTCGGCATAGATTTTAACCCCCCCCCCCCACCAGAAACTTACACCATTAGAAAATTAATGCGCGTAGGAAATTTGGCGAGCTTTCTGCACACGTACCCAACTGTTGGCGGACTAACTTATTACCGGAAGAACACAGCTGAAATATTTGCATAAAAAGTGCATAAAAAATAATATGATAACTGAAATGTATCAGCACAAATAACATGAATCGTGTGCTTTTGCCAGCGTGTGTGAACTTTGATGCTGTTATGTGTGTAAACTAGATGTATAAACTAGGTACTGTGTGTAAACTAGATGTATAAACTAGATAATGTGTGTTAGCTAGATGTATAAACTGGGTACTGTGTGTAAAATAGGTGTATATACTAGTAGCTGTGTGTAAACTAGATGTATAAACTAGGTATTGTGTGTAAAATAGATGTATAAACTAAATAATATGTGTAAACTAGATGTATAAACTAGATAATGTGTGTAAACTAGATGTAAAAACTAGGTACTGTGTGTAAAATAGGTGTATAAACTAGATACTGTGTGTAAAATAGGTGTATAAACTAGGTACTGTGTTTAAACTAGGTGTATAAACTAGGTACTGTGTGTAAACTAGATGCATAAACTAGGTAATGTGTGTAAACTAGATGTATAAACTAGGAAAACAGTAGGGACAGCTTTATTAATTAACGAGCACACAGTTGTGACGTTTCTGTGCGAACCTTAATCATACAAAAACACACAGGACGAAGGAATAGACAAAGAGGATAAAATATAAATTCACATTAATGCTATGTTAAAAAAAATATATAAATGGAAAAAATAGAATAAATGGAGCACTTAGCCGAAAGGAGAGAGACCTTTGGGATAGTAGAGCCAAACATGAGCATTGTGGAAGAAAAGATTGACCTCCGAGGGAATATATGGTGGTTGGAGAACAAAATGTAATCAATGAACATTTGGTAGCACGAGATAGAATCATACTGCCATCACTACATATAAACCTAGGTCTGATGAAACAATTTATAAAGGCTTTGAATAAAGACGGTTCGTGCACTGAATACATAATGCACAAGTTACTTGGACTTACCGTGGAAGAACTGAAGGCAAGAGTTGTCGATGGGTCAAAGATCAGACAACTTATAAATGACCCACATTTCATATCATCAGTTAATGAAATCAAATCATGCGCCTGGTCTTCATTTGTTCTAGTTGTGAAAAGCTTTCTTGGCAACAAGAAGGCAGACAACTACATACAATTAGTATAAGATATGCTGTTTCATTTCAACAAGCTTGGCTGTAACATGAGTGTTAAAATCTATTATCTGCACAGCCACTTAGATCGTTTTCCGGAGAACTTTGGTGACTTCAGCGAAGAGCAAGGTGAAAGATTTCACCAAGGCATTAAAAACAATGGAAGCCAGATACCAAAGAAGGTGGGATGCACACAAGATGGCAGACTATTGTTGGAATCATGTGTAGGATTGTCCTGACAGGTCCCACTCTCGGAAGTCCTACAAAAGGAGCTTCTTGTGTGTCGAATGAGTGGAAAGTTTGTATCATAAACTTGTGCTTTTAGTATGCAATAAGTAAATTTCATGTAGTGCACTTTTCTTTTTAATTTTTGATGTTTTTCCTTCATGCTTAAAAGATATTAATTTAAACACTACATTAAAATATCCTGATTTGTTATGGGCGAGGAGAGTGAAGAGTGGTATGTGACATATGTTCTGTATCTCAAAAACTAGAGCAGATAAGGGAAAACTTGTGCCATTTCCTGGAATCAGCAGGTCAAATATTCCCAGAAATAAGTCTAACATGTGATGCACCAAAATGTATTTTGGCCAATGTAATCTAAATTTACTAGTCAAACCTGAGTTACTAGCTAATAATCTGAATTTACTAAGCAAAGCTGAATTACTGACTAATAATCTAAATTTACTAAGCAAAACTGAGTTACTGGCTAATAATCTAAATTTACTAAGCAAAGCTGAATTACTGACTAATAATCTAAATTTACTAAGCAAAGCTGATTTACTGGCTAATAATCTAAATTTACCAAGCAAAGCTGAGTTGCTGGCTAATAATCTAAATTTACTAAGGAAAACTGAGTTACTGGCTAATATGTAAATTTACTAAGCAAAGCTGAGTTACTGGCTAATAATCTAAATTTACTAATCAAAGCTGAGTTACTGGCTAATAATCTAAATTATTATTATATTATAATATTATAGTTCCCTGACCCCGGGCCAGCCATACCTCCGGGCCCC
The DNA here is from genome assembly GCA_009760885.1 of Achatina immaculata. Classification (NCBI taxonomy): domain Eukaryota; kingdom Metazoa; phylum Mollusca; class Gastropoda; order Stylommatophora; family Achatinidae; genus Lissachatina; species Lissachatina immaculata. The sequence goes on along the minus strand of CM019697.1, from coordinate 20,879,777 downwards.
TAGCCTAAGCTTGTTCAGCCTGTAGATTAATCCGCCACTTCTGTCAAAGTTTTCGGTCCCATCCATCTTGGACAAGTTTCATTTTCACACAGGAAAAGCCTGCGCGCTAGAGAAACACCATGACCAGCCTCGTAACTGGTTTGATAATACAAAATCAGGTCTCTAAGAAAACAAGAGAAGCCAACAAGAGAAGTTAAACACACGTATAGAACAGAAAATAAATAACCCGTCAGTAAGAGGAAATACGATTGATGTATCTTCGAGGTCCAACCCACTCTATCCATCCTATGCCAATTTTTTTTAAAACTAACATCATTTGAAAAATATTAAGTTCACGTGCTCTGTTCATTGTAAATAATAAGTGAAATGTGTCCCATTTTCCAAATGAAATATAATCCAATACATTCTCTCTCTCTCTCTCTCTCTCTCTCTCTCTCTCACACACACACACACACAGACACGCACACACACATATAATGATTGCCAGAGCACGTGCTCCACTTTCCTCTCTGTGTTTAACGTCTCCGGGCTCACACCTCTTGTGCTATACCTAATAAGAAAACTGATTTTAAAATCAGAGAAGAAACAGATAAGACAATTTATAACTCTTGTCTGTACTCCACTCCACTGGCATTCCCGCTCTTCCTCCATTTTGTCTACTTTTACCTGAGATTTGATTAATTGGGGGCTTGTGGAGTTGAAGAGTCAGGTAGGTTCAGCGTGAAGTATTTTATTGGAAGAAAATTAATAGATATATAGACAGACAGACGGATAGATTAGATAAATAGATAGATAGACACAGAGAGAGAGAGAGACAGATAGATACAGATATTCTTACAGATAGACAGATACATAGAGAGACAAACAGGCAGATATATAGATAGGTAGTAACTACTGATGTAGTATAGTTATTGCTAGACTATTTTATAATTAATATTATTACCGTTTTCTTCTAGCTTTTCCTGAAATATTTCAGTCATGGTATCTTGTAGTACTATTTTTAAGAATAATATACAAAATGTTCATTATAAACTTTATTTTAGACTGGGAAGCTTTCATGCCCGAGAGAGAGAAAAGAGGGTGGGGGGCAGTTTACTATTGAAATTGAGACCTCGTCAGTCTTGAATCAAGTGTTAAGTTCATGCGTCAGTCCTGAATCAAGTGTTGGGTTCATGCGTCAGTCCTGAATCAAGTGTTAGGTTCATGCGTCAGTCCTGAATCAAGTGTTGGGTTCATGCGTCAGTCCTGAATCAAGTGTTAGGTTCATGCGTCAATCCTGAATCAAGTGTTAGGTTCATGCGTCAGTCCTGAATCAAGTGTTAGCTTCATGCGTCAGTCCTGTATCAAGTGTTGGGTTCATGCGTCAGTCCTGAATCAAGTGTTAGGTTCATGCGTCAGTCCTGAATCAAGTGTTAGGTTCATGCGTCAGTCCTGAATCAAGTGTTAGGTTCATGCGTCAGTCCTGTATCAAGTGTTGGGTTCATGCGTCAGTCCTGAATCAAGCGTTAGGTTCATGCGTCAGTCCTGAATCAAGTGTTAGGTTCATGCGTCAGTCCTGAATCAAGTGTTAGGTTCATGCGTCAGTCCTGAATCAAGTGTTAGGTTCATGCGTCAGTCCTGAATCAAGTGTTAGGTTCATGCGTCAGTCCTGAATCAAGTGTTAGGTTCATGCGTCAGTCCTGAATCAAGTGTTAGGTTCATGCGTCAGTCCTGAATCAAGTGTTGGGTTCATGCGTCAGTCCTGAATCAAGTGTTAGGTTCATGCGTCAGTCCTGAATCAAGTGTTAGGTTCATGCGTCAGTCCTGAATCAAGTGTTGGGTTCATGCGTCAGTCCTGAATCAAGTGTTAGGTTCATGCGTCAGTCCTGAATCAAGTGTTGGGTTCATGCGTCAGTCCTGAATCAAGTGTTAGGTTCACGTAGGAGACTCACAGGTTCATTTCAGAATTTCTTATGCTTTGAGTAATCCCAGGTTTCGGGCATTTTAACTTTGGTAAAAGGAAACTTTACACTCTTCGGCTACACAACGAATTTTTTTTTTAATGTGTATATATATATATATATATATATACTGTCAACTAAACAAACGCATAGTTTATATAAGCTTCATTTTTTATATATTATGACAAAAATGTTTTTTTCCCGGGTATCTCAAATCAAACCAAAAATTGCCACCAAGATATCAGGTCCATGATTTAGCGTGAATTTTGCTATTCTCGTGTACAGTCAGAACGCAGTAGCTGCCCTTGCTAATCACGCATTTTTATTTACTATAACTCACGTTGCGTTTATGGAAAAGTCGTGATTGTTGTGGTGAGCACAACTCACTTCCCACGCAAATGAAACGCTATAAAAAGATGAGGTTACACAAACAAATTCAGTTAATTTTCAAGCAGACAATTATGGCGCGTCTATCGCATAATTTACGAAACATTGCTATTGGTCGCCTGAAAACAGGCGAAAGTTAGAGTCAGGTTGACAGGCATTTAAACGTGCAGCAGAGTGCCATCAGTCGACTTTGGCACCGCTTCCAAGCCACTGGCTCAGCTGAAGACCGGCACCGCAGTGGACGACGCAGGGTGACAACAACAGCTGATGATCGCATTATTCCAGTTCATCACCTCAGAAACAGGTTTACAACAGCTTCCTCAAGTGCCCAGTCAGTGCTTGCAGGACGTCGTGTGTCTGATCAAACTGTCCGGAATAGACTGCATGAAGCTGGACTGGTGGCACGATGACCTAACCGAGGTCCTGTCTTAACGAGATGCCATCGCCAAAATCGACTTGTCTGGGCCAACCAGCATCGGCCCTGGACAACTGACAATCATTGGAGACGTGTCTGGTTTAGTGACAAATCTTCCTTTTTGTTGCACCGCCATGATATGCAGAGAAGGGTCTACCGTAGGCCAAATGAACGTTTTGCCTACAATTTCGTTGATGAAGCTCCGCCGCATGGTGGTGGAGGTGTAATGGTATGGGGAATGATCAGTTTCAACGGACGAAGTCCAATAGTGTACATTGAAGGAAGCTTGAATGCGCAACGATACGTCAATGAAATTCTTCGACCCCATGTCCTTTCATTTTTGGCTGCACAAAGGTCTGTGTTTCAACAGGAGAACGCCAGACCCCATTCTGCACGGTTCACCACAAAGTTCCTGACTGTCAACAACATTCTCACCCTTCCCTAGCCATCCCTTTCTCCAGACATGAATCCGACCGAAAACCTGTGGAATGAGCTTCAAAGACGTGTTTGTCGCCGAAACGTTTCTCCAGCCAATCGTCGTGATCTGTAGCAGACACTCTAGGAAGAGTGGGCAGCCATCCCACAGGCGCACATCAGACATCTGATCGTATCTATGCCCAGGAGATGCCAGTCGCTGATCGATGCAAGCGGAGGCTACACACCATACTAACTTGAGAACCGCTGGGACTAACAAATTCTCATCAAACAGATGCAAGAAACTGTCAAGTGAGTGTTTAAACCCTTAGGTATTAATGTGCAATTTGAAAACTTTATTCATTCAATTTAAAAAGCTATAGAATATCAAAGTTATGCCTAAAATTGGGTCATCAGTGGTTATGCGTTTCTTTATATATATATATGAACCTTAAGTGCCCAGGGCACGTGGGGCTTCCGCAAGGGTTTTCCACAAACGCCTGTCTTTTGCCTTTTTTTCTGCTCTTACCCAGGTGAGCCCTCTATTGCTCAACATCCTTTCTGTTGTTCTTCTCCATGTCTCTTTTGGTCTGCCCTTACTTCTATTCCCCTGTGGTGTCCATCTTAGTGCTATTTTTGGTAGTGAGTTGTCAGTCATTCGGAGCACACGTCCCAACCATTGCCAGCGTCTTTCATCAATAATTGCTGTCAGTTGCTTCATCTGCATTTCTGCCAATAAGATGTTATTTCTTATAGTATTTGGCCAAAATATTTTACTAATTCTTCGTAAACATTTAGTCTGGAAAGAATTCAACTTGTTTTCAATGGTTTTGGTAATTTCCCAGCATTCACTTCCATAGAGTAGTATATATATTCAAGTACCATGCCGCGTGGCGTAGTCGATCATTTCTCTCCACAATTCCCTGTCTTTAGACTTGATTATTAGATCCCCCGGTAACTTTCTTCCTAGACACACTGACAGCCCATCCAGTAACTTCTCTCTCTGTCTTCCTCTGTCTCTTCTTCCTTCATTTTTTTTCCAGTTGCCACAGTGTGTTCCAATTTTCCTTCTCAGGAAATGTCCTATAAATCTCGCTTGTTTGCCTCTGATCTTTGCTATAATTTGCCTTTTAACTCCAACCTCTCTTAAGACTTGCTTTTCTTGGCGTCAATGATACCTTCAACATCCTTCTATAAACCACATTTCCATGGCCTCCATTTCTCGCTGTACCCTCTTATCCATGGACCATACTTCACATCCATAAAACAAAATTGGCTCGATGTAACATTTAAGTACTCGGAATCTTGTTTCCATTGATATGGATCTGTTGCACAAGATGTGTCTCATTTTCTGAAATGCTGACTTGGCCTGAGCACGTTTGCTTTTTATTTCGTTGTGACATTTCCCATCAGCTGTTATAATCGTTTCAAAGTACTTGAATCTATCAACTTGTTTCAGATTTGTGCCATCGATGGTAATGCTACATTTTGGTCGTATTCTTTTCTTTGAGATGACCATCACTTCAGTCTTCTTTTTGTTCAGGCTGAGACCTTTACTTTTACTTTCACAAACCACGACGTCCAGAAGGGCCTGTAGCTCCCCTTCACTTTTAGCAGTCAGAACTGTGTCGTCTGAATATCTTAAGTTGCTACAGTTGTACCCGCCAAACGATATTACTGGCAAGCTCTCTATATTCCTCATTATATTTTCCCTGTACAAGGAGAAGAGGTCAGGAGATAGAACACATCCTTGTCTCACTCCCAATTTTATATCTTGGAATGCTCCTGTTTGGTTCTCAACCTTCATTGCTCCTGATTGCTGCCAGTATATGTTTTTAATGAGTTTCAGATTTTTCCCATCTATTATCAGCATTCTTATAATTTATGTGTGTCTCACTTTATCAAATGCTTTACGGTAGTCTATGAAGCATAAGAATAGATCAATCTTTATTTCTATTGATCTTTCCATCAATGTTATATATATATATATATATATATATATGGCATTACTTGTGCCTTTTCCTTCGACGAAGCCACACTGTTCTTCGACATTTCTGGTTTTATTTTCCTCCTGACTCTTCTCATAACAAAATACGAAGCAGAATTTTGGTAACGTGGCTCATAAGACTAATGATTCGATGGTCTTCACATTCAACTGACCTTGTTTCTTTGATAGGGCAATGAAAATTGATTGCAAAAGGTGTGATGGGACATAGTTACTGTTATAGATGTCATTCAACAATCTGGTAATTATTTCTATGCCAAGCTCTCCTAATGCTTCCAGTTCTTTTATCTGGTACTGGTGCTTTGTTGTTCTTCATGTGTTTGATGGCTTCTTCCACTTTTGCTTTTAATGTGGGAGGCCCTTCATTATTATTTCGTATATCTATTTCGCTTCTATTGTCCTCATAGAGTTCTCTAAGGTATTCGCACCATCTTGCCATTATTTCATCTCTGTTCATTATTGTATGCCCCTCCTTTGACTTCAGGCAACGAGTCTTGTGGTATGTCCTTTTGTTTGTTAACTTCTTTATTTGTTTGTACACATCTCTTGTGTTCCTATGATGGTGTGTCTCTATTTCATTGCATTTCTTATTTAGCCACTCTTCTTTAGCTTTATTGCATTTGTGTCTTATTTCTTTATTTTGTCATATTCATCTTTATCTTCCTTAAGACTTCTTCTCCGATCCATTAGTTGCAAAATTTCTTCTGTCATCCAGCCCTGTTTAGCGTGTCGTTTATCTGGAGGTAGGATCTCGATAGATGTTTGCTGAATACGCACAGACATACGCAAAGATATTTTCCCATATTGTTTGGCAGTTTCCACAAGCAAAAGACACGAAACCTGCTTAAACGATTTAACAAATTATGCTCTTCAAATTTTCTTTATCACCATAACTAATTCGCATTTTGGAAGATGTTCTATTTGTTTATTTCGTGCTTTGTAATACCTTATGCAGTTTATTTAGACCCAATGTTAGAAACAAAACCATTATTTGTGGTTTAATGTTGGCCATGGGGATTGAAATTTCGTGCACTCATTAAAATTTAACGGAACAAAATGTTGCTATAAAATGCATTTTACTTCTAAAAAACGTGCACCACTTGCTCACCGCAAAACTAACGGAACAAAACGTTGCCTATTTTGTAAGGAAAAGACGCGTGTTTGCTGCACGTGCTGACTGGATGAACTCAAGCGAAAGAATGTAGCCAGCGGGGGAGGTAATTCATGATAAACGACTTAGCTTTTATTAATTTTTTTTTCCTTCTCTACTTCTTTAATGACAAACTTTTCAGTAATTACTTCACTGGGCTTTTCTTTTCGTCTTTTCGTGTTCTCTTTCGACGGACGCAAAATTCTGATATTTAAACAAGAAAAACTCGCTGAGGTAGTGCTGGGGAGTATCTCTTGGGGGTTTTCTGAAGTTTTGTTTTATATATAAAGGTAAAGGCCACATTTCCTTGCCACTAAGTCATATTGGGGACGCGGTGTTAGGTCCCTCTTTCCACGACCTTCGGCACAGGAAAGTGCGATGTGGTCAGTATCATTCCTGGTCACGTTTACCTTCCAAGATCTTCTCTAGTGCCTGTTTTCAGAGTCTGGCTGGTACCACGGGGCCATTTCGGTAATTGCCAGGGAAAAAAATCCCATTTGCTGTGATTTGAACCTGGTACCATCCGGTTAGTAAACCTATCGATATATATATATATATGCAGACGATACAGTCCTGATTGCTAAAAGTGAAGAGAAGCTACAGGTCCTTCTGGACGTCGTGGTTCGTGAAAGAATTCAGAACTTGGCCAGTGGTGGACCTGAACTCAGGTGAGAAATGAAGAGATGGTGGGGCCTCCACCTCAGACCAAGGAATTCACTGCAGAAACATCTGCCATAGTTCAATAAACTTCTTCTTCTTCTTCAGCTTTCCATGCCATTAAGGCATTTTGCTGTAGATTAAGTTCCCCTCCATTCCTCTCTGTTCCTAATCCAGTTGGTGACACCAATTTCCTTTATATCCTCTTCTATGTTATTTTTTCATCTCTGTCTTGGTCTTGTTTCCCTACTCTCTTGTACACACATCATTTTCGTTTGTCTGTTCTCTTCCATTCTTTCTACATGCCCCAGCCAGCGTAGTCTGTTCAGTTTCAAGTCATTTATAATTCGCTGGGATTTAAATAAGCTCTTCAGTTCAGTGTTCTCTCTAGCTCTCCATTCTCCACTGTTGATATCCTTTGTGGGCCCAAAGATCCTTCTTAGGATATTGTTCTCAAAGACCTGCATTTCAATAAACAGCGAAACAAATTTGAAAATAAAATCTATTTCCACGATTTATAAAACAACAACAAAATTAATAAAGTTTCTAAGGATGTCAGATAATGAGTAATAGAAAAAAAATCCCTCCATAAACTGCTTCCAGATTCTATCTCTATGGCTTTTCTGGGTTTTTTTTTAATAACTTCATTATAAACAATGATTCTTTTACTTCGGCCTGTTCATCGCGACATCGGATGGCCTCTTTCAATGACCTGGAAAGATGCATAATTTTTTTCAAACGAATTAGGTGGAGGATTGATAACTCCTCATCTGTTGGTGAAAGACAGTTTGTAGTAATCAAATTTGGATGTGGTTGTGTTTGTGGATATATTTGATTGTGTACGTGATCTGGCTAGAGAGTTGCCAACCAATACGTGAAGTTGTAGATTTAGTTCATTTTTGAGGGGACAAAAATCGGCTGGATAGTGATACATGCAGAGGGTTTAGAAGAAAAAGAAGAAGGCCGGTGATAGAGGAAAGATGAGAGAGAGAGAGAGAGAGAGAGAGAGAGAGAGAGAGAGAGATTAAGCCAATGGTGCTTTGAAACTGCTTAAAGAATATAAGCTCTTTTATTGTATCTCTTCACATAATTGACATAGCTTCTACTCCGTCAGTGTAAGGTCTCTATCTGGCAGTGAAGCTTCTACTCTATCAGTGTAAGGTCTCTATCTGCCAGCGTAGCTTCTACTCCGTCAGTGTAAGGTCTCTATCTGCCAGCGTAGCTTCTACTCCGTCAGTGTAAGGTCTCTATCTGCCAGCGTAGCTTCTACTCCGTCAGTGTAAGGTCTCTATCTGCCAGCGTAGCTTCTACTCCGTCAGTGTAAGGTCTCTATCTGGCAGTGAAGCTTCTACTCTATCAGTGTAAGGTCTCTATCTGCCAGCGTAGCTTCTACTCCGTCAGTGTAAGGTCTCTATCTGCCAGCGTAGCTTCTACTCCGTCAGTGTAAGGTCTCTATCTGCCAGCGTAGCTTCTTCTCCGTCAGTGTAAGGTCTCTATCTGGCAGTGTAGCTTCTACTCTATTAGTGTAAGGTCTCTATCTGGCAGTGTAGCTTCTACTCCGTCAGTGTAAGGTCTCTATCTGGCAGTGTAGCTTCTACTCTATCAGTGTAAGGTCTCTATCTGTCAGTGTAGCTTCTACTCCGTCAGTGTAGGTCTCTGTCGTTATCTCTCGTGCTTGTGTGCTTGCCTTGTACAAAGTACATCGACATGGCAAGACTGTCTGATCTAACATAATCACTTTCGCCACCATGACGTTGTCCACCGTGTGGCTACCGAGTAGAAACAATCAGTATGTGTGATCTTACAAACAGAAGACGATACTGCTTCGTTCATGCATTGCGTAATACATGTAATGTGCTTTCGTATGCGTGTTCTAGATGTGTATATAAGCGTGTACTTTGTTTTCTTCTGTCGTGTGTGTACTTGTAATATATGTGAGTTATTTTCGTTCGCCTTCGCCTGCTGCAAAATTTGGCGAACCCATGCAGGGCCAGAAATAGGCGTACACCGAAACGTTGCAGCTAACCTGTGATGTCAAGAGACTGTCCAAGATGCTGGTGATGTCAAGAGACTGTCCAAGATGCTGGTGATGTCAAGAGACTGTCCAAGATGCTGGTGATGTCAAGAGGACTGTCCAACTAGCTTATGATGTCAAGAGACTGTCAACTAGCTGGTGATGTCAAGAGACTGTCCAACTAGCTGATGATGTCAAGAGACTGTCCAACTAGCTTATGATGTCAAGAGACTGTACAACTAGCTTATGATGTCAATAAACTGTCCAACTAGCTGGTGATGTCAAAAGAATGTCCAACTAGCTGATGATGTCAAGAGACTGTACAAGTAGCTTATGATGTCAATAGACTGTACAACTAGCTGATGATATCAAGAGACTGTCCAACTAGCTGATGATGTCAAGAGACTGTCCAACTAGCCTTTGATGTCAAGAGACTGTACAAGTAGCTTATGATGTCAATAGACTGTACAACTAGCTGATGATATCAAGAGACTGTCCAACTAGCTTATAATGTCAAGAGACTGTCCAACTAGCTTATGATGTCAAGAGACTGTCCAACTAGCTTATGATGTCAATAAACTGTCCAACTAGCTGGTGATGTCAAAAGAATGTCCAACTAGCTGATGATGTCAAGAGACTGTCCAACTAGCTTATGATGTCAAGAGACTGTACAAGTAGCTTATGATGTCAATAGACTGTCCAACTAGCTTATGATGTCAAGAGACTGTCCAACTAGCTGATGATGTCAAGCAAGCAGCCACACAAACTCGAAATCATACAACAGTCCTGTTTCAAGATTTTCAACAGTTCTGCTCCAAATCCTGAAGTCATAAGCCAACGCGAAGAACGCTTACTGTTACACAAATTGCCTCTCTTGTTGTATCATGATTATCACTGATGTCTTCTGTTACAAGTCTGGATTCTAGTTTCAAATTATTCTATCAATTTTGTTTCTCTTCATAGATATTCCATACAGCCGTCTAGAAGGGATACATCAGTATCATGTTACTTGCCTATTACTGCCGTTTACCCTCCTAGTTTCGATACTATCGTTTTCTGTCGTCATTACTGTCATCCTGGTTCTTCCGAAGAGGCATTATCATCGTCATCATCATCATCATCATCATCAATATTATTTTCAGGCCAGGGAAGTATACGGCATACTTTCATCAAGTACCAAACTGATAGTGGATGTGTGTAGCAGTTTAATGGTGAGTTATGACGGGTGTAATGTTAAATGAGCATCCATCCATCCATCCATCCATCCATCCATCCATCCATCCATCCATTCATCCATGAAGTTGTATTCTTTAGTATGAGGCGATTTCACTGTAAGCGTCCGTGAGAATGTGGCACTAAGTTATCCCGATATATTAGTTATTCTAAGTTTCTGAATGCATGGATAGAAGGATAAATGTTTTGTTATTTTACATTGTATTAACGCTTCTTATGTTTTATATACTCCAGTTAATAATTGAGAAGAGTGAACGATGAGAGACAAAGGGAAGAAGTTCAGACGGGCCTGTTTGCCCAATTGTTAATCCATTCCACATAAATTTCAATCAGTCAATCAATCAATCAATCAATCTGTCAATCTATCAGTTCTTCTGTCTCCCTCTTTCCGCTGAGCAGTCATTCTATTTCTACGAGGAGTGACTGATAAGTTCTCGGCATAAGGTACAACGGATTATTTGTGGACAACCTTTTTGGGGTTATTTCTCAGCATAGTCCCCTTGCAAGTTTATGCACTTAGTCCAGCGATCCTGGAGCATACGGGTCCTTTCTTTGTAAAAGTCAGCATCTTGTGCCAGTAGAAAGTGGTCTACAGCATGAATGACGTCATCACCTGAAGCAAATTTGCGACCACTGAGCTCCTTTTCGAGTTTGGTAAACAGGTAATAGTCCGAAGGGGCCAAATCTGGGGAATAAGGAGGATGTTCAAGAAGCTGGAAGCCGCATTCATGAATGGCAGTCATTGCCACCGCCGACTTGTGAACTGGAGCATTGTCTTGATGAAAGATGACTCCTCTCGTCAATTTCCCTCGATGCTTTTCCTTCAATCTGGCCTGTAGTTGCTTCACAAGATTAGCGTAATAGGCCCCGGTGACCGTTCTGCCCTTTTGAAGAGTCTACCAATAACACACCTTCTGAATCCCAAAAGATGGATGCCATCACTTTGTCTGCAGATAGAACCACCCTTGCTTTCTTTGGAGGTGGGGATCCATGATGTTTCCACTGCTTTGACTGCTCTTTGGTTTCTGCTTGAAAATGATGAACCCAAGTCTCATCCATAGTCACAAATTGGTGAAGAAACTTTTCAGGATCTGCAGAAAAATGGCTAAGATTGTCTCCTGACATGCTGAGACGCTGTCGTTTGTGATCAGCTCCAAGAAGTTTCAGGACCCATCGAGCAGAGACCTTTGTCATTTGAAGATCATTGTGAATAATGGCATGAACACGTTCCTGGGAGATGCCCAACTCGGTAGCAATGTACCGCTCAGTTAGTCATCCATCCTCCATTACCATGTCATGGATTCTGCCAGTGGTTTCATCGGTGGTTACCGTTCTTGGTCTTCCTGGACGGGGATCATCTTCCAGACTCTCCCTTCCATGTTTGAACTGAGCTGCCCATTTATTCACTGTGCTGTAAGAAGGGGCACTCTCCCCTGATCTCCACCATATCCTCTTGGATCTCCTTCGATGATAAGCCCTTGATGCAGAGGTAGCGAATGACTGCTCAATGAGAAATTTTATGAATTTTCTCAATTTCTGCCACCCCTTACCACTTCAGTAGCCTGTTTTTAAAAAAAAATTGGTTGCAATTAATTTCTTGAAACTTGGTGTTGAATCTTACATTAACCTGATCTAAAAATGCACCCAATATCAACTGTGTGTTTCAAGTATTTGTACCTTATGCCGAGAACTTATCAATCAACCCTCGTATTTTTCTCACACATTTCCGCACCTTTAAATTTTGCTGGATCAGTCCATCTCATCCTTCTTTGCTTGACATCCATGGTTGCTTTCACTGTTGTTCGGCTACTCTGTGCTTCCTGATTATTTTCGGTATTAGAGATAATAGATCAAAGAGAGACTAAAGTAGAGATAATAGATCAAAGAGAGACTAAAGTAGAGATAATAGATCAAAGAGAGACTAAAGTAGAGATAATAGATCAAAGAGAGACTAAAGGAGAGATAATTGATCAAAGAGAGACTAAAGTAGAGATAATAGATCAAAGGGAGACTAAAGTAGAGATAATAGATCAAAGAGAGACTAAAGTAAAGATATTAGATCAAAGAGAGACAAAAATCTTCCCTGGCTATTTTCATTTTTGTTATGACTACTCTGTCTTCCCTAGTTGTTTTACCTATCGATTTGAATGCTCTGTCTTCCTCGGTTATTTTCACTACTGTTTGATTAATTTTGTTTCCTGGTTATTTCTCAGTATTGGAGACCATGGAGAACAAGGGGAGACTAAACTCTTCCCCTGCTATTCTCAATTTGTTTTTATTACTGAGTTTTCTTACTTGTTTTCACTTATTTCCTTTTTGTGTCTGTCTTTTTCTTCCGTAGTTACTTCCTCTGCTCTTTTGGCTGTTCTGTCCCTGGTTATTTTCTATACCATTTTCACAGCTTTGCCTTCAGAATCCCTGAACAAGTTTTCTGCATTGGTTTATCTAACTTGTTGTTGGAACTTTCTGAAGCTTACTTTACGGTATTTGTCTTCAGCTTTAAGGCTGTAGATTTCAGATTTCTAGACGAAAGAGTTTATTTTGTTCAGGAAAGGCATATAACATCACAGACGTTTGTCAAAGTTCAGGAAAGGCATATAACATCCAAGATGTTTGTCAAAGTTCAGGAAAGGCATATAACATCCAAGATGTTTGTCAAAGTTCAGGAAAGGCATATAACATCCGAGATGTTTGTCAAAGTTCAGGAAAGGCATATAACATCCAAGATGTTTGTCAAAGTTCAGGAAAGGCATATAACATCCAAGATGTTTGTCAAAGTTCGGGAAAGGCATATAACATCAAAGACGTTTGTCAAAGTTCAGGAAAAGCATAGATCATCAAAAAAGTTTGTCAAAGTACAGGATAGGCATAAATCATCAAAGACGTTTGTCTAAATATAGAACAGCCATAGCCATCAAAGACGTTTGTCTAAGTACTGGAATTGCATAGATCATCAACGACGTTTGTCTAAGTACAGGACAGGCACAGATCATCAACGACGTTTGTCTAAGTACAGGACAGGCACAGATCATCAGAGACGTTTGGATAAGTACAGGACAGGCACAGATCATCAAAGACGTTTATCTAAGTACAGGACAGGCACAGATCATCAAAGACGTTTGTCTAAGTACAGGACAGGCACAGATCATCAAAGACGTTTGTCTAAGTACAGGACAGGCACAGATCATCAAATACGTTTATCTAAGTACGGGACAGGCACAGATCATCAGAGACGTTTGTCTAAGTACAGGACAGGCACAGATCATCACAAACGTTTATCTAAGTACAGGACAGGCACAGATCATCAAAGACGTTTGTCTAAGTACAGGACAGGCACAGATCATCACAAACGTTTGTCTAAGTACGGGACAGGCACAGATCATCAAAGACATTTGTCTAAGTACGGGACAGGCACAGATCATCAAAGACGTTTGTCTAAGTACAGGACAGGCACAGATCATCAAAGACGTTTGACTAAGACCCATTCTTTGATATATAATAGTACTAGTGCTTCTAAGTCTTCTCCTTTCTCAGATGGGCCTGAGAGCGTCCGTGGTCAAGCTTCTGTTATTGCAAGGGCCTGAATTAATGGCATCTCTTCCAGGTGTGTTTTTGTTTCGTTTTTATGTTTGTCAGAATGAAATTTCACGAGAATTCTGAATTTAATGTGAGTTTTTTGTTGTTGTTGTAAAAATACCACCAAAAAAAAAAAACCTCAACGTTCAACTTTTTACATAAAAGAACATGCTTTTTTCGGTTTCTATAGGGATAACAATATTTGCTCTGCTAGTTATAGGAACAGAGTATACTTCTCTGTCTTTTTAAAAGTAAAATAACGTCTCCTTGCTATTGTTTCCGTGTGTAAGAAAACATAGCCTATCTTCTGCTGTTTATAGAAAACCAAATACATTTCCACCATACACGGGAAAACATACATCATTTCTATGCTTACAGGAAAGCACACAACATATTTTCCCACTGTTTACAGTACACATAATAATTTGCTGATCCACCGTAAAGAAACATTATTTAGAAATTAGCCATTGTCTGATTATTTAACGCGAGTTCCCGTAAATTAACAAAAGCATTTCCTGCTTTGGTAGGTGAAGAGTGTATTGTCCTGCTGCATGCATTTCCCTGCATTAATCTGGAATTCCTGCTTCAGCGTGCTAACCTGGGTGCCCTTTTATTCATAAATTTGAAAAGAAAGGAATATGGAGAATAGAACACAGGAGAGAGCTGCTGAATTAATTACAGTCTTTCTTTTATGTAAAAGCATGCAAACGTTATCCAGCTTCTCTAGCTATGTTGGATTCGAGTCCAGCGACGCTCTGTTATTTTGGCTATGCCATGCGTAGAGCAAATATATCCATACTACAAGAACTTAATACTGAAGAAGGCTGGCTAGTAAAGAAAATTAAACAAAGAAAACTTAAACGTTTTGAATACAATAACGTCATGAGAATTTAGAGAAGACAGTCTTGGAAGGATACATAATAGGAAAAAAGAAAGAGAGGAAGATTAAGGCGAAGATGGCTGCAAAACATCGTTGATAATCTGCATTTGGATGCGTCAGCAGCAAAGCATCTTGCTTACAGCCGAGAGGCCTAAAGGAGAGCTGTTAAGGAGGCAAAGTTCCACAATGGACATGCAAATGACTGACTGATGCTGGTTGTATTTTTTTTTGTATATGCTATAGTTTGCCGGAATAAAGAGAATAATAGTCTTATCTATAATAGGTAAAAACCTCCGACAGACTAACTCTGTCCGCTGTAGAACTTAAAGTTTGTGGATTTAGTCACACAGAAATATACTGACAACTAATAGGTTTTCTTTTCCTCTGAAATAGACTGTGATCAAAGTTGGGGCCCATATATATGGCACAGATCCGGTATGGAGGACATTAGATGCTTTCGATTAGAAAATAGTGAAGGTGCCAGCCATGGTAACGTGAACTGGTGTTAATATTTGTCACATTATTTTGTTAGTTTCTCTGTGTTGCCAGCGTTTGACCAGTTTTATCGTTGATACAGAGAGTGAACGGCTGTACATTCCATCCATTAGTACACAAATACTTATATAAACAATCATAGAGGTAGGTAGCTAGGTAGGTAGGTAGGTAGGTAGGTAGGTGGGTGGGTGGGCAGGTGGGCAGGCAGGTAGGTGAGCTAATAGATAGATAGATAGATAGATAGATAGATAGATAGATAGATAGATAGATAGATAGATAGATAGATAGATAGATAGATAGATAGATAGATAGATAGATAGATAGATAGATAGATAGATAGATAGATAGATAGATAGATAGATAGATAGATAGATAGATAGATAGATATGTAGACAAGCAGGTAGGTAGGTAGGTAGGTAGGTAGGTAGGCAGGCAGGCAGGCAGGTAGGTAGGTAGGTAGGCAGGCAGGTAGACAGACAATCAGGTAGCTAGGTAGGGTGCTGCCTTCGTCTCCAAATGATAACAAGCATAAAATGAATGGCTTCTATACATTCGATCGACTTGTGCAAGGATGGACAGGTAAGTAGAAAGGTCAACATTATAATAATACCGCGATAATTTTTTTTCCACATACCAGCCTCTTCTCTGAAATAATTTTCTGGTCTCAGTGAAAAGCCTGCATAAATCTCCATAGCATGGTACGTAAGTGTGATCAGTCAGTTCTAGTTATATTAACTCACTAATAATTGTCAATCATATGTTCACCTCTTTTCCTTTCTTTTTAATAGCCTTCTCAAGTTAAAACACTTAATCGGAGAATCTTGCTTGGAAAATGATACCGTTTATTTTGTTTTAATCTCTCATAAAAATAAACGGGAGCGTATTGAATTTGGAGGACATACGAACTATAATTACACAGAAAATAGGTGATCTTTAAAAGTGTCTGATATTTATCTAAGCGACAGACAAGTCTCAGAGAACTGCCAGAACAAGGGAGGCTGTCTATGACAAATGTATGGAGTATATATATATATATGTATATATATATATGTGTGTGTGTATGTGTATGCATGCGTGCGTGCGTGCGCGCGTGCTTTTAAATACATATCTGTAACAGTATGTGTAAATGTGTGTTTAAAGTAGTTAATTATATATATATATACATATATATATATATATATATATATATATAATTTTCATTTGCTTTGAAGCATTGCCTGTTTTTAGATGAATAGACCGCAGGGAGTATGTTCAGGACAAATAGGGCAAAGAATATAAATTATGGCTGTGAACAAGCATATGGAATTTGTTTTAATGTTGTCTTAATAGAACTAATTCAGGAACAACGCAGAGATAAGGCAGATGAGTGAACAACAACCTGTCTCATGGGTGATCAGAAAAAGAAGATGGACATATATCAGTCACATAATGAGAAGAAACAGTCAGAGAATCCCAAAGCAAGCTGTCAAGTGGAACACAACAGGTCGAAAAAAAAAGGAGATCGACTGCATGAAACTCTAAAGAGGACATTGTTAAGAGAGGCCAAATTAGTAGGCATAAAATCTCTTGAAGAGGTTGAAAAGCTCGCCGAAAACAGGAAAACTTGGTGAACTATCATACGAGCCGTACGTGACTTTTAACGGCACGAGAAGGATGTGAGATGTAAAAATGGAACTAAAACATCATGTTCCTTACAACATTTGTAAACATTAAAAATGCAATAATATTACTTACAATGATAGAAGTAAAGTTCAGATTAACCTTTGCATTCATGCTTAACAACATGCAAACAAGTTTTCTCTCTTTTTCTTTCTTTCTCTTCCCCCTCCCCCCACTTTCTCCCCACTCCCTCCTTTTTTCTCTTCCCCCTCCCCTACCAACCCAGGTTTGATCTGTATAAGAAAAGCCTGGCATACTCTTCGGTGCAGCTCTGAAACTCCCTCCCCTACCATTTCAAATGTATTAGCAATACTTCATCTTTAACTCCAAACTTTTTCAACATTTACTTGCTTATAACTATTTGCCTCCTTGGTATATTAGATCTCCTCTTATACGGTGAATCGCCAGCCACCAAGTTCTGTTCTAAAAGAACACAGTTCTAACCTAACTTGTTAGATATAATCTAAATGAATGTGAAAGAATGCGATGTTAAAAGAATTGCATTGAAAATGTACGTATGTTTCTGTATGTGCTATTTTATTAGATTAGTTATCTCTCATGTAGTCCATTATTTTATATTTGTGAATGTAATAGTTTCATTTTGCAGTCTTGGATATGTTTTTGTTTTCAAATAATTTGTTTATAAGTATTAAATCGAATGTATGATAAGAATGAAAGATGAATCATGAAGAGTAGAATGTAAGACGGGCCTGCTTATCCAATTCTTCACCATTGAAAACAAAGATCATTTATTCATTCATTTTCTCTCTTTCTCTCTTCTCTCTCTCTCTCTCTCTGACATTTCGAAAATATAGGCCAGTGACATTCTAAAATGAGAAAGACATCTAAATAACATGGCATATGACGCAGTTATTTCAAATTCATATTTCAGCTTAAGACATTTCCTGAATCTCTTTAAGTGATTGGTGACATTTACAGAGCGACAGAGAAATATCATTCACATAATAGTCTTGGTGAATCAATTCCCGGAAAAATCTTGACGTTTTTGGCCTTTATGGTTACAAAGAGATGTCTGAGAGCTCTGTTCATATCATTATAAATATATACAGCATCCTGGTTGGCTGAGTGGTTAGGCGCACGGTCTACTAATACGATGGTACCTGGTTCAAGTCCAAGGAATTTTTTCTGCTACCACTACATCACATACGGCCCTGAGGTAATTCTCTTTCGATTTCTGCCCCCCCCCCTCTCTCTCTCTCTCTCTCTCTCTATATATATATATATATATATATATATATCACACACGTCTCACTAAAGTGCTTTGTCTACAATTTTTTCCGAGGTCTAATCCTATAAATTAGGAATAGAATAATGTGAATCTATATTTATCCTTTATAGACTACTCAAGGGCATTTGACTGTGTACAACACCAGAAACTGTGGGAAATAACGGAACATGGGATTTCCAACACATCTGATACAATTAGCATCACAGCTGTATCTAGACCAACAGGCAGCAGTAAGAATAAATGGTGGAACAACAACTTAGTTTGACATAAAACAAGGGTTCCGTCAGGGGTGAATATTGTCGCCTTAAACTTATATACTGAAAATATAATGGGGAATGTTAGAGAAGATGTAGACAAAGAATATTACGATGCCATAACAATTGGAGGTTATGAAATACCAGAGATTAGATATGCTGATGACACAGTATTACTGTTCACAACACAAAAAGGAATGGAAAAACTAATTATGTCAGTCCGTAAGAACAGCGAAGAGCAGAACCTCTATCTTAATGCAAAGAAAACTAAATTGTTGACAACTGACAAAACAAACAAATCAGCTGAAATAAGTATCAATGAGGAAAAACTGGAAGAAGTGGAGAGTTTTGAATATCTTGGATCACTACTAACAATAATATAATGGAGATACAATGAGGGAAATTAAAAGGAGGACATCTATCGCTCTTCAGAAAGTAAAACAAATAAAGAATCTGTGAAGAGGAGCAGACAGAAGCACAAAAATAAGATTTTTAAGGGCATGCATCTTTCCCATCACAACATATGCTTGTGAGACCTGGACACTTAACAAAACAGCTGAGAAACACATAAATGCGTTTGAATGTAAATGCTACAGAAGAGTTCTTCAAATATCGTGGACACAAAAAAAAAACAAATATATCCATACTACAAGAGCTTGATATTGAAAAAGGCTGGCTAGTAAAGAGGATTAAAGAGAGAAAATTTAAATATTTTGGACACATTAAACGTCATAATAATCTAGAGAAGACCGTATTGGAAGGATACATAATGGGAAAAAGAAAGAGAGGAAGACCAAGGCGAAGATGGCTGCAAGACATCGCTGATGATCTGCAAATGGATGCATCAGCAGCAGGCCATCTTGCTGACAACCGAGAGGCCTACAGGAGTGCTGTTAGGGAGGCAAAGTTCCGCAAGGGACATGCAAGTGAATGAATGAATGAATCCTATAAAACTGTGTTGTCTTATTTTACCATACAGAGAAGATCACAAGGGAAAACCCAAACAAAAATCTACTTTTTTGGCCGGGGGGGGGGGGGGGGGGGGGTTCTGGTGAACAAAGTTAACTTCTGCAGAGAGAAAGAGTAGCTACTGATGAACATTACTTATCTCAGTAGCAACTATTAGAAGCAAGATCATCCAGATTTAGATTTAGCAACAACAACAACAACAACAGCAGCAGCAGCAACAACAACAGCAACAACAACAACAACGGCAACAACAACAACAGCAACAACAACAGCAGCAACAACAACAGCAACAACAACAACAACAGCAACAACAACAACAACAGCGCGATGGAAGGAAATTGTGGCGGGAAACACCCGCTGTGTTACCGGGTGTGAAAGTCTTGAAATAATTTACATATTAGCGCAATGGCCTCAGGTCAAAGGTTTAGATTCGTTTTATCGTATCTTGTAGAGCTTCTCATTTATCTTGAGATTTCGG
Source organism: Achatina immaculata (assembly GCA_009760885.1). Lineage (NCBI taxonomy): Eukaryota > Metazoa > Mollusca > Gastropoda > Stylommatophora > Achatinidae > Lissachatina > Lissachatina immaculata. The sequence goes on along the minus strand of CM019697.1, from coordinate 20,860,002 downwards.
GGGGGGGGGGGGGTGGAGAGATGGAATCTGCTTTGTAATAAATTCCTAGAACTAGTTCAGATATCTGGAACTAAGCTGAAATTCCTTGAATTACTTTGAACTTACGGAACTGCTTTCGATTCCTGGAACTAGTTGAAATTTCTCGGATTACTCTGAAATTATAGAATGGCTTTCAGTTCCTGGAACTAGTTCTAATTTCTTTAAGATGATTGGAGGGGGTGTGAGGAGAAAGACACAAAAAAGGAGTGCAAAGATTATTAATCAGTTCTTCTTTTTCTCTTCTAGACTCTCTCTCTCCCTCCCTCCCTCTCTCTCTCTCTCTGTCTCTCTCCACACACTATTAATATCTGTTGTCAGAACATCCTGGAGCAGTCATCGCCGGTCCAGGCCGGGTAGTGATGTGGACGAGGTATTAAAGGCCTGCCCATGCAGGAAATGTAATGACACACACTGATAACCAGGCACAAAACGGACTCAACAGCGCCTCCTCTGTTATTTTTATCCTTACATTTTCCACACTATTTACGCCTGGCTCCTGGCTCTGAGGCTCGGAAATTGTCCGAGTTGTTAAGAGCGCCTTAATTAAATCTACGAGTGCCAGACATCTAGGGCTTTACATAATGAACGACAAGTTCTTCTCTTTTCTTTCTTTCCTTGTTTGTGCTATCTTTTTCTTTCTTTCTTTCTTCTGTACTTTTAATTACTCAGTCATCATTCTGTCTTCCCATCTGCAGATTTATTTTTCAGCCCCGTGATTTCTCATTGATCTGAAGTTTTCTTCTAACTTTTATGATCGTTGAAGATACCTTTAACATCTTACATTAATCAAACCACTTGTTCGTATTTTATCTGTCTCTCGGTTTCTCTCTTTCAGTCAATTGGCAACTTATTCAAAAATCTGTCTGTGCTTAAGTTATTTTATTACTCTGAGCAGTACCCTGGCTAAAGAGGCAGGGGTGGCCATAGTCCCCATGGTGGTGGAGTCTGCTAAAGAAGTATTGCCCACCCCTTACTTTTTTGATGTTGTTGCTGTATTCAGGGACAGATAAAATAGCTGTTAGGGCACATGACCCGCTCCCAAGCCAACGGGATGCTGTGCCTCAGTATTTCCACAGCAAGTGGAAGAAGAAGAAGAAGAAGAAGAAGAAGAAGAGAAGAAGAAGAAGAAGAAGAAGTAGAAGTAGAAGAAGAAGAAGAAGTAGAAGTAGAAGAAGAAGAAGAAGAAGAAGAAGAAGAAGAAGAAGAAGAAGAAGAAGAAGAAGAAGAAGAGAAGAAGAAGAAGAAGAAGAAGTAGAAGTAGAAGAAGAAGAAGTAGTAGTAGTTTTGTTTTTTAAAATCCTCTAGATTGTTTTGTCCATGACTACAAGTTCAATCTTTGCTCGTGAAAAGAATGTTTTGTGGCTTGGATGTGAGACGAAAGTTTCGACTCAGATCATTCAGAAGAAGAAGAAGAAGAAGTAGTTTTGTTTTTTAAAATCCTCTAGATTGTTTTGTCCATGACTACAAGTTCAATCTTTGCTCGTGAAAAGAATGTTTTGTGACTTGGATGTGAGACGAAAGTTTCGACTCAGATCATTCAGAGTTTGACTGTTAAACGTGGATGTTGTGTTAGTGTCGTCTTGCTAGAAATGTTATCGTGCAAGTTAGTGCAAGTTTGAAGTGTGTGGATAGAGGGAAGTTACTTGATTCTCACGGCGCTAACTTAGTATTAGTTACCCAGCAGTCCAGAATCTTATTCGTGATGGAGTTCTGTATCGTTGGAGACGTCAGTTGATATATTTTGTCTGCTCGATTCATCTTCCTCATCATCATCGTGTTCCGTGTAATAAACGGTTATGAATGCAAAGATAATGCGGTCTTGATTGATATCACGATGTGCCTGTCTGTGAACGTCCTGGGCTTGTCCTGTGAAGAGTGTGTTATTAAAGAGAAGGTTCCTCGTGTTGTTACTGCGTATCTGCAACTTAGTCACACCACAGTGTGACACAGTCAACGTATGTGTTTAGCAGCAGCACTCAGTACAACACAACTTAGTCACACCACAGTGTGACACAGTCAACGTATGTGTTTAGCAGCAGCACCCAGTACAAAACGTATTGTTTCAGATACTACAGGAAGTTATATCTGTCCTGCTAATAATGTGACTAGGAAAAACCCACAAAGTGATACATCTCTTGCTAAAAAGGTCACAATGAATACTACATAAAGTTGCGCGTCCCCTATCAATAAAGGTCACCATGAAGACTACATAAAGTTTCACGTCCCCTATCAATAAAGGTCACAATGAAGACTACATAAAGTTGCACGTCTCCTATCAATAAAGGTCACCATGAAGACTACATAAAGTTGCACGTCTCCTATCAATAAAGGTCACTATGAAAACCACATAAAGTTGCACGTTTCCTATCGATAAAGGTCACCATGAAGACTACGTAAAGATGCACGTCCGTATCATTGAAATCATCAGGAAAAGTACATGAAGTTGATCGTTTCATGTTTCACTGTGAAGATTGTTGCAAACAGCACGTTTTCCTGCTAACAAACTCTATAATAAGCTAGCAAAATGATAAATGTAAAGAATTTACACCTACAGTGCAACTTTATATATTGCCAGTTTAGAATGTTGTCAGACTTCATCGCATTTTAAACCAATTTTTTAGTTTAGACGTGAAATATTATATGGCCGAAAATCGATACACATTTATTTTCTATTTTATGGCTTTTGAAACGCGGTTTCTTGAAGAGCATAACAAATACTTGGCACAAGAAGAACCGAGATATTCACATTACGGCGTGTAATTTACTTCCCGCCTTACGCCAGCCGGAATGGCGGTTACTGTGTGAGAAAATTATTTATAATACGAGATCGCGGTTTCATGGGTTTAAACAAGTCGGGTTGTCTGGCAAATCGAGGGAAGATGATTTCAACATTTTGTACCGTATTTTCTTTACATTTCTTGGAAATAAGAGTGATCCAGAGTCAGAAAGAGCACAGCATCAAATATGATAACTAGAATTTAACTAACAAACAGGATTTAAACAACAAGAAACATATAAAGACAGACAGGACTCGAATAACAGCAACAGGCCTGTTAAAAGTACAAACATTATCCCAAACATAAATACGACTTTAAACGTATTAAAATTAGAAAGTATCAAACAAAATATCAGCACGTAAAATAAAAATAAGTCAACAGAATAAAAGAAAACATATTTCAAAACAGATTTCTGGAAGTTGAAAAAAGAAAATCTAACATCGAAGGGAATTTTTGAAAAACAGATAAGTGTTAACAAACTGGCAATACAGACAGAGCTTTGTTCTCTCTCTCTCTCTCTCTCTCTCTCTCTCTCTCTCTCACTCTCTCTCCTCCCTCTTCCTCCCCCCCCCCCCCCCCCACACACACACACAAAAGATTCACTGAAATATTTCATAGAAACAGGAACATACGAAGATCAATTAATTAAACGACCAACCAAATCTAAAACAGAAAAACAAGAAGAAACATCTGTTGAAAGATTTCTTAGAGACAAAAAAATAGAAACACAACAGAAGACAGGTAGCGTACACTGACAGCAGTTATTGGCTCGTACGAGAATCAGACACTGCTCTCCATATTTTTGTTGTTGTTGCTATTTTAGGGTTTAGCATAAAAGAATAAGATGACTGATATTGATTGACTGACTGATTACGTGCCGTACAAGTAGACTCTGACAGTCATAGTTTTTCATTATTAAGGCACTGAAATGGAAGGATTTAAACAAATGAACTCCTTGAATAGATGGCCGCATATCTCGGCAAGAAATTGCACATTACGGCAGCACTTTGTGTGAGTCAGTGCAGGCGGTTGTTATATAACTTAAACACTGAAACCTCTGCTCTAACAGACGATGCGATTATTCAATATTAAGGTTAAAAAACAAGATAGTAGATACTGGTTAATAGTTTCTGTAGGCAAAAGTGTAGCGCAGTGAGATAGAGAATACCTATAACAATGACACACGAACATTTTCGTTACTATTCATCACGGTCGCCATGTTCCAAAGGGAAATGACCTACGGCTATTTCTTTTTTTAAGAATTCGTGCCAGTTTCAAACTGCAAACTAACAACCATAAAACATAACCGTGTTTTGATTACAAAAAAAATTCTGAAATGCCTGTGTTCAAAAGGAAAATCATAACAAGTCATGGACAAAACAATCTAGAGGATTCTACAAAACATACAGCCATCATGGGCCTAACTCTGAGATATTCATTCAGGGTTATATCAAGGGTTAGATACCCTTGACCAAATACATTCTTAGTGACCTTATAGAGGAGAGATATAACTTCCTGTAGTGTTCCTAGTGACCTTTTTAGGAGGAGAGTTATAACTTCATGTATTGTTCCTAGTGACCTTATTAGGAGGAGACATTCAGCTTCCTGCACTCTTCCTTTGTGATCTTACTAGCAGTTGTGCGACTTCCTGTATGCACGCTGGGATAAGACTACCTCATGCAGTCCTCCTAGTGGCATTATTAGCAGAAAATAGCAAGAGCGATAATCCTGTTACAGTAAACTCTCTGACAAGAACGATAATCCTGTTACAGTAAACTCTCTAGCAAGAACTATAAAGTAAGAAAACACAGTTATGTAGGATTGAATCTAAAAAAAATCGTGGACGAAGCACTTTAGTGATACGTGAGAAAAAGAAAAATCACAAGAGAATTACCTGGGATTCGAAATACAGACTCCGGTATGATGATCAGCCGTCTATCCACGAGAGAATATCGTACTAACGAACTGCGCTATCTCATACTCGAAGGGTAGAACAGCGTACTAACGAACTGCGTTATCTCGCACTCCAGGTTCGAGATAGCGCAGTTCTTTAGTGCACTGTTCTCTCGTGGCTAGACGGCTGCTCCTCCTACCAGCGTCCGTGTTCGAATCCCAGGTAATTCTCTTCTGATTTTTCTTTCTCTCACGTCTCACTAAAGTGCTTTTTCTACGATTTTTTTCAAGGTCTACTCCTACAAAACTGTGTTCTCTTACTTTACTGTACGAAAGTTTCATTGTTTTCTATTTATAAAAAGAATTTTAACAAGAACGATAATCCTGTTACAGTAAACTCTCTAGCATTTCACTTCCGTGCCAAAGTTCATGCCGTGGTTTCTCTTCAGAGAAGTGTATGAATATAAAATGACATTTTTATAGTTGTCTTTCAGTTTTTTTTTAAAAATGTTTCTTCTTCTTTAGTCTAAAACTAATTTAAGACCCTATTCTGCTGCTTAATTTTTAAAATCTGCCAAACAGATCTAATAACTGTTGTCGTTTCTGCATTCTTAACTTCCCAGTTGTCTCACTCATACCACTAGTAATGGCTGTGTTAATGTTCCGTTAAATAAGTTAATCCTTAATCCCGGTTTGTGTTACATTTTCAGACAAACTTCCATACATTCTCTCCCGTCATTCGTAGCATACGTGATGCTAATTTATGTTCATTCCCCTTTCACATCCATTTCATTCGACGAGAACTTTTTCTTCTTCTTCTTCGCTTCTACCACCAAGACCGCCCCATGATCCTACTGAATTTACTCCTGTGGTCCTCGATAGGTTCCGTGGTCCCACTGTGGTCCCCGAAAGGACCACACGAGATCACAGAGAGGACCACAAGAGGTTCAGAGTATCGCACGGTTTGAGCCTGTATTTTCGGTGGGTCTCAGAAGCGGGATTGCCTGACACCGTGGTTTTCATTGCACCAGTTTAATACAGAGTTGGACTTTCTCACTGGAAAACCTCGGCGTGTTTCGGATATCAGTATATCCCCGTTGGGTGAGAGGTGGTTGCCCATCCAGCTTAGAGTTGGACTTTCTCACCGGAAAACTTCGACGTTTTTTTTTTTTTTGGGTCGCGTGATTAGGATACGCATACATCCCCGTCGGGTGAGAGGTGGTTGCCTATCTACACTGCACTGGTCCAGTGTCTCCGACTTCAGCAGTTTGTGGTCGTGGCCGCTACCCTTCCTAGTTGTGACCAGGACAGAGCTTTTGTCCAGGAGGGCGAATCCTCGCCACTAGTAAGTTTCACACCTGGGTTAAGCCGGTTTAGGCATATTATCCCATTATAGGCGTGTTTAGGACGTGACCGACCTCTAGAGCGGAGATACCGTGTCATGAGTAATCATCAAGTTTCACCTCTGGGTTAAGCTGGTTTAGGCATATTTCACCAGTATGGGTGTATATCGGACGTGACAGGCCTCTAGAGCAGAGGTGCCGTTGTATGAGTAACTCTCGCTGCGAGACTACTGGACATACCGATTAAACTTCACTTTATCATTTCCGTCACCTTTTCACAGCGGCGCGGCGCGGCACGGCAACCCTAGTCGCATTTTCTTCTTTGGCCAGAAGGAGTTCCGCTTCACACACGACATCCAAATAGTCTCGCCAGCAGTGTCTTAGTTTAACCCCTGGGTTAATCCGGTTTAGGCAATCTGCCCTAGTATGCATGTGTATAGGACGTGGCCGGCCTCTAGAGCAGAGATGCCGTGATTTGAGTAGTCCTGATTTCGAGGCTACTGGTCACTTCACCCAATCCTTCACCTTTTCCACGACGGCGCTGCGCAGCAACCCTAATCGCATTTTCTTCATTGGCCGGGAGGAGTTTCAGCCCACGCACGGCAGCTGTAGAATCTCGCCAGTAGCGGAGACGAGAACAATGTGCATTGTATGCAGCCGTGCGTGAATTATGGGGGTTTGTTTATTGGCAAACCGGATAAAGGCAAGAAGATGAGTAATTCATCTGACAGTGTGGAATGCTGCCAACACTACAAGAAAAATTGTCTCTCGGCCCTATAATAGAGAACGATATGTATTGTCAATATCTAAAAATCGTTTACATTAATAATGAGCAACGGCACTTCTTTCCTTATTTTTTTAATTATTAATTTAGGCTCTACATTGAGTTTCTGAACGTAGTGTTTAAAAAATGCATATACTGCTTTTCATGACAGAATCATTTTACTTGATTTTTTTTTTCAGAGGACGGCACAAGAATTACAGTGAGAGACTGCAGCGACGCTGACTGGGGCAGCCACTGCGGCGACATCCGGTATGAGCACGGGGAGGAAGAGCAGATGATCACTGGCTGTCTGGAAGCTTGCCAACACGACGGCTGCAACAAGGCCAGCACCAGGCGGCCGTCCGCCTCTCTCCTTGCTCTGGTTTTTATGATGGCGATGATTGTAGTGACATTTTTGGAGGTTAATATTGACAGAATTACTTAACCTCGTTGGGATAAGAATTTTATTACATTTCCCCCCCTAGCTAATGTTATTTTACTTGATAAAATCTGGTGTTTTTAAACATCGTTCTGACTCATCTAGAGCTAACATGACCATCTTTTCCACGTTCATATACGGGACACCCAGTCAGGCACAAAATTTCTCACTCTCTCTCTCTCCATACAAACACTGAAATCACTTTCATTTATGAACATGCAGTGATCAAAGATGCGAATACAGGACAGCATACGTGTTTTAAAACAGGTGACATTTAAGCGTCCGGACTAAGGTAATACGATTCCCGGGACAAATCCCTAAACTACGGGACTGTTCCATATAATACGGGACGATAGGTCACTTTAATAAAGCAGTGTTTATTTAACACAAAAGCTTCTCTGTCTTATGGAAGTAATTATTATGTGTTTTTTTTCCTCTTGATATAATTTTCTGAGCCGGCTCGAGCTGCTGGCACATTCGTTGTTCCGGAGAGTTTGATGTTTCATTTCCAATAATTCAGAACATTAATCTGCCTCTTGACTGCACCATCATCGTCTACATTAGCTTCTTTCATGCTCTTCTTGTACATTAATGTGTGCCAGGATAGATCTCCTACACTGATTTGTGTCGTGATCTTCTGCATTAATTTGTGCCAGGCTTTTCCACTAATTTATCTCACAATCTTCTAAATTAACTTGTGCCACAATCTTTTACGTTTACTTGTGCCACAATCTTCTACATTAACCTGTATCGCGATCTTCTACATTAACTCGTGGTGCCACAATCTTCTACGTTAACTTGTGCCATAGTCTTCTACATTAAATTGTGTCGTGATCTTCTACATTAACTTGTGGTGCCACAATCTTCTACGTTAACTTGTGCCACAATCTTCTACGTTAACTTGTGCCACAATCTTCTACGTTAACTTGTGCCACAGTCTTCTACATTAAATTGTGTCGTGATCTTCTACATTAACTTGTGGTGCCACAATCTTCTACGTTAACTTGTGCCACAGTCTTCTACGTAAACTTGTGCCACAATCTTCTACATTAACCTGTGTCGTGATCTTCCACGTTAACTCGTGGTGCCACAATCTTCTACGTTAACTTGTGCCACATTCTTCTACATTAACTTGTGTCGTGATCTTGTACATTAACTTGTGGTGCAACACTCTTCTACATTAACTTATGTCCTGATCTTCTACATTAGCTCGTGGTGCCACAATCTTCTACATTGATTTTTGTCACAATCTTCTACATTAATTTGTGCCACAATCTTCTGCATAAACTTCTGTCACAACTTCTACATTAACTTCTGTCACAATCTTCTACATTAACTTTTGTCACAGTGTTCTACATTAACTTATGCCACAATCTATTACATTAACTGTTGTCACAATCTTCTACATTAATTTGTGCCACGATCTTTTACATTGACTTATGGCACGATTTCTACATCGATTTTTGTCACAATCTTCTACATTAATTTGTGCCACAATCTTCTGCATTAACTTCTGTCACAATCTTCTACATTAACTTTTGTCACAGTGTTCTACATTAACGTATGCCACAATCTTCTACATTAACTTTTGTCACAGTGTTCTACATTAACGTATGCCACAATCTTCTACATTAACTTTTGTCACAGTGTTCTACATTAACGTATGCCACAATCTTCTACATTAACTTTTGCAACGATATTCCACATTAGCCCATGCCACAATATTCATCATTAAAATGTGCTGCAATCTTCTACATTAACTTTTGCTACGATATTCTACATTAACCTATGTCCCGGTCTTCTACATTAGCTTATGCCACAACCTTCTACATTAATGTGTGTCATGACCTTCTATATTGACGTGTCCACAATCCTCTACATTAACTTACGTCATAATCCTCTACATTAAGTTATGTCATGATCCTCTACATTAATTTGCCTGTATTAAACTTCTTAATTCCAGATCAAGATATAGGCGATGAAAGTAATTTTCATTTATAATTGCTGACATTAGTAAAAAAAATCGTTATTTTTGAAGTTTTGGTCACGTGCTTTTGTTATGTCTTCTTGATGTGTTCACATCGGATTAAGATGGCGTTATCAAAGTCATGTGCTTCACGGGAAGGAAAAAGGAACTTGTTGCTGGAAATTTGACAAATGCTAAAGCCATGCATCTATTTTCTGTTTTGTAACATATGAAGATGCAGAAATCTTTCAACCTTCTAATCACATACGCTAGGTCAGTGATTCCAGACTTGTGGCCCACGGCTGCTCTGTCAGTTTGGTGCTATGTTTGGAATAAAGCAACGAAGGCTATGTTGCCTATAATCTGGTGGCCCGCAGCTTACATGTAGCTGGAAAGATAGTCTCCAGAGTTTTATAGAATGGGAACCACTGCATTAAGAAAGACTCAGATTTGCTCCTTATGCACTCCTAGACCGCCAGTTATTCACAGATTTGGTATAGCATGATGATAATGTAAAGAGTATGTTAAAAACAACAACAACAACAACAAACTGGTTAGCATCTTCGTAACGGCTGTTGTAATGTATTAATATTAGATATTCTGAAGTATTGTTCTCTACATTTAGTCATTATGCCTCAAGAATAACGTCGAGATTAGACGAAAAACGAGGCTACTTTTAGTCACGAATGAATAGACATGAATGACTGGCATAATATCTCTCAAGCGATAACTGTCCAGTTTTGTTTTTTTTAACACGGTAAATAGTGGATCGCCAAATATAAAAGTAAATGCAAAATGACTTTGTCCCAGTTACTTTACACTTGTGTTAGCAGAAAACTGGCTGTAACTGTGGAAGATACTTGCCTGCAGGGTGGGACACACGAAGTGCTCGGTATGCCAGATTGTCAGTGTATTATCTGAAAGATGTGGATAACGGCACAAAAATCAGCCCCAGTGTATTCAGAACTGCACTCTCGTTGCCAGCGGCAGGACAAAGAAAACAAAAGCCTTTTAGACAATGGCTCAGAGACGCAGTCACAGGTCCTCTGGAGATTTTCGCTTGACTGTCGCAGGAGGTCCAGCCAGTGCATTACTCTGAGGCGGGGATGCAAGGCTTTTGCAGGGCCCAGAATAGAGGGGAAAAAAGACAGGCGTTGGGAGTGAGGTGAACGAGTTTTGTACCGGTTTATAAACTTCTCTCAAGGGCCTTGCTCGTAGATGAATTTATTCTCTTGTTTTGTAATTCGATATTTCATGGGAAGATTCTGTATGTGCGTGCGTGAGCACAGACATTTGTTGTATGTGATTACAGTGAGTATGTACGCGCTCGCGCAGTATGTGAGTACGTGTGTAACTTCACCCTACAACACTGCAAAACCGGGGGGGGGGGTTTGGGGGCTTGTGGCTTGCATTGGAAAATATTGATATATTTCCTTTGGGGGGGGGGGGGAATGCATTTATCCCATACCATCCCCTCCCCTCTCTCTCTCACACACAGACACACAGGAACACTCACAAAGAGAAACAATTTGTGATGAAGGGTTTACAGAATAAACATAAGGTGCTTTCATAGAGGCACAAAATAATGGAGATATTGATTGGCCTTTTTTCTCCTTCATATATCTCATAAATAACCGTCAATACAAATCAAGCGCATTTTTTCTGTTCTAGGTAGAGCAATAACGGAAACCTTCCCTACCGTCGTTCTTTATTTGTATGCATGTTGTGTTTGTTAGCATGGCAACGGTTGGCTGGTCTGTGGCTAAGTTAAAAAAGTGGGACTCGGGGAATTGTAAACAGTTCTATTTTGTTCAGTGACTTTTAGGTGACATCAACGAAATAGGAAAAAAACAAATGTTGTGGGAAGTTTCTTCCGTTTCATTATGGTTTATTAAAATAATTTCTTCCGTGTTTATTTTGCTAGAATATTTTCTAAGTTCTACACCACAGGCTTATAACACAAGGGCTTGTTTAGTCTAATTGCTGGGCTGGTAAACATCAAAATTATTTGACATCGTTGTTATATGTTTACTGCACAGAAACATGCACTTACAAGCATAAAGTACGGGACTGTAATGTGTTTTACATCTTCATTGTACAGAAGTATGCACTGACAAACGTAAAGTACGGGACTGTAATGTGTTTTACATCTTCATTGTACAGAAGTATGCACTGACAAACGTAAAGTACGGGACTGTAATGTGTTTTACATCTTCATTGTACAGAAGTATGCACTGACAAACGTAAAGTACGAGACTGTAATGTGTTTTACATCTTCATTGTACAGAAGTATGCACTGACAAACGTAAAGTACGGGACTGTAATGTGTTTTACATCTTCATTGTACAGAAGTATGCACTGACAAACGTAAAGTACGGGACTGTAATGTGTTTTACATCTTCATTGTACAGAAGTATGCACTGACAAACGTAAAGAAGAGTACCAGGTATGTTTTGTTGCTGCCCCGAGCATTATCATCGTTATGAACGCTGTGCTTATAATCAGGTGCCCTACGCAAAGGTCATGTTTTAATCAGGTGCCCTACACAAAGGTCATGCTTATAATCAGGTGCCCTACACAAAGTTCATGCTTATAATCAGGTGCCCTACACAAAGGTCATGCTTATAATCAGGTGCCCTACACAAAGGCCATGCTTATAATCAGGCGCCCTACACAAAGGTCATGTTTATAATCAGGTGCCCTACACAAAGGTCATGTTTATAATCAGGTGCCCTACACAAAGTTCATGCTTATAATCAGGTGCCCTACACAAAGTTCATGCTTATAATCAGGTGCCCTACACAAATGTCATGCTTATAATCAGGTCCCCTACACAAAGGTCATGCTTATAATCAGGTGCCCTACACAAAGGTCATGCTGCCATGCGTTCCTATTTCTTGATGCCTGTACACTGACCCGATGACTTTACTTTCATAAAGCACTAGGTCAGCTTATCTAGACTTTTTCTCTCCCAATATTCTTGATAATTTCTTTTTTTTTTCCCAAAGGTTCTTAGAACTGCTTTTCATTTTGGACGTAGATAGTATGTAAAATAACTCCTGCGATAAGTGTATGAATTCAAGACACGTTAAGAATGGGGTGTCTGAGTGTCGAAGTGGTTAGTGCACTGGTCTCTCATGGCCAAGGTCGAGGGTTCGAATCCGGCCGGAGACACCCCAGTCACAGTCACCCAGCTGTAGAAAAGGGTACTCGACTTCTTCTGGAGTTGGGGAAGGAAAAGGCAGCCAGGCGTGATACTGACCATATCAGCCTCTAGTGTGCTGACAGGTCAAGGAAAATATGGGCACTAGCACCATATCCCTATGTGCCTCTAAGGCATGACAGGATTACCTTTACCGTTATCTTTTTAAGAATGGCAACAGACAGAAAGTTTTTTGTGACATGAGGAAGACCCTTTCGTGCAAATATTTGTTCATAACTTTAACCAGCGTCACAGCTCTGTGTTCAACGGGGTTCTCAAACATTTCGGAATTCGGCCCCCCCCCCCTAGCCTGCTTTTAAGGGAAGAGATAAGGGACGTCTGGACGATTGGTAGACTCAAGTTGTTGGAATATTGATCTTCTTTACAGTGCAGATAAGTATTCCAACAGCGTGGAATCTGTGGTAAGATTTCTTCCTCTTAGTACCCCCCCACCCCCGATGCCACGTGAACCTAAATTCCACCCCCCCCTCCCCCCAGGATGGGGACAGATTCCCCACTGGCTAAGAATCCCTGGATGCAGAGTCTGTGCAAACAGAAATTTGCAGAACGTGACAGTTAACGTGTAGACAGAATCAAAGCAAAAGCAAATGGGTTTAGTACTAATGCAATAGAATTTATATATATATATAATAAACTCCTATAAATTCTCACAATATATACATATATCTTATCTTATATCTTATATCCTTCCCGTGCCGTTAAACGTCACATAGGGCTCGCAAAGTAGTTCGCCAATTTTTCCTGTCTTCGGCGAGTCTTTCAACCTCATCAAAGGATGTTATGCATATATATATATATATTCATTTATTTATATATAACGTCTAAAACAAACCAAACCATGAACCTGACAAAATAAAACAAAAATAGCCGACATTGTTTATACCGCAGTGAGTGAACATGAAAACCTGTGCAACATTTCACATAAAAAATAAAATAAAGCTCTGCAGGTTTACCAAGTAACATGAAAAAAATAAAATAAACCTCTGTAGGTTTACCAAGTAACATGAAAAAAATAAAATAAAGCTCTGCAGGTTTACCAAGTAACATGAAAAAAATAAAATAAACCTCTGTAGGTTTACCAAGTAACATGAAAAAAATAAAATAAAGCTCTGTAGGTTTACCAAGTAACATGAAAAAAAGAATAAACCTCTGTAGGTTTACGAAGTAACATGAAAAAAAAAGGAATAGGGGTCTGTAGGTTTACCAAGTAACATGAAAAAAAAAGAATAAAGCTCTGTAGGTTTACCAAGTAACATGAAAAAAAAAGAATAAAGCTCTGTAGGTTTACCAAGTAACATGAAAAAAAAAGAATAAAGCTCTGTAGGTTTACCAAGTAACATGGAAAAAAAAAGAATAAAGCTCTGTAGGTTTACCAAGTAACATGAAAAAAAAAAGAATAAAGCTCTGTAGGTTTACCAAGTAACATGAAAAAAAAAGAATAGGGCTCTGTAGGTTTACCAAGTAACATGAAAAAAAAAAAGAATAGGGCTCTGTAGGTTTACCAAGTAACATGAAAAAAGGGGATACAACTGGTGAAATAAAAGTTTTTCAGCTATGTATAAACTTTGAGTAGGAAACATGAAGCCTGTATTTTTAATTTTACAAAGAAACAAATTCAAAGCTAACAACTAAGTTTGGACTTAATTATAAGCTTTCAAGACGAACTCTTATATTACACGCACATCAGACTGTAAGCACTTGTATTACACGCACATCATATGACATAATCTTGTATTACACGCACATCATATGACATACTCTTGTATTACACGCACATCAGACGACAGACTCGTGTATCACATACACATCGCAAGAGAGACTCTTGTATTATGCACACATACACACACACAAAGGATGGAAAGCTATTGTATTACACGCACATCACAGGAATTTCTGTTGTATTACACGCACATTAGAAAATTTAAAGAAATATGAGCGGAGTATTTGTGAGCAGTTAAGTAGTAGAGTGACTATTTTCTTGTTTCCTTGTTTGGAGATGTGATCCTGGTGGTTAGGAGTGGGTTTGTGCGCGTGTGTATGTGTGCGTGTATGTGTGTGTGTGTGTGGGAGGGGGAGCTGCTTTAGGTATCTCAGTTGCTAAGTGCATTTTGTAAGTTGCTGCACTTGACTGAACCAGCCAAAACAACATATTTATGCTATTATGTCGTCTAGACCCCACATACCCACCCGTTATACCCTGGACGCGCCTCAAGAATATGGGCGGTGCCAGTGCCCGTATTTTCCTTGACTTGGCGGCACACTTAAGGGTGTGACGCAGCGTCACGCCTGGCCGCTCTTCCTCCCTCAGCTCCAGGGGGACATCCATTTCTACAGCTCAGTAACTGGGGGCGCCTTCGGCCGGACTCGAACCACCGACCTTCGCCGGGGTACTAACGCACTGACCACTTAACCACTCAGGTTTAAGCCTGTTTAAACGAATCTGATGATAGATGTATCTTTATATCATGCATTCTATATGTAAAGGTGAACTCCCTGTCTCCATGCCGCTTAGGCATGTTGAAGATACAGTGTCAAGGCCGTATTTCCAAAACCTTCAGCACAGGAAAGTGCAAGGCCACATTTGCCTTCCAAGATTTCTCTGCTGTCCATTTTTTAAAAAGGCTGGATGGACCCAGGGGCATTTCTGGTGTGGGGGTACCAGGAAAAAAAACAAAAACATCCCCAGTCCTGAGACTTGAACCCGGTACTACCGAAGTAGTAGATCAATCGCTTCAGTCAACCAGGCCACGTTATGATTTCTATACCAAGACTATACCAAGACTATACCAAGACAATACCAAAGGCTCAGGTCATAATTTGTAATATAAAAAATAATTTTAAAAACTGAGAAGAAAAAAAAAACTGGAAATGAACATTCCGACGAATAATAAATGATGTAATTTCTTATTCTAATATTGTTTTCCTTTATTTCCTGTTTTTTTTTCTTAAATTGTGTTATTATGCGATAAATCTTTGGTTTTTTTTTAATCCCAGAGAATTACCCTTTGATATTGTCAGGATGACATTAGCTGCCATCAGCTTTTTTTTTTATCCTTATTTGACATAGTTACGTTCATCATCGCTGCACTCATCCTAGCACTCATCCTAGCACACATCATTGCATTCATCATTGCACACTGATTTTTGTACATATATTTTACAACACAATGAATCCGACAAGTCTTGTAGTATTCTAAGCATTGTGTAAACATTAAACATAATATTTGTACATACAGAGGTTACTTTTATTTACTCTCTGTTGTAAATATTACATTTATTTACTATCTGTTGTAAATATTACATTTATTTACTATCTGTTGTAAATATTATCTTAGGGAGGTCTCTGGAACTTTTTGAATCTGACAAACTTCTGAGGTGCGTTGGAGATTAGCAACACGTCTTCACTTTCAACAGTTCTCTTGATCTTAGTCTGTAACACTTTGTACATCAGAAGGGATATACAAATGTTCTCAGAGGAGGTACAAAAATGTTCTCAGATCGCAAAGGTGAAGAGGAAAAAAAAAGAGAGTAAAGAACCACTGGGATAGTTGCAATAGTAGGTCAGTTTTACAACAGAACTGAGGAAATACTGGCACTAACATAAGCCACTTTGCTAACAGAAGAAATGTTTTTAGTACTACGCTGAATAACCAATGTAAGTTAAAACTTGAGCTATTCAAGGAATATGACCTGCTTACAATAACAACAGCGATAAACAACAACAGTTACAACAATAACAGCGGTAAACAACAACAGTTTAAATAATAACAGCGGCAAACAACAACAGTTACAACAATAACAGCGGCAAACAACAATTACAACAATACCAGCGTTAAACAACAACAACAACATTAACAAAAACAGCGGCAAACAACAACAATTACAACAATAACACCGTCAAACAACAACAGTTACAACAATAACAGCAGCAAACAACAACAGTTACAACAATAACACCAGCAAACAACAATTACAACATTAACAGCAGCAAACAACAACAATTACAACAATAACAGCGGCAAACAACAACAATAGCAGCGTTAAGCAACAACAACAGTTACAACAGTAACACCGGCAAACAACAACAATGGCAGCAACTGCGACTAGAGAGCTCGAAGTAAAAGAAATGAGGACACTGTAGAGAGATACTGATACTATAAATCACTACATTTTAACCAGAGCTCCATGGATCTCCGAGGGGTTCCACAAAAGGATTTCGGGGTGTGGGGGAGGAGGGTCCACAGACCAGCAAATGCATTGGCTCGATTTTATAAAATCGTAGCATTATTTGGGCTCTATTGCTTTATTTTTAATGAAGTGTCGACAAACTTTTCTTAGGCTGGAAAGGGAATCCACGGCTTAAAAAAAAAAAAAGTTGAGAACCACTGTTACGAGTATAGAAATAAAGACGTATACATCTAGTTCTGCATTTTACTTAAAGGGAGACAGGTATCAATAAATGGTTGGATAAGAGTATTCAGTTTGACTTGTATCAATTATAAAAGGAAATAAAACGGCAGTTCCTCTAATATTACCTGTAAAAAAATGTATATGAGATTATAAGTACAGACTCGTTAGTTGGGAGATTATAAAGATTATAAGTACGGACACGTAAATGGGATATTATAAGTACAGACACGTAAGTGGGAGATTATAAGTACAGACACTTGAGAGATTATAAGTACAGACACGTAAGTGGGAGATTATAAGTACAGACACGTAAGTGGGAGATTATAAGTACAGACACGTAAGTGGGAGATTATAAGTACAGACACGTAAGTGGGAGAGCTTTGATGGCTC
The DNA here is from genome assembly GCA_009760885.1 of Achatina immaculata. NCBI lineage: Eukaryota > Metazoa > Mollusca > Gastropoda > Stylommatophora > Achatinidae > Lissachatina > Lissachatina immaculata. Next base: position 20,842,759 of record CM019697.1, on the reverse strand, counting down.
ACCGGCATGTTTCTTTTTTATTATGAAGTATTAAACTTTGTTAATGCTATTTTTCTTGTGTTGTAGTGACGGTGTTGGTGATGTTGCTAAGTGTGTGGTGATGATGTTCGGTAATGTTGATGGTGGTGTGTTTTGTTTTGTTTTGTTTTTTTAATGATTCTGGTGGCGATATCCCGCAATGTTGATGATGGTGGTAGTGATGATGACGGTGATGGCTGTGTGGGGACAGTGAATGCAAGATCTGCGCAACTGACGCCAAGGTAAAGAGCTGAAAGCAAGCGTAAAGTCCCATGTCGAACGGGTCGATGTGGCTCTCATAACTTCGCGCAGTGAGTTCAGATATGTGCTTCCTTAGAAAACCTCATTACCCTGGTGGATATGTCCAGTCCATAACCCGCTGTTCAGGCTATAGATATACATTTTCTTCCCTTTCAACAAAGAGCAGGATGCGGCCAGATTTTCTTCACTGTTCGAGTCAACTAGACCATTTTTGGTACATTCTTCTGATGAGGTGGCATCAGTTTTTAAGGATAATATATAACTTCAAGAATAGGCCAAGCAAAGACTGCATTTCAGAGAATGAGAAACATATTAACCAACACATCCTTATCAATGAATGTTAGAAAACGAGTCGTAAAATGCTATATTGAACCTATCTTGTTATATGGAAGTGAATCATGGACAATAGGCAAGTCTGCACAAAAATCATTGGAAGCAGCAGAAATGTGGTTTATTAGAAGAATGTTGCGAATCCCCTGGACAGCAAAAATAACTAATGAAGAATATATGAGAAGAGCTGGAGAGACAAAAAACCTTGTCAAAAAGATAAGAGAGACTCAATGTACTTTCATAGGACATGCAATGAGAAGAGGAGGCATTGAAAATATTATAACAACAGGAAAAATAGAAGGAAGAAGATCAAGAGGAAGACCAAGAGAAATGATACTGGACAGTCTGACGGGATGGTGTGAGAGGAGATCGCCAACTGAACTGATGGCCTGCATGAAGGATCGCGTACTCTGGAGAAGCATAATAGCCAACGCCGGTCGGCACAGCACCTGATGATGATGATGATGTAACTTCAAACGCAAAAAGGATAACATTCTACTTGAGCTGGGTATTCAGAACGTGATTACAGTCACTGAAAAGTGGCCGAGGGGGGGGGGGGGTGGGGTGGGGGGATATTCAAAACTTAACTCTAAACAGTGAAGAAGGTTCTATAGGAAAACAGAATGCAATAAATGCTCAATAGAGCTTATACGAATAAGCCAGTTTGACTTTCTTGCAACAAATCGATTTGTCCGCTGCGTGCCAGCGACTTCTCAAACTTGTCGTTTTCATTAAGATAAAGATGCTCTTTTCAATCAGTTACCTCATTTGATTTTTTTAGTGTTAAGAATTTTTTTTTTTTTAGATTTTGTGACACTGTTTATGATTCTATGTTTTGTGTTGTTGATGGACGGTCTCCTTGTAGTTGCTAACTTGAGCTCTTCGCGGTCGACATAGTGGAGATCTCGCGGTCGACGTTGTGGAGATCTCGCTGTCGACGTAGTGGAGATCTCGCGGTCGACGTAGTGGAGATGCTGAAACAGAAATTTTAGATCGGATTAAGAACAGCCTTTTTTTTTTTTACTGAAGTAATCCTATAGCGTGTTTTCTGGACTGAAGTAATCCTCTCTCTCTCTCTGAACCTTAAGTGCCCAGGGCACATGGGGCTTCCGCAAGGGTTTTCCACACATGCCTGCCCTTCGCCTTTTTTTCTGCTCTTGCCCAGGTGAGCCCTCTATTGCTCAACATCCTTTCTGTTGTTCTTCTCCATGTCTCTTTTGGTCTACCCTTACTTCTGTTCCCCTGTGGTGTCCATCTTAGTGCTATTTTTGGTAGTGAGTTGTCAGTCATTCGGAGCCTACAGCCTGTTTTTTGTTTTTTTTACTGAAGTAATCCTATAACCTGTTTTCTAGACTGAAGTAATCCTATAACTTGTTTTCTAGATTGAAGTAATCCTATAACCTGTTTTATCTTATATCTTATCTTATATCCTTCCCGTGCCGTTAGACGTCACATAGGGCTCGCAAAGTAGTTCGCCAATTTTTCCTGTCTTCGGCGAGTCTTTCAACCTCAACAAAGGATTTTATGCCTGTTAATTTGGCCTCTCTTAATAATGTCCTCTTCAGAGTTTCACGCGGTCTGCCCCTTTTTCTTCGGCCTGTTGTGTTCCACTTGATAGCTTGTTTTGGGATTCTCTGATCATTTCTTCTCATCAAGTGACCAACATATGTCCATCTCCTTTTCCTGATCACCAGTGAGACTGGTTGTTGTTCAGTCATCTGTCTTATCTCTGCATTGTTCCTGAATTCATTCCACTTGATGCCGAGTATTTTCCTTAGGCATTTGTTTTCAAAAGAGTCTAATTTCTTTTCTATTTATTTAGTTGTTTTCCAGCGTTCGCATGCATAAATGAGGGTGGATATTACATTTGAATTGAATAGTCTTAACTTGGTTTTTGTGCTTATAACTTTTGAATTCCATATGTTCTCAAGATTCTTGAAGATTGATGCTGCTTTTGCAATTCTGATCCTAACTTCCTTTCTAGTGTCACCATCCTGGTCTATGTAGCTGCCAAGGTATGCAAATTGATTGACTTCCTCAATATCTGTCCCTTCTATGTGTATTTTTCCATTTTGATGGATGGGAATTTTCATTATTTTTGTTTTGTCCTTGTTAATTTCAAGTCCTATTTTGCTAGCCAGTGAAGACAGGCTATCTGTTTTTTCTTGCATGGAATTCACATTATTACTGATAAGAGTTATGTCATCAGCAAAATCAAGATCTTCTAGTTGGGTCCCATGTACCCAGTCAATACCTGTGTTACCTGTGCAGCATTTTGTCATTATGAAGTCTATTGTAATCCCAAAAAGTAAAAGAGACAGTATACATCCTTGTTTCATGCCTGTTTCAATCTGGAACCATTCACTCATCCCTTCTTCTATCTTGACTGCACAACCATATCCATTGTATAAGTCCTTAATGATGTTGACAATTTTAGATGGTATTCCATATAGACATAAAATTCTCCATAATGAATCTCTGTGTATGCTATCAAATGCCTTCTTAAAATCTATGAAATTCAGTATTAATGGTTTCTGCTTTTCAATATGTTCTTCAAGTATTATTCTGAGAGTAAAGATCTGGTCGAGACAGCTTCTCCCTTTTCGAAATCTTGCTTGTTCTTCTCTCATTGCAGTATCCACTATATCTTTGAGTCTATTCAAAATGACCTTGCAAAATACTTTTGACACAATTGATATTAAGGTTACTCCTCTCCAGTTGTTACAGTCACTAAGGTTGCCCTTTTTTGGTATTTTAACAATGATTCCCTTCTTCCAATTAGAAGGGACCTTTCCTTTTTTCCAAATCTTGTTAAACATTCTCTGTAGTTGTCTCATGTTGTCACTATTGATAGCTTTTAGCATCTCGGCTGTTATTTCATCTTCACCTGCAGCTTTGTTGTTAGCCATTAAATTCACTGCTGTTTCAATTTCATGCAATTTAATTTCATCTAGATTGACATTTAGTTGTGGGGCTGGTAAGTCAGTCTCAAGGTTTAACAATTCTTTTGGGTGTGGTCGATTGAGTATTTCTTGGAAGTGTTCAGCCCATCTTTGCTTTTGGTCTTTATTTGATGTTAATAGTGTTCCAGTTTTGCTAAGGATTGGTTTTCTTTAGATGTAATAGTACCTGTTAGCCTCTTTTGTATGTTATATAAAGTTTTGCTGTCTCCTGTTTTTGCTGCTTTTTCTGCCTCTTTCGCCATATTGTCTATGTATTCTCTTTTATCCCTTCTAGCTGAACTTTTTACTTTCTTGTCTATGTCTTTGTATTTTGCTTTTGCCGAATCTCTTTCATGATCTGCTTTTGCATTCAACATGTTTAATTTGACTGCTCGTCTTTCATGTATATACTTCCATGTTTTATCTGATATCCATGCTTTTCTATTTGGTTTTTCCAATCCAGGGCTTACTTTTGCTGCTGTGATTATGGCTGTGCTGTAAGAATTCCATAACTCATCTATACCTATCTCCTCAACTTCACTGGGTGTTTTGGAATGATTGGCAAGTTCCTGATTGAAATTAATGTTAGTATTTTCTTCTTGTAGGCTGTGGATATTTATCTTTCTGTGTACTGATTTCTTGTGTTGACTTTTCAATTTTAGTTTTATTTTCCCTATGCACAGGTTGTGATCACTGTTGACATCTGCACCCCTATAAGCCCTTACATCCATGAGAGATGTTTTATAGACTTAAGTAATCCTATAACCTGTTTTCTGGACTGAAGTAATCCTATAACTTGTTTTCTAGCCTGAAGTAATCCTATAAACAGTTTTCTGGACAGAAGTAACCGCATAGCTTGTTTTATGTATACAAGTAATTCTATAGGCTGTTTTATGGATGTAAGTAACCCCGTAGCCTGGTTTCTGTATAGAAGTAATCCTTTAGGCTAATTTATTAACAGAAATAACCCTATAGCCTATTTCCTGTATAGAAGTAATCATATACCCTGCCTTCTGGACTAAAGTAACAAAACTGTTAGCCTTTTTTTATTGTAATTTTTAAATGAGTTATACATTCATTAAATTATGGTTTTTAAAACATATTAGTCCCGTGGTCCAGTTGGTACAACCCAGCATCTTCAGAACTAAAGGTAAAATGGTAAAGGTAATTCTGTCATACCTTAGAGGTACATAGTTCAGAACTAAACACTCAATATTAAATATAAACTTAAATTAACGCCTTCAGTTTTATATTTAGGCTTACCTTGGTCCTTTCAAAACTGAATAGTCAGCTCCTTATACAGAGCTTAAACGAACACCTTCAGAACCCATCATTCAGTCATTCATCTGGGACACTCTGTGCTAAAATATGATTCTACAGAACTGCGATGTCGGTTTCCATAGTGTTAGTGATAAACTTGAAGTAATTTTTAACAGATTTCTTATTTTAATTTCACATTCAGAATCTCGTGGGGAAAAAAAAAAGAAATGAAAAAAATTAAGCTTATGAAGTGTTCATGTTGTCTGTTCTCATAGCAAGATACATTATGGGAAGTTCATAACACAGTTTGGTATATAACACCGTACTCTTCTCAAACAGATCTAAACTGGTAATGGGTGGAGATGATACCATCATTGCTATACGAGAAACTGGTCAACAAAGGACTTCGCTGACAACTGTGAATCGACGTCCTTGTCCAGAATTAAGGAGTCGGGGGGGGGGGCGAAATCTGGGGCAGTGAGAAATGAACGAGTTCTGCTGGATGGTTAGCCAACAAAGAACAGGTTTTATCACTCACTGTACGCTGAGACACTGAAGAGGAGACTGGAACACCTAAGGATGTGTCCGGAGTGTACGGGCGATGGTTCTTCCTAACCAGTCAACAAACCAACCAACTAATCAACCAACAAACCAATCAACAAAACAACCAACCAACCAACAAACCAACTAACAAACCAACCAATCAACCAACAACCCAATCAACAAACCAACCAACCATCCAACCAATCAACTAGCTAACTAACTAATTTACTGACTGACTAACTAATTTACTCACTAACTAACTAACTGACTGACTAACTAACTAAATTACTGACTGACTAACTAACTGACTGACTAACTGACTAACTAACTGACTGACTGACTAACTAACAAAATGACTGACTGACATACTAACTAACTAACAGGCTGGCTAACTAACTGACTAGCTAGACTAACAACTAACTAACAACTAACTACCTATCCACCAAATAACAAACTAATTAATTAACTAATTAACAACTAACAAACTAACTAACTTCTCAAATGTTTCTGTGCGCCATATGAATCAAGCTTCTTCCATCCGAACAATTCTGAGATGAATATGATTCGTTCATTCCACATTTCTGTGAGTCCACCACTCCTTTGTTTTTTCTGTAATTCTTCCCCCTATTATTTGTTATTTCTCTTTTGGTCTTCCTTATTCCTCTTTTATTTCTTCCTCATTCCTATTTTGGACTTGCTTATGTATATTTTGGTCTTCCTTATTCCTCTTTTGGTCTTCTTATACTTCGTTTGGTCTTTCTTATTCCTGTTTTGGTCTTTCTTATTCCTCTTTTGATCTTGCTCATTCCTATCTTGGCCTTGCTTCTTCCTCTTTTGATCTTGCTCATTCCTATCTTGGTCTTGCTTCTTCCCATGGGATTAATTTTAGTTCAAGTAATCTCACATTTCGGAAGATGGTCTTTCCTAAACTAATGATAACCGTTCACATGGCAACCAAGTGAGGCTGGTCAAGACCCTGTCCTACTTCTCCCGGTCCTTCCTCGTAACAGGATGATGTGCTTTGTTCAGGCTGGCAAAAATGGAGCAGGGCTTGATGAGGCCCCCCCCCGCCCCTTGCTAGTGGCGATGTTCGTCGAGAAGCTCATATCTTAGGGCCCCTAAAACGAGCAGTCCTAATCCACTTCCTCTTACCAAACACAAAGTCTGCGCTTCAATATAACCACTATGTCGGTTGCAAAGTTCACGGTGTGTAGCTATTCTAGGGATTGTCAGAACTTACAAATAACCACTTACCCGACGCTACCCAGCCTCGTTCGGGGTGTCCTTAATTGTGTTTAAAAATTCTCCTTTCACTGCAATAATATTCCCTCTTGAACTTGCAGCTTGGATCTGTAATTATTGATAAAAGTTAATGAGGTGAATCAATGCTCATTATATAGCCCTATTATCGATAAACGTGGATAGCTCGCTTCCAGGGAAGCAGTTACAACATATTATGGAGCAAGAAACATGCCAGCAAGGCCCACACCAGGCGTAATATTCAAGAATGATTCTGAAAATATAGACCACAGAAGCAGAATGGGATAATATTAAAAATGGTCATGCTGTTCTCTGAGAATTGTGTTTGCTAATAGTTGAAAATACAAAATATATTGTTATAAAACGGAGAGTAAAATTGTTAGCAAAGAATGTTAGGTTTGCTTAATCCAAGATCATTAACATGAATTTGTATGAAATTTATTCATAGGAAAGAAACATTCTTTTGTTGTTGTTTTTATCTCTTCTATCAGGCTTTTTAATGAAGTATCGATTCACTTAGGAAATGGGGCAGTGGTTGTTCATAAACTGACCCAACAGGTCGACCTACCCCACCATCATGGAGAGTGCACCGATTCTAGTGTATGTTGACCAGGTCGAAGCAAAACAACCGTTACAGAGCAAGGTCTTGGCCAGCTCAGAATCAATAGCCCTGATAATTCCCATCATACCTCTGACACTGTTATCTTGATTCCTATACATGTTCTACAGTTATTTTGGTTCCCTCATATGTTCTACAGTTGTTGAAGTTCCCTTACGTGTTCTTCAGTTCTCTTGGTTTCTTACATGTTCTTTTACAGCTATCGTTTTTTTTCTCTCAAATCATCTACAGTTATCTCTGTCCTTTCCCATTATCATCTACAGTTTTCTCTGTCCTCTCATGTTATCATCTACAGTTTTCTCTGTTCCCTCACATTATCATCTACAGTTATCTTGGTTCTCTCACGTTATCATCTACAGTTATCTCGGTTCTCTCACATTATCATCTATAGTTATCTCGGTTCTCTCACGTTATCATCTATAGTTATCTCGGTTCTCTCACGTTATCATCTACAGTTATCTTGGTTCTCTCACGTTATCATCTACAGTTATCTTGGTTCTCTCACGTTATCATCTACAGTTATCTTGGTTCTCTCTTGTTATCATCTACAGTTATCTCGGTTCTCTCACGTTATCATCTACAGCTATCTTGGTTCTCTGCCATCTACAGATAAGCTTGATTCTTTCACGCGATCTTCATACAGCACCGCCCTTCAATATTTATTTTGTGTTGTGTTTTAAACGACGGATCTGATTAGCTTGACTTACATATAAGAAATGGTAATGTCATCTTGTGGAATGAGCGTGACGTCTCGGGATAATCGACCAGAAGAGGTCGATAAAGCCACTCACGCACGAGCAGTTTCCATTAAACACTGCCCTTTTATATCCTCACTCAATCCACCACCAACACCAGCAGGGCAGACTGGTGTAGCGAAGGTTACACCAGTGCAACACAGACCATAGATCGATAAAATCCTGCTAATGAATAAATATAAACTCCCCTGAGGAGAAGTGGGGTGTGATAGGTGAATGTGGGTATATGTGTACGTGTAGAGTGCAGTAAATTTGTTACACAATGTGGAGGGGTAACAAAGGGGGGGGGGGGGGAGAGAATGCGCTCTCTCTGATTTGGCAATCAGAGACTCATATCTGATGCGCTAGGGTCGGTGTTGACGACCCATAGCTGATCAAGAACCTGTCAAATCTCTCTTAAGTCACAGGCCTAGCCTAGCTAGCTGGGCAGGGATCGTCCATGGCGGTGGAGTCTGTTAAGGAAGCAATGCACTATGATTAATTATATATATACTTATATCCTTCCCGTGCCGTTAAACGTCACATAGGGCTCGCAAAGTAGTTCGCCAATTTTTCCTGTCTTCGGCGAGTCTTTCAACCTCATCAAAGGATTTTATGCCTGTTAATTTGGCCTCTCTTAACAATGTCCTCTTCAGAGTTTCACGCGGTCTGCCTCTTTTTTCTTCGGCCTGTTGTGTTCCACTTGATAGCTTGTTTTGGGTTCTCTGATCATCACGTGACCACCATATGTCCATCTCCTTTTCCTGATCACCCATGAGACATATATACACGTGTATATATATATATATAGCCACTATAACCCGCTCTCTATCCGACACGATGCTGTGCCTCATCACCTTCGCGGCATCGGCTGCAAAGAACACCAGCTCGTAGATCCAGTGAGACAGAAGAAGAAGAAGAAGAAGAAGAAGTATCCCCCAGGCGAGCTTTTGGATGAAAGGAGACCACAAACCAGACCGAGGCTGAGACACAAGGATGTTTATAACATGTCCGTAAGACCTTAAAAAAAAAAGTGTCAAAAGACCCTCCCAGATGAGCCACACTGTGTAAGGAAGTTGTATCATTTAGCGGCAAGAAGTGGGTGCCATATTTGAAGACAAACAACGCGAGTAAAAGATTCCCTTCTTGCAATACAAATATGTTTGTTTGTTTGTGTTTTTATACCAGTCAAATATTGATGAAAACAGCCAAGTAAGAAGCTGCCCATCTGAAGACTGACAGCTTTTGCAAACGTGTGGCGTGTACTTATCTCCGAAATTCTGCTTCCGTCCTGCCCGTAGCAGTTCTGGGGAGATAACTTGCTTTTGATCCTTGTCTGCATGTGCTAGGTCAAAGTGAGTAATGTCACTAGAGTTAGTTTCTGTTGTCGCTCCAGATACTGTATGTCTGCTTACTCCAGATACTTATTGTGTGTCTACTTACTCCAGATACTTAGTGTGTGTCTACTTACTCCAGATACTTAGTGTGTGTCTACTTACTCCAGATACTTAGTGTGTGTCTACTTACTCCAGATACTTAGTGTGTGTCTACTTACTCCAGATACTTAGTGTGTGTCTACTTACTCCAGATACTTAGTGTGTGTCTACTTACTCCAGATACTTAGTGTGTGTCTACTTACTCCAGATACTTAGTGTGTGTCTACTTACTCCAGATACTTAGTGTGTGTCTGCTTACTCCAGATACTTAGTGTGTGTCTACTTACTCCAGATACTTAGTGTGTGTCTACTTACGCCAGATACTTAGTGTGTGTCTGCTTACTCCAGATACTTATTGTGTGTCTACTTACGCCAGATACTTACTGTGTGTCTGCTTACTCCAGATACTTACTGTGTGTCTACTTACTCCAGATACTTACTGTGTGTCTACTTACTCCAGATACTTACTGTGTGTCTACTTACTCCAGATACTTACTGTGTGTCTACTTACTCCAGATACTTACTGTGTGTCTACTTACTCCAGATACTTACTGTGTGTCTACTTACTCCAGATACTTACTGTGTGTCTACTTACTCCAGATACTTACTGTGTGTCTACTTACTCCAGATACTTAGTGTGTGTCTACTTACTCCAAATACCTATTGTGTGTCTACTTACTCCAGATACTTAGTGTGTGTCTGCTTACTCCAGATACTTACTGTGTGTCTGCTTACTCCAGATACTTAGTGTGTGTCTACTTACTCCAGATACTTACTGTGTGTCTACTTACTCCAGATACTTTCTGTGTGTCTACTTACTCCAGATACTTAGTGTGTGTCTACTTACTCCAGATACCTATTGTGTGTCTACTTACTCCAGATACCTATTGTGTGTCTACTTACTCCAGATACCTATTGTGTGTCTACTTACTCCAGATACCTATTGTGTGTCTACTTACTCCAGATACCTATTGTGTGTCTACTTACTCCAGATACCTATTGTGTGTCTACTTACTCCAGATACCTATTGTGTGTCTACTTACTCCAGATACCTATTGTGTGTCTACTTACTCCAGATACCTATTGTGTGTCTACTTACTCCAGATACCTATTGTGTGTCTACTTACTCCAGATACTTACTGTGTGTCTACTTACTCCAGATACTTACTGTGTGTCTACTTACTCCAGATACTTATTGTGTGTCTGCTCACTCCAGCCTTCCCCAGAAGCAGGACCTAAGAGAAAGGGTCCAGTCGAAGAATCGCTGCGTGACCAGGCGGGTTTCCCCCGTTTTGGGGAGTGGCGGGCGGATAGGGAATGAAAACAGATAGACAACAGAAAAGTAAGGGGCGGGAAGGGGAGAAATAGTTTTGTACTGGCATACAAATTTTCTCTCGTAGGTCCGGTCCAGAAGCCAACGATGATTGTTGTCTGAGCTTGGCTGACTGATCAAGTCATTCATCCATTCTCGCCGTAAGACAGGAATGCTACAGGGCCCATGACTTCCCTTGGCCTGGTCGGATAAATCACAGGCACCTCATATCGTAACCTTTCCCTTGCTTTCTACGCCTTCTATAGTATCAAACCGCAGCTATAGTAGTACTTCGTCACAGAAGACTGTTGTATCTACTGGTTCGTAGACTGCCAAATATCGATTTACTGAGCAGCTTGTCTCATGGTTGATTCTACCAGCTTCTGACTGGCCGTCGATCACACTAACAAACTAGAGTTGCAAGGTCCAATTTACTGCGGTTTCCCCCCCCCCTCTCCCCTGCAGAAAGCTTTTGTAGGTCTTCTTTTCCAAAGAAGTGTTTTATTATTGCAGGGTAAGTTTACATATGGCAAGATCAGCATTAACACGACCCTGTGTGTGCGCGGTATAGACGCAGTCATTGGTTTTCATATATTTCTGAAGGGCCAGTCCGTGATAAAACAGTGTAAGAGAAATATATTTCTTAACTGCCAGTCCATGATAAAACAATATAAGAGAGGGGAGAGAGTTGTAGCAATAAAAAAGTAAGCTATCAATAACAAATGTAGCGGTTGGTTCACTAATTTTTTTGCTTACTGTGGACTAGAAATTCCAGCAGCTGAAGTGGTGGTGAAGACCCTGACATAAAAATCTTCACATAAGATGCTAATATATGACTGTCTAACTTCCCCATCAACAAGATCCATCACAATGGGCTTACGTAAATCTAGATTCACGACCGGGACTTTATATCCTAAATTTTATCATCTTCATCGCTTTCACTCCCTTGAGAGCATAGGCCATGGATAAAAGCTCTTCAGTCATCCCTGTTCTTGAAATAATCCTCTGCTCCCTTCCACGTGTATCCCTTGTCTCTGAGCACTGTCATAATTTCTCTTCTCCAAGTAAGTCTAGGTCTTCCTCATTTTCTATTTCCTTGAGGATTCCATGTCAGTGCCTGTCCTGCTATGCTGGTGTCGGGTTTCCTAAGGGAGTGGCCAATCCACCTCCACTTCCTTGACATGATTTGTAGGTTCATAGGTTCTTGTCCTGCCCTTTCCCAGACCTCCTTGTTCCATATCCTAAACCTGGGTCTAGGAAATGAGTATGGTAGAAAACTATGGAGAACTCATAAAGGACTCCTGCTGATAACGGGACTGTCACTCTGTGGTTCTTATGAAAGCTGGATAAAGTTATGACAGCTTCTGTTGTCCACGGCTCTAATGAAACATTCATCTCTGCACTCAAACACACAACCAACAGATTGGCTTCATCCATCACAGAGCTGATTATGAACAGTTTTACCATAATCCAAACACTACTTTCAAAGTATTTGCCTGCTTCCAGCTCTTCAAGTTGAATTTTATAAATCCAGAAACAGTAAAACCTTACATACAGGACTGCAACATTCATGAAAATCTGTTCATACTTTTCATGCATGGAAATCTTAACATATAGTGTATTCTGGTGCATTTCACCCTGCAGGAGATATTCTCTAATTTCTGGGGCAGTTTTCCCCAAAAACATCTAGTCAGGTACCAGGTTGTTTTTATTTTTTACAGCTGGTTCAACTGGGGCGCAGTGACACTGGGATCACAGCCCACATGATAACAAGTAGCTCACCACAACTTTCCCCACTCCTATGCTCAACAAAGTCACAAAGTTATAAGCCCCAGCTGTCACACAATATCATCACAACAGTGAAACACGCCATCAAATAAAACTCAACAACTTTATCTATCAGGAAAATATACTGGAAATATTTATTAAACATTGATTCTTTAAAAAAAAAAAAAAACAAATATGTAACAATCACTGGTATCTAGAAACCTCTAATCATTCAGGTTTGTAACACAGCAAACTTAGTTTCACAGCAACAGAAGCAGCTAACAACAATGATGATCTATACAAAGCCATGACTATAGCTTAACTATCACAATGAAATCCAGCGCTCTAACAAGCTCTCATTACATGCTGTCAAAACAAATGCTTCTACACTGACTGCTGAAACAATCCATGACACACTAAGTTCTTGGGTGATATTAAGATGCACCACTACAGAGCTGTGCAATATAAACAGCCATGACTTTATGAATGTGACAAAATATAAAAAAAACAGCATAAGAGACACACTTCTTAAGCACAAGATAAATGTTGATAAAAAAACACATCTATATAAGTTGTGCAAAGCCACAGTAAAATGACAACAACAAAAAAAAACTTGATTATCAAAACCTCATGCTTTCAATTACCTCTCAATATTTTGCAACTCCTCTAAGAACTTTACTTATTTTTCTGGCACCATTGACACACAAACACATATTTCTCCAAAACTGTTAACCTGATTAACAGAAGAAGTTATTTTTATGAGTAAAGAACATTAACAAAAAGCTAAAAATAGCTAGTACTGCTTTATCTGACAAGGTATTTTTTCACATTTTGTGACTGTTAGCTGTTAATATGATATCATTTCCATAAAACAAAATGAAACTACAGAAGCTAAATCTACCTGCTCATAAGCACAGAGAAAAAAAAATCCCATCTTTTACAATGATGGATGTACATGAGCCACTAAAAATGAACTTTGATGGTGAGTGTGATACTCAGTGGCCATGCTAAAACTAAGTCATTCACAATAAATGAAGTTAAACACATTTCAGGTCCGTGAATGTATGGATTGAAATATTTTTTGTTAAAACAGAAGAAATAAAAAAATCACTTAGTTCAGGTAAAGTGAATTTGCTGACTAGAAACAGCTTCAAGAATATCACAAATAAATGTCATTTTTCACAAAACTAAAGTTCTATAAGAGAAAATGTCATTTTTTGCAAAACTAGTTCTATAAGAGAAAATGTCATTTCCTGCAAAACTAAAGTTCTATAAGCTGAATGATTGATCTTTATAAGAGAAAATCCCATTTTTTTCCCCCAAAGCCAAAATTCTAAACGAGAAAATCTCATTTTTCACAGAACTAAAGTTCTATAAGCCTGATCGATTGATCTTTATATGATAAATATCACTTTTCCAAAAATCAATGTTCTACATGAGAAAATGTCATGTCATTTTTCACAAAATGTAAGTGATATAGGAAAGAAAATGTCATTTTTCACAAAACAAAAGTTCTTGAAGAGAAAATGGTTCAACTCCTGAAAGGGCCAAGATGCACAAAAAAGGGGGAAGAAAACCCTCAACAGATCCTCAGAGAGCCACTTTTCTCCAAACATCAAGAGCTATGGGGGCAAACACTTGTCCCACTGTCCCATGAACGGCACATCCACTGATGATCTGAGGACCTGCATTTTCCTTTCCTCCCTTTAACTGACTTTGGAAAATGAATCCTAAACATGAACTTATTCTTGTGATTAATGATTACACAACATGTGGGGGCTTTTTTTCTTTACAACTTTACAGCATGGCAGTCTAAGCCACACAATGCTTTATATCACACAAACCACATCACAACATTCTCATAGTAGAAAAATCTGTCATGTTTCTGGGTTAACTGATGCAGCAAAACTAGCCACATACTGAAACAAACAACTAGTGTTAGCTTGGCTAAAGCTTGCCAGATACTGAAACAAACAACTAGTGTTAGCTTGGCTAATAGCCAGATACTGAAACAACTAGTGTTAGCCTGGTTAAAACTAGCCAGATACTGAAACAAACAACTAGTGTTAGCCTGGTTAAAACTAGCCAGATACTGAAACAAACAACTAGTGTTAGCCTGGTTAAAACTAGCCAGATACTGAAACAAACAACTAGTGTTAGCCTGGTTAAAACTAGCCAGATACTGAAACAAACAACTAGTGTTAGCCTGGTTAAAACTAGCCAGATACTGAAACAAACAACTAGTGTTAGCCTGGTTAAAACTAGCCAGATACTGAAACAAACAACTAGTGTTAGCCTGGTTAAAACTAGCCAGATACTGAAACAAACAACTAGTGTTAGCCTGGTTAAAACTAGCCAGATACTGAAACAAACAACTAGTGTTAGCCTGGTTAAAACTAGCCAGATACTGAAACAAACAACTAGTGTTAGCCTGGTTAAAACTAGCCAGATACTGAAACAAACAACTAGTGTTAGCCTGGTTAAAACTAGCCAGATACTGAAACAAACAACTAGTGTTAGCTTGGCTAAAGCTAGCCAGATACTGAAACAACTAGTGTTTGCTTGGCAAAAGCTTGCTAGATACTGAAACAAACAACTAGTGTTAGCTTGGCTAATAGCCAGATACTGAAACAAACAACTAGTGTTAGCTTGGCTAATAGCCAGATACTGAAACAAACAACTAGTGTTAGCTTGGCTAATAGCCAGATACTGAAACAAACAACTAGTGTTAGCTTGGCTAATAGCCAGATACTGAAACAAACAACTAGTGTTAGCCTGGTTAAAACTAGCCAGATACTGAAACAAACAACTAGTGTTAGCTTGGCAAAAGCTTGCTTAATATTGAAACAAACAACAAAATGAGCTGAACAAAATTACTGGTAAAAATATAATTACACACATACTGCGAGGAAGCTTCTACAACCTATCTGAAGTTAACAGAGGCTGGTTCTCTACTTTCTAACTACTACTGAACAGAGATCAAATCCAAGAACACGGATGACTGGAGAAACTTTATCCACAAACAAATCTTCTAAGGGAGTGATGGGCAATGATGATGAAAGGGTAGAGTGCTAACTTCTGAAATTATGCAATAATAATAACTTCTGAAATTATGCAATAATAACAGCTCGTTTTGTCTGTTTCTGAAAAAGCAATTTACAAACAAACAAATACAGTTCACATTTGAAATTATATAAACACTCACCATAAACACAAGTGCCCCACAAACAAAAACTGGAAAGTCTCTGACGATATTTTCACACCCTGACCTATGACCGGACTGTTCAGCCGGCTAAAAAAAAATGCTGAGGAACAATTTTCTAGCAAAGACACACGCCCTCATCCAGTTTCCTCCAAGCTTTCCTGTTATGGGCCTTTCATTCTAATTACTCCACATCCTCATTATTTTGTCTTTATTCTTCCTTTCAATGCGCTTCTTTTAAAACTAATTTTCACCTTAAGATTAAAAAGAACAAAAATTGCCCTATGACTGCGTGTCTGCTATAATAAATATTTACAAACAATAAGTACAATCATTTATACTGCCATTAGCAGCCACCACTAATCAATTAGTAACGGGACAGAAGGAGCAAGCCGAGAACATGGAGAGCTGGATTATAGAAGAAGTGAGAAAAAGCAGATCTCTCCTCAGTTACATGCCTGCAGCTGAGAAAACTAAATGTAAACAATTACAACCTGGGGGTCAGGCTAGAATAATGCTTAGAGCACTCATCTAGCAAACTGAATGGTCGAGGGTTTGAATCCTCAGCTGGGCAGGATTTCCCCCCCCCCCTTGAGGTCGACCCAGCCTCATAAAATGGGTACCAGAGAAAATCTGGGAAGGAAAGGCAGCGAGGAAAGGAACTGGCCACCCCACCTCATACGCTGATGGCCCAGCATAATGAGGTCTCTAACGCTTCATCCCCTACGGCATTTGCTATGGGACTATCTTTGAAGTACCTGTGCAAAGCTGACTGAATTATCATTATCTGAATGAGTACATGATTTCTGAGCAGTTAATCAAGAATTGAGAGAAGGTGATAAGTAACAACAAGAAAGTTTAGAACAGACAGAAGCTGTCAAATATTGAAAAAAATGGTTAAAAAATTGCGAGAAGCTGATAAATAATGACAAAAAAATATTATAGAATGGCCAGAAGCTGATAACTGGCAAAAAAAAGCTTCAGAACTGAGAGAAGCTGATAAATAACGAGAAAGAGTTTCAGAACACAGAGAAACAAATAATGACAATGAGTTTCAGAACACAGCAGTTATGAGAGAATAAGTCACTAGGAACTGTGTCTGTGAACAGAAAGAACTGGTCTGTGACACGGCAACAAGCTGTCTGTAACAGGAAAACTGGAGAGAGAGATGAATATTATAAACAAAGGTTCCTGATATGCTACGATGACTGTAACTGTTTTACAAATGTTTATTGGTCAAAACTATTATTCATCATTTTAAAATTTTTCTTTCTTCACATAAAATTATCTGTTCTCTTCTATGTTCTTGTTTTTGCTTGATGAAGGCTGCTAGCTAAAATATTACACTGTAACCAGTAAGGCTTCCTTCCACCGTTTTATTACTGAGCGAAGGGAGAGCACTAAATAATATTTTAATGAATAAAAATTCTTGTCAAATAATTATTAACGTGATTAAACTGTTGTAAAAAAAAAAAACAAAGGCAGAACGTGATAAAAATTGTATAAAAATATACAGATATTGGAATCAAAGTATAAAAACAGGTATCACGGTTAAAACAGAACCTTGCCATACAAGAAAATGAAAAGGCAGCATTTGCCAAGGATTAAAAAGAACCCAAAAAAAAATGCTGAGGAACAATTTTCTAGCAAAGACACACGCCCTCATCCAGTTTCCTCCAAGCTTTCCTGTTATGGGCCTTTCATTCTAATTACTCCACATCCTCATTATTTTGTCTTTATTCTTCCTTTCAATGCGCTTCTTTTAAAACTAATTTTCACCTTAAGATTAAAAAGAACAAAAATTGCCCTATGACTGCGTGTCTGCTATAATAAATATTTACAAACAATAAGTACAATCATTTATACTGCCATTAGCAGCCACCACTAATCAATTAGTAACGGGACAGAAGGAGCAAGCCGAGAACATGGGAGAGCTGGATTATAGAAGAAGTGAGAAAAAGCAGATCTCTCCTCAGTTACATGCCTGCAGCTGAGAAAACTAAATGTAAACAATTACAACCTGGGGGTCAGGCTAGAATAATGCTTAGAGCACTCATCTAGCAAACTGAATGGTCGAGGGTTTGAATCCTCAGCTGGGCAGGATTTCCCCCCCCCCCTTGAGGTCGACCCAGCCTCATAAAATGGGTACCAGAGAAAATCTGGGAAGGAAAGGCAGCGAGGAAAGGAACTGGCCACCCCACCTCATACGCTGATGGCCCAGCATAATGAGGTCTCTAACGCTTCATCCCCTACGGCATTTGCTATGGGACTATCTTTGAAGTACCTGTGCAAAGCTGACTGAATTATCATTATCTGAATGAGTACATGATTTCTGAGCAGTTAATCAAGAATTGAGAGAAGGTGATAAGTAACAACAAGAAAGTTTAGAACAGACAGAAGCTGTCAAATATTGAAAAAAATGGTTAAAAAATTGCGAGAAGCTGATAAATAATGACAAAAAAATATTATAGAACGGCCAGAAGCTGATAACTGGCAAAAAAAAGCTTCAGAACTGAGAGAAGCTGATAAATAACGAGAAAGAGTTTCAGAACACAGAGAAACAAATAATGACAATGAGTTTCAGAACACAGCAGTTATGAGAGAATAAGTCACTAGGAACCTGTGTCTGTGAACAGAAAGAACTGGTCTGTGACACGGCAACAAGCTGTCTGTAACAGGAAAACTGGAGAGAGAGATGAATATTATAAACAAAGGTTCCTGATATGCTACGATGACTGTAACTGTTTTACAAATGTTTATTGGTCAAAACTATTATTCATCATTTTAAAATTTTTCTTTCTTCACATAAAATTATCTGTTCTCTTCTATGTTCTTGTTTTTGCTTGATGAAGGCTGCTAGCTAAAATATTACACTGTAACCAGTAAGGCTTCCTTCCACCGTTTTATTACTGAGCGAAGGGAGAGCACTCAAATAATATTTTAATGAATAAAAATTCTTGTCAAATAATTATTAACGTGATTAAACTGTTGTAAAAAAAAAAAAACAAAGGCAGAACGTGATAAAAATTGTATAAAAATATACAGATATTGGAATCAAAGTATAAAAACAGGTATCACGGTTAAAACAGAACCTTGCCATACAAGAAAATGAAAAGGCAGCATTTGCCAAGGATTAAAAGAACCCAAAAAAAAAAAATATATATATAAAATGCATCCATTTCTTGTTAGGCACTCTTTATTATTTTGAGATAAAGCTGCATTATTCAGCACGTTATCACAAGTAAACAATCTATCAAATTCATAAAAAAAAAACAGAAATGTTTGGTAAAATTACGCAGGGTAAGATATAAATAAGTGCACAGTACTTGTGAAATGCCAACACAATCATAACATACTGCTCAGCTCCCTCCAGATCTTTTTACCTTCTCCTGTCTTTCCTAAATTCTCTACTGACAACTGTGTCCTTTACTTCTTCTTCTTCATTCACTGTGTCCTTTACCTTCAGCATCCTCATTATGTGTCCTCATCAACTCATCCTCCTCATTTCATAACTGATCCACTTCTCATGGGCAGTTTCTAGGTCTGATTCTTTCTGCTGGATTCAGATTAACTCTTACACTACAAAAACAACACTGGCAGTGCTAGTAGATCTTGCACATCTGTACAGATCAATGCTCAGAGAAATATACAGGCACATTCTAAATATGATGACAGACAGAATATTTCCAACCCACCCAATATTTTTAAATTATAGAGTAACTTCCTTCCAGTTTCTTTTTACCAAAAGATTTCTCATTAAAATTTGTTCTGGCAAAAGCATGGAAATTAATTTTAAGAGTGAAAGAGTTAATACTTTCAACTGCTATCACTGACAGCATGTCATAACTTTCTATTTCCAAATTACATGTGAGTACCAAGCAGACAATACATCTGTAAATGCTGAGAGTTCACATCTGTTTCTACAACACTGGACATTACATTTGTAAATGTTGAGATTCAGCAATCATCTACAAGGATCTTCAAACTCTCTGGTTTGTGCTATACGAGAAGGACCACAATCCATGTTCTTATCTTATATCTTATATCCTTCCCGTGCCGTTAAACGTCACATAGGGCTCGCAAAGTAGTAGGCCAATTTTTCCTGTCTTTGGCGAGTCTTTCAACCTCATCAAAGGATTTTATTCCTGTTAATTTGGCCTCTCTTAATAATGTCCTCTTCAGAGTTTCACGCGGTCTGCCTCTTTTTCTTCGGCCTGTTGTGTTCCACTTGATAGCTTGTTTTGAGATTCTCTGATCATTTCTTCTCATCAAGTGACCAACATATGTCCATCTCCTTTTCCTGATCACCCATGAGACTGGTTGTTGTTCAGTCATCTGTCTTATCTCTGCATTGTTCTTGAATTCATTCCACTTGATGCCGAGTATTTTCCTTAGGCATTTGTTTTCAAAATAGTATAATTTCTTTTCTATTTCTTTAGTTGTTTTCCAGCTTTCGCATGCATAAATGAGGGTGGATATTACATTTGAATTGAATAGTCTTAACTTGGTTTTTGTGCTTATAACTTTTGAATTCCATATGTTCTCAAGATTCTTGAAGATTGATGCTGCTTTTGAAATTCTGATCCCAACTTCCTTTCTAGTGTCACCATCCTGGTCTATGCAGCTGCCAAGGTATGCAAATTGATTGACTTCTTCAATATCTGTCCCTTCTATGTGTATTTTTCCATTTTGATTGAGAGGAATTTTCATTATTTTTGTTTTGTCCTTGTTAATTTCAAGTCCTATTTTGCTAGCCAGTGAAGACAGGCTATCTGTTTTTTCTTGCATGGAATTCACATTATTACTGATAAGAGTTATGTCATCAGCAAAATCAAGATCTTCTAGTTGGGTCCCATGTACCCAGTCAATACCTGTGTTACCTGTGCAGCATTTTTTCATTATGAAGTCTATTGTTACATACACAATTTTCCTAGTCCTCTGCTTACTACATCAGATGCATGCATAGTCTGTGCTAGAAAGTATCTTCCTCTCATTTACAACAAAGCACAATTTGGGCCACATTCTGAGTGTACCTAAATTCATGATGCTTGCTGAAAGAGGTATAACAGATTAAGTGTGAAATCTCTACAGTGTTTAAGAAAAAGTATGACCATTATGATTTTATGACTAAGTGATGGCCATGAGAACCCAGAACACAGCAGATCACATGTCTAGCTTAACAACAACAAAAAATATATACAAATAAATGTATGTGAAGAAATCTAAGCCTTTAAGGAGGAAAGGCCTTGACAGAGCACTTACAAATCAAGCAAAATAATAGCTCAAGCTGTGAAGTGCATCAAATACTCTCATAAACACATCAAAAGATGAACTGAGAAACATTATGAAAGAATGTAAAACTGAACTAGGAAATAATATTACTCTGGACTGAGAATAAACAGGGTAATATAATGTTTTTTTTTTTCACTGGAGAAGCATGATACTATTCTATGATAGAATAAATTACACATTACATCAGTCAGTTCTGAACAAAGTTAGCTCTTGTCTCAGTTTTATAAAACTGAGAATTGAAATATCCAGCAGTAGTTGAAATTATTCCCCTAACAAAACACAGGCAGTGGTTTAAAAATGAAAGAAAATCTGTGAAAGTATTTAAGGGTTTTAAGCATCAAATGGCACAGGCAAAGCAAGGCCTGATGTTATCAAAGAAAATGCTGACATGAGCCGGAAACTTCCCAATTATGAAATAAGAGATGTATAAGGAAAAGTAAGATTATCTTTCTTGTATTATTATATAATTAAAGAACATCAAATAACTTTACCATATGCTTCTGTGGACAGACAAAAAAAAAAAACAGCTCCTCACATATTTTCAGGACTTATGGTCTGTGAGAAATAAAGTCAAGTAACCAAACAAGAAGAAATGTAAATGTGACTCAAATGACTTGAAAAGAAACAAAAGTAGAAAGCATGAGATTTTCTTGCAGAATATTAAAACCTTTAAGAGTTTCAAAAACTTTCTCATCTACTCTTTCCCCACCTGCAACTGATAATCTGAGACCTTCACTGCACTATATTACAAAACCCAACTACACTCATCTATCCCACCCACCCTTTTACTGACCTGACAATTTTTACAATGATTCCTCTTTTTTCAGAAGCCCTGTATGTTATTTTCTGAAAAAACATTTATTGCTTTCATGTATTCTTTACTGCCTGACTTTCCATGATTCTGTTGCTTAATGATCATGAAAATGGAAATACAGTAAAATCCTGTTATGACAGACCTCGTTTATAATTGAGCCTCGGTAATAACAGATCAGATCTTCTGCTCCTGGACGCACTCTAGTATACATATTTTATTCTGGATGAAGCTGACTTTGGATATAACAGACTAATTTTCCAGCCCCTTGAAGTCCGTTATAATGAGATTCTACTGTATTGCATTCTTTCATTTAGCAGAACTTATTCCTGCCATTTTCATCATTTTCACCATTAAAATGATGATTGTGTGGATTTTTTTATATCTGTAAGTATTTATATATCATATTACTCTATACTTGTACTGGATGTGGACACTTCAGTCTGCATTTAAGAGAGAGACAACTCGCATGTTACACAGGTCAAACCTCTTAATTAAGAGACTACTTTCAAAGACCTCAGTCCACAAACTAGCAATCACAT
Organism: Achatina immaculata; assembly: GCA_009760885.1. Taxonomy (NCBI): domain Eukaryota; kingdom Metazoa; phylum Mollusca; class Gastropoda; order Stylommatophora; family Achatinidae; genus Lissachatina; species Lissachatina immaculata. Next base: position 20,820,430 of record CM019697.1, on the reverse strand, counting down.
GCAACTTAGCTCTGATTATAACTTATAACAGTGACGTTCCCACCCCAACCCCTCCAATTTTCTGCTGGGTAAGTGTCAGCTAAACCAAAGCTATCTTTCTCGGCCTATTTTATTGCCTTTTATCAATACATGTTTGATAAAAAACATACCATGATAATGTGAGGAAACAAAACAATCAGAGGAATGTTCTGGAAAAAAATCTAAGATACACTCTATAACAATTAAAAAAAAAAAATTCTACAATTTAAAAAATCTACAACATTAAACTACATAAAATTACAAATAAATAACCGTGGTTTTTAGTTACAAACATAATTACAAAAGCCCTGGTCAATACAACATTATCTAATGCAATAAACAAAGCCTTTCAAATACTGCTCTACACAAAATAATTATATTGTCCAATACAGCCCTTTCCAATTCAAAAAGACTGCCCAGTTACATATAACAGTTTTAACTCTTTCCGTGCTGGTCAACAGATATCTGACGGTTCCAGTTTATCACATGGATGCCAGTCGTCAAAAATTTGGTGATGGATGTCGAGCGAGTGAAATGAAGAGAAACATCGAGAAATTTCAATTTTTGGTGATGCAGATAGGGGTATGGACATGGCCTGTGACCAGACCACTGTTCTTGAATGTATCCCAAGTAGATCTAGACACATTAGACGACTGGAGAAGTAGTTAGAAGGTTATTTCAGATATTATTTTAGCAATAATGCAACAGAGAATCACAATATGATACTGACAGGTAGATCTAGGCATCTCAGAAGGTAAGTACTGTACATCTGATGGTAAGCTGGACACAATTATTGTCTAAAAACATCACATTACTTCTTTTTTCCTAAAAAAAACTCTGTATTTATGAAATCTTCATACATTTAGTTATATTCTGAAACATAATATGTACACAGAAGTACATGGAAATACTGTTTCGTTCAATTTTACAACTATACCCCCTATACATAACAAGACCTGCACTTTTACTCCAGCACCAACTGAACATCAGTGTTTCTTCCTGAGGCACAGAAAGAGTTAAGACTAATATATCAAACATTAAGAATGGCATGAAAATGAACAAGTACAAAACAACCATTTTTTTTTTTTAAAAATCAGCAAAGATAATGCACTTCATATATAAACTAATTTTTGAAGACCAGGAAGAGAGAGAGAGAGTCCAGAGTCTGTCTCAAATTATTGTATGTACTTTAGTGTGAGGAAATCTTCACAAAATCCAATTATCTACGAAGAACATGCAGGCGCAGACTGCATTCTGAGATCACAACAAACAAACAAACAAAAATGCACAAACCTAAACACACAATCTCCAGACATATCATTTCTTCTGCCTGCAAGAAATTACATCGTATGTGGCAAATAAATTCCAATCTGGCATATGTGGCTGACATGATCTTAAAAAATGTAATGAATGTGGTAAATAAACTGAAAATAAACAATTCAATATTCCTCTGTGAGATATTTACAAATTAAAAATAAATAAATAAAAGCAAAAAAAAAAAAAAAAAATTACATAATTTGTAGAAGGTTCTGGAAAATGAACTGTCAATATGAGACCTATCAATAAAATGTCAATCAGTAAGTGGAGAATAAACAGGTACTATGATCTGCTTCACAATGTAAAAATTTTTTAAAATAAAATTCTAACATTCAAACTTACATCAAAAAACATGAGTGCTCTACTAAAAAAATGTCTTGGATTGGCATTTTTGTTGCTAAGACAAAGATTTAAATTACAAAAAATATCATATGAAAGAAGAGATAAAAAGGCATCCAGTAATTTTCTGTCCTGAGAACAGTTACATAAAAAGGAAAATATATATTGTTACAGAAAAAATGTTTTTTGTGTAAAAATATCCTGTGATCAAGAGATTTTAGCAGTCAATATTGATGAAAAAATCCATTGCAACAAATAAGTATTTGAACAAACTGTAAAACAGTCAAGCAAAGTAAAGCACTTAGCATTTTAAAAAACAACTTGAGAACCTTGGTAAATGGTAAATCTTCAGCTTCACCTACATTACTGTTTTATGAATGTTTTTGGATTCATCATCAACATTTCCACTGTGTGATACACATGCAAATTCACCTGTGGTGTAATTGTTGTATGATATATATGGCACATGGCATATTTCTCTACAACTTACTGCAGTGTGAAATGTGAAAAGTTCATCCATATCACTGTTGTGATTTACCTGGTAAACTATCATGGGTACTCATTTAAGTCTGATTTTAAAAAAATATGTCCCTCATAACCTTGTTATATATGGGCATCTGCCTTATAATTTTATGCACAGAACTTACAGTGAGTGGCATAAAAGCATATATACACATAAGCAATGGAGATAGCTATGGAACTGTATGAATAGCAATGGAGATAACTATGGAACTGTATGTACAGTAATGGAGATAGCTATGGAACTGTATGAACAGCAAGGGAGATAGCTATGGAACTGTATGAACAGCAATGGAGATAGATATGGAACTGTATGAACAGCAATGGAAGTAGCTATGGAACTGTATGAACAACAATGGAGATAGCTATGGTACTGTATGAACAACAATGGAGATAGCTATGGAACTGTATGAACAACAATGGAGACAGCTATGGAACTGTATGAACAGCAATGGAGATAGCTATGAAACTGTATGAACAACAATGGAGATAGCTATGGAACTGCATAGCAATGGAGATAGGAACTGTGTGAATAATGCTAGAAAACTGTTAAGATTACTTATGTTATTCTTTAACTGATCATACCCATACAGTAAATTGTTTAAGGTAACTATTTGTTTCATTCATCAATAAAACATCACTTTAGATTTTTTTTTTAAAATGTTTAAAGGTACTTCTGGACAACTCTGTATAAATATTAAAACTGGAATATTTACTAACAATTTCTGCCAGCTCTGTTGTTAGAGTGATCTACCTTTTCCACCCCAGTGTCGAGACTTCTGATGTCCAAGGAATTCATTCATTCATTTACATGTCCCTTGCGGAACTTTGCCTCCCTAACAGCTCTCCTGTAGTCCTCTTGGTTGTGAGCAAGATGGCCTGCCGCTGCTGCATCCATCTGCAGATTATCAACGATGTCTGGCTTGCAGCCATCTTTGTTTTGGTCTTCCTCTCTTTCTTTTTTCCATTATGTACCCTTCCAAGATGGTCTTCTCTAGATTATCATGATGTTTAATGTGTCCAAAATATTTCCAAAATATTTAAGTTTCTTTAATCCTCTTTACTAGCCAGCCTTCTTCAGTATTAAGTTCTTGTAGTATGGTTATATTTGTTCTTTTTTGTGTGCATGATATTTGAAGAACTCTTCTGTAGCATTTACATTCAAAGGCAATTATGTGTTTCTCAGCTGTTTTGTTAAGTGTCAAGGTCTCACAGGGATATGTTGCGATGGGAAAGATGCAACATAAAAAAATCTTATTTTTGTAGTTCTGTCTGTTCCTCTCCAGAGATTATTTAGTTGTTTTACTTTCTGAAGAGCGACAGATGTCCTCCTTTTAATTTCCCTCATTGTATCTCCATTATTAGTTAGCAGTGATCCAAGATATTCAACACTCTCCACTTCTTCCAATTTCTCCTCATTGATACATATTTCAGCTGCCTTGTTTGTTTTGTCAGTTGTAATCAATTTAGTTTATTTATGTCCAAGAAAATGCCCTCCTATTCCAAAGTTTCTTGGAGGTTAAATAGATAATTCACTTTATCCAAATAACAATTTCCACTTCTTCTTCTTCTTCTTCTTCTTCTACTACTTCTTCTTCTTCTGCAGCAGAATTCCTATAAAACTTGTCAAGCAAATCTGTGAGCATCATGCAGGCATGAGTGTTAGGTAAATAAATAAAATTCATTTTTCTATCCAAAATAATTTCCTACTATAAAATTCACAAGTTTTTTGTTTTAAAACAGTAAATAATGAATGAACATATCGACTAGTTTTGACTTGCATTCTGTACAGCAAGAACATAGTTACCTCAGGATCTCTGTCAAATTGTGCATTTGATAATATATGTAAAAGAAAAGTCATATATAACTAATCTCTTTATCATACAGTAAAGACAGTTCAAAGACAGAAACTGACTCAGCCGGACAATGAAAAGGCTATATATAACTGTCACACTACAGTAAATTTAACTATGTCCAAGCCCCATACTTTCTGGGCAAATTTCTTCATGCTGATTTTGTGACTATATAACATCAGCAGCATTTGAGACAAGAACACTTTAACTCCTGATGTACAAAAGATCTTTTCACTCTCATACTCGCGTAATCATGAACCCTCCCCATATCAAGGGGGTATAGCATTCAGAGACAAAAACACGGTGTCTCTTTGGTTCTGCTTTTCTTCAAAGTCATACATAAACTTTTATTGTTTTTAAGAAGTTATTAGTTTTACTGGTGCAAAGCAGTTTTATCAAACAGAACGATTTTTAAATATTATGAAAATAATAAAATTTTGTTTGAAATACAAATGTCAGTGCTCAAAACAAATTAATCATCATGTCCTTGAATTTGTGCATGCCAGGTTGACTGCTTTCACCACAAAAAACAGGAATGCTCAAATTGATCCTTTTTTTCCCCATCACAGTAGATAAAAAGATCTACAATAACAAAAAAATGTTAAAAGAAAAAAAATATATATGTATATATAATTTTGAGCCCTAAACTAGACCAGCATCTTGTGCCATGCCATAAAAAACTGTGTCCTGGTTTTGAAGCAAAGTCTGTGGCGAGTCAAACTCTTTGATTTTTCCATTATCAAGCACCATAATCCTGAAATGATTAAGATTTTTCTATTATCAAGAATCATTTTCCTCAAACATTCGAATTAAATTTTTCCATTATCAAGAACTGTAATCCTGAAATAATCAAGATTTTTATATTATCAAGAACCATTTTCCTCAAACATTCAAATTTTTCCATTATCAAGCACCATAATCCTGAGATATGTTTTTTTTTCTACCATCAAGAACTATAATCCCAAAACAATATTTTTCTGCTATCACAAACTAAAATCCTGAACTCAAGCTACATGGGTTAACTAGGCCACCATGTTTCATCAGGAAAAAAAACTGATTATCTTTAATCTATAAACAAGCTTCAAACTATGTCTAAATGAGAAGTTCAGAGAAGTTTCTCCACTACCATTCCTCTCCCAATATATTTCTCACTACTCCTCACTTTTATAACAAACTATTCAAGACACATCCACAAAGAAATCTTTCTCCCATCCTCCCACCATTTAAACTAAACACTACTTCTTTACACAGTTTTTCATCAACTTTTTTTTTTCTCCATAGAACTTTCAGCATCATCATCTACTATTTTTTTTCCATGATCTTATCTGTTAAATTCAATTTTTTTTTTTTAAAGTGACATGTTATATTAAATGAACCCTACTACTCACTCATAATTTATTTAAATGTTACCATAAGCACAGATGAACCCTACTACTCACTCACAATTCATTTAAATGTTACCATAAGCACAGATGAACCCTACTACTCACTCACAATTCATTTAAATGTTACCATAAGCACAGATGAACCCTACTACTCACTCACAATTCATTTAAATGTTACCATAAGCACAGGTGAACCCTGCTACTCACTCACAATTCATCACAGGAGGCTGTTTGAACTGTGATTTGTATGAATGCTGAATCAGTTTTTCCCAAAAGAAATCATGTAAATTGGATTAATCTATTTGAGACCCCCAGTTATTGTTTGTTCCTTTACTCCATGCATAAAATCATACATGAAAAGTATAACACCAACAAATGTACAAGAAATGCTGTAAATGAAAACGTAACTGCACTTTACCTGTGCTAAGGAGAGCTTATGGATTAAGTGAAGTGCGGAGAGGAAGAGGGATGTTATCATTTGGAAGTGAAGTGTGGAGAGGAGGAAGGGTGTTACTGTGTGGAAGTGAAGTGCGGAGAGGAGGAGGTATAACAATATTCTCTCAACTAAGGGATATAAGCAGTGCTGGCACTCAGGAAACAATTAATAGAGTGAGTACCCTTTGTTGAAAGGTGTTTTTGTCGAGAGTGTAGGCAAGGCTCTTGAGATAAGAGTGCAGCATGAAAAAACTGAGCATGTAGGAATAGTATAAATAACACTCACGATTAAAAAGGAAAAGAGCCTTACAATGTGTTAGAAGAAGAAGCTTTTTTTTTAAAATGGTAAACCCTGTCATCAAACAGGTTGATGCTCCTGTTAGGATGCCATTTTTCCTTTTCTTTTGTAAAGCAGGTCCCTCAGGCATCTTTGTCCAGAAGAGACCAGTTTGATCACCATAAAAAACTTGGTGAGGAGTAAAGATGGGTAGGTGGGTGGGTGGGTGGATGGATAGATGGATGGATGGGTGGGTGAATGGATGGATGGATGGAAAGATGGATGGGTGGGTGAATGGATGGATGGATGGAAAGATGGATGGATGGGTGGGTGGGTAGATGGATGGGTGGGTGGGTAGATGGATGGATGGATGGATGGGTAGATGGATGGATGGATGGTGAATGGGTGGGTGGATGGATGGAAGATGGATGGGTGGGTGGGTGGGTGGTGGATGGATGGATGGATGGATGGATGGATGGATGGGTGGGTGGGTAGATGGGTGGGTGGGTGAATGGATGGATGGAAAGATGGATGGATGGGTGGGTGGGTAGATGGATGGATGGATGGGTGGGTGGGTAGATGGATGGATGGATGGATGGGTGGATGGATGGGTAGATGGATGGACGGATGGGTGAATGGGTGGGTGGATGGATGGATGGATAGATGGAAAGATGGATGGGTGGGTGGGTGGGTAGGTAGATGGATGGATGGATGGGTGGGTGGATGGATGGATGGGTGAATGGATGGATGGAAAGATGGATGGGATGGATGGGTGGATGGATGGATGGGCAGATGGATGGATGAGTGAATGGGTGGGCGGGTGGATGGATGGAAAGATGGATGGGTGGGTAGATGGATGGATGGGTGGATGGGTAGATGGATGGATGGGTGGGTTGGTGGATGGATGGATGAAAAGATGGATGGGATGGATGGATGGGTGGATGGATGGATGGGTGGGTGGGTAGATGGATGGATGGGTGAATGGGTGGGTGGATGGATGGATGGGTGAATGGGTGGGTGGGTGGATGGATGGAAAGATGGATGGGATGGATGGATGGGTGGGTGGGTAGATGGATGGGTGGATGGATGGAAGGGTGGGTGGGTGGATGGATGGATGGAAAGATGGATGGATGGATGGATGGATGGAAAAGTTATCTACCTGGTGTAGTCCATGATGGTGTTAAGCCTGTGAGCTATGGTTAGGACGGTGCACTTGGCAAACTCAGTTCGAATGGTTGCCTGTATAAGGTCATCGGTCTCCAGGTCCACAGCTGCAGTGGCCTCGTCCAGGATAAAAACCTGAGTTTTGCGTAAAAGAGCACGGGCCAGGCAGACCAACTGCCGCTGACCAACGCTGAAAGGGAAATATGAATTCCCTGTAAAACTTATTCTGTTACAAAGATACTGAAAATTACAGAATTTATCTCCATCAATAATACTGTACATATGGCATGATTAACTGCTTTCAGATGATGTGTTCAATCTATAATGCCTTAAGTAATTATAACCATATTCTCATCAAGTATTTCACACAATATTTAAAATAACCTATAAAATCTTTCCCTCATTTAGAAAAATATCTTAAAAACTATGCTAAATAAAAAAAACATAAATGTTAGGGCATTAAAACTGCAGATTATTAACTCTTTCCCTGCCGTTGTCGATATCACGATAACTTCCTGTTAGTCTAGTGACTGCCATGTTCACTATAGCGATTTTGTTTCGTTGAAACGTAAAACTATTGTAAAACTTTTTATTGTACATGATTTATCTGAGCATGTCTGGTGACCTTTCATAGTTCAATCAAAAGCGTGGCTAACAACCGAACGAAATAGTTGTTTTACCAGAGAAATTTCAGTATTTATTGTGATTTCGGAGGCATAAGGACATATCCTATGGCCCGACTACTGTTCCTGAATGTACCCCAAGTACATCTAGAACTATTAAATGGACTGGAGAAGTAGTTAGATGGTTATTTCAGACATTATTGAAGTGAGAAGTGAGATCGGATCGCCGATGGTAAGCACTACACAGTTATCAGCTAAAATCATCACACTACTTCTTTTTTCCTAAAAAAACTCTTCATTTATGAAATCTTCTTACATTTACAACTATTTTCATGCATAATTTGTATACTTTTAAAGTGGAAATACTTTGTACATTCAATTTTACAACTATACAGCTTATACATATCAAGACCCTCGCTTTTTGTGTGGCACGAACGGGAACATCCACGTTTTTTTCCGCGGCACAAGCAGAGTTAAGAGTTTTTTTTCTTCTTCCTGTACAGGTAGCATTGCAGTCACTAGTGTCAAAATGGCATCTATGAAGGATAAAGCTCAGTGTGTTCTGCAATATTATGAAACAAATTTGCCTGTTACAGTTCAGCGAAGGTTCAGAAACGGGTAACCCAGATATGTTGGAGCTTTATACTGCATCTCAATTAGACAAGTTTTCGTCATGGGTAGTTTTTTCAACAAGATGATATACTGATGGATTTCCACACCAACAGATTGAAAGGGTTGATCCAGCCCAAGGTCACTACGATCACTGGACATTACCTCTCTTGACTTTATTTTTTTATGGGGGTGTACTAAAGACAAAATCACTGGACATTACCTCTCTTGACTTTATTTTTTTATGGGGGTGTACTAAAGACAAAGTGTTCAGTTCACCAGTTTCTGATATTGAAACTTTGAAGACAAGGATAACGAATGTTTAAGCATGATGACTAAAGAGACATCAGAGAACATGTTGCAGTATCGCTTAGATGTTCTCCGGGCAACAAGCAGAGTACATAATGGAGTGCATGAATAATGTTAAAAAGTACTTCTTGAGTTGAGGTAAAGTTCATGAAAAAAAACAAAAACCAGATGTCTCTACCTAGTACAGTTTTTGTGTAATAAATGTTTTGAAATCAAGAAAAGACTTCATGCTTGTACTGTATTACATGCAGTTTCACACAATTCTCATCTCCCTGGTGAAACTGCTATTAATTATATATTTCACACACTGGAAACAATATGGCTTGTGAACAGTAAAGAGACAAGGGTAAAGTATGAAAGATATGCTTTAACAGAACAGAAGGTACGGCACTTTAGATGTGAGAGAAATAAATGCAGTAAGAGAATGACTATGATCATGGACTCCAGTTGGACAAGCAACATCCTGACTTGGACTCTAGTACTGAAGACACAGAAAGTGAGAACACCTCCAAAAAAAAAAAGACATAAAAAGTCTGCAGACACTTTCTCAATCACCTGATGAATTAATTCACTGAGGCTATAATACACAGAGATGCTCTTTTAAACTATTTATGCTATCTACAACAAGCAGCAAACATTTGATGACAGACTACCCTCCCACTGTAGCATAGCTGGACAAGAAACAGGGCACAGCAGAATGGAACAATGCAGCCATCAAGTCAGTTACAGGGAGGCCAAGACCATCATACAAAGCTGCTACAACCAACCGTGGGCCAAGAGGCTGTGCACAGGCAGAGAACTGGATCCAATCCACCATTTACAAAGGAAGCAACAAATGATCCTGTTTTGATTAAGAACTGGCCACTGCAGGCTCTAGATATCACATTCTTACTGCAGAGGCAAATTACAAACTCCAGAACATGCTCTCCAAGAAAGCTCAGTTTTTACAGATCTAAGCAACCAGACATGACCACAGGGCTTGCACCTAAAGCAGAAGCTGTGGGGCTGCCAGGAGGACCTGGAGAAGACTGTGTAGCTGCCAGGAGGACCTGGAGAAGACTGTGGAGCTGCCAGGAGGACCTGGAGAAGAATGTGGGGCTGCCAGGAGGACCTGGAGAAGACTGTGTAGCTGCCAGGAGGACCTGGAGAAGACTGTGTAGCTGCCAGGAGGACCTGGAGAAGACTGTGTAGCTGCCAGGAGGACCTGGAGAAGAATGTGGGGCTGCCAGGAGGACCTGGAGAAGACTGTGGACTTTATCCTAGTGAACGGGGTTCTGATTTAGCATGATCAAGAACCTGAATGCCAAGGAAACTGATGACAATCCACCACCAGCAAACCATTTACTCTTGATTAACTACCTGAGATTTTCACCCCCTTCAGAGCAGTGATGCTGCAAACCATCTGCCAACCCTGACACAAAGGACTTCAGGTGAGCATGTTCCAGAGCTGACCATATCTCAGCATCTGTGTGCTTTTCAAAAGGGTCGAGGTTCATCCTCAAGCTCCCTGAGAAGAGAACTGGGTCCTGCAATGATAAAGAGAATAGTTATACCCAGTAATGAAGATTACAGAATGTATCCCCATCCATAAAGGTATGCAGAATTATCAATGCTTCATTAAAATGATATGAACATTATAGGATTTATCCCCATCCATAAAGGTATGCAAAATTATTAACGCTTCATTAAAATGATATGAACATTATAGGATTTATCCCCATCCATAAAGGATGCAAAATTATTAACGCTTCATTAAAATGATATGAACATTATAGGATTTATCCCCATCCATAAAGGTATGCAAAATTATTAACGCTTCATTAAAAAGATATGAACATTATAGGATTTATCCCCATCCATAAAGGTATGCAAAATTATTAACGCTTCATTAAAAAGATATGAACATTATAGGATTTATCCCCATCCATAAAGGTATGAAGAATTATTAACGCTTCATTAAAAAGATATGCTCACTTAGTAATACCTTGAGCAAGAATATTCACGAACCTATCAAGAATTTTACACTACTATAAGGTACACTCTTGCTTCTGCTTCTGTAGCAGTCTGATAGTTTTTTCTACCAGACAGGGTTGCTGGCCCTATGCTGAACCCTCCTTAGTCGCCTTTTACGATCATGCCACTGACAGAAATTATTGAGGAAAGACGCTGGCGATGGTTGGGACATGTGCTCTGAATGACTGACAACTCACTACCAAAAATAGCACTAAGACAGACACCACAGGGGAACAGAAGTAAGGGTAGACCAAAAGAGACATGGAAAAGAACAAGAGAGAGGAAGTTGAACAATAGAGGGCTCACCTGGGCAAGAGCAGAAAAAAAAGGCACAGGACAGGCATTTGTGGAAAACCCTTGCAGAAACCCCATGTGCCCTGGGCACTTAAGGTTCAAAGAGAGAGAGTTACACAATAATAAATGCCAGATCAACCTGACTTGTAAAATTATTATATTTTTATTAGTTCATCAGATTAAAAAAGACAGAAGAATGAACAAACTTTATTTTCAAAGTGTGAAGAATTAGGCACACAGGTTCATCTGACATTCTGCCCTTAATTGTGCAACTTTCATTCTAAACCAAACATTTCATTTAGTATAAATAGTTCTCAGTGCTCTGTATATCTAGAACTTTTTCAGCACAAGTACTGAATTCATCAAATGTTAGTTCCTATATATCAAAGCATTATGAAAAAAAAAAAAAACACTGACTACACCGAAACTGTATCACTTGACCAGATCTCATTTTGTTTTGTCTTGTTTTTTGTCTCCCTGGAACTTAGAGCTGGTGTTTTGTTTTTTTTTTTGCAGCCGATGCCGTGAAGGTGTTGAGGTAAAGCAGTGTGCCGGTTTGGCAGCCATTTCTTTCAGTCCGTGAGTGCAGCTGAAAAGCAGGGGGGGGGGGGGGGGGGTGTGTGCATTACTTCTTTAGCAGACTCCGCTGCCATGGGGACTATGGCAATCCTTGTCCCATTACCCAGGCTAGGTTACCAACAGAGAGGTGGATCACGATCTTTGTCAACTATGGTCTGCCAACTCTGATGATAGCATGTCAGGAGTGGGGCACTAGTTACCATATCAGGCAGCATCTTTAACTCCCTTCCTTCAAAATTTGACCAGATAATGACAGTATGACAATAAGAAGACAAGCAAGCGTATTCTGCAACAACAATGAAGCCCATTGAATACTGTCTAATGAAAGAACTGCTACTGCTCTACCAGGACATACCCACAGATTTACCTGAGGTATGATGGTAAGACCCACAGACTTACCTGAGGTATGATGGTAAGCTTAGATCTGAGATCATGAAGCCCAATTTTAGAAACATTGACACCATCAATAGTGATGCTGCCTTCTGCTGCCTCAATTATGCGGAACAAAGCCATTGTCAAGGAGGATTTACCAGCTCCTGTACGACCAACAATGCCAACCTGTAACAGAAGTATATCACATGAGCGGATGAAATTACAAACACTTAAAACTGTAACAAACCATACAGTAATACTGCATGTACAAAATTCCACTCCTGATACTTTGAACTGTTAATAGTTTTATACCATACATGGACTTAACGTAAATTCTTAATCTAATACTTTTACTGTTATTTTATCTCCGTGGATGATCATATTCTTAACAGATGATGCTATGGAGATGATGGAACACAGGCATCATGTTGGATTCTGAGTGGATTGTGGTGGCTTGCTTCAAGACCCACAATGGACTCAAAAAGCAAACTTCTTGGCAGGCTCCACCAACATGAGGACCACACTGAGTTTCCTACTGTAAGCACCAGTAAAGTGGTGGAGCACAGTCTTGCTCTGCTTTTGTACACAGACCCTGATAGCTATATCAAGTGGAGCACAACAGGCTGAAGAAAAAGAGATCGACCACGTGAAAATCTAATGAGGGCACTGTTATGAGAGGAGAGGCGAAATTCTTACATCCTTCCTGTGCCGTTAAACGTCACATATGGCTCGCATAGTTGTTTGCCAAGTTTTCCTGTTTTCAGCGAGTTTTTCAACTTCATCAAGGGATGTTATGCTCACTAAACTGGCTTCTCTTAACAATGTCCTCTTTAGAGTTTCATGTGGTCGACCTCTTTTTCTTTGGCCTGTTGTGCTCCACTTGACAGCTTGTTTTGGTATTCTCTGATTGTTTCTTCTCATCACATGGCCTACATATGTCCATCTTCTTTTTTCTGATCACCCATGAGACAGGTTGTTGTTTGCTCATCTGTCTTATCTCTGTGTTGTTCTTAAATTCATTCCACTTTATACCAAGTATTTTCCTGAGGCATTTGTTTTCAAAAGAGTCTAATTTTTTTGTCTATTTCTTTAGTTGTTTTCCAGCTTTCACATGCATAAATGAGGGTGGATATCACATTTGAATTGAATAATCTTAACTCGGTTTTTATGAAATCCATATATTCTCAAGATTTTTGAAGGATGATGCTGCTTTTGCAATTCTAACTTCCCTCCTGGTGTCACCATCCTGGTCTATGTAGCTGCCAAGGTATGCAAATTGGTTTACTTCATCAACAGCTGTTCTTTCTACGTATATTTTTCTGTCTTGATTAATGAGAAATTTCATAATTTTTGTTTTGCCTTTGTTAATTTCAAGACCTATTTTACTAGCCAAAGAAGTTGTAACCAAGGCCAAATTAGGAGGCATAAAATCCCTTGATGAGATTGAAAAGCTCACCAAAAACAGGAAAACTTGGCAAACTATCATACCCTGTGTGACGTTTAATGGCATGGGAAGGATGTAAGAAATAAAGGGTCATTACCATTATGTATTTTACTTAAGCAGTCACTAACATTATCACAAAAATAAATGCAAGAACAGAAACATGAAATATTTAGCTAACGTACTTTCTCTCCTGCCTGAATAGTACAGTTCAGCCCCTTGAGCACAAGGTCAAGGCCTTCTCTGTATCGCACCTTGTAGTCTCTGAATTCAACCACACCTTTTTCAGGCCACTCTGGTTTGGGCCGGTTGCTTTCTACAACCCATTCAGCCTAGGTCACAGATTAGACAAATTTCAATAAAATCAGATACAAAACTGATGTCTGTGAGACACGTAAGCAGGTACATAAGCCTTCCTGCATCAAATTTTCTGAAAACCATCAAAAAAAAAAGGGAACAGACAGGATCATACTGATTATAAAATAATGACACAAAAAACTATTACCAGATTAAGAAAATAAAGTAAAACAAAAAAAAAACAAACAAACAAACAAAGTTCATTATAGCTGCAGCTTTAAAATTTTTCAGAAAGTAATTATTTATTTCTTTTTTAAATTATCCTTCACATTTAGAAAATGATCAAACTATGAAATCAAGCAATTATTTAGAGTGACGGAGAAGAAAGCACACTGCTGTTTAAAACCTTCATGTGTAGCTTTGAGTCTTTGCATCTAACACTGTATTTAGATACAACAGCAGAGACACTGAGAAGAATAGTGGGTTAGTGGCCTTGTTTTAGTTCTTAAAACAGACTAAAGAAGCAGGCTCCTAGCACATACCAGCACCATAGGCAATAGTTCAGCTGTTGTCCCCATGAACCAGAACTGTTTCTAGTAGCAGCTGCTGTCCCCCATGAACCAGAACTGTTTCTAGTAGCAGCTGCTGTCCCCCATGAACCAGAACTGTTTCTAGTAGCAGCTGCTGTCCCCCATGAACCAGAACTGTTTCTAGTAGCAGCTGCTGTCCCCCATGAACCAGAACTGTTTCTAGTAGCAGCTGCTGTCCCCCATGAACCAGAACTGTTTCTAGTAGCAGCTGCTGTCCCCCATGAACCAGAACTGTTTCTAGTAGCAGCTGCTGTCCCCCATGAACCAGAACTGTTTCTAGTAGCAGCTGCTGTCCCCCATGAACCAGAACTGTTTCTAGTAGCAGCTGCTGTCCCCCATGAACCAGAACTGTTTCTAGTAGCGCTGCTGTCCCCCATGAACCAGAACTGTTTCTAGTAGCAGCTGCTGTCCCCCATGAACCAGAACTGTTTCTAGTAGCAGCTGCTGTCCCCCATGAACCAGAACTGTTTCTAGTAGCAGCTGCTGTCCCCCATGAACCAGAACTGTTTCTAGTAGCAGCTGCTGTCCCCTATGAACCAGAACTGTTTCTAGTAGCAGCTGCTGTCCCCCATGAACCAGAACTGTTTCTAGCAGCAGCTGCTGTCCCCCATGAACCAGAACTGTTTCTAGTAGCAGCTGCTGTCCCCCATGAACCAGAACTGTTTCTATTAGCAGTTGCTGTCCCCATGAATCAGAACTGTTTCTAGAAGCAGTACAAAGAGATAAGATGGGAATCCTTGACCAATTCTTGTAAGCTGGGTCTGATAAACCTTTCTAGGACTGGCCATTACTGTCTACTCGTACCCACACTCAGCCAGTAAGAGATGATAAGATAGTGGTTCTTCATCTGCAGTCCATGGAAGGATTTATGTGGCTCCATGGATCAGCAAATGGAGTGCCTCGATTAAAAAAAAAATCTTTCTATCATCTGGGTACCATTTATTGATTTACTTTTAATGAGAAGTCTACAGCAGTTCTCAGACTGGTAAGGGAGTCCACGGCCAAAAAAAAAAAAAAAGGTTAAGAACCACTATACACATTTCAAGATGACAAAATGGAAAATCTGTGGCAGAAATTTCCATACCTCTGTTTTAATCTCTGTGTACTCTTTGAGCCTTTCTACAGACACAATGTTGGCTTCCAGGTCACAGGTCATTCTTACCATCCAGTTCAAAGTTTGGGTCACCTGTAATGTAACAGGTCAGTATGTGGTGGACGGCAAAAAATTTGTTCCCAATGTCACAAGTTAGGAAGGCTAGCTCATATTAATTACATTAACATATTATATTACACATAAAAAAATGACATCTTATATGACCTCAGGGACAAGCCTATACCATGACAAATTCCTAGTTCACAAATCTGAACAAGGACAATGGAAGCTTTTTGTTGACCTGAAATTAAATTCTGAAATGTGACTATACTAGTTTGTGATGCATAGATCTGCATATGATATTCAAAGCCAGAAATTCTCACAACTACATTCTGTTCAGTATTTTAATTTTTGGCATAGATCCCACATTCTCCCAATGGCAAATATAAAGTATGTCAGACACAAAAATCAGCTACTATATCATAGAAAACTTTGTGACTCCCAATAACAACAAAATGCATAAATCCAGAAAAAGACAACCGTAAGCGTTTTTCATTTAAAAAAAAAAAAAAAAACTAACAAAGATATGGCAGCTTAGCCAAAGCCGAGAATTTAAATTCTCAAAATTCATCTTTAATTTTAAGCATTATCTGTACTTGGTTTTAAAAACTTTCAAAGAACAAGAAATGAAGAAGTTTAAGCAGCAAAGAAAATGTAGAACATGTGGACTTCACAACGGAAATTTTAAAAAAAAAAAAAGAAAAAAGTATTTATTAAACCAGGAATTTTTAATGCAGACTGTGGCAGAAATGAATTACAAATGTTCTCAAGTTATATCACTTACATTCATGGCATAAGTAATGGACAGACCAACGATGCCAGGACTGATGTGGTGTCGAGCAATCACGGCAAACAGAGATGCGAAGAAAATGATGAGGTTTCCAACAATCTCCAGACGAATGGCCAGCCATCTGAAAAAAAAAAAAGACTCATTCATTTACAGAACATATTTTTTCATATTATTTAAAATTAGAATTTCTTTACTTTGATAACTCATCAATTTCAAGACAAAGTAAATTTCAAGACAAAGTAAATTATTAACTCTTTCTGTGCCACACGAAGAAACACAGACGTGTAGTGGAGTGCCAGAATAAAAGCGCGGGTCTTAGTCTGTAAGTGGGTATAGTTATAAAATGGAATGGAAAACAGTATTTCCATGTATTTCCGTATACTTATTATGTTTCAAAGTATAACTAAATGAATGAAAATTTCATAAATGCAGAGTTTTTTAGGAAAAAAGAAGTAATGTGATGTTTTTAGACAATGATTGTGCCCAGCTCACCATCGGCTAGGTCTAGATATGCACACTACCATCTGAGATGTCTAGATCTACTTGTCGATCTCGTATTGTGATTCTGTTTTGCATTCTCGCTAAATTAATGTCTGAAATAACCTCCTAACTACTTCTCCAGTCATCTAAATATGTCTAGATCTACTTTGGATACATTCAAGAGCAGCGGGGTGGTCACAGGCCATGTCCATACCCCTATCTACATCGTCAAAAATTGAAAAATTTCCATGTTTCTCATCCTTTTTCTCGCTCGGCATCGCTCGTATCTAAGGACTCTTTCACCATTTTGAAAAGTGTCACCAGAAACGCAGACAAAATATGTACAATCTAAATGTTACACCGGTTGTTTTATTGAAACAAACCAAGCGTCAAAAAAATTGACGCCTGGTAAGCAACGGGGGTACAGGAAGCGTAAAAAAATTGACGCCTGGCACAGAAAGAGTTAATGACAGTGTTACTGAATTCTAAATGCACAACTCTGGGTTTACAAGGACATTTCTTTCTCAAAAACATACTCGCAAAGATCAGCTGTAATGAATTCTGAATACAAAGCTATGGCTTTAAAAATACGTATTGTTATGAACATACAATAAAATTAATGAAGGTTTGTTCCCATATGAGTTCTGAATACAATCTAAGTTTATTAAGATCTATTTTTTTTTCTGAAAACACATAAGAGTAATAAAGACTTGTTTCTATGAGTTCTGAATTCTCAGTTTATATAAAATCATCAGACCACTCAGAAATCATGACCAGATGAACAGAAGAATTTGCTCTAAATTTACTCTAAAACTGTACTGGAAAAAAAAAAATAACCACCTACCTGTTAGATACGATGCTGGGGTAATAGGAAATCTGATTGAGGTCCACTTTATTCTGAGAATCATGAATAAAACGAGCCTCTTGACCAAATGCCCTGATGGTAGTGGCTCCGGTAATGGTCTCACCAAAGTGGGAATATATAGGTGAGCGGCTGACAGACTCGAGACGTTTCAGCTGACGAGATGTAGCCACATAGAACCTCTGCGAATTAAATAGAGTTTATTAATTTATTTAAACATTCAGTTTTTCCTTAATAATTATTCTACACCTTATCATAAACCTACCACTTCAGAATATTTAAAATGAATCTTGCCATACTGCATAAAACTACTAGTAACAATACATAAAACATGAAAGAAAATAGCACTCTCTTGTACCTGACTTTTTAAACTCATAATTCAAATGTGACATCTGGGCAACAACGATAAATTAGCATCAATAATGCTATCCTACAATGCTGCATTAACCACTTAACAAATATTACTACTACTTGGCTACAACACTGACTACTTTTCTACAACAACAGTGATTGCGTACTAGGAATTTTTGCACCTCATACTTTCCCTTGCATGAAGTACTTTCCAAAATATCAGTTTTCTCAAAGCAACTTCTGGCACTTTATAGTTCTCTTTAAATGTAAAATTAAACACACTTTACAAACATCTGAGAAAAAAGTAAATGTTTGTGTGAATGTTTTTTTTTTAAATCTTATTTGCGATGTGATTTAATCTTTGCAAAATATTCACATGCTGAACCAAAGCCAAAACTGATGGATTCTCTTCCATACACATTTAGCACCATCAGTGTAATGGCTCAATTATCTTCCAAATGATTTTGATGGTTACTTTTTTCTAAATTTTCAACAATATGAACCAGCTACGGTAATTGACAACCTCCGAAAGTTTTAATTTTTCTCTTTTTTTTTTTTTTTTTAATCAGTAATTTACTGGTAATTGCTGGTTAATGTGATAATAGAACACTGAAGTAACAGCTTAAAACTGTTAATTCTTTCAACATAATTTTATAACATTTTTACATTTACTGTATAAATCTAATTATTTTTTTTAACGAAAAAAGTTTATAGACAAAATAATCAAAACAAAATTTTGAAACATGGCACTCAATAAAGGAAATAAATCTTGGATATACTGGGGGAAAAAAAATGAACCTTAAAGACAGGTATTGTCTGCAAAAGGAATGCTCATACAGGAAATGATATCAGGGTTTTGGAAACATCTGTCAATACAATTTCATGTCTCAAAAAAATGTCTCTATCTGTAAACATTACAAGACTAGCTTCTCATTATTTATGCTTCTATACATCTATGTGAAGAACTTTAAAATAACAATTACAAATTATTTTTCAGCTGACTTCCAAAACCACCACTGTATTCTCAGACTCTTTCACCCCCCCCCCCCCCCCACCAAAAAAAAAAAAAAATTACTCATCCACTAATTAACACTCCATTATTCTGTAACTACCAATTTTAACTTTAAAACATCAAAATTCTGGCAAATTTTTCTATAAATAACATTTTCGAAGATTTTAAACTCTTTATCAACAAACACTACTCGCTCTTAAATACGTCTTTTACAATTTTCATAACGCTAAACAAGTAACTCTCAAACAATAACTACCCTGTTTCTTCCTCCGTCTTTCTGTTTCTTCCTCTGTCTTTCTTGCCCTTTAGCCAGATTTTCTAAAAACTCTCAGCTGATTTATTTATATGCCAACTTTCTAAGCTCTTACATTATAAGCCATTATCTAAATATCTAAAAAAAAAAAAAAACTCATAGATAAGCAAAATATACAATATTTATATGCTTGTAATTTAAGTGTGCATGTGTGTATACAGAACCTAAGAATACCGTAGCAAAGAAAACTACCTGTGACCCCAAAACAGTTACATCTTACATCTTTCCCATGCCATTAAATGCCTCATAGGGCTCACATTGTAGTTCACCATATTTTTCTGTTTCCGGCGAGTTTTTCAACCTCATCAAGGTATCCTATGTCCATTAATTTAGCCTCTCTCAACAATGTTCTCTTCAGAGTTTCACATGGTCGACCTCTTCTTCTGTCCTGTTGTGTCTTATTTGATAGCCTTTTTTGGGATTCTCTATCGTTTCTTCTCAGCACATGGCCGACAGATGTCCATCTTTTTTTTTTTTATCGCTAATGAGACCGGTTGTTGCGTGCTCATCTTCCTTATCTCTGCACTGGTCTTGAATTTGTTCCACTGCATACAGGGTATTTTCCTTTGATAATTATTTTCAAACAATCTGTTTTCTATTTCTTCAGTTGTTTTCCAACTTCCATATGCATTAATTAGGATGGATATTACATCTGAGTTGAATAATCTTAACTTTGTTTTCATGCTTATAACTTTTAAGTGCCATATTTTCTCAAGATTATTAAAAAGCAGTGATGCCTTTTCTGTTCTAACACCGCCTGGTTACACCACAGTTACATCACCTGGCTATAATTAACTCTTTGGGTATTTGGACACGCGTCCTGCGTGGTTGTATCCCTATTACGAAATACTTATAGACGCGAGGCGCGATGATGGTTTGTAGCTCTCTAATTTTGAAAATAATCAAAGTATCTTAAAACCAGCAGTTGACTTCCTTCCGGAATTCAGTTGTCCACATTAAGTGCGTGGTTTGAGCAGAAAACAGAGCGATTCTTTGTTCATTTAAAGCGAGTTTTTCAAAGTTTATCGTCGCTAGGCCTTTGTTTATCAACAAATATGGCTTCCAGTGCTAGTTTATTTCGTCCAGAGCAGCATATTTCTGCATTACAAGCTCAGAATTTAATTTAAAATTGTCTAGACTGTGGTGTAGAGAATGTAGTAGTAGAAATTGTGAATTTTCGGCACACGTGGCACTGATTGAAAGGATCTTTTGTTTTTTTTTTTGGTCCAGCAGCAAAATGTGTTAGAAGGGTACCTGGTGATACTACTTCTCAGCTTTTTGCTAGTACTAGCTGTAATATCACAATAAGTAATGCTGGAGATTATGTAATTAAAAAAATTAAATGTTGTAGAATGCTTCAAATTTAAAAAAAACAAAAAACAAAACACAATGGCCTGTTTTCTGGTAAATATTAGTCAACGACCGCCCACTTGTTTTCATGTAAATATTACCTACCCACTTGGTGTTTTTAGTTTGCTGTGAATGCATAACTACTGCATATTTTCATGTAAATTTTGGAAGATATGTTAAAGAACAGGTGTTTGTGTACATTTTTATTCGTTATGGAATTATATAACCAACTACAGTGGATTAACTTGATGGGTAACTGACAAAAAATTTATTTTATTACTTCATTTTCCATTCTTTCTTCTCAGTTCTTAGCTCTTTTTTTTTGTTGTATACTAACAAAATGTTAAAAATTTTATTTGAAAAACAAAATGCATTTCTTCTTCTTCAAAATAAGGTAGAATACTTCATACTACAGATCAGATTATGCCTTTGTCATTATTTTAAATGTGACAACCATCCCATTCCACATTGTGAAATTTACCCCCCTTGGTCTTTTGAGGGAAACACCCCCAGTATACAAAGAGTTAAAAAATTAAATGACTGCTTATATTTTGCTGGTGCTGGATGGTGTAGTGGTTAGTGTACTTGCTTGTCATTCAGAAGGTCCTTGGTTCAATTTTGAACTCTGGTAGGACTTTTTTGGACTGACCAGCACTGGGGCCAACTCAGCCTCAAAATAATAGTACCTGGGGTTTCCCTAGGAAAACAGGCAGCAAGGACAGTTACTGGCATCTTTACCTCAACTCAGCCTCAAAACAATAGTATATGGGGTTTCCCTAGGAAAACAGGCAGCAAGGACAGCTACTGGCATCTTTACCTCAACTAAGCCTCAAAATAATAGTATATGGGGTTTCCCTAGGAAAACAGGCAGCAAGGACAGCTACTGGCATCTTTACCTCAACTCAGCCTCAAAATAATAGTATATGGGGTTTCCCTAGGAAAACAGGCAGCAAGGACAGCTACTGGCATCTTTACCTCAACTAAGCCTCAAAATAATAGTATATGGGGTTTCCCTAGGAAAACAGGCAGCAAGGACAGCTACTGGCATCTTTACCTCAACTCAGCCTCAAAATAATAGTATATGGGGTTTCCCTAGGAAAACAGGCAGCAAGGACAGCTACTGGCATCTTTACCTCAACTAAGCCTCAAAATAATAGTACAAGGGGTTTCCCTAGGAAAACAGGCAGCAAGGACAGCTACTGGCATCTTTACCTCAACTGCTGTAGTGGCCTAGAAATGTGAAGGTACTAACACTTCACTACGGCACACAAATGCTATGGGACATTGTTTTTTTTTTATATGGTGGATGTTTTGAATTAATATCTTTGCTCTTGTTATTTTTCTACAAATCTTAATCAGTTTGAATGTGTGCAGGTCAGTGCACTTCATCTGGTGTTGAGCAAACAATCAGCTTAAGTCATAACAGCTTTATAACCTATTTTTTTTTCTCTCCATGTACAGAAGTAAGCGCTCTGGTATCTTTGCTTATAAGTGCATCTGATTCATTCATTCATTCATTTGCATGTCCCTTGTGGAACTTTGCCTCCCAAACAGCTCTCCTGTAGGCCACTCGGTTGTGAGCAAGATGGCCTGCTGCTGATGCATCCATTTGCAGGTCATCAACGATGTCTTGCAGCCATCTTCGCCTTGGTCTTCCTCTTTTTCCATTATGTACCCTTCCAAGACGGTTTTCTCTGGATTATCATGACGTTTAATGTGTCCAAAATATTTAAGTTTTCTCTGTTTAATACTCTTCACTAACCAGCCTTCTTCAATATTAAGTTCTTGTAGTATGGATATATATAAGTGCATCTGATATAGAGGGTTAATATGTGCTAATGACTGATGTTGATAAGTGTCATTTGTTAGTGACCGAGATTAATAAGTGTATGTGATATAGAGATTAACAAGTGTTGGTAACTGAGGTTAGTAAAGGACTGATAAATATTTTGGACAATGAGCTACATCTGCTCATTAGGTTTTTACTGAAGCATCAAGTATTAGAAAAGAAGACCGGAAAACCCAAGACTAATGTGACATGAAATCACTGTCTAAGCTGTCAGAAATGGCAGCTGATGGTAAACCTGAATACAGACATTATTCAACTGCATAGTGAAACAATTGTTATCACTAATTACAATCTAATATTTTCTTTCTTTATTCATGATATCTGCTTCAAGGAGAGACTCAGTAGTACAAAAAATGTTAGATCAGTGAAGATCTGTATTTTTGTTTGTTTGTTTGTTGCTACTTTTCTTTCACAAGCTGTGTCAAACAATATAATTCTTCAGCATTACTGTATGATCTTAATATTGGTCTAGGCATTTATAGTAAAATAGAAACTGAATACTGTGAGTTCAATAACTAGAATTCATTTTCTATTTTTTTTTTAAAATAGAGTAATAACCTTTGGAAAATGCTTGCCTCATGATAGTGATGATGATGACAGCTTTTATCATGTATCAGGGCAAGCAGACAAAAAAAAAAAAAGACTGGATGATGTCCTCCCCCCTCCCAACTGGCAGCAACAATTCTCACCATGTACCATCACCATGTCAATCTTTACTTCAGTCACCAAGCTATCGTGACACTGGAAGCAATTTAGGCAAAAGGTCTTGAGCAGCCTCAGATCACTATGTCTGGCACCAAGATCAGATGCCACTTTAAACAAATCACCAATAATGAGCCATATAACAAACATCACTGAATGATAACCAGCCCAATAATTTACAACTAAAAGGACTCAGAACCAACAAAGCAAAAAAAAAAAAAAGCAACACAACAATATAACAATCAAGCAAGCAGGGCACTTCTCTGTTGACCAGATCAGCAAGTCCAGTCAATTTCCAAATGTAAAATGGGAGGTAAGCTAGCAATCTGCAAGAAAACCAAGGTGAAGGACAGCAGCTGGTAACTGGGTTGCAGCTGAGGCATGAAGTATTAAAAATACAATTCTCTGATTACATATTGTGCAACATGGAGCAGACAAAAAAGTGTTAAATTAATTATAGTACAGAAGCAGGTGCAGACAACTCCAACAGTTCCATGACTGTACTTGCTGTTGAGTATAAACATTAGTAGAAGCTGTAAAATGTCTACAGGAAGATGCATCACACGCTGAAATAATAAACATCAAAGTAATTATGACAACAGATAGTGTATGTCTAACAATGTGACTAGTTTATAAATGCTGGAGAGACTGCAATAAGCTTCCTGGTGGTTAGGTTCACAACTAAGGCACAAAAGATTAAGCACTTTGTGCAAAACTGTAGTAGCAACATAACTGCTTTCATGCTACGCAACAATATATAATGTTAAATAAGAAAAACAAAAAAAGAAGAAGAAA
Organism: Achatina immaculata; assembly: GCA_009760885.1. NCBI lineage: Eukaryota > Metazoa > Mollusca > Gastropoda > Stylommatophora > Achatinidae > Lissachatina > Lissachatina immaculata. The sequence continues at coordinate 20,796,339 of CM019697.1, read as the reverse complement.
AGGTAACAATAGCACCAAGAAAAAAATATTAACACTGAAAGATTGACAAAACAGTCTGATAGTGTGTATGGTGCAATTTTAGACAAAAGGTTAAAAAAAAGAAGAAGGAGAAGAGATAAATGGCAATAGAGCAAAGTGAGAAGAGCAGATTATGTCCCATGTGGGATAGCACTGGTGATCATGCTTCTCTATGTTGTGCGGCCCTTGGTGTTTCTGAAGAGCAGAAAGTAATGAAAAACAGAAACAAACCAATATTTTGGCAGAATGCCTTCATAAAGGATAAGTGGAATTAAGGTTACAAAAGAAAAATCTCCTGCTTTTAATGTAGACTCTGAAAGATACATGACTTGTTTTTTACTGTGTGTATAAAAACAAAAACAAAAACAAAAAACTGAACCATGCACATTCATCTGACATTAGTCAGCTAGCACACTTTTACTGCAGTCACTATCACATTCATCCCACAAATGTAGAAAACTAAATAATCTGTACCTCTCCTACACTTAAACCTGTCTCATAAAGGTGTTAAATAATCCAGATTATAGCTATTATGAACTATATTAATTCAATCAAGAAACATCATCCCACCAATTTAAAAAAAAAGCATGCATTGAACAGCTGAGACATAAAATGATAAAACTGACAGACTACACATAAAAACATATTTTGAACAAGTTTTTTTTTTCCCACTGTTCATCTAGGATATATTTGTTCTGAGACAAATAAAATAACACTGGGTTTTCTCTCCATTTTTTTTCCCTCACTAAAACACTTCTGTAAACTGAATATCAGCTCTCTACTGGTTGGACTGACTTTGACATAATATCCTACTTTTGCTTCCGGCACTAACAGATGAGTGTACAGCATAATCAACTATGCCTCACACTGCATGTAAATATTCTACTTTTTTTCAGGGGCACCCCATAATACATGTGCCAAACATCTGTTTTCACACTAGGATTGACTGAGGGCATTATTAATATATCTTCAGTCTAAGACACAAACACATCTGTTCCTTACTGACTGTACTATTTCATTCACCAGCGTTAATAATTTCAGCATGTAAAAATTAACAATACTTCTATGTTTTTTAATGTTATCAAAGAAAATCAAGGATCATAACAAATAAAAGGGCTATATTATCTTGATTTTTGACAAACTATCTTAAAAGAAAGCAAAAAAAAAATGCTCATAACCGCCTTTCTGAAACATATTTATAAAAAAAAAAAAAAAAGAAACAGTAAACTGTGGGCCAAGCAACAACATTAAAATTATCATCAGCTTTTTTAAACAAGTGATTCCTTTATGCAAGTCCTAGTGTGTGCAACATGAAGAATTTCACAGCTGAAATATCTACTTCATAATACAAATATCTAAATGCTTATTTTATCTGCTGCAAATCTAGAAACAAGCATCCTATTAACCAATGAAAAAATGTAATGAATAGAGGATGAAGGATAAAACATTGCACTGAAGCCCCATGCAAGAAATAAGGCAAAATTAAATAAGGCAAAATCAAATAAGTAAGTAATCTTCATTGCTCCAAATTTCACATTTTATGATGCACACATCAAATTTTTGTTCTGTGTACATCAAATAATTAGGAAGAAAATAAAACAAAACAAAAAACAGCACATAATGTGTTTGAGTCTTTTACTTAAGTATGTAGAAGATCTGCTGAAAAATGACTCGTGTTGGAGATCTCTCTCTTGAAAACCAAAGTTCCACTGTCTAAATTTTATTTCATAAGCTCATGCCATTTTCATGTTTTATAAGATCTGTATATGACTGCAGCATACATTTCTTTATTGCTGTATGCATTTTTATACAGTCTCATGACAATTTATGAAGAATGAAGTATGGTACAAACTTAAAATAGTTTGGGAACCACTGTTCTTGAATTTTTGTTTTGTTTTTTTTTTCCCCATTCAATTTTTTAAACTCTGTTTAATGGTTTTGTACTGGTTAAATATCACAGGTTAGCCCATAATTATTACTTAAATTTCTGCCGTTTAAAAATCACAAGCCAGGCAATATTGCTTAGTTTTATCTGTTTAAACATCAAAGACTGGTCTTTAAATTTCAAAGCAGGACTTTTTAGGCGATGACTGTATGGCACCAGGTTGTTTTATTCCAGGACTTTTCTACACTAGGACGTTTTGGCTCGGATCTTATATTCATTTAATTCTTTTTTTAAAATTTATTTATTTATGTTTGATACTGTTTACTCAGTTTTATATTTCAAAATCTGGATTAAATAGTTTTATTATATTTCTGTTATTAGAAATATAGCCACTTCACTAAAAAGATGTACACAATCCCTGATGGAACTTTTTGTCAAGAGCCTTTTCTTTTTTTAGCCTGATTTTAGCTTATTGTAGTGACTTTATTCTGCTGATTTCTTTACACCTTGTTACCAAATAAAGCAATAAGAATCTACGAAGTTGTTTGCATCAAGGAGGTGTGGAAAGAATCCATCCAAATTCAAAATCTACAGATTACACACAAGCAGCCATTGTCTCTGCCAGGTAAGCATTTCCACAAGCATAGATTCATGGCTGTTTTGGTTTTTTGTTTCACTTAATGAGAAACATTAAGAAACAATTTGGAGAATTTAACCTGACAACAACCTACAAACACTAACACTGAACTTGCACTGGCAGCCAGATGTGTTGCAGCCTTGGCTTTTGTGCCAATAAAATCTTCAAGTGATGCTGCTGAAGAGATTGAGGAACATCTTCCACAAGATCTTGTTCTATTTCTAAACTTATTTTAAGATGTTTATGTTGGGAGATAAAATCAGCAGAACAAGAGCTGAGATATGGAATCTATGAGCGAGTTTTGAACGACCAAAAACGAATGAATAGTTCTGTCAAAGCAGTCCATATAAAACTGCAGGCAGGGCTTGATATGATCATCCTTCCGTTTAGAGGCTTCTAGATGAACTAAAAATTGATCAGAAAAAAACAGAGACTCTATTTACAAGCAGTTTACATAAAGTCAAGCCCTCACCACACAACAGAAAAAATTATCTTGGCGGAGGACAGAATCAAGAAAAATGTTTCACGTTTTGACAACAAAACTAACAAAACTATCTTTAAATACCTGAAAGGGAAAGCACACAACTTTTTAATGGATTGGCTGTAAATCTCCAAGATAAGGAATATGTATAATAAAGTGGTTTACTGTAGTTGTTATCGCACTGATTTAAATTAAATATTTTTTAAATCAGGATGTAAAAGTCATGATCACTCTCTATTAGACAATTATGAAATATAAGTGATGATACATGTGTTAAGAAAGAAATGATGATACATGTGTTAAAAAAAAATAATTATATAGTTAAACAGTTATAATTACTGAAATGTTAGTACAGGCTGGTGCCAAAAAGTCATGTACCACATAAATACTGGTGTTTTCAACTTTTTTTAAATATCACAGGTCAGATCATAAATATTGCTTAGTTTTCTGTCATTTAAATATCATGCGCATAAATATTGCTTAGTTTTCTGTCATTTAAATATCATGCACATAAATATTGCTTAGTTTTCTGTCATTTAAATTTCATACACATAAATATTGCTCAGTTTTCTGTGGCTTAAATTTCATACACATAAATATTGCTTAGTTTTCTACCATTTAAATCTCATACACATAAATACTGCCTATTTTTCTGTTGTTTAAATCTCATACAAATATTGCTTAGTTTTCTGTTGTTTAAACATACACATAAATATTGCTTAGTTTTCTGTCGTTTAAATATCATACACATTAATACTCCTTTGAATCTCCTTTTTCAATGAGTGGTCTTCCATGCTCTTGATTTGTATGTATTTTATTACTCGGACATCTATGTTCAAGTTTTCATGCTTGGTATGCTCAATATTCCTAATCCCAATATCCCTGCAAACTCAGTAAAAATTTATTAAAGATGAAAAAAAAAAATCATCAGTTTTTAAAAGGAACAATATGTTCTAATATCAGCCAGGTTCTGAATTTTTTTTAGCAACACATTTTTCAGATCAGACTAGAAAAACAGTTATCACATGACAGAAATTCACAATGGAGGCTCCCATGTGCACACATGGGACAAACATGAAGCTCTACGAGAGAGCAATTCAGGTCTGCAGAAACCAGAAACTACAACTGTAAAATGTCCACTAATTTCACAATTTATTTTGAAAAATGACCTGGTTAAAAAGTCCAATGGAATTGATGCTAAAAAACCATCTGTTGCGAAGAGCAGACAAACCCTGATTATCTACGATAGTTTGATGTTAATGAGGAAGGAAGCATACCTGTACAAAGTAGTAGAAAATCAGCAGTGGCACAATAACTGCAAGGAACATCGGCGTGGAGATTGAGATGACCAGCAAAGTGGAGGCCGTCTGAAACAGGCAGTTTAAAAACATGCCCACAAGCATGGGGACCATGACGTCCAGTGTGTCCAGATCTTTGCTGAAGCGGTTCACTATACGTCCACTTGGGGTGGTGTCGAAGAAGCTCATAGGACTTTTAATTACGTTGGCCAGAACTCCTGTGTGTAGAACTCTAGAGGCTTGGATAGCACCAAGTAATCTCATCAGTGAAGTTATGAAAATAACGATGCCTAGAAGCACACAGAACAAAGCGAATGGTTGCAAGTGGGATAGAATTATTATTATGAGAACAAAATGTTAACTATATAACTCCTCTGTAAGGCATTAACTCCAATTCTTTTGTATTTTGTAGTTAATGAGAAACAGCTACAAAAATGTCTGTGCTCACAACTTTTTTTTTTTTTAAATGCACCAATCTCCTCATAATGAAAATCAGGTTAATGAATTTTCTAACTACTGATCCACACATACACTTTTTTTAATTTGGAGTTTCACAATGACAGTATACATATGCTGCATACCATACTAATAGTATGCAAATGAATGCTGACTTAAAGCCATATATCATATGCAATTCTCTTATTATATTTCAAATGAAATGAAAAGAAAGAGTCTTTACAAAAACTGTCATAGAATAAATTTTATAATTCAACAAAACTTCCACAATTTTATGTAAAGTTTTATTTTCCTCTCTTTTCCTGTCATTCTTGAAAGTTTCATAGTACATGTTACAAAATATTTATATTTTGGCCAGCTGAGCCAAAATGATCTAAATCATTACTTTGAAGGTACTTTAATTTTAATGTTTTAAATGTTTTAGAGAAGAACTGAAAGGCTTATCTAGCATATTCCATTTTAATCTGAATTTTTTTTTTTTAAATCTTCACCATGGTTTTCATTAGCATAACAGCACCCACCCTGCATGATTCCCAGAGCTCCGTAGACACCTAGTCTCATGTTTCTGTGGTCTTCATCAGCAGTGATGTTTGGGTTGCGAGCATCGTTACTCCACTGACTGAGCCAGATGTTAGAGTAGATACCAATGGCATTGTACAGAATGCTGAATACTATGACAGCAGTGCTTATCAGGATGCCCACAGCCCGGATGTAGGCCATGTATACATTTAGCTTAACCTGCAGATATGTAAGAATGTACATGTGACACGTGCTCATGTGATGGGTGATAGATCATACATGTGTTTGTGCACAGGTTGATAGATGATACATGAGTCTGCGTGGAAGATAGATCATACATGTGTCTGTGCAGTGGAAGATTGATGATACATGTGTTCATTCATTAAGAAATGACAAAAATCATATGTGCATTGAATTTCACCTGTAGGTAAGATTTTACACGTACATGTACTGTGATAGTGACAATTCTGACCTCTGTATCACAATTCAGATCTCTATATCACACTTCCATCACTAGATCTTGCCTTTCCTCCAATCTCCTTAGAACTTCAGGAAGTTCTTGCTTTGGCAGCCAATGTGATTATGACATTAAACCACTGGCATTATTTCTGACAGGGGTTGACTGTAATGTCTTAAGTGAGGACTCAAAGTGTATCCAAGAAGACTCCACCACCAAGAGTCCTACTGTGTGCCCTATTCCCATTAGCTACTGTGTGGCCTATTCCCACTAGCTACTATGTGGCCTATTCCCACTAGCTACTATGTGGCCTATTCCTACTAGCTACAGCATCCCCTATTCCCACTAGCTACTATGTGGCCTATTCCCACTAGCTAGTGTGTGGCCTATTCCCACTAGCTACTATGTGGCCTATTCCCACTTACTACAGCGTGCCCTATTCCCACTAGCTACGGCATGCCCTATTCCCACTAGCTACTCTGTGCCTTATTCCCACTAGCTACTCTGTGGCCTATTCCCACTAGCTACAGCGGGCCCTATTCCCACTAGCTATTGTGTGCCCTATTCCCACTAGCTACTCTGTGCCCTATTCCCACTAGCTACTCTGTGCCCTATTCCCACTAGCTACTGTGTGTCCTATTCCAACTAGCTACTGTGTGCCCTATTCCCACTAGCTACAGCATGCCCTATATAACACTAGCTAAAGCGTGCCATATTCCTACTAGCTACTGTGTGCCCTATTCCCACTAGCTACAGCATCCCCTATTCCCATTAGCTACTGTGTGCCCTATTCCCACTAGCTACAGCATGCCCTATTCTCACTAGCTACGGCATGCCCTATTCCCACTAGCTACAGCGTGCCCTATTCCCACTAGCTACAGCATGCCATATTCCCACTAACTACAGTGTGCCCTATTCCCACTAACTACAGTGTGCCCTATTCCCACTAACTACAGTGTGCCCTATTCCCACTAGCTACTCTTTGCCCTATATAACACTAGCTACTCTGTGCCCTATTTCCACTAGCTACTCTGTGCCCTATTCCCACTAGCTACTCTGTGCCCTATTCCCACTAGCTACTGTATGCCCTATTCCCACTAGCTACAGCGTGCCCTATTCCCACTAGCTACTCTGTGCCCTATTCTCACTAGCTACAGTGTGCCCTATTCCCACTAGCTACTCTGAATGAAGAAACCAGCCTGTTACTTGAGTTATGATGGAATCACAACAACATTAAGATAATATTTTCTTACAAGAAAATTGAACATCCCAGGTCTAAGTCCTCTCTTATCAGCCCAGACTGTCCCCAAATCCTCCCCTATAAATTAAATTATCATCCAGAAAGGAATTTCATCATTCTACATTCTTTTACAGTTGTGATTATTGAAACGAAGAGTTTTCTTTTGAGAAAAAAAAATTCCTCTCCTTACAGTTGAAGTTCCTCCTCTGGGAGCCATGTGTCTACATCACTGAACTAAAGCCTATCTATGTATATCCACATTAAGCAACTCTACCCTTTTACTTCATCATAATTTTTGTGACATAAAGAATTTATGCTATGATTATCAACATGTGCCATAACAAAAGAAAAAAGCCTTAGCCACACTTATCACCTCATATCATCAGGTAGTGCGGATTCTTCTCCTATTTCCCTGAAACTGTGGGCTTTGTTCTTTGCACTGATGCAGTTAAGGTGTTGGTGAACAGCATTGTATTGGACTGAGAGCAGGTTACAGCAGCTTTTTTTTTTTTTTTTGTCAGTCACTGAGTGGAACTAACAAGCATAATGCAGTACTTCTTTAGCAGATTCCACTGACATGGGGACTATGGCAATCCCTGCCCTGTTAGCCAGGCTAGGCCTGTTACTTGGGGGGGGATAACCAACAGAGAAGTGGGACATGATCTTGGCCACCTACAGCTCACCAAGTCAGACATGTTTGCTATGAGTCAGTTATTGCACATTAGACAGTGTCTTCACTCTCAGTGCTGTGGCTATGTGCTGCTTTTAACATCACCAACAAAAGCAGCTGGCAAAATACTTCATGCTTCATTGCTACATGATGTCTTTATGTAACATCGTGTACAGTGACTACATGAAACTCTCCAGTGACATGATGTGTTGTGCCTAGATGCAGTTTTCCAGCTGCATCATGTAACATAGATATTCACAGCCAGCCATTATCACCAACAGCAGTAATATTAAACTGAAAACCATCAACATGCACCATGACTAAACAACTACCACGTGTAGCAAGCCAGAGCTGCTACATGAAACAAGTCAACAAAATTACCATATAACAAAGTCATATTTACACTGTGGGTGTATATCAAAGGAGTGACATATTGAAACAACAAGGGAGTGACATAAATATCACGCTGAAAGAGTGACATGGCAAAAGAGAGAGAGTTTATGTCCGTTACAAAAAAAAATATTTCAAAACCAAAAATCAAATAAGTCATTCTATCTTTCGATCAGTGCAGTGGTCTTCTTTTATGAACTCCTTTATCACCGATATCTTAACCCTTACCCATTGGTTTATGCCATCTGTCAATTAACACAAGATAATGTTATTCCTCTGTTATGACAATATTCGAGCCACTCCACTGAAATTCATCTCCGATTTTTTTCACTTCTTTGTTATGTCACTCCTCTGAACCACTCCCGTCATCATATATGCTACATTTTATTAATTTTTATCATCGTCGAAGGTTATAAAATTATTTTCTTCAATAAATTCCCCTACCTTGCCAGTTTCCACTGCCTCTGCCTGCACCAGTTTACTCTCATCTTTCTTCAGTGGCTCCTTCTCTGCTTTATCCATGATGTCCGGCTTGGTGTACCTTCGTTTCGGTGTGGGAGATGAGTTGGCCAAAGAGGGGTTGCTGGTCTTCTCTGACTGTAAGCGCATTCGCTCACTAATAATTGATACTTGCCTGTGAAATTTTAATAGTTTTTAAAGACTTATTCCTCCAGCACGATAATTAGGTTAATATGCTGCATTAACTCTTTAGACTAAAAATCCAAATACCACACAAAAAGACCTAAAATAAACACAGCCATGATGTTTTTACTGGAAAATGACACGAGATATATATTTAGCTTACATGGTTATTTAAAACTTGAATCTTCGAAAATCGAAACAAAACCATGCAGAAGTAATTATTTTATCCATAATTTTTTTTAATCAAAACATATGAAAGATGTGTAAGCAAATGTTTTGACTGATAACGCAAAATAAACTGAAACTTGCTAAATTATTGTTCAAACTACCATTCCTATATATATATATATATATTTTTTTTTTACCTCTCCAGAATATCAGTGTTGTCCAGATTAGATTCCAGGTGACTCATAATCTCATCTCTGATACTCAGAACTAAAGGGAAAAAAAAAAGTTCATATTATCAGTTCATCATCTTTCTACTGCAGCACAAGCTCAAATTCTAATGAAAATAACTATGAAATAGATCTGCTATGAAGTATAAATGAATATCTAAAATATTAATGTCTCAAATAAGTATAATATATATATACCAATAGGCAATAAGTATGGTCAAAAAAAGGCAATATTTATATTAGAGACAAGCAATGAATATTATATAACGAAAATAATGACTGTAATGCTAAGCATTATTTCAGCCAAGTAGCCTGGACATGCAACTCCTCAGTTTTTTGGGTTTTTTTTATGAAAGAGGCAGATGGACAAAGAGGAAGATAAAAATGACAGGGGGGGGGGGGTGTAAAAGCTGCATGCAACATTAAAATAAAGCACACAAAATACAAGCAATCATAATCTGATGCCTGGTCTGTGGGCCATTCACTCCTAAGAGTCTTATTTCACCATGCATAAATATGTGTAATAAAAACTCCAAAACCTGGTCCATATCACCAATGCCAGCACACCCATAGTCTCAACTATTCTCATCATACTGATATTCTGATGTGTTAAATTCTGCTGCAGTTCCATTCATAAAAAAAAAGTATGTGCTTTTGTGTGTCAGTTACACATGTCTATAAAAATGATTTCAACTTTAATAAAATTTTTTAAACAACTCAACATCATAATTATATTTTATACATTTATACAGCTAACTTTTAAATCAAATTACTACCTTCAAATTACATCCTGACTTGATATCACAACCATAAATTAAAGTGTACAACTATTCACAAGATTACTATAGCTTTTTTATACAACATTAACGATACTCTGAGCTAATATAACACTCTTGAAATTATTACAATTGCTGTTATTTTCCCTTAAGAAATCCAAAAAAAAAAGTTTCATGGCTAGATTATTTTTTACCATTAATTATGAAAAATGCTATCAAGTTACTGTCTATTATCAACTGTTAAGAGTATTATTAGTCCAGCAATTAATGTCTTAAGACAATGTAAAACAGAACTATTCCACGGGCAATTTACTTTGTAATAGAGTGACAGATTTAAGACAAAAAATGATAAAACTTTCTAGATGAACCACAGTATAAACTCTTCAGACTTGAGAAAAAAAAAAAAAAAACTTGCCTAAAAAAAAAATGTTATTTCAATGTTATGCGATATTTTTTTTTAATCCACAACTGTGAAACTGACTTAATCCACAACTGCGAAACTATGTGACAGCTCATTACTATGTTCTACAAATGTTAAATGTATTTCAACAGAATATGACAAAATCTTCACCTCCAAATAACAGCGCAAATGTAAACACTGTGACATGCGTTCAACACCGTTTAATGATACAAAAGCAAAAATACTTAAACAAGGCAGTGGTAGAGGAAAATACGGCATCGAACAGGTTTGGGGGTGAATGAATTGATAGCAATGTGCTGAAAGCAGTGGTTCTATTTCCCATGCCATCGCTCTCCAGTTAACTCAGTTGTAAAAATGGACATTAAACACACTGTGATGATGAAAATTACTTCTGAAAACACAGAATACCTCCCTGAAAAGTGAAGCACGCTACATTATACAGCATACAAGCAATTTTTTTTTTTTTTAAACATGGGATCCATGGACCAACGGGCATTTCACTGAAGGATAACTGGGGATCCATGAACCAGCAAATGGACTGACTCGATTACAAAAAACTTAGCATCATCTGAGTTCTATTTACTGCTTCATTTTTTTATGAAGGATCCACAACAGTTCTCAAGCTGGAAACTATGTTTAAATTTATGAAGGATCCACAACAGTTCTCAAGCTGGAAACTATGTCCATGACCGAAGAAAGGTTGAGAATCACTGGCATACAAGACTGTCAGTGGATGAATGGAAAAACAGAGCCACAAATATAGGACTTTGATGAATGGAAAAACAGAGCCACAAATATAGGACTTTGATTAATGGAAAAACAGAGCCACAAATATAGGACTTTGATGAATGGAAAAACAGAGCCACAAATATAGGACTTTGATTAATGGAAAAACAGAGCCACAAATATAGGACTTTGATGAATGGAAAAACAGAGCCACAAATATAGGACTTTGCAACAGTTAAATCACAGTATATGAAAAGAGAAAAAAAATATATGCAGTTAAAATATATAAATAAAAAAACTGACTGCATTCACAGACTGGACTTGAAAACAGACAGGAATGTTTTAAACCATATGAAACAGTAATAGATAATGTACTCCCAGCATATTAAGAGGTATTAGCAATGTAAAAGAAGGGAAAAAACATGACAAAAAGAGAAAAGGACGAAAATATCATGAAGAGACAAGTCAGATACAACCTGCTTATGTGAATCATCAGCTCATAAGACCTTGGGCTGAAGATCCAATGAGATAAGCCTTTGATGCAGAAACAGCACAAGATGAAGATCAATAATAAAGACACTACATAATTTCGTGATAACATTCCTGGACATGACATAATACTACCCTGCCTTTTTCTAACAGCGTACAAATAACCGAATGCACGCTCATTTGAGCACACTGGCCTTGAATAAGGAGACAACTTTAAAGCTTGAATCCAGATCAGATTTTTATAAATCAAAATCTGAATTCATTCTCAGTTATGACCTTAACAGTAAGAAACAATCACAAAATACTTTCACCATGCTTCCTACCACGTCAATGCAGTTTCCAGATCGTGCAATCAGGCATACCAGCATCTTAACTGGTTTAGTCAGAAAACTGACCGGTTTACAAATATGTCAACCCAACGTTATCTCACTGAGAAGTTGTTTATTATTCCAATATCATGTTAGTGATTTACAAAATATTAATCTAATATTTTTTAATCACACTGCAGAAATGTCAGTCTATCAATTTGTGGTGTTTCAATCCAATTTTATTTCATCAGTCTGCAGTTTATCAATCCAGCTGTTTTGTAAGATGCAGTCAAAATGTCTCAGTCAGTTACAGAGCCACTTCCATGACTTTATCTTGTTCTCTCCACCACCAAACCTCACCTCACTAAGACTATATTTCTCAGTATTCTTTCTCTGTTAATACAGTTATTTCTAAGCATTACTTTTTACCGTTAGTCAAAAACTGAAAATGTCAGCCTGAATATATAATAAAAAAAATTTTTTAATTACAATAACTATTACTGTTGCTAAGTTAGATCTTGTTACTAAGTAAATTCTACTTCTAACATTTCTGTTAGATCTTGTTACTAAGTAAAGTCTACTTCTAACGTTTCTGTTAGATCTTGTTGCTAAGTAAAGTCTACTTCTAACATTTCTGTTAGATCCTGTTACTAAGTAAAGTCTATTTCTAACATTTAATCCCTGAAAAATCACAGACCAAGACAGTGACAGACATAAAGGTTCACATCATCAAGGATTACCATGTCACTCGCCACAATGGGGGAAAAAAAACATCAGTATTACTGGTACACTACATAAAGCTCTGACATTTTTTATTACACAACGCCCTGGACTGAACAATAATGGAGGGTACAGTTCCTGAACAATGTGAAAGAGGACAAGCGAGGCAAAGATAGGTCCAGGATATCACTGAAATTCTAAACACCACACTCACTGAAGCAGACACCTTGTTCGGGCAACAAAATGTATTCATACTGACTATCAAGAGAGAGTGTTCTGAGAAAGAAAGGTCATGAGAAAAGAAATGAAGACTAACAGTTTGCTGCATCAGATAATGGGAAACACTCCTAGTTTCTCTACTGAACAACAGCAAAACATTACTAATTACTCTACTGAACAACATTCCAACCATTACTCATTCACTCTATTATGAAATAACAGTTTTAGATCAGTTGTTAAAAAATCATAAACATAATAATTCACTTCATCAAGCATCACACAACTGATTCACTTTATCTTACAGTGACCAACCAAAAAAAAAAAAAATTTCCAAGTTCCTTCTAACAATAACAAACATAAGTTCACTCTACTGCACAGCAACCATTGCCTCATTATGGCAATAACAACCATTACTAGATCATTCGACTGCACACTAACAAACACTGTATCATATTTATCAGCACAGTAACAAACACTATTTGCCCATAATTTTATGACAACCATAATTACTTTGCTCAGTCAGACAATAATAACCATTACAAAACTAATCAAAATCTCCAGACAAGGATTCTCAACCAGTGGGGAATTCTCCTCCCGCCTAAGGATGACATTTCAGGATAGTTGAGGGGGCCCCACAGATGGATAAATTCAAACTGCTGGAATATTGATCTTTATACAATGCGGATCAATATTCCAACATTTTGAGCGTCAGTCTGTGATCCCGATTCCTTCCTGAAACCCTTAAATTCCTGTGGGGGGTGAGGGTGGGAATCCTCCACTAATTAAGAACCCCTGCTCTAGAAGAACAGTTAATCAACACAGGATGCATGCCAACAGTTGCCTCATCATTCATCAGAGTACCTATGGATGTGTCTGGAGTGTACAGATGACAGTTCTTTCTAACTAATACTTTCATTCTTTTGTACAACAACCAACAAACCAAACCTCTCTAGAGGAAACATTTTTTTTTTTAACAGTATACAACAAACATTATTCTTCCTTCCAACTGATAACGATGATCAGCACTGGTATATCAGCTGAGATGTATGAAAAACGGCCAGGGGTAAATCACTGTTTCTAAAACTAAAAACAATTTAGACTTTATATGTTAAAAAGCATTAGCTTCCCTCCTTGTTTTATGTTTCCATATACAAAACCCAGATTTTAAAGAGCAAGACAACAAACTAAGCATATCAATCCTAAAGCATGGTGAAGCTGTGGTCTGTGAGAGAAGCAAAGTACTCTACAAATAACAATGATAAACAGAATATCCTTAAGGATCTCACCATCTTTACTGCTGTTCATGTTGCCTAGAAATATAGAACAAAACAGTCTACCTCCTGAGACAGAAATTAATTATTCACAAATATATTAGCAGAGCTGACTGCACACTGGCTTCTCGTGCAAAGGTGATAGGGTGTAGACTTGATGGCCGTGGAACTTCAGTCAACAACAGCTCAAAAATGGTCAACTGTCTTTTCTGAGTTATGAAAACTGCTTTTCAAACTCAAAAGGTGTTTGCCAGTATGGTGAGGTACCATACTGTATCACAATACACTACATTAACTATCACAACAATACACTACGTTAACTATCACAGTGCTTTATGAAAAGCTGGATATTCACAACAACAACACAACATTAAGTCTCATGAATGTGGGACTACACAAAAGAGTTTGTGGGTGGTGAAAATTCAAAAACAAATCAAAGCAGTATAACAGCTGGCAGGTAGAACAAAACTACAACCATTTCTTGCTGAATGCATGAACTACCTGGTTGCTGACACTGATTAAAATGATTAAGAACAACACAAGTTAGATCACACCATGATGCTACCTAATAAAACAACATCAGAAATAACAAATAATACATGCTAATATTTTATGAACAAAGTATAATTTAAACATAAACAATTATAACACATGCTAAAAATTATTTGCGGACAACAAAAACATACATGACATCAATTTATACCAGTGGTTCTTAACATGGGTACATGTCTATGGAAGGATTTCCAAGGATCCCCAAACCATTATTTTTTGAGTACATGGGCTTCATTAAAAAAATATCTTAGTATCTTCTGGGTTCTAGTTATAATGATGGGGCCACACCTGATCTCAGCCTGGAAAGGGGGTCATTCATTCATTAGCAAGTCCCTTGCTGAACTTCTGTACCAGTATATGGAACATAAAAAGGTTTTGAGCATGACACTCTTATGACAAAGTGAATGCCCTTCTCTGGATAGCTCTGCAGTTAATTTAAGCTGCGTGATGACTGGGTAGTCTTTGTCCAGCTGAGATTTCTTGTCAGTTTCAAGTCTTTGTCCAGCTGAGATTTCTTTTCAGTTTCTTAGGGAGAAGTTCACGAGATCTGGTCAAGAGCAGACGTGTTAGTTGGTTCATCTAGGTTTTTTTTTTTTTTTGGTAGCTTTGTTAGAATGTAAGTATAGTTGTCTGCTTGTCCTTTTTAGGATACATATGAGAGATTGTTAGTCAGACTGCTGTGCAGTTTTTTTTCAGTTTGGATGAATTCGTGATGTGAGGCTAGTATGTCTTTTTTGTTGGTACGTGTACATTCTTGTGGCGAACTCATGTTTGTCAGAATGCTTTTCTGTATTATTGTATTGTTGATTTCTCATGTCATGCACTGATATTCATCTTCCTTCATTCATCAGGATTCCATCTTCATTGTTTCTCATATTAAATTTGGTGACTGCTGACTTTGTCTGTTGTGTATATCAACATTTTACTGTTAGTGGTGTTGTCTGACTGACTGGACTGCTGAACCCCCTGTGACTGTTCAGTCACTCGTGTTACCTTCCCTTTGTTGCTCTTTTCCTAATCTGGGTAAATGCTGTTACTAAGTGCATAACAAATTAATGTTTTGTTGTCAAGAATTTGTTACTTGTGTTGCTGTCACCTACAGTTAGTTACTTGCTGCCTTCACTGTACAAGGCACAGAAATATTCTACATTACTCTGCCTCCCTAACAGCTCTCTTGAAAGCCTCTCAGTTGTAAGCAAGGTGCCCTGCTGCTGCTGATGCATCCATCTGCTAATCATCAAGAATGTCTTGTTGCCATCTTCACCTTGGTCTTCCTCTCTTTCTTTTTTCCCATCAAGTACCCTTCCAAGACTGTCTTCTCTAAACTTTCATGATGTTTAGTATGTCCGATGCACTTATGTTTTCTCTCTTTAATCTTCTTTACTAACCAACCTTCTACAGTATTAAGTTCTTGTAGTATGGATATATTTGTTCTTTTTTTTGTGTCCACGATATTTGAACGAGGAAAGGGGATCAATGGGCAAATAAAGAAAAAGACCCATTGATTTATACTTAAATAAAAAAACAAATGTTAAATACTTATGCCTAAACAAAATTTACTGGTTTAGAAATTTATGCATAAACAAATAAAACAAGCTGAAACTGAAACAGAAATAAAAACACATGTTTAACTTTCTTTTTCCACAAAGAAAAAAAAAAAGAAAAAAAAACAATACATGCTAAAAATTCACACACAAAAACAAATCAAGCTAAAAAACATTTATGTCAAATTGATTGTTAAACTAACAGGATTACAAATGTACAACAATTACAATACATGACATGATCAACAACTAATGCTAGTAATGGTGAAATATTTCTTAATTTGTTCATAAAACTTTCCTCCTTCCTATTTTTTCTCTTTGCAAAATTGTACTAAGTAACTTCAATTTATTCAACGTTGTTAGCTCCATTCCTACAGCAAACAATGTGGGCTGTCAATGATTCTTATGACAAAAATTAATTTTTAAAAAAAATCAAACCCTTGAAGAAAAAGGACAACTGTGCTGAATTTATATAAGACATCATCATCATCATCATCATCAGGTGCTGTGCCGACTGGCGTTGGCTATTATGCTTCTCCAGAGTACACGATCCTTCATGCAGGCCATCAGCTCAGTTGGTGATCTCCTCTCACGCCATCCCGTCAGACTGTCCAGTATCATTTCTCTTGGTCTTCCTCTTGATCTTCTTCCTTCTATTTTTTCCTGTTGTTATAATATTTTCTATGGCCCCTCTTCTCATTGCATGTCCTATGAAAGTACATTGTCTCTCTCTTATCTTTTTGACAAGGTTTTTTGTCTCTCCAGCTCTTCTCATACATTCTTCATTAGTTATTTTTGCTGTCCAGGGGATTCGCAACATTCTTCTAATAAACCACATTTCTGCTGCTTCCAATGATTTTTGTGCAAACTTGCCTATTGTCCATGATTCACTTCCAGATAACAAGACAGGTTCAATATATCATTTTACGACTCGTTTTCTAACATTTATTGATAAGGATGTGTTGGATAATATGTTTCTCATTCTCTGAAATGCAGTCTTTGCTTGGCCTATTCTGTTCCTAACTTCTGTTTTGCATTTCCCATCTGAAGTTATTACTGCTCCTCCTTTCGCCTACACTATTCCTTGTATTCATTAATGACCTGGTCAAGGAACTTCCCTATGGAATCAAAGCGGCACTGTATGCAGATGATCTGGTCATGTGGTGTACAGATGAATATGCGACAGTTGCTACACAGAGACTCCAAAGAGCAGCAGACATCTTGACATCATGGACAAACAAATGGTGTGTAAGTATCAACACAGAGAAATCAAGTACCACTCTGTTCACCCTCTCATCTAAACAGAAAGCAGGTAAGATCTTTGTAAATGAAATACCCTTAAGGATGGACAACCAACCCACTTACTTAGGAGTGACTCTTGACTCAAAACTGACGTGGAAGCAACACATCAACAGTGCAGAAGCAAAAGCCAGAAGAAAACTAGCCATATTAAGAAAATTGAGTGGAACCACATGGGGAGCTAGTGAAAGAATCCTCAAGAATATATATCAGCAAAGTATTCTACCACATCAATAGTAGAAATGCAGAAAATAGTTGGTGTTCAAGCGCTAAAGGAACATAGAGACACAAAGGTCATGACCATGGGAGAAAAATTCCTCAGCTCTGTAAGCCATCCCCTGAAGGAGAGATTCAATAACTTGGCATTAGGACTGCTTAAAAGAAGCAGCTTCATTCATCAGGCCAAGCGTATGTGTAAGCTGATACCTGACCTTCCAACTGTAGTCGCTCCATTATCATCTGTACCAGAGCATACACCATGGAAAGAAGCAGATTATACACAAATAACTATTCAGACTGAAGTGAAAGGTGTGCAGAATGGTGAGATGCAGAGCAGTCTTGTAAGATCAACAGCCACACTTTGTGTTCTAGATGACAGATATCCATGTGACACCTGGATACGTGTGTATACAGATGGATCTGCACATAATGCCATAAAGAATGGAGGGGCAGGAGCATATATTGAATATCCAAACAACACCATTGACAAGATTTCCATACCCACTGGTAAATACTGCAATAACTTTGATGCAGAAGTTAGGGCAATTATTGCTGCAGTTGAAAAACTATCAGACTCCAGAACTGATACATGTCCTGTAGTAATTCTCACAGATGCAAGATCAGTACTGGAGGCTCTTCAGTGCAACAAACAACCAGACCTTAAGGATGCCTTGTCAAAAATTGGCTTACAACATGGAGTCACTTTGCAATGGATTCCCTCCCACTGTGGGATACCAGGCAATGAGAAAACTGACCACCTGGCCAAAGAGGGCACAGAAATGGAGCAACCAGACATACCAATCACTTATAATCAGAAGAAAAGCATGATAGAAACCTACAGGAAACCACAAACACCACCACATGATGACTATCACATGCTAAACAGAAAGGAACAAGTCACCATCTTCCGTCTCCGAACAGGACACAGCCGACTCCGAAGTCATATGTATACAAAGTTTAAGGTTGGTACTACTAATCTATGTACATGTGCCCAGGTGCCCCAAACTGTGGAACATATCCTCCAGAACTGCATCAACTACGAGACACTGAGAAATAATTACTGGCCCAGTGAAACCACTAAAGAAGATAAGCTCTATGGTTCCATACATGAATTACAAAAAACAGTGAAATTTATCCAAGAGACAGGACTGCAGATATAGACAGACAGTGCGAACGAAGAAGAAGAAGAAGAAGAAGATTACTGCTCCAAGGTATTTGAATTTCTGCACCTGATTTAAAGTAGTTCCATTTAATTTTATACTGCATGCTGGTGGATTCTGTTTCTTAGATATAACCATAGTCTCTATGTTTTTGATGTTCAAAGTAAGGCCTTTCTGTTCACTTTCTTTGGCAACTTTATCCAAGAGATTTTGCAGGTCTTGTTGGTTCTCAGCTATCAGTACTGTGTCATCAGCATACCAAAGGTTGTTAATATTGTATCCTCCAATATTTTATGCCTGGTTCTGTGATGATCATTCTTAGAATATTCTCGCTATACAGAGAAAAGAGTTCTGGAGATAGTACACATCCTTGTTGCATCCCTTGTTTTGTAGGTTGATATTTTCCAGTTCTATTTTCAACTCGAATTGCTGCTTCTTACTGCCAGTATAGATGTTTTACAATCATTTGCCGTCTATACTGATGTCTTCAAACATTTTAATAATTTCATTATGTTTCACCTTGTCGAATGCCTTGGTGTAATCAATGAAGCATAAGTAGAGATCTTTCTGTACTTCTAAAGCTCTTTCTGTTAGTGTTCGTAAAGCATAAATGGCATTGTGTGTTCCCTTTCCTTCAACAAATCCAAACTGTTCATCTGCTATTTCCATTTTTATCTTTTTCCTTGTTCTTCTCATAATGATTCTCAGAAGTAGCTTCGTTATGTGACATGAGAGGCTGATAGTCCGGTGGTCATCACATTCCTTTGCACCTTGTCTACTTGTGGTAGGAAACCAATGCCATGAGTGACTAGGATTCTGGTCTAAGATTGGATCGAAATAAAATTTTTAAAATTACTTTTCAAAAAACAGAATAAACCAGTGATATACTTCATGAGCACGTCAACATACATGCTGATGTAGAATGTGCATCTGTCTATAACCTAGGAGTTAATTACTGAACTAGCTGTGTGGAATTTACAAGAAAAATATCATACACTTGTATTAGATAATGGCATCATATTCAACTGAGATAAAGGTTTTATATTAAAACATTTAAGCTAACATCTTTCTGCTTCAAAATCATCTTCCAAGAAAAAAAAATATTATTACTATTATTAGTAGTAGTGGTAGTGGTGATAGTGGTGGTAGTAGTAGTAGTGGTAGTGGTAGTAGTAGTGGTGATAGTGGTAGTAGTAGTGGTGGTAGCTGTAGTAGTAGTAGTAGTGGTAATAGTAGTGGTAGTGATAGTATAGTAGTAGTAGTAGTAGTAACGGTAGTAGTAGTAGTAATGGTAGTAGTAGTAGTAATGGTAGTAGTAATGGTGGTGGTAACAGTCATAGTAGTAGTAGTAGTAGTAGTAATAGCAGTGGTAGTAGTAATGGTAGTAGTAATGGTGGTGGTAACAGTTATAGTAGTAGTAGCAGTGGTAGTAGTAATGGTAGTAGTAATGGTGGTGGTAACAGTCGTAGTAGTAGTAGTAGTAGTAGTAGTATAGTAGTAGTGGTAGTAGTAATGGTGGTGGTAACAGTCGTAGTAGTAGTAGCAGCAGTAGTAGTAGCAGTGGTAATGGTAGTAGTAATGGTGGCGGTAACAGTCATAGTAGTAGTAGTAGTAGCAGTAGTAGTAGTAGTGGTAGTAGTAGTAGTAGTAGTGGTAGTGATAGTATAGTAGTAGTAGTAGTAGTTAAAAAAACATAGGGCCTGCATAGTAGCAGTGGTAGTAGTAATGGCA
This sequence comes from Achatina immaculata, assembly GCA_009760885.1. Classification (NCBI taxonomy): domain Eukaryota; kingdom Metazoa; phylum Mollusca; class Gastropoda; order Stylommatophora; family Achatinidae; genus Lissachatina; species Lissachatina immaculata. Next base: position 20,775,816 of record CM019697.1, on the reverse strand, counting down.
GTAGTAATGGTGATGGTAACAGTCATAGTAGTAGTAGTAGTAATAGTAGTAGTTGTGGTGGGAGTGATAGCAGTGGTGGTGGTAGTCGCAGCCATGGTGGTGGTAGCAGTCATAATAGTAGTAGTACTGATGGTAGTTGTCATAGTAGCAGTAGTGGTTGTGATGGTGATGATAGCAGTGGTGGTGGTGGTAGCAGTCATAGTAGTAGTAGTGGTAGTAGTTGTAGCACTAGTAGCAGCAACAGCAGGAGCAGTGGTCACAGTGGTACTGATCTGAGAATAGGTTGTAGCTGCTTTATTTACTAATGGGCATAAAAAAACTGATACTGCATCCATTCTCTCTGCTACTTTTGTCTTTATATTGAAAAATATAAAATTATATAAAATACTATATATCAAAACTAACAAACTGCTTGGAATTAAGTGAAGAAAACACACATCTGTTAGCAAACTATGTAATCTTTCAAGTCTCCTGTGAGCAACTCATGCAGTCTTTCATGTCTTCTGTAAGCAATTCATGCAGTCTTTCAAGTCTTCTGTGAGCAATTCATGCAGTCTTTCATGTCTTCTGTGAGCAATTCATGCAGTCTTTCAAGTCTTCTGTGAGCAATTCAAGCAGTCTTTCATGTCTTCTGTAACCAATCCATGAAATCTTTCAAGATTTCTGTGAACAATTCAAGCAGTCTTTCATGTCTTCTGTGACCAATCCATGAAATCTTTCAAGATTTCTGTGAACAATTCAAGCAGTCTTTCATGTCTTCTGTGACCAATCCATGCAATCTTTCAAGATTTCTGTGACCAATCCATGCAGTCTTTCAAGTCTTCTGTGAACAATTCATGCAGTCTTTCATGTCTTCCATGAGCAACCCATGCAGTCTTTCAAGTCTTCTGTGAACAATTCATGCAGTCTTTCATGTCTTCCATGAGCAACCCATGCTGTCTTTCAAGTCTTCCATGAGCAACCCATGCTGTCTTTCAAGTCTTCCATGAGCAACCCATGCAGTCTTTCATGTCTTCCATGAGCAACCCATGCAGTCTTTCAAGTCTTCCATGAGCAACCCATGCAGTCTTTCATGTCTTCCATGAGCAACCCATGCAGTCTTTCAAGTCTTCCATGAGCAACCCATGCAGTCTTTCATGTCTTCCATGAGCAACCCATGCAGTCTTTCATGTCTTCCATGAGCAACCCATGCAGTCTTTCATGTCTTCCATGAGCAACCCATGCAGTCTTTCATGTCTTCCATGAGCAACCCATGCAGTCTTTCAAGTCTTCCATGAGCAACCCATGCAGTCTTTCATGTCTTCCATGAGCAACCCATGCAGTCTTTCATGTCTTCCATGAGCAACCCATGCAGTCTTTCATGTCTTCCATGAGCAACCCATGCAGTCTTTCAAGTCTTCCATGAGCAACCCATGCAGTCTTTCATGTCTTCCATGAGCAACCCATGCAGTCTTTCAAGTCTTCCATGAGCAACCCATGCAGTCTTTCATGTCTTCCATGAGCAACCCATGCAGTCTTTCAAGTCTTCCATGAGCAACCCATGCAGTCTTTCATGTCTTCCATGAGCAACCCATGCAGTCTTTCATGTCTTCCATGAGCAACCCATGCAGTCTTTCATGTCTTCCATGAGCAACCCATGCAGTCTTTCAAGTCTTCCATGAGCAACCCATGCAGTCTTTCATGTCTTCCATGAGCAACCCATGCAGTCTTTCATGTCTTCCATGAGCAACCCATGCAGTCTTTCATGTCTTCCATGAGCAACCCATGCAGTCTTTCAAGTCTTCTGTGAACAGATCATGCAATCTTTCTATTCTACCACATTTCAAGCATGACTAGCTTGTCAATTGTCTACATCTTCCCCTGGCCAAGAAAATGGTGGAAAATGACATATATAAAGATTTCTAGCACAAATAAAACTCTTTGTGTTAATATACAAACCTTTCCCTTGAGCAGACCACCAGGACCTATGACCTTTTCAAACAAATGTTTCCCCACATGAGAATCCACGGCAGACAATGGATCGTCCAGCAGGTACACATCTGCATCCTGATATACTGCCCTGGCCAGAGATACTCTCTGTTTCTGGCCCCCAGATAAGTTAATCCCCTGTTGAAATTGTTCAAATGTGCATGATTTTGTATTTAAAATAGTGGCATCATAATCATTTTGTGTTTTTTTTTTCTGTTAACAGTGGCTGTGTTATATCTCATTTCTTATGTCCTGCCCTTATGGTACATCTGGACAGACTGCCCAGTCATGCTGTCCAATTACATGTACCATGACTTCGTGTTTTGTCTTGGATACCACTCCTCTACATTTTTTAGTACATCAATGCACGTTTTCATGCCCACAATACTTTGGTTCTAATGCTTTTTCTATATTTATGTTTTCTATTACATTTGTTCCAATGCTTTTTAGCTATCATTGACAAAGTTATATATTTTTCTGTGTTAACTATATTTCTGGGATCTCAGTTTACTTGTACATTGTCTTGATTTCCATCTCTGATGTATGCATTTAATGTTAAAAACTATAGACATGTCAAACCAATCATCCATTTCACAGAACAAGATCTGTCAAGAGCAGATAATCCAAAATTTAGTGCAATGTTCTCTTTTCTGGGTAGTATTTGCAAACAATGAAGGAAGACACTACCAGGACATCACCTCATTTGCATGAAGTATTCCCTGGAAACAAACCATCAAAACAAGGCAAACAGAATATGGACACTTTCAACCTCTGTTATGGCTGAAACTTGCAGGGAAGTCTGGCTACCACAGCATGCCAGGGCATTAATCCATCCATTTCCCCCAGCCCTTTTTTAAATGAGTCTGAGAAATGAAGAAAGTCTTTGTAACCTGCTGCCATCATCATGATCCTCATCTTGTGCATGCCTCAGGTCCAGGTAAACAGTCCTTCAGCCCAGTCTCAAGCAGCTATAACTAGTGTCGAAAAGACCACTGGGTCAGACTTATTGCTACCATAACCAGAGAAGTAAGATTATTGGTTATTAAGATTATTGGTTATTGTTATTTTATGTATGTCCAGGGGGGCTAACTGGACTCTGGGCAACTGCCTACTTGATGGAAACTGCAAGCCAAGGTTTGCATGTGGACTCCACAATCATCATCATAAGCATTATCATCATCATCATCATCATTATAATCTTACTTACATCCTTCCCATGCCACTATATGTCACATAGGGCCTGCATGGTAGTTCACCAAGATTTTCTGTCTTTGACGAGTTTTTCAATCTCATCAAGGGATGTTATGCCCACTGAACTGGCCTCTCTTAACAATGTCCTCTTTAGAGTTTCACGTGGTCGACCTCTTTTTATTCGGCCTGTTGTGTTCCATTTGATAGCTTGTCTGGGGATGCCCCGATTTGTTTCTTCTCATCACCTGACCGACATATGTCCATCTTCTTTTTCTGATCACAGATGAGGCAGATTGTTGTTTGCTCATTTGTCTTATCTCTGCATTGTTCTTGAATTCGTTCCACATTATACCAAGTATTTTCTTTAGGCATTTGTTTTCTAAAGAGTCTAATTTCTTGTCTATTTCTTTAATTGTTTTCCAGCTTTCACATGCATAAATGAGGGTGGATATTACATTTGAATTAAATAATCTTATCATAATCACTTGGTACAAAACAACAAGAGTCCCATGACATTTGAAACAGAATCTAGATTAACCTCACCTTTTCACCTATCTCTGTTTTATCACCGGCTGCCAGAATGTCCAGGTCTGGCTTCAAAGCACAAGCCTCTATGACCTTGTTGTAGCGGCTCTGGTGTAAAGATTTGCTGAAAAGGATGTTGTTCTGCAGAGTGTCATTCTGTATCCACGCCTGCTGTGCTACATAGGATATGGAGCCCTGGATAACCAATATGTATACATTGTTACTTACTGCTTGCAGGATAACGAATGATTAATGATGATGAACCAGTGACTAATAATAACAATTCTTTATGTTATAACGAATTATTATGAAGTTCAGAAATATGCATTATTTAAAATAATTTAGATTTTTTTTCCTGAATAAACAATGAGGAGTGACTTTCTACGGCTTGCTATATGTGATTAAATATTTGAGAAAGAAGAGTATATGAACTGATAACAGTATAGCTTTTCTTACTAAGAAGCCACAGGTTTCTGCCACCAGTTCCATTCATCGAGGGTTCTCAGAGTGTGGTGTGAAATGCATGAACCATGATGAGGTCCTCTTTCACAGGACTGAGAGTGAGTCCAATCATTATAACTTTCAATCATTTTAAATATCTGAGAAGGTCATTATATCAATCTCTGTGAGCTCTGAAGCAGGATTTCCCCACCAACTGAGAATTTGTGATTTTTTTCCTTTTTTGTTGGCAATCTTCCTGTAACTGCGAAACTCTTTGAGTTCTTGGCAGCCAATTCTCATGATGAAATCTCAAAACATAGAGTCATATCATGTTGAGAATGGGTTATGGTTGCCTAGATTTTCATAGCAGATTAATGAACTGGGACTTCTGTGCAAGACAAGCCTTACTGTTATGGAGAACACACATTGACTTCAGTTAACTTTTGCTTAAGATGAAATAATGCAACTGCCTGACAGCAAATAAGAAGGCTAATAAGACAAAAAAAAAGAAGGCAGTGAGGAGAGAGCCCAAGGGCTTTAGCTCCTGAAGACCTATCATGATTGTTGACGATAAGGTGACCAAATTATCACTAAATCTTTGTCTCAGTATGAAAGTCATAAGCACTGTTCCCACTGACTCCTGAGATCCTCATGGTTAATGTTTCCTTGGACCACTGGAAATATAGCACCTTTTTTTTTTGGGGGGGGGGGGGGTGTGTCGCTTTTTGGTGGTTCTTTTCATTTTAGTTGATGGTTTCAAACCAGGTAGTTTCCTCCTTCCTTTATGCTTCCTGTTTCACATGGACTGTTGACATAAAGTACCTTGCCCATGTTGCAATAACTGTCATTCAACTCTGATGATCAGCTCCAAAGGAAGAATGCAATATACAATACAATGAACTGCAAGGCATGCCTGAAGATGTGTTGGAAAGAGCCTTGTTATCAACCATCTTTTGGTCTAGCCTGGAGTTTTCTCTTTGAATCTCCCAGTTTGTCCACAAGATTGTGAGCTTGACTGCCAAAGTAGCAGGCAATCCGTATCTGGCTAATTCCTTTCTTTTCAACTATCCCAAGAGTTTTCATTACAAAACTACAAAACTATTAATGCAATGACTCTGTAAATGTCAACAAAAAAAACTGAACTGTAACTGACCTTGACAGAGACTGTGCCAGAAAGCTTGTCCATCTCACCCAGAATTGCAGACAACAATGATGACTTCCCAGCACCTACAGCTCCAACAACTGCTACGAGAGATCCCTCCTCTATATTCAGGTTGATCCTGTAAAAGAAAGCAATTTCTTGAATACATCAGAAATGTCAACAGGCTGAGAAATACGATACCATCCCTCAAAGTATTCAGATATAAACACAACTATCGGATATCTGAGCAACCACCAGTCAAAGTAGTGAAACATAAAACCATTAATAAAAGAATTAACACACACAACCGTCAAGTGGTTCATCAGTTCCTAGCTATAATATGGTTTTTTTAAGATTAAAAAAAAAAAAATTCAGAGAATTGTACATTTGGCCACATTGTAAGGAAGAAGCAACAAGATCTATACAGAATGAAGGATAATTTGAGGTACAAAGGCTGTCTACAATGCATTTGGGTCAGGGTTCTACTAAGAGGCAATTCTATCGAAGCAACAACACGCACACGCATAACCATTAATCAAATATGTACAAGCATTCACAACGAGCAGCCAAAGTAACTGCTGATGGATGCAAACAATGGATAGAAAAATAACTGAAATCATGAATGGAGTTCCAAACAACAGTTTCTGCAAGGGCACATCTTATTCCCTAAGGGAAATTATCCACTCCCATAGACATTTTAACTTTCTAATCCAATCCTACAAATATTTTAACTTTCCAACATCTCTGATGGAGTTATTTTCTTCTGCATTATTTTTTAAAAAAACAAAACAAATTATGCTTCAAAATTAGACAAGAATATTAAAACTGTATAACCTAAACATATTTATATGAAGTAAAATAATAAAAATAATTACATCATCTGGCCAGACTATCATACTAAGAACATACAATGGAAAGCCATTTTTAAAAAAATATAAATAAATAGTTAACAAAAACCTGTCAGAGATTTTATTGCTTACCAGAAGAGCTACACAGAAAAGTCAAATAGAAACATTCACAACACAGCATGGTTAGGACAAACTGGCAAGAGAGCAGACTTACTCGGACAATGTTGAGTGTCCTTCCTCCCAGCTGAAACTGCCATTCTCCATGATCACAGCTGACCCTGAATGATTCAAATAAAGTGTTTTGTGTGTAAGTGTAGCAGCCATTTCAAAGCATCAAGTAACTATGTTACTAATGTTTGTGACTGCCACTTCTCCCTCCACACTTCTAAACATATCTCTCAAAACATTCACATAAATGAATTAAGATAACATATGACTAAATACAGCTAATTATAGATTTACTTTCTTCGTCTGTTACCTGGCTACTTACAGAAAAGCGTGCCCTAATCTTATATCAGTAAATAATAATTTTATATTAGTTCTTGGAAGAACTGGAAAAAGATTATTCCATGTGAAGAATGACTGCACAGGAGAGGAAGAGGGAAAAAAGAGACAAACATGAAGACAATGAAGATTTTAAAAAAAAAAAAAAAACCCCCAAGAATCGGAACATCAGACTCGGATTTAAATTCATAGTTTGTTATTGCAGCAGACTTCATTCATTCATTCATTTGCATGTTCCTTGCGGAACTCTGCCTCCCTAACAGCACTCCTGTAGGCCTCTCGGTTGTGAGCAAGATGGCCTGATGCTGATGCATCCATTTGCAGATCATCAACGGTGTCTTGCAGCCATCTTCGCCTTGGTCTCCCTATCTTTCTTTTTCCTATTATGTACCTTTCCAAGACAGTCTTCTCTAGATTATCATGCAGCAGACTATGACAATCAAATGTCAAAAGAATCGAGCATGAAAGGAAGGACTCAGAAAAACAATGCTCAGTAGCTTCCACAAACAACAAACATCAACATTTCAAAACATCTTTTATGATGAAAAGAGTCGTCTTTCAAATGCCTGAAATTATTTATACCACGTCTGTTAACCTTGTGAACTGAGACATGCCTAGGGTCAGGTAGGCATGGACTCTACCAGATGCGGAATGATAGCAATAAGAATTACATTTCCATTACTTTATTTTTCCTTTTGTGCAAATACAATTTTTTCCACAATGCTTACCTAGTTAAAGTGAATTTCTAGGTTACTACTTTGACACTCAACAGAAAATGAGAACAATCATTAGTCACTAAGTTCTTCTTCTATGTTCGAGGTTGTTGGTCAACTCAGATCCTGATCCCTGCCGACATTGCAAAGCCCGCAGTCCTCTCCAGATCCTGATCAGAATGAAGCCATATCTAACTAGGTTATAGTTAGATGCAACAGATGGAACTTACTGCCAAATTCTTGTTTTTCCACACAATCTGGATCAAGCTCTGGATTGTTTAGAAACTTCTGAATCCTTTGCAGAGAGACATTAGTCTGGAAATAACCAACAGTATGTCTTGGATTATTTATATAACAAAAAAACATGCACGCAATTGCACACATGCACACACACACACACAAATCATCAGCCAAAGAAATCAATAGTTCTTTCTCTCTTCTCTGTTTACCCTCAAAAAGGTATTGGTTGCATAGTTCTGCAGCTAAGCAGTGACATAACTGCTAATTTCGCCAAAAACATCCAACTTTGGAATGGTATATTTTTAGGACGAGGTTTGCTTTCCCACTTCAACCTCTATTCACTCAGCCATACCACTGTCTGTTACCCAGGGTGCCACAGGAAGATAGAATAGGTTTACTGTCAGCTTTAGTTCACCGAACCCTGATGCAAGCAAGCACTCGGCTACAGGTCCGTGACAGCTGTCACATTCAACTTTAGTGCTATATCTTCAGCCCCACATCAATATGGGAGCTTACTTGCTTTTTTCTAAATATGCCACATCACTCTTTTTTTTACAAGTGGTGTCAAGATGGGAAATCAATTAGTGTACATTTACTAGAAGGTGCCATGTATGGATTTTGCTAAGGTAGGAGTGTCAGATACGTTTATCTGAAACTGAAATGTAATTCGAGCATGGGAATAACCTATACAATTCTTCTCATAGGCTGGTTGTAAATGTAGTACTCTGGCTTAAGACAGGATTTTTAAAAACTTTTTTTTCTGGTTCTGTCTGAAAGTGGCTTGGACTTTGTTCTACAAGATTGTGGCTTTTTTTTTTTTTAAGTGGCTTCTAGCCCTCTGACCTACCAGTGAGTGAGTTCAAATGTTTATCACCTGAAAACATATCTTTCTAAATGATGAAAGACATTAGAGACACTATACATAAGAATCTATGACAATTTGCATGCCATAGGGGTGAGAAGTGTTGGTGCCTTCACATTCCCAGGTCACTACAGCATCTGAGGTAGAGATGCCAGCACCTGTCCTTGGTGCCTTTGTTTTCCTAGGGAAACCCCAAGTGCTCATTTTTTTAGGCCTGGTTGATCCTGGTGGGAGTCAGTCCGAAAAAGACAATCTACCAGAGTGCAAAATCAAACAACGGAACTTATGATCAGCAGGTGAGTGTACTAAACACTACACCACCATGGCACCAAGAAAGAGAATTTTAAAAAAAAAAAACCGATAGTCCCAAAACAATCATCACCATATGTAAAGGAATATGTTAGACTTTATTTACTTCCATCAAACTCCAATGAATAATCTAACCGTCAGGAATAAAAATCTATAAAAAGTAAATGACCATACTCTCAGCTGCTAACATTACCTGCACAAGACTTGTGATAACATTTGGGACCATGGACAACGGGAACCGTAGAATGTTGAACAGGGCCAGTGACACAAAAGCCTTCTCTGCATCCAACACATTGTCAGGAGAGGACAGCACAAACACACCAAATGTAGTAAGAGAGACCTGCAGAGTAAAACAATCACTTGATCTGAACACGCAACTGTAACAAATGTCTAAACATCACATACGCATAATCAAAAAACAAAAAAAAAAACAGAATTTGAAAAACAGGGACTTTGAGTGGAAAATTTATACACCTTACATCTTTCCCATGCTGTTAAATGTCACACAGGGCTCGCATGGTAGTTCACCAAGTTTTTCTGCTTTCGGCAAGCTTTTCAATCTCATCAAGGGATTTTATGCCTATTAAACTGGCCTCTCTTAACAATGTCCTCTTTAGAGTTTCATGTGGTCAACCTCTTTTTTTCTTCAGCCTGTTGTGTTTCACCTGATCACTTGAAAGCTTGTTTTGGGATTCTCTGATCATTTCTTCTCATCATGTGACCAACATGTTCATCTCCTTTTTCTGATCAGCCAGGAGACAGGTTGTTGTTCGCCTGTCTCTGTGTCGTTCCTGAATTCGTTTCACTTTATACCAAGTATTTCCTTAGACATTTGTTTTCGAAAGAGTCTAATTTGTTGTCTATTTCTTTAGTTTTTTTCCAGCTTTTGAATGCATAAATGAGGGTGGATACTACATTTGAATTGAATAATGTTAGCTTGGTTTTTCTGCTTATAACTTTTGGGTGTTATATGTTCTCAAGACTCTTGAAGGTCAATGCTGCTTTTGCAATTCTAATTCTAACTTCCCTTCTGGTCTATCTAGCTGCAGAGGTATGCAAATTGGTGTAGTTCTTCAACAGCTGTTCCTTCTACATATATTTTACCTTCTTGATTAATGAGAAATTTCATTATTTTTGTTCTTTCCTTGTTAATTTCAAGTCCTATTTTGCTAGCCAGTGAAGACAGGGTATCTGTTTTTTTTCTTGCATCGAAATGACATTGTCAATGATAAGAGTTATGTCATATGCAAAATCAACATCTTCTAGTTGAGTACCATGTACCCAATAAATCCCCATTTTACCTGTGCAGCAGGTGGTGCAAAAACTATTTCTCTCTTTTCCCTCCTTCCACCCCCAATATCTTATAGATCAGCCATTCTGTTTTCATCCAAAATCATCTCCCCCTTAAAACTGGGGAAGCTCACTGCACCCCCCATCACTAAAACAGAGAAAGCCTTCCAGATCACACAATGATGCAGCAGATGGACTCTTCTCTCATTAGGCCTATCTCACACAACCAAGGTATGCAGAGGTAATGGTGTTAACATCCATTCACTTTTAATTTTTATCATTTGATACTCTTAAGAATGATGTGGTTTATATCATACCTGTCCACCTTTCCATTAAGCAAACATGAACTGGTGGAGACCCCCCCCCCCCAAAGCATCATGTGGGATCTGAACCCAGGACATTCTGTTCCATAAGCATGTAACATTTTACTAATAAGTTACTAAGACCCCTACCAGACTCTGTTCTAAACAAACAAACAAACTATGTTAGATCTAATCTATTTTCAGCACTCTCTCTCCCTCTCTCTCTCAAGGCGAAGGATATCATGTCCTTCTATAACCCTCAATCCCTTGTGCACCTCAACAAGCTTGTCACCAACCATTCCTGTACCAGGGTGCCAAACCATCAAACATCTCTTCTCTCTATCTACCTCTATCTCTTCTTTCTTGGATCTCTCCTATAGCCATCAGGTGCTCTGGCCCCCCTCTCCTCCAAACCATCAAACATCTCTTCTCTCTATCTACCTCTATCTCTTCTTTCTTGGATCTTTCCTATAGCCATCAGGTGCTCTGGCCCCCCTCTCTTCCAAGCATGCCCCACAAATTTGGATTGTCATTTTCTGATCTTTGTTATAATTTTTCTTGTGCCTCTTTTAGAACTTCCTTGTTTGATTTTATTGCTGTCCATGGTATCTGCAGCGTTCTTCTTAAGAACCACATTTCAGCTGATTCCTGCCTTCTTTGTATCTCTTTACTGACTGTTCAAGCTTTGCAGGAATGTCTTTCAGCACTAGGTCATGCCATAAACTTATTATGCTTAGTATATTTTTATCTAAAAAAAAAGATCCACATTAATCCAACACACACAAGAATTTTATTATCAGATCTAATACTAGTCTTATCTCCTTGGATTTGTGAACAGGTTATTCTTAGCAGCAAATGCTGTGAATACAATGGAACATGAGCAGATCATCTTGAATTGGGAGTGGACTATGATGGCTAGCCTGAAGGCCTGGAGTGGACCCAAAACGCAAGCTTTCCTGCAGTTTCCACCACCACAGAGCCTGTACTGAACCCTACCCCTGTTAGCACGGTGATCCTGTTACCATGAAAACCACTAAAGACCCATGTCCTGGTCAGCTCTGGCATGGCGGCCTTGATAACCATCGTGTCACTCTAGCATTGTCCTCACTTCCCCCCATAGATATGAGGAGCAGAATATTAAATCCCACATGAATTCGGCAAATGAGAAAATAACGAGATTCTGCACACAGTGAAGAGATGTAGCACTGGAAGTATAGCAAGCCATTTTCTTCAGAAGCCTTACAAGGAACCAGTAACTTATATTTCTCCTCTTCTGCTGCTAATCACTCACCAAAACTGGAGCACAGGTCCAGAAAAACACAGTCAGAGCTTGAAGAATTGCCATTTTCTTCAGCACCTTCAGCTCCTCATTTCTGATGACCAGCACTTTTTCTTGAAAGGATCCCTCCCAGGCATAGAGTTTCAAAACCTGAGAGAAAAGATTGACAAACTTTCACATTTTCCATTTCTACCTGTTCATAACTGACAATATTAATTTTCTGATGATTGCAATTTTTACCTATTTAAAAATACCCATTTATTCTTAGCAGATCTGTTTACAACTGGCATTTATGATCAACATTTTTTTTCTCTATTTATAATTAGTATTTTTATTTATAATTCGCATTTCTACCTACTTTGTAACTGACATTTTTTCTCTCTTTAAAACTGGTATTTCTACCTGCTTACAAAATACAATCATGTCTGCCATTTTACTGTCCAAGCTGGCTAAACAACCTTGGGTTTAGTAAAAATACTTGGAAATGGATTTACACTTGAAAATCTGGCTTGCCTTTACAACACTGGAAGTGCTCTCTTGATGTGCCTCACCTTGCTGGTAGTTATTCACCATTTTCAAATGCAGTTCCCTAACACAGGTGTGTCGAGTGTTCATTTTTAGATAACCTGGGCTGTCTAGAACGTACTAAAGCTAAACTTGCACCAATGACTACAAGAAAACAGACTGCTAACCACCATTCATTCATTCATTTGCATGTCCCTTTTGGAACTTTGCCTCCCAAACAGCACTCCTGTAAGCCTCTCGGTTGTGAGCAAGATGGCCTGCCAATGATGCATCCATTTGCAGATCCTCAACAATGTCTTGCAGCCATCTTCGCCTTGGTCTTCCTCTCTTTCTATCTCCCATTATGTACCCTTCCAAGACGAATGGTGTTAAGTTGGCAACACGAATTGAAAATAAATGGTTGGTCAGTCTCAAATAGTGTGGGGATCAAAACTCAGGTGGTGTGAATGAAAGGCTTACTACGGCCACCCTTTCGTGATTAAAATCTGGCTTCTTTCGGGTCATTGTTTCTTGAGCTTAAAAACAAACACTACAACATAACATTTAAGGTCACTTCAGATGAAGTGGCCCAAGTTTACACCGATGTCGTTAATGATTGGATTTAGCACTTGCCAAAAATTTTGGATGCGTACAGCCCAGATGAATTTTTAACCTGGATGGAAAAGGTGCGTTTTATAAACTGCTACCGAACAGAACTTCGTGCTTTCGTGATTATAAGTGCCACGGTGGGAGACGAACTGAAGATCATTTAACAGCTGTCGTGTGCAGAAACATGTCTGATTAATAGACCAGTTATCACTACACAATACAAAACCACACATTTTTTTTACTACTACTGCTGGTAAATCAGATGCTTGATTTTAGTGTTATCTATACTGTAAGATTAAGACTTACTATATTTTATGATTAATATATTTTGTGATTATTCATTTTGTGTCCGATGATGATAGCTTTAACCGTTTGTTATGTATATAATTTAGAAAATTTGGGATGGACGCAAACACACACACACTGGCACAGTTAAAACCCTTGTAATGGATCCCGCTTAATGTCACCATATTTTGATGGTCCCGACAATGTGACACTAAACGGGTTTGACTGTATTTTTCAATGGTTACATCCCTTGAATTGTGGTACATTTTTGATCTACTCCCTTATCTATTGAAGACACACATTTATCACTTTCTTTTCTTGTGTCAGTTTTCAATACGTCTATCTCTCATTTTCAATTTTTCACTTTCCTTTGCATATTTTTTTAATAAATCGAACTTATCTCTTTCAGGGATATAGTAAAAAAGCCAGAGTCCATAAACAAAGAAATAATTTTTTTTTAAATATGGGACTGAAAAGAAATGCTCAGGAAAAGAAATAAAAACATCCCGTGCCAGTAGTTCCGAACATACAGTCCATGGATTCCCTGGGAGTCACTATTTCATTTTTACTAAGGGGTCCTCAAGCCAAAAAAGGGGGCCCATGACCAAAAAAAAAAAGATTAAGAACCACTGCACTATGCTGGTCCTAGCACAAGAAGTGAATCTGTGACATTTTGTAATAAGAAACAATGAAACTGTTTACCTTAATACCATTCAGAATTTCGTTCATCAGTTTGATCCTGGAATCTTTTAGTTTCATTTGCTCAGCCTGTGATATGTGATTAAAAAAAAAATATCCAAGAACAGATAAATAAGATGATTGAAGTCAATGATCTTGTAAGCAATCATGAAGCATTCCGTTTCATTCATTACATCTCTATTCTTCTTCTTCTTCGTTCGCAATTACATCTCTATAATTTACACCTAATGTGTATTTTTTTTTTAACTTTTCTTAGTTCATACATACGTCAGTTCATTAATCCTATAGTCATAAAGAATTCACCTGTAATCCATTTCTTATTTTTCAAACACCGCTTTATTAACCATTTTAGTACAGAGCAAATTTCACTACATTTGACTACCTGGCACAAATGAAAAAGTGTAAAAACTTGTAAACCTGGGGGTCAGAAAAGTCAAAACCAACTCATTACAACAGGAATTCTGTTTAACTCATTACAACAAGAATTCTGTTTAACTCGTTACAACAGGAATTCTGTTTAACTCATTACAACAGGAATTCTGTTTAACTCATTACAACAGGAATTCTGTTTAACTCATTACAACAAGAATTCTGTTTAACTCATTACAACAGGAATTCTGTTTAACTCATTACAACAGGAATTCTGTTTAACTCATTACAACAGGAATTCTGTTTAACTCATTACAACAGGAACTCTGTTTCCTCTGAAACTCAAAAACTCATTGCCTGTTTGCATTTCAGTACCTGACATTGCCACTTTCATACAAATGCACCTCTTACTTGCAATTTCTTGGACTTGTGAGCTATGATTGCATTTACAGGAATGAGCAGAACCATCACTGCAATACCAGCCAGCGCTGAGGGGCCTAGCGTCTGCCACAAGAAATACAATGATAGGCAGATCTGAAGAGGTCCTGACCAAATCGTGTGGATGTAAGTGGTCAGATCCATGAAACGCTGGGCATCCACTGACATGAGGTTAACTATCTCTCCCACTGTGGATGATCTTTTGGCTGCACTTGACAATCTCAGCGTCTGTGACAGAAAACAACAGTGTCCAGTGATAATAAATGATTACAACTCATTTTGGCAATACCATTTTTATACAAATTTACAAAATATCCAGGAAATACGATGTATGTAACATTAATATCCAAATTTCATACCTGGTATTGATTCTATAATGAAATGAAACTGCATTAGAAGAAATGTACACTGTACTGTATTTTACTTCCTCAAAGGATAAGAGATTAAGTATAATAGTTTCACTATTTCACATCTGACTTGTATGTTTATGTGTATAAGATATGCACAAATAGACTGATGTGCTGCAAAAGGTCTGATGGTGTGTCCTGAAAGGTCTAGGGAAGATCAAAAAGTATCTTCACTCAGCTAAATCTGACAGTATCTCCCCTTAAAAACTGACAGTATGCTAGGCCACATTTTTCTGATATGTTCAAGATGCCAAAGGTTGAGAAAGGCTGACCATCAGTACAGCAGAAGGTGTCACAGTTCATTTCACACCTGACCAACTTTCATTCCCAAGCCAATTCTTACACCCAAAGTGCTGCCACCCACAGTAAAACCACTGACCACCAGAGACACAAAGGCACTAACTGTTACCTTAGCATACAACCCACACAATGATCAATAAATCTATATATACACTCACTGACCTTATAAAAAGCATATGGGCTCATAAATCAACAAGCACTGTACCTCCACTCAAACCAATCAACAATTTCTTACACAATTTACAAATTTAGTAGAGACTTTATACTGGATGCTACCTACCAATAACAGTACCAATATCTAAAAATGTTCAGAAAACAAAGACAACAACAACAACAAAAAAACAAGTGCTTACTTTCCTATAGACCACTGTTATTATTGTTGACCTTATTCTCATCCCAAGCAGGAACGTACAGTGGAAGTACTGATGAAGCAACACAGACTGGACTAAGGCAACAACCAACAGCAACGATGTGTAAAAGTACCCACGCCATGTGTACTCATCGGAGCTTGTGAACTGAATTAACAGCCTGAACAGAGTTTGAAAAACAATATAATAAAAATGTTTTAAAGTGGTTCTAAAATAAGGTACTTAGATATGTTAATACAGGAAAACTTCACAGAGACTGCACTAGGATTTTTTAAAACTAGTACAACTGTAGCTGTCTTTCACTTTGCATGAAGTACTATCTGAAATGCCAGTTTTCTCAATACAACATTCAGTGCTTTATTCTTTATTTTAATGTAAAATTAAACATACTTTAAAAACATCAGCGAGATTTAATCTTTACACAAGTTTCACATGCTGAACCAAAGTCAAAACTGGCTACTTCTCCTGCATACAAACTGAGCATCATCATCCTACTGGCCTGATTATCCTCCAGCCGATTTCACTGGTCACTTTTTTTTTTTTACTGTTTTTGATAATATAAACTGGTTACATTAACCAACAACCTCCAAAGTTTCAGTTTATCTCTTTTTTAATCAGTAATTTACCAGTAACTGCCGGTTAACACGATCACTGCTTCATATTATGTGAACCGAATTTTATATTGTTTGGACGCGCAAGGCAAAGGGTTAAAGGTAACTGCACTACTGGAGCTGTAAGGTTATTAGGACCAAACCTGACTATGACTTCTGCCCACCTCTTGGTGGTCTTCTTCAAAACAGGCTATTGCTCTCCATCTTGATTAATAGTGCAGAAAGTGACAGGTTCCCCATAGCAGTAGTCTGGTCATAATATCTGCTTCTAAGATACATTCTGAATTTTCAAAGCAAGCTACTGCAAGCCATTCTCAGCCCTACTCAACAGCTGTGCTTATAGATCACTGCGGTCTCAGCCGCAAAGAATTCACGTTCACATTACATAAGGATCTTAAAACACCTTCATGATGATTTATAAAACAAACAAGCCATTGTCTCCCAAGTCTTGCTAGAAATAAAGTTGAAGAAAAATTTTTAAAAAGAAATAATCATAAATTGTTCAGAAAGAAATATTTAAACTCTGAATGGAAACAAAAAAATCCACACTGAACGAAATTAAGAAAAAAAGAAAAAAAAACCACTAATGTTCTTCTTCTTTGTTCACTTCTACCACCAAAAGCAGCACTGTGAACCTACTGAATTCACGCCTGTGGTCCTCGTTAGGTCCCGTAGTCCTCTGTGTGGTCCAAAATAGACCACACGAGATCCACGAAAGGACCACAAGGGGTTCAGAGTATCACAGTGCTTTAGCCTGTATTCTTGGCGGGTCTTGGAAGTGGGATTGCGTGACACCGTGGTTTTCATTGCACCAGTTTAGTCTAGGGTTGGACATTCTCACTGGAAGACCTCGACGTGTTTAGAATATCAGTGCATCCCCGCTGGGTGAGAGGCGGTAGCCCACCCAGGCCAGAGTTGGACTTTCTCACCGGAAAGCCTCGACGTGTTTTGAGATACCTGTGTATCACCGCCGGGTGAGAGGTGGTTGCCCATCCAGTCCAGAGTTGGACTTTCTCACCAGAAAACCTCAGCATGATTAGGATACGCAAACATCCCCGCCGGGTGAGAGGTGGTTGCCTATCTAGACTTCCCTGGTCCAGTGTCTCCGACTTCAGCATTTTGCGGTCGTGGCCGCTACCCTTCCTAGTTGTGACCAGGATGGAGCTTTTGTCCAGGAGGACGAATCCTCGCCACTAGTGACTTCTACCCCTGGGTTGAGCCGGTTTAGGCATTCCCAGTATGGGTGTGTTTGGGACGGGACATGCATAACCTTCAAGATTCACCCCTGGTACGAGCCGGTTTAGGCAAAATTCACCAGTATGGGTGTTTATCAGGCATTACCGACCTCTAGAGCGGAGGTGGCATGACATGTCTAGCCATCGAGTTCTACCCCTGGTGTGTGCCGGTTTAGGCATGTTTCACCAGTGTAGGTGTATTTCGGACTTGGGCGGCCTCTAGAGCAGAGGTGCCGTGATATAGCTCTCATAGCGATACTACTGGACATACCAGTTAAACTTCACTTTCCACCACCTTTTCCTATCGGCGCCGCACAACAACCTTTATTTCTTTTCCGCATTTACTTCCTTAACCGGGAGGAGCTTCACTCCACGCGCGGCATTTGAAGTGTCTCGCCAGAAGTGTCTTAACCTCTGAGACAAGCCGGTTCATGCATTTCACCCGATAGGAC
The DNA here is from genome assembly GCA_009760885.1 of Achatina immaculata. Lineage (NCBI taxonomy): Eukaryota > Metazoa > Mollusca > Gastropoda > Stylommatophora > Achatinidae > Lissachatina > Lissachatina immaculata. Next base: position 20,757,926 of record CM019697.1, on the reverse strand, counting down.
TGCACTCAGGACGTGGCCGACCTCCAGACCAGAGGTGCCGTGATTTGTCTGTTTGCTTCGCTTTATCCTTTCTACCACCTTTTCCGCAGTGATGCTGCACTAATGTTCAAATCCTAGAGAACACTTAAAAGCAACCCCCAAAACATGTACACAAATATTGCCATCCACCCTGATAAGGGGTTCATCCAACCTCTAAAAATGGGTACCAGAGAAATCTGAGAAGGTAAAGAGGCCAGGTGTGATACCGACCACATCACCCTTTCATGTGCCGAAAGTCATAGAAAATACAGACCTAACACCGTATTACCCAATATGCCTTAACTCTTTCAGGGCCTTTGGTCGCTGTATCGACAATTCCGGTTTCCCTATGCTTACCATGGTCGACATAGCGACATTGGTTTGTTTCAATAAAACAACCAGTATAACATTTAGATTGTACATATTTCGTCTGCGATTCCGGTGACACTTTTCAAAATGGCGAAAGAGTGCCTAGTTACGAGCAATGCCGAGCGAGAAAAAGGAAGAGAAAGACCGAAATTTTTCAATTGCTGATGATGTAGATAGGGGTATGGACATGGCCTGTGACCACCCCACTGCTCTTGAATGTATCCCAAGTAGATCTAGACATATTAGACGACGGGAGAAGTAGTTAGGAGGTTATTTCAGACATTAATTTAGCGAGAATGCAACATAGAATCACAATACGAATCGACAAGTAGTTCTAGACATCTTAGATGGTAAGTAGTGCAGATCTAGAGCTAGCCGATGGTGAGCTGGGCACAAGCATTGTCTAAAAACATCACATTACTTCTTCTTTCCTAAAAAAACTCTGCATTTATGAAATTTTCATACATTTAGTTATATTTTGAAACATAATAAGTACACAGAAGTACATGTAAATACTGTTTTCCATTCCATTTTACAATTATACCCCCTAACATACCAAGACCCGCGCTTTTACTCTGGTAACCAACTGAACGTCCGCTTTTCTATCTGTGGCCCTGAAAGAGTTAATGGCATGGAAACTGGAATTTTACCTTTTTTTACCTTTACCCTGATTATAAAAAAAAACAAAAAACTACACGATATGAATGATGGACAAACAGCAGCACCTTTTAACCATGATAACTTGTCACTGGCTGGGAGCAACTAATATATCCATTTGTTTAATGAAAGGGAAGAGTTGCAAATAGGAGAGACACACAGAGAGACTGGAAGAGAAAGACATTCAGGAGAGGGGAAAAAGATGGTTGAGAAAACTGGACAAAGGAGAATAAAAACTGAATGTGCAGTGACAAACACAAGCAAACTGACACAAGACAAACATGACAAATGAAAAAGAAACCTGGCACAGTAACACAAATTTACAATAACAAAAAAAAAAAAACAATTGCCATTTAAGCAGAAAAAAGCCAAAAGGAAAAAAAAAAAATGTATAGTTAATCTGCACTCACTTAAGCAACTGGGGACTAATAAAAGTCAAGATGTCCTGGGCAAACTTAAAAAGACCCGCCTTCAGAAAGAACCAAATGTATGTCCGCACCAAAGCCGAGAACAATTTACGTTTAGGTGTCTTGGCTTCCTCAATGCCTGGGGTGTAAGTTGCCAGGATGGCACTTCCCTCTTTGAAAATAAAGCTTGTCTCATTAACACTCCCATTAGCAACATGACTGACAGGCCTGAGAATGAAAGACCAATCACTGTTACATACAACATAGCAGAGAAATCTTTGTAAACCACACAAAACATTAATTACTTTATATATACTGTTCAAAAGAAGAAATGCAACAAATACGATATTGCGATAAACTGAAGTTTGCTGATCAGGCAAGGGCAATTTGCCTGAAATGTTCACTTGGACATCAACTTCACGTGCTGACCTGAACTGAACTCAGCAGATGATTCATGAGCGCAGAAAAGCAACACTAGTTAAAACAGCATTTTTGACAATAACTCAAGACAGGTTCACGAGAATCCCATGAAACTTACTGAACACAAAACTCAATGACCACGTTACTGAATGCCTATAAAAGATTGACGCTCTTCGAATCAATTCATCTGAAAATTCAATGTGCAAGTATGGCTCATCTCATTACAGAACAACGACTGGACGTTTACAGACTGGACAGTCACAAAGAGTAGAGGTCAGACAATTTAATGTTGTTAGAAGCACCATTAGTCGCCTTCAGAGATGATTTCACGAAACTGGCTCAGTTGCAGACCGGCCGCGCAGTGGAAGACCCATAGTCACAACTCCTGTCGAAGATGGCTGTGTCACCTCAGGAACCGATTTGCATCTGCGTCCTCAACAGTCCAGTCAATGACAGCAGCTTGTCAAATTTCAAATGATCAGAAACTGGCTGCATGATGCTGGTCTTTGGGCTAGAAGACCCTACAGAGGTCCTGTTCTTATGGACCGGCATCGCCAGAACCAACTGAAGGTGGGTGAACCAACATCGTCAATGGAGCGTTGCGAATGACTGGAGAAGGGTTTGGTTTAGAGATGAATCATTCTTTCTGCTCCAGCAACACAACAGATGGAGAAGAGTTCAGAGTCCATGAGTGCTACGTCCAGAACTGTGTGAATAAGGCTGCTCCACATGGTGGTGGAGGTGTATTGGTGTGGGGGACGATCAACTTTATAGGAAGACTTGAGCTGGTGCACACTGAAGGACGCCTGAATGCCAAACGACACGTCACTGAAATTCTTCTTCCTCACGTCCTTCCACTTCTGGCTGCACCAGGTCGATTTTTCAGCAGGATAATGCTTGACCTCATGTAGCACAACTCACCATCCACTTCCTTGCTGACAACAATGTCCGGACCATTTCGTGGCCATCCATATCATCAGACATGAACCCAATGGAACACTTATGAGATGAACTCAACAGACAAGTCCGCAAGTGAGACGGCGCCATCCAATCTCTGACAGTTGTCTCTTGCACTGCGGGAAGAGTGGACAGCTATCCAACAACAACAGATCAGCTAATCGGATCCATGTCAAGGAGATGTCGTTCTCCGATACAAGCCAGAGGATGCAATACACCTTACTGAAACGGAGGCCTCAGTCGCAAAGAATAAAAGTTCAAACCAAATTTAATGAACATCATTTCATTGTTAAAGTCTTCATGCCAAGATTGAAACATTAATTCCATAAAATAAAATTTGATACAAGTTTGAAATTTAGTATGACTACTACAGTAGTGTTGCGTTTCTTTTTTTTTTAACTATATATATATATATATATACTTCAATAATTTTCTTAACCCTTTCAGTTGTATTCTCGTGTTTCATCCATGATCATTTCCTACAATTACAAAAATAGAATGAAAAATGTTACTATTATGAATAGAAACAAAGCCACAATACTACATCAATCATTACTATAGAACCAGATGTAATTCGTCAAAAAATACAGATAGAAGAAATGAACATGTGATTTTTTTTTTTTAACGTGAAACTGTGCAAGCTTCCACTCTTGAAAGCACATGGCCTGCTTTTACTCCTTGTCCACACATTTTATCAATGCACCAAGTGCTTTTTGCAGCTTTTAGTCTGTAGATGAAAGTCAACACTGGAATTTTAGGAAGATAAAACTGAATCACTTACGGAGCACCTAGTGAAAAAAACAAAAACAATGCATGAATCTATGTATCAGACAATACAGTACCTGATGTCTGAATAAGAGCACTTAACGAAGTTTGAAAAAAATACTCATTACATTAATTTTATAGTTATTTCTCTTCGAAAAGAATTTTTGAATCATCTTAAATTTGTACATTCCACTCACGCTCATGTAGTTTCAACATTCAAAACAATTTTTAAAGTGTTCAATTTCTTGAACCCTCCATGTTATTTCATGTCTCATAATAATTTCACATAGCAATACTCTTTCTGTTCAACAAATGGAACAAACATACATATACTCCTTACACTTGCTTGTTCAGATTCCAGTGCTTGTAAAACTTCTGAGCAACATATTCTGTAGTATCTTCCTTATTCAGAGACCAAAGATCTGCTTGTGTGAGTGATTTTTTGTATCCTTGAACCACCAAACTGTTATGAATTAAAATATATTTTCATTATATATATATATATATATATATATATATATATATATCTATAGAAGAGTTCTCCAAATATCGTGGACACAAAAAAGAACAAATATATCTATACTACAAGAGCTTAATATTGAAGAAGGCTGGCTAGTAAAGAGGATTAAAGAGAGAAAACTTAAATATTTTGGACACATTAAACGTCATGATAATTTAGAGAAGACCGTATTGGAAGGATACATAATGGGAAAAAGAAAAAGAGGAAGACCGAAACGAAGATGGCTGCAAGACATCGTTGATCTGGAAATGGATGCAGCAGCAGCAGGCCATCTTGCTCACAACCGAGAGGCCTACAGGAGTGCTGTTTGGGAGGCAAAGTTCCGCAAGGGACATGCAAAGGAATGAATGAATGATATATATATATGTATATGTGTACACTGTTCAAAAAAAGAAACGCCACAAATATGATATTGCAATTTAAATTGAAGTTTGCGGATCAGACAGGGACAAATTCCTTGAAATGTTCACTTGGACATCAACCTCACATGCTGACCTGATTTGTACTCAGTAGATGATTCATGAGCACAGAAAAGTGACACTAGTCAAAACAGCATTTTTGACAATAACTCAAGACAAGTTCACAAGAATCCTGTGAAACTTACTGAACACAAAACTCAATGACCATGTTACTGAATGTCTATAAAAGATTGACGCTCCTCGAATCAATTCATTTGAAAATTCAGTGTGTAAGTATGGCTCATCTCACTACAGAACAACGACTCGTCATTACTGGACATTTACAGACTGGAGAGTCACAAAGTGTAGTGGCCAGACAATTTAATGTTGTTAGAAGCACCATTAGTCGCCTTTGGAGATGATTTCATGAAACTGGCTCAGTTGCAGATCGGCCACGCAGTGGAAGACCCACAGTCACAACTCCTGTGTCACCTCAGGAATCAATTTGCATCTGTGTCCTCAACAGTCCAGTCAATGACAGCAGCAATACGTCACTGAAATTCTTCGTCCTCACGTCCTTCCACTTATGGCTGCAGCAATACGTCACTGAAATTCTTCGTCCTCACGTCCTTCCATTTATGGCTGCACCAGGGTCGATTTTTCAGCAGGATAATGCTTGACCTCATGTGGCACAACTCACCATCCAGTTCCTTGCTGGCAACAACATCCAGACCATTGTGTGGCCATCCATGTCATCAGACATGAACCCAATGGAACGGCTAATCGGATCCATGTCAAGGAGATGATACAGGCCAGAGGAGGCAATACACCTTACTGAAACGGAGGCCTCAGTCGCAAAGAATAAAAGTCCAAACCTAATTTAATGAAAGTTTTCATTGTTAAAGTTTTAAAGTTTCTTCATGCCAAGATTGAAACATTAATTCCGTAAATTAAAATTCTGATACAAGTTTGAAATCTGGTGTCCATTACGACTACAGTAGTATTGCGTTTCCTTTTTTTGAACAGTATATATAGGGTGTTTTTAAAGTCTCACTACACTTTCTATGAAAAAAAATTGAAAAATGAAGTAAATGATGTAATCACAAAATGTGCTAAAAAAAAGTCATTTAATTAATTACAATAGTGACTGCAGTGATACAACGCTGTTTTGGGTTAGCTGGAATGTACCACTGAAATATTCATTATAACAGGTGTTGGAAATGTCCACCAGGGGCTTCAAGACATGACTGTACACATCTCTTCATATTGTCAAATACTTTGTGCAACTTGTCTGTTGTTATTTCTTAAATGGTAATTCTGATTGCTTCTTTCAGGTCTTAAATTATTTGTACATTATTTTTGTAAACATTTCCTTTCAAGAAACCCCATAGATAATAATCTAATAGATTTATATCTGGAGAACGAGCAGGCTAAATTCAACGAGATATTATGCGATTTGCGAAAATTTCTTCCAAAAAAACCATGTGTTGCTCTAGATGTGTGTGCAGTTGCACCATCGTGCTGGAACCATGCTTCTTCAATTTCACATTCATTCAGCTGTTCTAAAAAAGGTTCCAGAATATCAGTACGGTACCGATTGGCATTTATAGTGTTGTTGAAGAAAATTGGTCCAATTAAACGTTTTCTACTGATGGCACACCATACCCCAATTTTTGCATCGTGTACTGGCGCTTCATGAAATGTATTGGGATTAACACTGCTCCAAATATGATTATTTTGGCTATTAATATATCCAGATAAATGAAACCATGCCTCATCAAAGAAGAATGTTAAAGAATTGACTCGTCTTCTTCAGCTAAAAATGCTTGAAACCACGTGCAGTAGTTGACTCTGGATTGATTGTCACACTCTTTTAGTTCAGACACAACAGAAATCTTGTATGGATGTCTTCTTCTTCTTCTTCTTCTTCGTTCACTTCTACCACCAAAAACCGCACTGTGAACCTACTGAATTCACGCCTGTGGTCCTCGTTAGGTCCCGTGGTCCCCTGTGTGGTCCAGAATAGACCACACGAGATCCACGAAAGGACCACAAGGGGTTCAGAGTATCACAGTGCTTTAGCCTATATTCTTGGTGGGTCTCGGAAGCGGGATTGCGTGTTGTATGGATGAAAATTTAACCAATGTTTAAGAATTTTGTGCACTGTGCTCAGTGATACGTTCACTTCATGCGACATTTTCTTGAGGACTTGCATGGGCTTTTCAGGAATCTGTCTTGGATATCTAGACATTTTTCTTCAGACACAGCAGGCCTACAAGATCATGGAGCATCTTCCACAGTTCCTGTATCACAAAACTTATTCAACAAATTTCTAACCGTAGAGCGAAGAGGAGGTTGTTTATCAGGAAATTTTGCTATAAATCTTTGAACAATCATCTGTGTGTATCGACCGCCATTTCCAAACACTTGTTCAACCAAAAAAGTTCTTTCTTCTATTGACACCATTCTGTTTTGAGTGCAAAAAATTACTCCAGCAGATGGCAATCATTCACTGCATTTTTCTTCACGACTGACTGTGCAGTACATTTTTTTATGACGTCATTTTCTTCATTTTTACATAGAAAGTGTAGTGAGACTTTAAAAAACACCCTGTATATATATATATTTTTTTTAACACTTTCGTTTGAATAAACACCAATAATGTGGCACAGAAGTTTATGTTGAAGCTTTATCTTCTCAGACTTCACTGATGCTTAGGAGGCTTCAGAATAGGCACTGTTAGGGCAGACATTACTCTGGTTACTAAAAAATCTTAAAAACCACACTTCTAGGACAATATATGGTCTGAACTTAGTGTATGTGTTTACTTTAAGGGTGACATGACTTGTACCACATCTAGTGATCATGCATAGGGCTCTGCAGCTTGGGTTGTCAGTGTTGTCTCTAGATTTAGATCTAGGTAACTGTGCTTGCAGGGTTCTGTTGGTGGTATTAAATGTGTCCGTTCTTTTTTTATGGTAACTATAATGGATCATGTGTTCTGCAGTTCTCATGTTGGTGGGGGGGGGGGGGGGGGGGGTGTGTTGTGGTTCTGTCACATGATGGTTCTATTCTGGGTCAGCTTGCCAAAATTTGGGGACCGGCTAGCGTAGTGGTTAGGACACTCGTCTAGCAATTGAAAGATTGAAGGTTCGAATTCCCAGCTAAGCAGGCTTATTTTTTTTCTGACCAATACACCCCCCAGGGTTCACCCAGCCTTGGAAAATGGGTACCAGAGAAATCTGGGAAGGTAAAGCAGCCAGGTGTGATACTGATCACATCACTTTCACGCGCCGAAGGTCACGGAAAATACTGGCCTAACACCATATTCCCCAATATGCCTTAATGGCATGGAAACGGGAATTTTACCTACCACCTGCCTTGTCAAAATTTAATCTAAAGACTTAAATGTGCATATTAACATATACTAAATCATTAATTATAATACACAAAATGAAACACTACTAACAATATGAAGCATTATTATTAATTTACTAGTGGGGACTCAGCATAATACCAGAGAGCAAGAGGGAAATACAGAAGGCCAGCTGATCTTGGGAAGAAAAGAAGAAAAAGACACACACAAAAAAAAAAAAAAAGGAAAAATGATCTGGCTGCAGTTTGTTTTGTACATCTGACTGAGAACCCAAGGTGACCTTGAGGTCAACACGTCTATAATAAAGTAAATGTTAGAACAGTCTGAAGAAAAATCTGCTTAAACTTTTCATCACATCATCATTTTTTTTAATTACTTCAAGACCTGGTCTAGGAAGAGTAAAAAGATAACTTTAGTTACATCACGCATCTCTTGCATTCTGCTCTCCAGAATTGTGAGCAGATAAGACTGGATCTCACATACTGTAAAACTATGTCACAAATTATGATTTATAGCGCAGTTTTAGAACTTAAAAATGTTTAACTATTTACTGCCCCAACATACCTCGTAAACCACCAGAAAGTGATACGAGACAAGAATGAAGCATCCTTCTCTGGACATGGGTTCTGAAACAGAAGTGCAAATAATTTATGTTAATGAATGTTGATAAACGCTACATTTATTTTAAAGTGTTAATAAATGCATATCTTAAAGAAACAACAGGTTTGGTCTTTTAAACTATTTAACTCTAAAATAACAGTCCAAAAACAGCCCGTCACAAAGCAAAGCAGCCAAATGTATGAGCTGATTCCTTACAGTGATATCAAAACTTAAAACCTTCAACAGAAAACACTTTAAAAAAAAATATTCTGTTTGGTTAGAATGATCACATGCCACAAATATATATGCTTGCAGTTAAAAGTATTTACAACAGACGTTTTATGCCAATGGAAGTGTTTCTGACAAATGGAATAAATTCTTTCCCTGTCTCTAAGCAGTTCATCCAATTCTCAAAAACATATTGATCTTTCAATATTCCAACAGTCTGAATCTGTCAATTTGTAGTCCCAATTCCTCCACCCATCCCCACCCCACAAAAAAACCCCTAAAATTTCCTCTGGGTGTGAGCAGAATTCTCTTAAAAATGTTAAACTGGTTGAGAACCCCTCTACCAGACAAATACAGGCTGAACCATCTAACAGGAATTCAGAACTGCCCACAAGGGAATTCATAACCGCCAATGAGGGAATCCAGAACCACCCACCAGAAATTAAACTCCAAGACAATACAGGCTGCGCTACTTATCAAACAATACAACATTTAACATCCATACTTTTTTTTTTGAAACAACCACAACATAACATATTCTTTGCATCTTACATCCTTCTTGTGCCGTTAAACGTCACAAAGGGCTCGCACAGTTGTCTGCCAAGTTTTCCTGTTTTTGGCGAGTTTTTCAACTTCATCAAGGAATGTTATGCCCACTAAACTAGCTTCTCTTAACAATGTCCTTCTTAGAGTTTCACGTGGTCAACCTCTTTTTCTTCTGTCTGTTGTGCTCCGCTTGGTAGCTTGTTTTAGTATTCTCTGAATGTTTCTTCTCATCACATGACCTACATACGTCCATCTTATTTTTCTGATCACCCATGAGACAGGTTGTTTGCTCATGTCTTATCTCTGTGTTGTTCTTAAACTCATTCCACTTTATACCAAGGCAGCCTTGTTAGCTGAGTGGTTAGGGACTCAGCTTACTAATCCGGTGGTACCAGGTTCAGTCCCAGCAGTGGGATTTTTTTCTGGTACACGCCAAAAAGGCCCCGGGGTTCACCCAGCCTCTATAAATGACTTCCAGCTTTTGCATGCAATAAATGAGGGGGGATATCACATTTGAATTGAATAATCTTAACTTAGATTTTGTGCTTATAATTTTTGAATTCCATATGTTCTCAAGATTTTTGAAGGACAATGCTGCTTTTGCAACTCCAATTCTAACTTCCTTCCTAGTGTTAACACTTTGAATATAAACAAACAAACAAAAAAAAACTTAAAACACATAAAATGTAACAGAAAAAGAATGAAATAACAATGACACATGTACTCCTTCGATAATATCATAAGTACAGATACTGATTTAACCATGTTCTGCATATATGAAATGAAATTTGGTCTTGCAGAACCTCACTTGCTTACCTCCCCTTCTACTTGATATCCAAACTCTGGCTTTGCATCCACAAAAACTGAAAGAATGGTTGCAAACAACAGGCATGGGTATGGTATAAATATTGAAGGTGATACTTCTCCCTGCAACATGAATAAACAAACACATATGCAGCTGTACTGCTAACAGCCATACGAAATACAAAGAGATGGCTAAATTCAGTGGGATAACAGGGCGGTCTTGGTGGTAGAAGCGAACGAAGAAGAAGAAGAAGAAATACAAAGAGATGGGCAATGTGAGAGACAGAAGGAGAATAAAGCTGTTTAGACAATGAAGATGCTAATAAGAGACACTGTCAAAAGTCAAGAGGAAAAGAGCCAAGACAAAGGAAAAGAAATGGATATATGTGGTCAGGATTTAAAAAAAGAAGTAAAGCAGCATAGCTTTATTTTCTGGCATTGGCTCATACCAGGATGATGCTCCTGCTCATCTTCTCCTTAACCCACTGCCACAGCCACAGAGTCATGAGGTGAGTATCACACATGGCTGCATCTCCTTTCCCAGACCCACGTCACAGATGGGTTGCCTAGAGCATCTCCCAGTTGGGATCAGGCCGGTGACCTTTCACCCCATGAGAGACAAGTGCACAAACCACCTTGCTACTCACATGCCTCTGGCCAGGGTTAGGTCAAGACTTAAATTAGTTTCTACAGATTTTATTAAATTAATCACGGGCAATAAGCAATCCTTCACGCCAAACATCCGGAAGGCAGAAAACTCTGTTGTAGAGAGCGAAACAACACAACTCCTCAATCATCATAAAAGTACCCCACTCATCCAGGCAGGTGTTTCAGCCTTTTAAACCTCTGACACTCCAGGGGGGATACAGTTGGATCATAAAAAAATACAAAGTGAGGAACAAAAATTGGTAGAATAACCAATAAAGCAGATAAGACATGCAACAATATCATCGTCATCATCATTTCTCACTGCATAAAGTAAAGACATTAAAAACTCCATTCAACTCTGTCTTGAGCCTCCCTTTCTATTTCCCAAGCATGTTTTATTTGCAATACACAGAATCTTTCTGCTGTGATATAGTGGTCATAAGTTCATGTGCTATACTAATCTTATTCAGCCCTATATACAAAAGTCAGCTCATTCACATGTTAAAGATCGGCGCTGTTTCATGCTTTATTTTGTTTCTGGTTTCATTTTCTGATATAATCACCATGTACATACAACTTACATAATATATATATATATATAACAAATGCTGTAGGGGATGAAGCGTTAGAGACCTCATTATGCTGGGCCATCAGCGTATGAGGTAGGGTGGCTAGTTCCTTTCCTCGCTGCCTTCCTTTCCAGATTTTCTCTGGTACCCATTTTACGAGGCTGGGTCGACCTCAGGCCCATATTAGTGTGTATATATATATATATATATAAAACTTTGGATAGTAATAATGTATTATAATTTGCACTTTATTGTAATGAGTTTATTCTGCTTCCATTTACGTCAAACTGTTTTATATGGTGACAATCACAAATTCTATACATGCGTAAGTAACAGGTGTATTTGTGACATAATTCACAGTATGTATTAGACATTCATTGTTAACAAGTGAATTCCATGTATTAACTTATTTTATATTTGTGAACTTCTCCTGCTTCGTTCGCACTGTCTGTCTATATCTGCAGTCCTGTCTCTTGGATAAATTTCAATGTTTTTTGTAATTCATGTATGTAACCGTAGAGTTTATCTTCTTTAGTGGTTTCACTGGGCCAGTAATTATTTCTCAGTGTCTCGTAGTTGATGCAGTTCTGGAGGATATGTTCCACAGTTTGGGGCACCTGGGCACATGTACATAGATTAGTAGTACCAACCTTAAACTTTGTATACATATGACTTCAGAGTCGGCTGTGTCCTGTTCGGAGACGGAAGATGATGACTTGTTCCTTTCTGTTTAGCATGTGATAGTCATCATGTGGTGGTGTTTGTGGCTTCCTGTAGGTTTTTATCATGCTTTTCTTCTGATTATAGATGACTGGTATGTCTGGTTGCTCCATTTCAGTGCCCTCTTTGGCCAGATGGTCAGCTTTCTCATTGCCTGGTATCCCACAGTGGGAGGGAATCCACTGCAAAGTGACTCCATGTTGTAAGCCAATTTTTGACAAGGCATCCTTAAGGTCTGGTAGTTTGGTGCACTGAAGAGCTTCCAATACTGATCTTGATGTGAGAATTACTACGGGACATGTATCAATTCTGGAGTCTGATAGTTTTTCAACTGCAGCTTCTTCTTCTTCTTCTTCGTTCACTTCTACCACCAAAACCGCACTGTGATCCTACTGAATTTACGCCTGTGGTCCTCGTTAGGTCCCGTGGTCTCCTGTGTGGTCCCCAAAAGGACCACACGAGATCCACGAGAGGACCACAAGGGGTTCAGAGTATCGCAGGGCTTTAGCCTGTATTCTTGGTGGGTCTCTGAAGCGGATTGCGTGACACCGTGGTTTTTGTTGCACCAGTTTAGCCTAGAGTTGCGCACCCAGGCCAAAGTTGGACCTTCTCACCGGAAAACCTTGACATGTTTTGAGATACCCGTGTATCACCACCGGGTGAGAGGTGGTTGCCCATCCAGTCCAGAGTTGGACTTTCTCACCGGAAAACCTCAGCGTGATTAGGATACGCAAACATCCCCGCCGGGTGAGAGGTGGTTGCCTATCTAGACTGCCCTGGTCCAGTGTCTCCGACTTCAGCATTTTGCGGTCGTGGCCGCTACCCTTCCTAGTTGTGACCAGGAAGGAGCTTTTGTCCAGGAGGACGAATCCTCGCCACTAGTGACTTCCACCCCTGGGTTGAGCCGGTTTAGGCATATTATCCCAGTATGGGCGTGTTTGGGACGTGACCGACTTCTAGAGCAGAGGTACTGTGACATGCATAGCCATCAAGTTCCACCCCTGGCGTGTGCCGGTTTAGGCATAATTCACCAGTGTAGGTGTATTTCGGACGTGGCCGGCCTCTAGAGCAGAGGTGCCGTGGTATGTCAGCGATACTATTGGACATACCGATTAAACTTCACTTTATCCTTTCCACCACCTTTTCACATTGGCACCGCACAGCAACCTTTATTTCTTTTCCGCATTGTCTTCCTTGACCGGGAGGAGCTTCACTCCATGTGCGGCATTCAAAGAGTCTCGCCAGCAGTGTCTTAACCTCTGGGACAAGTCGGTTCATGCATTTCACCCAATAGGACTGCACTCAGGACGTGGCCGACCTCCAGACCAGAGGTGCCATGATTTGACTGTTTGCTTCGCTTTATCCTTTCTACCACTTTTTCCGCAGTGATGCTGCGCGACAACCACATTTGCAACTTTCTTCGTTGGCCGGGAGGAGCACCGCTCCACGCATGGCACCCGAAGAATATCGCCAACAGCGGAGACAAGCATATGACTACTGGCAGGATCAACCAGATAGCTTTCTTCACCGAACCTTAGTCGGATATCTACCGACAGACCGACGCGGGGCAAGGGAGACAGCGCTCTGCTCAGTGCGGATCCCTTTCGACCCCAGCAGCATTTCACTTCCTTTAACCGGCGGGAGCGGCCGGCAGCTCTCTCTGCTCTAGCGAACGAGACGAGAAGAGAGCCCAGCCACCCACAACATACGCACATTACATACTGCAGACTCGATACTCTTTGCGAGAGATGGGCCAATTTCGAGACCATCAGTCGACAAAACCGTACTACATCGTTAGCACGAACCTGGCTGGCTAGCCGTTTACATGCTTCGCTCGACGGACGCACCACTTGCTTCTGCATCAAAACACCTTAACTCTCGCCGTCCGGGAAGGGAGCGAAAGCCTTCTCCCCACGCACGGAATTCGAGAGCACTTTTTCGCCAAAAGAACGGTCGGCCTGCGCAACAGCAGCAGCCCGCGCTGTGCAGCTCGGCGCGGCTCTGCGCAGCTGACTGGATATTCAATATATGCTCCTGCCCCTACATTCTTTATGGCATTATGTGCAGATCCATCTGTATACACACGTATCCAGGTGTCACATGGATATTTATCATTTAGAACACTAAGTGTGGCTGTTGATCTTACAAGACTGCTCTGCATCTCACCATTCTGCACACCTTTCACTTCAGTCTGAATAGTTATTTGTGTATAATCTGCTTTTTTCCATAGTGTATGCTCTGGTACAGATGATAATGGAGCGACTACAGCTGGAAGGTCAGGTATCAGCTTACGTATATGCTTGGCCTGATGAATGAAGCTGCTTCTTTTAAACCGTCTTAGTGCCAAGTTATTGAATCTCTCCTTCAGGGAATGGCTTACAGAGCTGAGGAATTTCTCTCCCATGGTCATGACCTTTGTGTCTCTATGTTCCTTTAGCGCTTGAACACCAACTATTTTCTGCATTTCTACTATTGGTGTGGACCTCATGGCACCTGTGATAATCCGTAGTGACTGATTTTGAACCTTGTCTAGATTATACAGCGTAGTGTTTGACGCTGTGCACCAAGATGTTGAGCCATATTCTAAATGTGGTAGAATACTTTGCTGATATACATTCTTGAGGATTCTTTCACTAGCTCCCCATGTGGTTCCACTCAATTTTCTCAATATGGCTAGTTTTCTTCTGGCTTTTGCTTCTGCACTGTTGATGTGCTGCTTCCAGGTCAGTTTTCATATTTGTGAACATATGGAAGGGAGGATAACTGTTTTTGTTATTTTGCATTTTATTCATGCTCCTTAATGTCCAGTACACTTGAAATAAACAGAAGAAAGAGTGAATGATGAGAGATGAAGGGCAGAATGTCAAAGGCCTGTATGCCCAATTCTTCACTCGTTCAAAATAAAATTTGTTCAGTCCCCTCCGAGAGTGTCTTCCCCATAAGGAAGCAGTGATAAAAGCCTGAGACAAACTGCTGTTTTACTTCATGTGACAGATGTGATATTATGTCAGCAAGCAAAGAAGAAGATATGTATTTAAAAACTGCTTACCGTTCTTATGGATTCTTTAATGACCGATCGTAGACGAAAAATCCCACACAGAAGATAGAGCAGCCAGAACAATGTCAGAACACTAGATGTCCTTACACCTCGCTTGCGCTCCAAGTTAATCATGAAGAAAACCAGAATCTAAAGATAGGAGGAAAATAAAAATAATTATGATATAAATCATGCTTTTTCCAAACAAAAACCGTAACAAATTTTTTAAACTGCTGTTAACTGTGCACTATGAAACAAAAGAATAAAAACATCAAAATAATGGAAAAGTTGAACTCTGGATAAAAATTGAATGATCTTTTCTGATTTATTATTCCTTTTGTTTGTTTTATTATGCATGGACAGAATAGTTAACAAACAAATGACAGCTTAATAATGACAATGCTTGCTTGTTAGAGAAACTGAAGTATGTATTCCTTGCTTTTTAGAGAAATTGAAGTATGTATTCCTTGCTTTTTAGAGAAATTGAAGTATGTATTCCTTGCTTTTTAGAGAAATTGAAGCATGTATTCCTTGCTTGTTAGAGAAATCGAAGTATGTACTCCTTGCTTGTTAGAGAAATCGAAGTATGTATTCCTTGCTTATTAACTCTTTCCGTGCGGGAGAAAAAACACGAACGTGTCATGGCATGCGGGAGTAAAAACGCGGGTCTTGACTGTAAGGGGGTCTAGTTGTAAAATGGAATGGAAAACAGTATTTCCATGTACTTCCATATACATAATATGTGTCAAAGTATAGCTAAATGAATGAAAATTTCATAAATGCAGAGTTTTTTAGGAAAAAAGAAGTAATGTGATGTTTTTAGACACCGATTGTGGCCAGCTCACCATCGGCTAGGTCTAGATTCGCGCTACTTACCCCTACTTACCATCTAAGATGTGTAGATCTACTTGTCAATCTCGTATTGTGACTCCGTATTGCATTTCCGCTGAATGAGTGTCTGAAATAACCTCCTAACTACTTCTCCAGTCATCTAAATATGTCTAAATCTACTTAGAAAACATTAAAGAGCAGCGGGGTGGCCATAGGCTATGTCCATACCCCTATCTACATCGTCAAAAATTGAAAAGTTTCCATGTTTTGCGTCCTTGTTCTCGCTCAGCATCGCTCGTAACTAGGCACGCATTCTCCATTTTGAAAGTGTCACCAGAATCGCGGATGAAATATGTACAATCTAAATGTTACACCGCTTGTTTTAATGAAACAATGTCGAATTTTCAACCATACGCACACTTGGGACCACCGGAAGTGTCGAAAATTCGACCATACGTACGGAAAGAGTTAAAGAAATCGAAGTATGTATTCCTTGCTTGTTAGAGAAAAGAAGTATGTATTCCTTGCTTGTTAGAGAAATAGAAGTATGTATTTCTTTGCTTTTTAGAGAAATCGAAGTATGTATTTCTTGCTTTTTAGAGAAACAGAAGTATGTATTTTTTTGCTTGTTATAGAAATAAAAGTACAAGGGGTGATTAATAAGTTCTCGGCATAAGGTACAACAGATTATTTGTGGACAACTTTTTTGGGGTTATTTCTCAACATAGTCCCTTTGCAAGTTTATGCACTTAGTCCAGCGATCCTGGAGATTACGGATCCCTTCTTTGTAAAAGTCAGCATCTTGTGCCAGTAGAAAGTGGTCTACAGCATGAATGATGTCATCATCTGAAGCAAATCTGCAACCACTGAGCTACTTTTTTGAGTTTGGTAAACAGGAAATAGTCTGAAGGGGCCAAATCTGGGGAATAAGGAGGATGTTCAAGAAGCTAGAAGCCAAATTCATGAATGGCAGCCATTGCCACCACTGACTTATGAACTGGAGCATTGTCTTGATGAAAGATGACTCATCTCGTCGATTTCTCGTGGAGCTTTTCCTTCAATTTGACCCGCAATTGCTTCACAAGATTAGCGTAATAGGCCACGGTGACCGTTCTGCCCTTTTGAAGATAGTCTACCAATAGCACACCTTCTGCTGAATCCCAAAAGATGGAAGCCATCACTCTGCCTGCAGACCACCCTTGCTTTCTTTGGAGGTGGGGATTCATGATGTTTCCACTGCTTTGACGGTTCTTTGGTTTCTGGTTGAAAATGATGAACCCAAGTCTCATCCATAGTCACAAATTGCTGAAACTTTTCACGATCTGCAGAAAAATGGCCAAGATTGTCTCTTGACATGTTGAGCGGCTGTCGTTTGTGATCAGCTCCATGAAGTATCTGGATCCATCAAGCAGAGACATTTGTCATCTGAGATCATTGTGAATAATGGCATGAACACATTCCTGGGAGATCAGTTAGTCCTCGATCCTCCATTATCATGTCATGGATTCTGCTGGTGGCTTCATCGGTGGTTACCATTCTTAGTCTTCCCTTCCATGTTTGAAATGAGCTGCCCATTTCTTCACTGTGCTATAAGAATGGGCACTATCCCCTAGAGTCTCTACCATATCCTCATGGATCTCCTTCAATGATAAGCCCTTGATGCAGCGGTAGGGAATGACTGCTCAATGAGAAATTTTATCCATTTTCTCAATTTCTGCCACCCCTTACCACTTCAATAGCCTGTAAACAAAAATTGGTTGCAATTAATTTCTTGAAACTTGGTGTTTAATTTTACATTAACCTTATCTACAAATGCACCTAATATCAACTGTGTGTTTCAAGTATTTGTACCTTAAGCTGAGAACTTATCAATCAAGAAGTATGTACTTCTTGCATGTTAGAGAAATATAAGTATGTATTCTTTGCTTGTTAGAGAAACAGAAGTATGTATTCCTTGCTTGTTAGAGGAATAGAAGTATGTATTCCTTGCTTGTTAGAGGGACTGAAGTATGTATTCCTTACTTGTTATAGGAATAGAAGTATGTATTTCCTGCTAGTTAGCAGAATAGAAGTATGTATTTCCTGCTTCTTAGAGGGACAGATGTATATATTCTTTGCCTGTTAGAGGGACAGATGTATGTATTCCAAAATCATAGGCTTATGTGTACATGAAAACTGTGATGAAACTTTTAAAGATAAAAGAAAACTACACACACTAACATGCCTGAAAATAAATAATTTTTTGTGCTTTCTCTCAATACACTGGCAACCATGAATACAGCATATTTTAGTGTATCTCAGTCTGTAGAGAGCATCCTTCCATGTTCTGAGGTTAACATCTGATCTCACTATCCAGTAGAGTAAGGAAAGGACCATATGGACCAGCCTCGTGAAAAAAAAAAAAAAAATTATGCCTCACACTTCGATTTAAAAACCACATTCTCTGACAAGGCAGACGCCCATATCACTGAGTTACTTGGGTAGATGTCTCTAACCAATAAGTCACTTACACAGATACATCCAACCAATGAAATACCTACACAGATACATTTAACCAAAGAATCAACTACAAAGATGCCCTAATCAAAGAACTATCTAGATAGATGCCATTAAATAAGAAGCTGTATAGCTTGATGCCACAAACCACTGAGCTATTTACTAGCCACTAAACTATCTAGCTGGATGTCACTAACAGCTGAGCTATCTAGGCAGATGCTACTAACCAATGAATTATCTAAACTGATGCCACTAATCATTAAACTATGTAGGCTGATGCAACTAACCACTGAATTATCTAGCTAGATGGCACTAACCACTGAGCTATCTAGCTAGATGCTAATAAGGACTGAGCTATCTAGACAGATGCTAATAAGCACTGAACTATCTAGACAGATAGTACTAACCAATAAACTTCCAGACAGATGCTACTACCAATGAACTATCTAAACAAATGCTACTAACCATTAAACTATCCAGACAGATGATACTAACCATTAAACTATCCAGACAGATGCTACTGACCACCGATCTATCTAGACAGATGCTACTAACCAATGAACTATCTAGACAGATGCTACTAATCACTGAACTATCTTGACAGATGCTACTAACCACTGAACTAATTGTAACACTTGACATTAATGAACTGTTACATTTGAAACTTGTAGACAGTAGCCTTCACAAATACACCAACACAGGCAGTAATTTAAAATTAAAATAACACACAAAGGATCAGAACAAAGATCACATTACAAACCTCACCATTGTTAACAAAACAGTCAGCGGTGAGAGAAAATCAATGGGTGGCATGTCTTCCCCACCAGCTGCCTTGGCAATAGTGAAAATGAACTCGTATGTTGCAAATGCAAACAGGACACCAACCACAGCCTGGAGATGAAAGTTTTTGGGGTTTTTTTTTTTTAACTGTATCAATGTAACATAATGATCCTGCATATGGACTGTCTGATTTCACATTAATCAATCATTAGAAATAAATGAAAGCAAATCTAGACACTAACAAAATCTGGACAATGAAGTTTAAGGAACGTAACTTAAGGTAAAGTCAACATGGCCATACTGAGGACAACAGAATATTTACATACAATGATAACAGAAGTAAGGTATATAAACATTAACTTATACTGATAATAGAAGCAAAATATAAAACATCTTATAATGGAAGCAGTCTATACAAACAACATATATAAATAACAGAAGAAAGACAAAGATCCTAACTTATACCAATAACAGAACACAGACATGCAGTCTAACACCAGTGTTCCCTCTAAGCTGTGCTAGCCTGCACTGGCACACAAAATTTTAGTCCTGGCACACACATTATTGGCCCAGTAACATAATGACCAAATTTGTTATTGATTCACACTTTAAAACAAGTAGTTTTTTTTTTGGCTCACAAAACAGAATTTTTGCTCAACAATACTCCACAGATTAGAGGACACACAACCTAATGATGAAAAAAAAAAGAAGAAAAACTAAAACAATTTCTAAGGTACAACATTAACTATTTCTCTTAACAAAGATTCACAGATTTTCTACAAAAGACTTAGTTCTAAACAATTTTTCTCAGCTACAATACTGTAAATCACTCCTGTGTGATTTTCTCATCACAATGTGTTTCCTTAAATGGTTTTATTATTATCATCATCTTGCTGCATGTTAAGCTCTCTCTTAGCACCTTCTATCCAAATCTAAAAGTTTTCATTAGGTAACTAAGCCTCCAAGTTTCATCATGCAAGAAAGCCTCGAAGTTTCATCATGCAACTAACTCTTTTCAACTTTCATCATGCAACTAACTCTTCAAGTTTCATCATGCAACTAACTCTTCAAGTTTCATCATGCAACTAACTCTTCAAGTTTCATCATGTAACTAACTCTTCAAGTTTCATCATGCAACTAACTCTCCAACTTTCATCATACAACTAACTCTCCAACTTTCATCATGCAACTAACTCTCCAACTTTCATCAAACTCTCCAACTTTCATCATGCAACTAACTCTCCAATTTTCATCAAACTCTCCAACTTTCATCATGCAACTAACTCTCCAATTTTCATCAAACTCTCCAGCTTTCATCATGCAACTAACTCTCCAATTTTCATCAAACTCTCCAACTTTCATCATGCAACTAACTCTCCAACTTTCATCAAACTCTCCAACTTTCATCATGCAACTAACTCTCCAATTTTCATCAAACTCTCCAACTTTCATCATGCAACTAACTCTCCAACTTTCATCATACAACTAACTCTCCAACCTTCATCAAACTCTCCAACTTTCATCATACAACTAACTCTCCAACTTTCATCATGCAACTAACTCTCCAACTTTCATCAAACTCTCCAACTTTCATCAAACTCTCCAACTTTCATCATGCAACTAACTCTCCAATTTTCATCAAACTCTCCAACTTTCATCAAACTCTCCAACTTTCATCATGCAACTAACTCTCCAACCTTCATCATACAACTAACTCTCCAACCTTCATCAAACTCTCCAACTTTCATCATACAACTAACTCTCCAACTTTCATCATGCAATTAACTCTCCAACTTTCATCAAACTCTCCAACTTTCATCATGCAACTAACTCTCCAACTTTCATCAAACTCTCCAACTTTCATCATACAACTAACTCTCCAACTTTCATCAAACTCTCCAACTTTCATCATGCAACTAACTCTCCAATTTTCATCAAACTCTCCAACTTTCATCATACAACTAACTCTCTAACTTTCATCAAACTCTCCAACTTTCATCATACAACTAACTCTCCAATTTTCATCATGCAACTAACTCTCAACTTTCATCATACAACTAACTCTCTAACTTTCATCAAACTCTCCAACTTTCATCAAACTCTCCAACTTTCATCAAACTCTCCAACTTTTGTCATACAACTAACCCTCCAAGTTTCATCATGCAACTAACTCTCCAACTTTCATCATACAACTAACCCAATATGGCCTTTTGAAAACATGGAGTGAAATCTGGATCTGTTGTTTCCCATGTAACATTGATGTCCTGAAAGTGTATATTCATTTTTTGTATATACAAAACAGTTTTAAAATTAATTTTACATATACATAGTATATGCATACTTTTTATACGTATAATTTGTTATATTTTTATATATCTTTTTCTTCTTCTTGGAACACTATTAGATGTCAGCTTGGATATCTTTGAAGAATGCTGCCATTTGTGCTCTTATCACCATACAGCTTGTCATGTATTGGGACAGGTGACAACCAAAACAGCCATCTTGGTTCTTCAAAAGAAGGGCTTTACTGCAGTGCTTCATGTATAGTTGTATACTTATACACTAATTACTGTGTTACAAAAGAAGGGCAGTCCAGCAACAACTGGTGGACTGTCATTTTGTTGGTACCACAGGTGCATTCATTGGATGTGCTTATCCTAAGCCTATTAAACATGGGGTGTCTTGATCAGCTGTGGCCTGTTCTGAGTCTAAAGATCTTGACTTCTCCTCTGTTGAGTTGGTAGTAGGCATTACTCTTCTGGTTTCCTGGATGTTTCCATTCCCATTTGTTCTTGTAATTGGCTTTTTACTAGCATTTTGGGTTCGTTTTTAAATATAATTTGTATATATGAACCATAGCTAAAATGTGCATTTTTATAAATCATAGATTCCATACTTATTTTACATACAAATCATTGCTTATAAAAATATGTAAGTAATCACTATACACTGAATCATTTTACATATAAATCATAATTTGTATCAGCAGTTCCTTCTCAATATATCCATACTACAAGAACTTAATACTGAAGAAGGTTGGCAGAGGATTAAACAGAGAAAACTTAAATATTTTGGACACATTAAATGTCATGAGAACTTAAAGAAGACTGTCTTTAAAGGATACATAATATGAAAAAAGAAGACCAAGGTGAAGATGGCTGCAAGAAACTGTTGATAATCTGCAAATGGATGCATCAGCAGCAGGCCATTTTGCTTACAATCGAGAGGCCTTTAGGAGAGCTGTTGGGGTGGCAAAGTTCTACAAGGGACATGCAAATGACTAAGCTCCTTCTCTCTCTCCAACCACTCCCAAATACTTTTTTATTTTTATTTTTTAATTAAACCCCTAAAACGGCAAGAGTGTGTTGTCTGGTCTCCAAATATAGTGGACAAAGAACTTCTGACGTGAGACAGACAGGAATAGTATAGAATGATCGTGACGCAAACACTGACTCTGGTAGGACGAGCAGTCGTCTAGCCACAATAGGGTTCCCCTTTCTCTCTGCTGCCCGCAAAGCCTCACTGTTTTACTATCTGCTACATTTGTACCTTTCAGTTGTTGAGTAACTTTTCATAAGTTCGAATTTAACCATTTTTTCACATAAAAAAGTTACCCTGCGGGTGTAACTCAACTATAAAACTGGAAATAATTTCAGTAAAGCAATATAATTCAACTTCCTAGCGCACATTTATAATTTAATTACGACAGCTAATAATTAAACTAGATGACAATGCAACTTTTATAGC
Source organism: Achatina immaculata (assembly GCA_009760885.1). NCBI lineage: Eukaryota > Metazoa > Mollusca > Gastropoda > Stylommatophora > Achatinidae > Lissachatina > Lissachatina immaculata. Next base: position 20,735,033 of record CM019697.1, on the reverse strand, counting down.
TATGATTTTCCATCCTTGGAATAACAACAAATATTAGCCTTTATAGCACGGCATTAATTTAAATGTGAGATATGCCGGCTTTTCTGCGCCATAAGATCTAAGTATTAGCAGACTATATTCCTCCAGTCATAGAAGATGAATAACTTACCCACAGCGGAGTGTCACATACTCCCGCCATGTTGCCACCCTGAAATAAAATCAAATCAGCTGTCACGCCACAGACTTTTCCCTGTGGATTATATTCGTCATAAACGAGCAGCCGGTACAAACTACTATAGTCACGTGTCATTAAACCATGTGATTAGTGTTTCTCGGCAGAACTGTGGGCAAAGTTGCTTGCAGTTAATAATAGACCTGACACAAATACTCAGGCCCCATTGTAATGAGTGGAAAGCCCGTTATCACGATTTGTGCATGCGAGATGGATAGTGACAGTATGATCTATCTTGTATGTCTGCCAGTGTGTCTGTCTGAGTGTCTGAAGTTGAGTGAAACTTGTGTTATGAGCGGCAGAATGGAGGACGGGCCTGCGTGCCCAGTTTTTTGAAAAGTCTCTTCGTTCTGCTGGGGAGGAAGGGGGGGGGGGGTAGACGCTGCCCGACTTGGCAAACAGTCAATCAGCGACCCATTAACAGCTGACATACTATCGTCAGGATTGGCGAAACTTAGCTTACCAAGACTCTGTCTCGCCTCCCAGTTGGTACCCACAGTAACAGGCCCAGTCGGGCTAATGAGTCAGGGATCATCACAGACCCCACTGCAGTGAAGTCTGCAAAAGAAGTATTGTAAACCTCTGCTTTATAGTTCCACACAGGGATTGAAAAGAATTATTGCAAACCTATGCTTTATAGTTCCACACAGGGATTGAAAAGAAGTATTGCAAACATCTGCTTTATAGTTCCACACAGGGATTGAAAAGAAGTATTGCAAACCTATGCTTTATAGTTCCACACAGAGATTTAAAAGAAGTATTGCAAACCTATGCTTTATAGTTCCACACAGAGATTGAAAAGAAGTATTGCAAACCTATGCTTTATAGTTCCACACAGAGACTGAAAAGAAGTATTGCAAACCTATGCTTTATAGTTCCACACAGGGATTGAAAAGAATTATTGCAAACCTATGCTTTATAGTTTCACACAGGGATTGAAAAGAAGTATTGCAAACCTATGCTTTATAGTTCCACACATGGATTGAAAAGAAGTATTGCAAACATCTGCTTTATAGTTCCACACAGGGATTGAAAAGAAGTATTGCAAACCTATGCTTTATAGTTCCACACAGGGATTGAAAAGAATTATTGCAAACCTATGCTTTATAGTTCCACACAGGGATTGAAAAGAAGTATTGCAAACCTATGCTTTATAGTTCCACACAGAGATTAAAAAGAAGTATTGCAAAAATCTGCTTTATAGTCCCACACAGAGATTGAAAAGAAGTATTGTAAACATCTGCTTTATAGTTCCACACAGGGATTGAAAAGAAGTATTGCAAACCTATGCTTTATAGTTCCACACAGGGATTGAAAAGAAGTATTGCAAACCTATGCTTTATAGTTCCACACAGAGATTAAAAATAAGTATTGCAAACATATGCTTTATAGTTCCACACAGGGATTGAAAAGAAGTATTGTAAACCTCTGCTTTATAGTTCCACACAGGGATTGAAAAGAAGTATTGCAAACCTCTGCTTTATAGTTCCACACAGAGATTAAAAAGAAGTATTGCAAACATATGCTTTATAGTTCCACACAGAGATTGAAAAGAAGTATTGCAAACCTATGCTTTATAGTTCCACACAGAGACTGAAAAGAAGTATTGCAAACATCTGCTTTATAGTTCCACACAGGGATTGAAAAGAAGTATTGCAAACCTATGCTTTATAGTTCCACACAGGGATTGAAAAGAAGTATTGCAAACCTATGCTTTATAGTTCCACACAGAGATTGAAAAGAAGTATTGCAAACCTATGCTTTATAGTTCCACACAGAGATTAAAAAGAAGTATTGCAAACCTATGCTTTATAGTTCCACACAGAGATTGAAAAGAAGTATTGCAAACATCTGCTTTATAGTTCCACACAGAGATTGAAAAGAATTATTGCAAACATCTGCTTTATAGTTCCACACAGAGATTAAAAAGAAGTATTGCAAACATCTGCTTTATAGTTCCACACAGAGATTGAAAAGAAGTATTGCAAACATCTCCTTTATAGTTCCACATATAGATTAAAAAGAAGTATTGCAAACATCTGCTTTATAGTTCCACACAGAGATTGAAAAGAAGTATTGCAAACATCTGCTTTATAGTTCCACACAGAGATTGAAAAGAAGTATTGCAAACATCTGCTTTATAGTTCCACACAGAGATTGAAAAGAAGTATTGCAAACATCTGCTTTATAGTTCCACACAGAGATTAAAAAGAAGTATTGCAAACATCTGCTTTATAGTTCCACACAGAGATTGAAAAGAAGTATTGCAAACATCTGCTTTATAGTTCCACACAGAGATTGAAAAGAATTATTGCAAACATCTGCTTTATAGTTCCACACAGAGATTAAAAAGAAGTATTGCAAACATCTGCTTTATAGTTCCACACAGAGATTGAAAAGAAGTATTGCAAACATCTGCTTTATAGTTCCACACAGAGATTGAAAAGAAGTATTGCAAACATCTACTTTATAGTTCCACACAGAGATTGAAAAGAAGTATTGCAAACATCTGCTTTATAGTTCCACACAGAGATTGAAAAGAAGTATTGCAAACATCTGCTTTATAGTTCCACACAGAGATTGAAAAGAAGTATTGCAAACATCTGCTTTATAGTTCCACACAGAGATTAAAAAAGTATTGCAAACATCTGCTTTATAGTTCCACACAGAGATTGAAAAGAAGTATTGCAAAACATCTGCTTTATAGTTCCACACAGAGATTGAAAAAAACCGCCATCAACCTGCTCCCAAGCCGACATGTTGTTGTCTCAGTTTCTTCACAGCATCTGATGCAAAGAACACAAGCTTGCAGTTCAGGTAAGAAGAATCTATCTATCTGCCTACCTACCTTCTAGCTATCCTTGTATAGAACGGATTTTTTTTTTAATAATCATTTTGCAGTGACACTTTTCACACCCTCGAAATAGTAAACTCAAAATCAAATCAACACCGGCCCCTGCACAGAAACTGTTACATTTGAATAATTCTGCTCCACATAACCAGACGAGTTAGGGCCCGGGAAACGTCCATTGATTTTACAATGTCGTCAAACGTGACTAATACGAGGTTTGCTGTTAGGCTGAATAGTTGTTTCCATGCCGTGTACTGTAGTTGTGTTGGGGAATTGCCGGTCGACCAAAGGGCGATCACGCGGTTTTGAATGGACTGTAGAGAATGGGGAAAGAAAAGTGTGACAGAAAGTCGCATGGAGATTTATAGGACTTCGGTGTTCAGAGTCCGGAAAATGGGTCAACATTCGGTTGTTATATGCGGTTACTGGAAACATAAATAAAAAATGCTAATGGAATCCATTAATAAATATAGATTTATTTTCTTATTTGTTGGCAACTTCTCCGTGTTATGAAAAGCCACCTTTGCCTGACCTGCTCGTGATTTTATTTCATTTGTGCATTTGCCATCAGCTGTTACTGTTGTTCCAAAGCAACTGAATTTACCTGTCATTGATCTTGATTTTGCAGATGACGTAACTCTTACCAGTAGCAATGTGAATTCAGTGCAAGAAAAAACAGATACCCTGTCTTCGCTGGCTAGCAAAATAGGACTTGAAATTAAAAAGGAAAGAACAAAAATAATGAAATTTCTCATTAATCAAGAATTAATATACGTAGAAGGAACAGCTGTTGAAGAACTACACCAGTTTGTATACCTCTGCATCTTCATAGACCAGGATGGTGACACCAGGAAGGAAGTTAGAATTAGAATTGCAAAAGCGGCATTGACCTTCAAGAATCTTGAGAACATATAGAAGTTAGAATTCGAATTGCAAAAGCAGCATTGACCTTCAAGAATCTTGAGAACATATAACACCCAAAAGTTCTAAGCACAAAAATCAAGCTAAGATTATTCAATTAATATGTAATATCCACTCTCAGTTATGAATGCCAAAGCTGGAAAACAAATAAAGAAATAGACAACAAATTAAACTCTTTTGAAAACAAATGCTTAAGGGAAATACTCGGTATAAACTAGAACGAATTCAAGAACAATGCAGAGATACGGCAGATGAGTGAACCTGTCTCACTGGTGATCAGAAAAGGGAGATGGACATATATCGGTCACTTGATGAGAAACAGTCTGAGAATTCCAAAACAAGCTATCAAGTGGAACACAACAGGCCGAAGAAAAAGAGGTCGACCACGTGAAACCCAAAGAAGGACATTGTTAAGAGAGGCCAAATTAGTAGGCATAAAATCCCTTGATGAGATAGAAAAGTTCGCCTACAACAGGAAAACTTAGCGAACTATCTTGCGAGGCCTATGTGACGTTTGATGGCACGGGAAGGATGTAAGATGTAAGTGTCCTTCCTTTGGAACGGATGTTGCACTTTGGTACGTTTATTCTTTTAGATACTACCAGGAAGAATTAAAATAGGTGTAGGAATTAAAATGGGAGGAGGAATTAAAAAAGGTGTAGGAATTAAAATGGGAGGATGAATTAAAAAAGGTGTAGGAATTAAAATGGGATGAGGAATTAAAATAGGTGTAGGAATTAAATTGGGAGGTGAAATATATAGTTACACGCGTAATGACATTCAGAAATGTCGAAGTGAACAAAAACGTTACGTAGTGATGCATTCATAAATTTAAAAAGTGACAACTGAAAAAAAGACAATGTCATCGCGGTCACAACTTGTTAACAATGCTGTATGAAGCTGCATTAGGTTGATAACCATTAAACGACCAAAGTGTACTGCTGTACGAAACAGTCGCCATTGAGTCCAGCAATATCATCGATTCAAGTGACGGAATTACAAGACAGTATTATAAAGAGAACACTTCAAATCAACCATTAATATATAAACAGAACTTTACAAAGTTATAAGTCCTTATAATTTTCTTGGTTATGTTCTTTGTCCATATGATATGCAAGTTCTATTATGGTCAAAAGTAAATAACCGTAAAATGATTGCTCTCCCAATTTTTAGAACTTCATTTAGTGCTATTTAATTAACACCAGGTGTTGCACTTTTTTTCTTCTTTTTTTTTTTACATATTCGCATTTTGTGCGCTGGATTAAGTGATATAATTGCTACAAATGAGCTGTTATGCGAGAAGACGAAAAGTGCAGAGTAAATTAGGTATCATTTCTATTTTCATCTTTCAAAGGAAAAGTCAGATATACCATTCACTTCATGACTTTGCAAAAAGTAGACGGAGATCTATGGTTCAGTTCTAAAAAAAAAAGATAGGAAGACCGAGGAAAGTGGGTAGAAACAAGAGAAAGAATGAGTAAAGTGGGCAGAATACACAGAAAAGTTGAGCAGATTTGACAGAAACGAGAGAAAGAATGAAGAAAATGGACAGAAACAAGAGAAAGAATGAGTAAAGTGGACAGAATACACAGAAAAGTTGAGCAGATTTGACAGAAACGAGAGAAAGAATGAGTAAAGTGGGCAGAATACACAGAAAAGTTGAGCAGATTTGACAGAAACGGGAGAAAGAATGAGAAAAGCAATCAGAAACGAGAGAAAGAATGAAGAAAATGGACAGAAACGAGAGAAAGAGTGAAGAAAATGGACAGAAATGAGAGAAAGAGTGAGAAAAGTGGCCACAAAACAGCTTCTCTTATCTCTCATCTTGACAGCCAAGTGCAGTCGAGCCCACTATTCTTGTCCAAACATGAGCATAGTCTGATCATGAATATTCGCTTTTTTATCGAGTATAGACATCAATGTACCGGGAAAAAGTATAAAACAGGCACGTACTGGAAAAAGTAGGAGACACGCACATGCTGATCAAAGTAACAGCTACGAAACGAGAGTTGCTTCTATGTGTCTACTTCAGTGTGTGTGCGTGCGTGTGTCTGTGTCTGTCTGTTTGTCTGTCTGTCTGTCTGTCTCTGTCTCTGTCTCTCTCTCTCTCACTCTCTCTCTCTCTCTCTCTCTCTTAATCTCTTACACCTGCGTGATTTTACAGTGCGCGAGTTGTTCTTGGAAGCCAATATATGATATCTTAACGAATACTAAAGTCTCATTACTTTTTCTATCAACAACAACAACAACAAAATTATTATTATTAGGACAAAATAAATACAAAACACCGGTAGCTGTGCATATCTTTAAATGATAATTACACTCTGCATCCAAGAAGAAATTATAACTGCTCCTTTCAATTCTGGACATTTTAAAACATAAAAAAAAGTTGTGAATGTTAGTATATGCTTATGTGATGTTGACAATATGAAATACATCATCTTCATACATACTCTCAGGACCGGTGGAAATCTTTTAATGCTAAGCCAGTCGGCTTTGTCCAGGAGCACTAGAGAACAGAGTAATACTTCTAAGAGACAGCTCTGAATATCTGGCCTTCTGGCTACTGGATGAAACAAACAAAAAATTAACAAACAAACAAAGGAAAGAATGAAGGAAGGAAGGAAGGAAAGAAGAAAGATAGAAAGAAGGAAAGAAAGAAACAAAGAAAGAAGAAATGAAAAAATAAAAGATAATAAAACGAGAGAAAATACCGTTTATTATTTTTCAAATACTGTACAATACTGTAACCGATTCGTTACACAAAGCGTAATAAATTTTATTTGAAAGCCATAACACCAAGGACATGAAAATACTGACTGACAGGCGAGATAAAGGGCGTCTGAGTGGCGAGGTGGTTAGTGCACTAGTCTCTCATGGCGAAGGTCGGGTGTTCGATTCCGGTCGGAGGCACCCCCAGTCACCCAGCTGTAGAAATGGGTACAAGAATTCTTCTGGAGTTGGGAAGGAAGGGCAGTCAGGTCTAGTGTGGTGACAGATAAGGAAAATGTAGGCACTAGCACCATACCCCCTATGTGTTATTATGGCATAAAAGGGTTACCTTTACCTTTTTTAAAAACTTTTACAGGCGAGATATAACTAGCCAGCGAGTGATACTGCAGGTAAGTTATATTTTATTGGACGTTATTACTTTTTTTAAAAAGCATAAAAGCTGGACAGACAGGAAAAAAGGAGTTGCCAGATAGGCTAATGCTTCTTGCACTTTACGATGAATTAATCCTATTCATCGTCGGTTGAATGCCCGGTAAATGAGTGTCAAACTTGAGCCTGCTTTTTCCAACAAAACGCTTCTAAATAACTGATGTTTAAATAGCTCTGCCCCCCCCCTTTTTTTTCCCCCTCGTACACCCCCCCCCCTTTTTTTCTCCCTTCCTCATCCCCCATAAACGATTATGGTGTTAAGATTTTTTTATTTATTCAACTGCTTATGTTGTCATGTTGAGATTATGACGTGTATGTTTTTTTTCGAATTACACTTTTAAAATAGCCTTGTATGCCTAAATGCTTCTTAGAGAACAAGAATAGAATGTATACTTTATATACACACCACAGTTACATCTTTGTATCTGTATTTCTTTGAACTCTGAAACCCTCTTTTTATCTACTTCTTTTAAAGATAATGTGCCTGCTATTGATATCACCAATAGGAGGGTATGTTTTTATACGCATCATCAGCTGAAGGTTTGCATCAACAGATAAGTGCATTATAACGGGGAAATTCTAACAAGTCAGTACACCAGAAGACCACGGCGACGATGGCTGTAAGACATCGTTGGTAATCTGCAAATGGATGCGTCAGCGGCAGGGCATCTTGCTTACAAACGAGAGGCCTACAGGAGAGCTGTTAGGGAGGCAAAGTTCCACAAGGAACGTGCACATGACTGACTGACGGTACACTAGAACTATATGCACAGTTTATGTTGTTACTTAATGCGCAGTCTATGAAAATTGTTCAGCATCATTCAGTGTGCAGTATTCTAGAACGTATCGTTTCCATTAGTTTGTCCTGCAGTTGTGCTGCTTTACATTTTTACTGATTCACTATAAATTACTAATAAGACACATTCAACATATGACAGGAAAAGAAATGAAACAAGCAAACAAATTACTCTCATTTCTCGACTGCTCCAAACTGAAGAAAATAATTAATCCCTCAATTATCTTCACATTCTGAAGTGAACTCAATTCTGTTTCACAGTAACAGAGATGAGACCCGATTTGAAGTTAAGAGGAGCAAGCGCCAAAAAAATGGGCCTTGCAACATAAGAACCGTGTGCTGTTACTGTGGTCAGTTATGCAGATATAACACTGGTAAATTCACGAAACACCAGCATAGCAAGACGGGCACTGACATGGAATCCTCAAGGAAACAGAAAACGAGGAAGACCCTAGACGTACTTGGAGAAGAGAAACTATGACAGTGCTCAGAGACAAGGGATGCACATGGAAGGAAGCAGAGAAGAACAGGGATGACTAGAGAGCCTTTATCCGTGGCCTATGCTCTCAAAGGAGTGAAAGGCGATGATGATGATGATGATGATGAAACTCATGAAAAATCTGTTGCACAAGATGTTCCGCCACGACAGCTGTTATCTGTTTGCTTCAAAACCGTCTACACACATACATACATACATACATACATACATACATACATACATACATACATACATACATACATACATACATACATACATACATACATACGGCTAGGTCAGACACTAGATGAAGTTCACTACTACAACATACCACGACATGAACAGACATTTACCACCAATTTAAAATACTAACAGAATGAAAATTAGCACATTAAATGCACTGCTGGCGAGATTCTTCGGATGCCGCGCATGAGAGTAAAATATATACACATCTCGGCCAATGAAGAAAATGCTAAAAAGCAATTAGGGTTGCCATGCGACTACGATGTAAAAAGGATAAAGTGAAGCTTAATCGGTATGTCCATTAGTCTCCCGGCGAGAGCTACTCATACCACGGCACCTCTGCTCTAGAGGCAGGCCACATCCGATATACACCCATACTGGTGAAATATGCCTAAACCGGCTTAAACCAGGGGTGAAACTTGATGGCTACTCATGTCACGGTACCTCTGCTCTAGAGGTTGGTCATGTCCTTAACACGCCCATACTGGGATAATACGCCTAAACCGGCTCAACCCAGGGGTGAAACTTACTAGTGGCAAGGATTCGTCCTCCTGGAAAAAAGCTCCGTCCTGGTCACATCTAGAAAGGGTCACGACCACAAAATGCTGAAGTCGGAGACACTGGACCAGTGCTGTCTAGACAGGCAAACAACTCTCTCCCGGCGGGGAAGTATGCATATCCTAATCAAGCTGAGAAAGTCCAACTCTGGACTGGATGGGCAACCATCTCTCACCCGGCGGTGATACACGGATATCCCAAAACACGTCGAGGTTTTCCGGTCAGAAAGTCCAACTCTAGATTAAACTGGTGCAACGAAAACCATGGTGTCACGCAATCCAGCTTCTGAGACCCACCGAGAATACAGGCTTAAGCCGTGCGATACTTTGAACTTCTTGTGGTCCTGTCGGGGATCTCGTGTGGTCCTTTCGGGGACCACAGGAGGACAACGGGACCTATCGAGGACCACAGGAGTAAATTCAGTAGGATCACGGGGCGGTCTTGGTGGTAGAAGAGAACGAAGAGGAAGAAGGAGCACAGTAAATGTGTGGAAACTGGCCAGCAAATATGAATCACATCACATAAAATAAAGAATATCGCTAAAATAGCTTTAAACGACATACAAAAGTGTACTTGCACGCACATGTACCTGCATGCATACGCCTTGTACTCATTAAATGATGATAAAGTGTGTTAGTTCCTCTTCTTATCTTCTTTTATGGTGAATTTATAGAGAATGCGGAACAGCAATTGTTTGTCAATTAATCACAGAATGGATCACAGCATATTAAACATTCCTTTGTGGCTTTCCCCTGGTGCTTTGGCCGTAAGTAGGGACGGCCGTAAGTTGTATGTATATGACAATGAAAGTGTCATCGCACGTTGATGCGCTAACAGGTATAACGTGCAAAGATTTTCACGAGCTTTTTCGATACCGCGTGAATGTCACACTCTTTCACAGAGACAGCGATAACTAGGTTAGCATCGATGCACTCCATTACAGAGATAACACCAACTACCTCAGTGAAGATAAGCGTTTTAATTTCAAAACTGTTATCGTCTTGTATTTCCAAACTGTTATCGCCGTGTATTTTAGACTGCTATCAATTTTTTTTCCCATCCCGGTAAGGCTTCAGGTGAGATTTACGCCCCGTGCAAAATTACCCCCATCCGTCCGTGCAAAATTACCCCCATCCGTCCGAGCAAAATTACCCCCATCCGTCCGTGCCCTACCCCGCCCCTTTCTCCCCACTTCGAAAAAAAATGTCAGCTACAGTATTACATTTTTAAAAAAAACAACCCCAAAACAAACAGATGTCTGATAGAAAAATGTTTTTGAACGTCAGTATAAATCTGTGCTCCTCAAAGATCTGTTACACATTTCTCTGAGATCTGTACCCTCGGTAGTTGCTTAGAGCCCTAGATTGACCTAACAGTACTACCTGCATTGGTCTGAAATGTATGGTTTCTTTCTCACTCTGAGCCCAAGTCTCTTCTCCATACCCCCCCCCCCTCCAGCCCATCCGCCCACCCAAACATACACACACACACATACACTCACGCACACACGATATAGTATAGATAAATATTATATTCACAGGCTCAGAAACATAAGAAATAGCAAGTGTACCAATAGTAATTAACACAGATGTTGCCTTGCACATGACACTGAATTTATTTCAACATTGAATGAGGGTATAATGAGGGTTATTATTCGTGATGCTTCTAATACAGTGAAAGTATCGGAGGGGGGAGGGGTACGGGAGATGCAAGGAGTAGGAAAGAGGGCAGAGCTGTAGGAAAGAAAATGAGGAATATTATTTCCTACATACGAGAGGTGGCGAAGTGGTAAGTGCACTGGTCTCTCATGGCAAAGGTCGGGGGTTCGAATCTGACCGGAGGCGCCCCAGTCACCCACTTGTAGAAATGGGTACCTGACTTCTTCTGGAATTGGGGAAGGAATGGCGGCCAGGCGTGATACTGACTCTAGTGTACTGACAGGTCAAGGAAAATATGGGCACTAATACCATATCCCTATCTGTCTCCAAGGCTGCAGCGGGCCACTTTTAAAAATAGGGAAATCCCCAGAGCAATGCACCAGTTGGACAACCCCTCCGTTAGACCGAAGAATCATCATCATCATCATTTGCTGCCGTCTCCCCACGGAAGGTTGGTTGCAATGCATAGCCACTCTGCTCTGTTTCTTGTCTTCATGAAACACTCGGCCAAGCTGGCCCCTGTCAATCTCTTTATGTTGCCCACTCATCTATATCGCTGTCGTCCTCTTGCTCCCCCCCCCCTTCGATCTTGCCCTCAAGAAATGCCTTCAGTATAGTATTGTGTTTCTTGACGTGCCCAAAGTATCTTAGATGTCTTTTTAAAAATGATTTTCCATAATTCTCTTTTCATTTCTAGTTGGTTTAACACTTCGTTGTTTGTTTTCTTTTCTGGCCATGGGATACGCCATACCGAAAAATACTGTGTGGTTTGTATTGTGTAAGATCGTGGCGCTTCTAACGCGAGCCAGATAAATCATACTCATCAAATGTGTATATCTGTCGTTGCAGGTGTCCTCTATTTTGTGTCAAGAAATTCTGATGCAATCACGTAGTCTGATGAATCAGATGTGGATTTTTTAAATCACCCGAGCCCTTAACTCAAGGGAAGTAACAATGAAAACGGATTCTGTTCAAATGACTTAGTGTAGAATTAAGCTATTAGCTAAGTGTTGATTATTAAAATTAGTTGGAGGATTTCCTTGAATGTATGTATATATGTTTGCATTAAATCTGCTTACCTGTCTACTTAGTTATACGTCTCGGGCATAAACCACGCATACATATAAAAATAAACAGTAAAAATTTAGAGCACATATTTCTTATATCCTGCGGGGGAATACAAACACACACACACATGCATAAAAAGTCAGGAATGACTAAAATGTCCTTTTAACAGCTGAGACACATTCTTACATCCAAAGCAAACATTAGAGCAAATGGAGGAGAGAGCCTTATATCTTCTTCTTCTTCAGCTTTCCGAGCCATTAAGGCTCATTGGTGCAGATAAACTTCGCCTCGGTTCCTCCCTATTCCTAATCTCACTCCAGTTGGTGACACCAGTTTCCCTTATTTTATATCATATCATATCATATCATATCATATCACACACAAACACACACACACATATATATATATTGGTTGGGACATGTGCTCCGGATGACAGACGACTCACTACCAAAAATAGCACTAAGACGGATACCACAGGAGAACAGAAGTAAGGGTGGATCAAAGGAGACATGGAGACGAACAACAGAGAGGATGTAGAGCAACAGAGGGCTCACTTGGGCAAGAGCGGAAAAAAGGCAAATGACAGACGCTTGTGGAAAACCCTTGGGGAAGCCCCGTGGTCACGTACCACTGCTGGCTTAGGGTCGCGCCCAAAATTAACCACTGCCGTAGATGCATGCAAACATTACACAAGATAATGAAAACGAAATATGAGACCATTTTAATAAGGATACACAGAGTACAGTGTCATGTTTCATGGCTGCAAAGGGAGATAATAAAGAGAGCCAATGAAATACACCGAAACTTGAAAAGGGAACTGATGAAACTTGAAAAGGGAACTGATGAAACTTGAAAAGGGAACTGATGAAACTTGAAAAGGGAACTGATAAAACTAGAAAAGGGAAATGTCACCTTCAGCTTGACATTATTCTGTCTCCTGGAGCTGGTCTTAGCAGGCTGATAGACGAATAACTAATGTATAAGTATATAAAACTAAGTATGTAACTATACACGAAGTAAAGCTGTGATAACAAAATGTGTATACATTTTAACAAGGTGATTGTGTAGAGCTTGACCTTACTGCCATGAAAGCTAAGTTTGCTGGCAAGCTTGTTTTGTGTGTGTATGTGTGTGTGTGTGTGTGGTTTACTCATCTAGCAAGCCACCACCACTCATTACCGTCACAGTTTCTGTGATTTTTCATCATCATCATCATCATCAATCATCATCATCATCATCATCGAGTCGGCCCTAAACAACAATTGTTGCATTGTTTCACGGAGTTAGAGCAAAGACAAGAGAAAAGAAGCTAAAATATATGTTTGTTTAAAGAGAAAATAATACGGAAATCTTATCAACTAACAAAATAACAGTGCGTTTTTTCGGACCCCTCCGTTTAAAGTGACAGTAACATACAAGGACTGTCACTTAAAGTGATAGTAACATACAAGGTCTGTCACTTAAAGTGATAGTAACATACAAGGTCTGTCACTTAAAGTGATAGTAACATACAAGGCCTGTCATTTAAAGTGACAGTAACATACAATGCCTGTCACTTAAAGTGATAGTAACATACAAGGCCTGTCATTTAAAGTGACAGTAACATACAAGGACTGTCACTTAAAGTGATAGTAACATACAAGGCCTGTCACTTAAAGTGACAGTAACATACAAGGACTGTCACTTAAAGTGATAGTAACATACAAGGACTGTCACTTAAAGTGATAGTAACATACAAGGACTGTCACTTAAAGTGACAGTAACATACAAGGACTGTCACTTAAAGTGACAGTAACGTACAAGGCCTGCCACTTAAAGTGACAGTAACGTACAAGGCCTGTCACTTAAAGTGACAGTAACATACAAGGCCTGTCACTTAAAGTGACAGTAACATACAAGGCCTGTCACTTAAAGTGACAGTAACATACAAGGCCTGTCACTTAAAGTGACAGTAACATACACGGGGTTTAGTAAACGAAAGCCGGTAATTAACACTGTTGTGTTATTACTAAAACATTCTCCATAGTTTATTATTTTTCTTCTTCATTACAAAAAAAAATGTCGATATAATTATTTTTCACTGGGACCTCTAAGTGCCTCACTTGTTTCTTCGATTCCTCATACCAAGCAGACTTGTAGGGTACTCAGTTGTTTCTTCGATTCCTCATACCATGCAGACTTGTAGGGTACTCAGTTGTTTCTTCGATTCCTCATACCATGCAGACTTGTAGGGTTCTCATTTGTTTCTTCGATTCCTCATACCATGCAGACTTGTAGGGTACTCAGTTGTTTCTTCGATTCCTCATACCATGCAGCCTTTTAGGGTACTCAGTTGTTTCTTCGATTCCTCATACCATGCAGACTTGTAGGGTTCTCATTTGTTTCTTCGATTCCTCATACCATGCAGACTTGTAGGGTTCTCATTTGTTTCTTCGATTCCTCATACCATGCAGACTTGTAGGGTTCTCATTTGTTTCTTCGATTCCTCATACCATGCAGACTTGTAGGGTTCTCATTTGTTTCTTCGATTCCTCATACCATGCAGACTTGTAGGGTTCTCATTTGTTTCTTCGATTCCTCATACCATGCAGACTTGTAGGGTACTCACTTGTTTCTTCAGTTCCTCATACCATGCAGACTTGTAGGGTTCTCAGTTGTTTCTTCGATTCCTCATACCATGCAGCCTTGTAGGGTACTCAGTTGTTTCTTCGATTCCTCATACCATGCAGACTTGTAGGGTTCTCATTTGTTTCTTCAATTCCTCATACCAAGTAGCCTTGTAGGGTTCTCAGTTGTTTCTTCGATTCCTCATACCATGCAGCCTTGTAGGGTACTCAGTTGTTTCTTCGATTCCTCATACCATGCAGACTTGTAGGGTTCTCATTTGTTTCTTCAGTTCCTCATACCATGCAGACTTGTAGGGTTCTCAGTTGTTTCTTCAGTTCCTCATACCATGCAGACTTGTAGGGTTCTCAGTTGTTTCTTCAGTTCCTCATACCATGCAGACTTGTAGGGTTCTCAGTTGTTTCTTCAGTTCCTCATACCATGCAGACTTGTAGGGTTCTCAGTTGTTTCTTCATTTCCTCATACCATGCAGCCTTGTAGGGCATGTTCCACTTTCATTTCTGCTTTACAATGGAGACAGGTAAGCTTGATTGTACTGCAGTTTCCCTCTGGAGGAATTGATTCTTCTTCATGAGTTTCTGGGGTTTTTTTTTTTTGGCTTGGATGATAATGAGAAAATGTTGAACCCGATTTTATTGTTAAACCAGTATTTTAAATTTGTTTATCTGCCCACCATTTAAGTTTTTGGATGAACGGTCCGTGATAGAATCGATATTGTGTCGTATTCTCGAGGATTTGCGGTTGCTCGTGCTGTTGGAGCCCAGGGTTCGATTCTCAGTTCTCCTTCTTTTTCATCCTCAGCTTTTTAACTTTTCGAGGTAAATCATACTTTATTTGCTGTCAGTGATCCTTCTTTTTCGTCCTCAGCTTTTTAACTTTTCGAGGTAAATCATACTTTATTTGCTGTCAGTGATCCTTCTATTTCATCCTCAGCTTTTTAACTTTTCGAGGTAAATCATACTTTATTTGCTGTCAATGATCCTTCTTTTTCATCCTCAGCTTTTTAACTTTTCGAGGTTAATCATAATTTATTTGCTGTAAATGACCCTTCTTCTTCATCCTCGGCTTTCTGAGCCATTAAGGCTCATTGCTGCATATAAAGTTCGCCTCCATTCCTCTCTATTCCTAATCTTTTCTCTCCAGTTGGTGACACCAATTTCTTTTATATCTTCTTCTATGTTGTTTTTCCATCTCTGTCTTGGTCTACCCCTTGGTCTTGTTTCCCTCATCTCTTGTGCATACATTATTTTCGTTTGTCTGTTCTCTTCCATTCTTTCTACATGCCCCAGCTGGCGTAGTCTGTTCAATTTCTAGACATTTATAATTCGTTGGGATTTAAATAAGCTGTTCAGTTCAGTGTTCTTTCTAGCTCTCCATTCTCCACTGTTGGTATCCTTTATCGGCCGAAAGATTCTTCTTATGATCTTATTCTCAAAGATCTGCAATTGTTGTTCATCTTTCTTTGCTGTACTCCACGTTTCTGATCCATACATGACGGCTGGTCTTATTATAGTTTTGTAGATTGTTATTTTGGTATTTTGGGAAATGATTTTGGGTTTTAACAGGTGTTGCATGACAAAGTATATTTTATTCCCTATCTGTACTCTGCTTTTAATTTCCTCGCTTACTGTGTTGTTTCTGTTGAAGGTTGTGCCTATATATTTGTATGTTTCTGCTTTCCTAATAATCATCTCTCCAACATTTATATAATCTGGATCATTCTGCCTCTGGTCTCTTGATATCTTCATATACTCTGTCTTATCTTGGTTAATGGGCAAGCCCACTTTTAGTTCTACATCTCTCACGTGTATGCAGGTACTGACGACTTCTTGCATAGTTCCTCCCATCAAGTCTATGTCATCAGCGTATCCTAGTATTTTAGCTTGTTCTTCTGTACTGGTTTCTTCTTTCACTTGTCTGATTACCTTTTCTAGTACTAGGTTGAACAGTAATGGAGATAATGTATCACCTTGTTTTAAACCAGTTCTTATAGAGAAGGGTTTTGACTTTCTTCCTTTATATATTACTATATTTTGTGCATCCTCCATACATATTGTGGTCAGATTAATTTATTATGTATCTCAAATTCTTTAGTAATTTTCCAAAAACTGCTCCTATCTATGCTGTCATAAGCTTTCTTGACGTCAATATTATGTACTTCTTTTCCATATTCCCAGTACTTTTCTGCTCTTTGACGTAGATAAAATATTTGGTCTATGGTTGATCTATTCTTCCTAAAACCTGCTTGATAGTCTCCCAGTATGTTCCCGCTGTATGGTTTTAATCTATTTAAAAGTATAATTGATAGTATTTTATAGCTTGTTTGTAGTAATGATATTCCTTTGTAGTTTCCACATCTTTTTTTTAATACTAGGATCAGTAATGATTCTTTCCATTCACTAGGGAGTTTTTCTTCTCTTCATATTTATTGTATTAGTGCATATATCTGTTCATGTAGATTTAGACATCCTTTCTTAATCAGTTCTGCAGCTATTCCATCTGAACCAGTTGCTTTGTTGTTTCGTAGAAGCATGATGCTGTATATGACTTATTCCAAGTTTGCTGTAAATTATTCATTCATTCTTTCATTTGCATATCCCTTGCGGAACTTTGCTTCCCTAACATCACTCCTGTAGGCCTCTCGATTGTGAGAAAGATGGCCTGATGCTGATGCATCCATTTGCAGATCATTAACGATGTCTTGCATTCATCTTCGCCTTGCTCTTCCTCTCTTTATTTTTCCCATTATGTATCCTTCCAATACGGTCTTCTCTAAATTATCATGACGTTTAATGTGTCCAAAATATTTAAGTTTTCTCTCTTTAATCCTCTTTACTAGCCAGCCTTTTTCAATATCAAGCTCTTGTAGTATAGATATATTTGTTCTTTTTTTGTGTCCTTGATGTTTGGAGAACTCTTCTGTATCATTTACATTCAAAGGCATTTATGTGTTCCTCAGCTGTTTTGTTAAGTGTCCAGGTCTCACAAGCATATGTTGTGATGGGAAAGATGCATGCCATTAAAAATCTTATTTTTGTGGTTCTGTCTGCTCCTCTTCACAGATTCTTTATTTGTTTTACTTTCTGAAGAGCGATAGATGTCCTCCTTTTAATTTCCCTCATTGTATCTCCATTATATTATTGTTAGTAGTGATTCAAGATATTCAAAACTCTCCACTTCTTCAAGTTTTTCCTCGTTGATACATATATCGACTGCCTTGTTTGTTTTGTCAGTTGTCATCAATTTAGTTTTCTTTGCATTAAGATAGAGGTTCTGCTCTTCACTGTTTTACGGACTGGCATAATTAGTTTTTCCATTCCTTTTTGTGTTGTGGATAGTAATACTGTGTCATCAGCATATCTAATCTATAGTATTTCATAGCCTCCAATTGTTATGGAATCTTAATATTCTTTGTCTACATCTCCTCTAACATTCCGCATTATATTTTCAGCACACAAGCATCGATCTTCAGGAATCTTGAGAACATATGGAATTTAAAAGTTGTAAGCACAAAAACCAAGTTAAGACTATTCAATTCAAATGTAATATCCACTCTCATTTATGCATGCGAAAGCTGGAAAACAACTAAAGAAATAGACAAGAAATTAGACTCTTTTGAAAACAAATGCCTAAGGAAAATACTCGGCATCAAATGGAACGAATTCAAGAACAATGCAGAGATAAGACAGATGACTGATCAACAATCAGTCTCATGGGTGATCAGGAAAAGGATATGGACATGTGTTGGTCACGTGATGAGAAGAAACGGTCAGAGAATCCCAAAACAAACTATCAAGTGGAACACAACAGGCCAAAGAAAAAGAGCCACACCGGGTGAAACTGTGAAGAGGACATTGTTATGAGAGGCCAAATTAACAGGCATAAAAATCCCCTGATGAGGTTGAAAGACTCGCCGAAGATAGGAAAAATTGGCGAACTACCTTGTGAGCCCTATGTGATGTTTAACGGCATGGGAAGGATATAGGATAGGATACAAGTTAAAATATTTTAAAATTTTATTTGTAAGTGATTAGAAAATCAAATTACTGCGACGGTTAATTTATTCGCCATGGTAGGAAATCAAGCATAGATGCAATATCTGTCTTTCCACGCTTTTAGATATAACAGAGCAGACCACAAACAATGGCATTAACTGGTAATTCAGCAAGTCAGAATAAAAATTTTAAAAAACTTTGCAAAGGGCGAGAAATTTAATTAGTCTATAATTCTGATTAAATCTGGCATCCACGGGAAACGGAAGACTGAAACTATTCTCTGGGTTAAGGAGATTCTACATGTGCCCAAGGATTGTCGTTAACACTACAGGTTGACATCATGTATTCTTTAAAGCAGTTTTTCTTGCGTGTATTTAGAAATCCAAGAACCTGTAAAGAAATTAAGCACAGCATATGTCAAAGAAAACGACTGCATGTATCCCTGCGAACTTTATCAACGCGCCAGAACGATGGGTATGTGAACAAACTGTTGTGAACTTGAATTGTCCTCTAGTCTATCAAATTACAGAAAGACATGCGGGAATCTTAGTAACTTGTATCTAGGGGTCGGAATTTCGTATAGATCTTGTATTGATAATTTTCAGTGTACAAGTAGCAAAAATTATGTAAGGACGGATCTGCATAGAAGCATGTGAGTGGCCAGCCTGCTAAAAAAAAATTTCCGGTTTCATATTTTAAATATAAAATATTTTCATATTTTTGGCATGGATCACTGATCACATAAAGTGCACCAAGGTGCATAGTTGTGAAGTCAGTAGAAAGTTTGGATAGATTTGAGTCGGTAGAAAGTTTGGGTGGATTTGAGTTGGTAGAAAGTTTGGGTGGATTTGAGTGGGTAGAAATTTTGACCGGATTTGAGTCAGTAGAAAGTTTGAGTGGGTAGAAATTTTTGCGTGGATTTGAGTCTGTAGAAATTTTGAGTGGGTAGAAATTTTGCGTGGATTTGAGTGGGTAAAAATTTTGAGTGGATTTGAGTCGGTAGAAATTTGGCGTGGATTTGAGTCGGTAGAAATTTTGACCAGATTTGAGTTGGTAGAAAGTTTGAGTGGGTAGAAATTTGGGTGGATTTGAGTGGGTAGAAATTTTGTGTGGATTTGAGTCTGTAGAAATTTTGAGTTGGTAGAAATTTTGGGTGGATTTGAGTCGGTAGAAATTTTGGGTAGATTTGAGTTGGTAGAAATTTTGGGTGGATTTGAGTGAGTAGAAATTTTGGGTAGATTTGAGTTGGTAGAACTGTATCATTTCTGGAAAAACCAGATTTGGGCAGTAGAAAAGAGTAGAACTGGAGTTCAGAAAGTTGGCATAGCTTTTCTGTAACCTTGCCTCCATCGCTGGTTTATTAAACAATTATTGTGAAATATTACAGATTTCAGTTCCAGTAAAGAAAACACAGAAGAATGGATGGATTACAGCAGGCAAACTAGAACTAATAAAACTTTGTAGAGAAATCAAGATGAAGTGGAAAGTGACAATGTAGAGAAATCAAGATGAAGTGGAAAGTGACAATGTAGAGACATCAAGATGAAGTGGAAAGTGACAAATAACAACAGGGACGAATATAAATCTTTAACAGAAGAAAAGACGAAAATACAATACATATAAGATTGTTGTGAAAGAATAGAAGTATATCAAAAGTGTAGAAGAGATAGTGAAATGTTGAAGGAAATGAAACATTGACAAAAAATGTCACACTTAAGCTAAATGTAATTTATGACGAGATGGGGAAGACCTTGAGAGAAACGGGAAATTCTAGAAAGATGGAAGGAATATTGCAGAGGAATGTATGAAACAACTGACTGAAAGCAGAAATCAACAGTGTGACTTATTATTGGAGGAGAAAGAACTTGGACAGACAATTGAAGAAGTTTATGGGCAATAAAGAACCTGAAAAATGGTCAATAACCAGGATGTGATGAGATAACAGCTGAACTTATTAAAGGAGAAGGAAAGGAATGTGCAACAGTCTATCTTGCACTATGTTAAAAAATATAGCATTCAGGTATTTGGCCAAAAGAATGGAAAAGAACTGTATTCATACCACTGCCAAAAAAGGGTAACTTGAAATTATGCACAAACTACAGAACCGTTGCCCTGATTAGTCATGCCAGTAAAATAAAAATCTTAATGGTTAGACACTTCGTAAGAAAATAGAAGTCAATATGGTCCAAGTTGGTTTTAGACAAGGAAGAGGATCAAGAGATCATATATTCAGTATAAGATTAATAATAGAGAAATGCAGAGAATTTAATGTGAATCTGTCCTTTATAGATTATTCTAAGGCATTTGATTGTGTACAACACCAGAAACTTTGGGAAAAAATGGGATTTCCAACAAATTTGATACAATTAATATCACTGCTACATCCATAAGGTGACTTGGAGGCCACCAGATAAAACCACAGAGAACCAAATCGATCACATAACTAATAAACAACAAGCGGAAACGGTCACTACAAGATGTGCGAGCAAGGAAAGGAGCAGATGTAGGAAGTGATCACAACCTTCTGGTAGCAAAAATAAAACTAAAATTAAGGAAAACCAAAATCGGAGAACACAGAAAAATACGTTTTGATACAAGAAAACTGAAAGACCAGCAAACAAGAAATGAATTCTCAATAGTACTTAAGAACCGCTTCAGTGTCCTACAAGACGAAGCAGAAATGTCCATACTAGAGTTCAATAAAACACTACAGGAAACAGCAAAAGAGGTGCTGGGATATCGGAAACAGAGAAAAGAGGAATGGATAAACAAGACCACGTGGGAAAAGATAGAGCAAAGAAAAGAAATCAAGAAAAAATTACTGAACACCAAATCACAACGGCTTAAAGGACAAGTTTTAAGTAATAATGCACAAAAAGACAAAGAAGTGAAGGAATCATGCCGTCAAGATAAACGTCAATACTATGACAACTTAGCAGAAGCAGCAGAGAAAGCAGCATATACAAATGACATGAAAATCATATATAAAATCACAAAGCAGATGACAGGTAACTTCAACACAAGATGTGAAAGTGCAGTAAGAACACAAAATGGACAACTGGTCAGTGGAGAAAGAGAAAAAATTGAAAGATGGAGGGAACACTTTAACACCCTACTAAACAGAACACAAGCAGCACAAACAATAGACATACCTGAAGCAAAAACAGAACTAAACATCAGTACAGGACCAATAACAATAAGTGAAGTAAAGGAGGCGATAAAGAAGAAAAATCAGACAGGGCACCAGGTGAAGATGAAGTGACTGCTGAGATGTTGAAAGCAGAAGAAACAGAAACACCAAAACAACTTTGCTGGATATTACAACAAATTTGGGATCTAGAAAAAGCTCCAGAGGAGTGGAAAACTGGGCTTATAGTAAAACTACCAAAGAAGGGTGACCTCAGAGATTGTGAGAACTGGAGAGGCATTACCCTACTGCCACTCACCAGTAAAGTATTTTGTAGAATAATCATCAACAGAATTGTACCAACACTTGAGGAAAAACTTCAGAAGAGCAGGCAGGATTTAGGAAAGGAAGATCATGCATAGACCACATATTTGTACTTAGACAAATATTAGAACAGGCAAATGAGTGGCATAGCACAACATATGCATTATTCATAGATTTTGAGAAAGCCTTTGACAGTGTCAACAGAGATGCACTGTGGAAAATCCTAAGATGGCATGGCCTCCCCCATAAAATAGTAAATGTAATCAAAGCCCTATACGAGGGTTTTCAGTGCAAAGTGATCTGTAGAGAACATACCTCCAGCAGCTTTAGGGTACAAACAGGAGTGAAGCAGGGATGTGTACTATCACCAACATTATTTATCTTGGCAGTGGACTGGTTAATGAAGGAGGCAACATCAGACAAACGCAGAGGATTACAATGGGCCCTTGACACAGTGCTGGAGGACCTTGACTTTGCGGACGACATTTGCCTACTATCAAGCAGCCACAAAGATATGCAAGATAAAATAAACAAGCTAACTCAGAATGCAAACAACATATGACTAAAGATCAATGTAGGAAGACAAAGTTAATGAAGCAAAATGTGAACAACAGAAATGTACTCAGAGTAGATAGCAAGTTAGTGGAGGAGGTCAATGAATTTGTATACCTTGGCAGCAGAGTAGTAGAAAATGGAGACAGCACAGAGGACATCAACAGCAGACTTAATAGAGCAAACCAGGCTTTTGCAATGCTGCAGACTATATGGAAATCAAAAAAACTAAGCATAAATATGAAAATCAGGATATTTAAGAGTAATGTTCTAAGTGTACTACTCTATGGAAGTGAATGCTGGAAAATCACCAAAACCATAGAAAACAAGTTGAATTCTTTCCAGACTAAATGTTTACGAAGAATTAGAAAAATATTTTGGCCAAATACCATAAGAAATAACATCTTATTGGCAGAAATGCAGATGAAGCCACTGACAACAATTATTGAGGAAAGACGCTGGCGATGGTTGGGACATGTGCTCCGAATGACTGACAACTCACTACCAAAAATTGCACTAAGATGGACACCACAGGGGAGCAGAAGTAAGGGTAGACCAAAAGAGACATGGAGAAGAACAACAGAAAGGATGTTGAGCAATAGAGGGCTCACCTGGGCAAGAGCAGAAAAAAAGGCGAAGGACAGGCATTTGTGGAAAACCCTTGCGGAAGCCCCATGTGCCCTGGGCACTTAAGGTTCAGAGAGAGAGAGAGAATATCACTGCTGTATCTAGACCAACATTGAATAAATGATGAAAAACAACTTGGTTTGATATAAAACAAGGGGTCTGTCAGGGGTGCATACTGTCGCCTTACTTATTTAACTTGTATGTTGAAAATATAATGAGGAATATTAGAGATGTAGACAAAAAATATTACGATGCCATAACGATTGGAGGTTATGAAATACCAGCAATTAGATATGCTGATGAAACAGTATTATTATCCACAACACAAAAAGGAATGGAAAAACTAATTATATCAGTCTGTAAGAATAGTGAAGAGTAAAACCTCTATCTTAATGCGAACAAAGCTAAAGTAATGACAACTGATAAAACAAGGCAGCTGAAATATGTATCAATGAGGAAAAATTGCAAGAGGTGGAGAGTTTTGAATATCTTGGACCATTACTAACTAATAATGGAGATACAATGAAGGAAATTAAAAGGAGGACATCCATAGCTCTTCAGAAAATAAAACCACTAAAGAAGCTGTGGAGAGGAACAGACAGAACTACAGAAATAAGATTTTAAGGGCATGCGTCTTTCCTATCGCAACATATGCCTGTGAGACTTAGACACTTAACAAAATAGCTGAGAAACACATAAATGTCTTTGAATGTAAATGCTACAGAAGAGTTCTTAAAATATCATGGACACAAAAAAAAAAAGAACAACTATACAAGAACTTAATATCGAAGAATGTTGACCAGTAAAGAGGATTAAAAACTTAAATATTTTGGACACATTAAACGTCATGATAATTTAGAGAAGACCATCTTGGAAGTATACATAATGGGAAAAAAGAAAGAGAGGAAGACCAAGGTGAAGATGGCTGCAAGACATTGTTGATAATCTGCAAATGGATGCATCAGCAGCAGGGCATCTTGCTTACAACCAAGAGGCCTACAGGAGAGCTGTTAGGGAGACAAAGTTTGACAAGCCACATGCAAATGACTGACCTATTACAGATTTATTAAAGAATTCAAGTTTTAAAAGTGTATGAATTAGCATAATTTGCTTAGCTGTGCATAAAGTCAGTTCAAATGAGACTCATAAGCTAAAGGATAGACATTTTCACAAACAGGAAACAGTTGGGCTTCTTCACAGTGAAGTAATAGAAGGCAGTATTGTGTGGTTAGGCCTTGGAGGAAAAAAACATAGACAAAGTACTTTTAGACATGAGAGAAAGAAAAATGACAAGAGAATTATCTGGAACTTTAACCATGGACTCGGTTAAGTCGAGCAGCTGTCTAGTCTCAAGAGAACAGCGCTGCTCAACCTTAACCATGGACTCAGTTAAGTCGAGCAGCTGTCTAGTCCCAAGAGAACAGCACTGTTCAACCTGTCGAAATCCAAATTTCAATTCCCAGATAATGCATGTCATTTCTCTTTCTCTCACGTCTGATTTTTTTGTTGTTGTTTGTCCGAGGCCTAACCATATGATAGTATTTTCTGTTAGTTCATAAGCCGAGAAAGCTTCACTTCTTCATGTAATTATTTGTAAAGAGAAAGGTAAGATTTTACATCTATTTAAAAATAACATTGCTTTGTGTCTTTGATATTGAAGCTTGTTATGAGTGGGGCAGTTTTTAGAAAATTAAGACTAACGCCAGACCTAGTTGAAAAGATACTGATAGTTGAAGTTATGGCAAAAAAAAGAAGCTCCATATTAACCATAATGCATGCAATATCCCTGCAGATGATTGGTCGAATCAACAAATTTCAGACAAATCTAGAGGTGCTGTTAAAGCTAGAACATACAATTTACTGTAAATTTTTTTTAAAATCATGTATTTGTAATTTGTTTTGCTGTTAAGATTAATGAAATGCCAGATCCTAGTTTAACTTGGTTTTTTGTGTGTGTCATATTCCAGGTTCTACTCTGAGAGAGGGCACAATGATGATGATGATGATGAGTTTTATTACAGGCGTCCACAACAAGATAGTCGCTTCAGACAGTCACCCTCAGGTTCACGGCAGCCCTACAGCAGAAGAAGAAGTTTTGAATCTCATTTTGATGATTATGGGGATGATGAGAGGCCAAGAAGAGAGTGGGGCTCACAGCCTTCAAGGTTTAGTAACAAGGAACTTGGGGCCAACATCAAGAAGAAGTCGTGGGACATAAATCAGCTGCCTCCGCTGGAGAAGAACTTTTATGTTGAACATCAGTCACTTACTGGGAAGTCTGAGGTATTTTGGGTATCCATAATGCAGAGTAGAATCACAGTAGTGGATACATTTGGTGTACTTATTGTGAACTTATGCATGGTAGAAGTGATCTCAAGCTGTTGTGTCAGTTAAGAGCTTGCCTGTTAATCATTCTCTTCAAGTGTAAAGCTTAATTACATCAGGAACACTTTGCCTTTTACAGGATTCATTGTTGCAGGCTTAATTGTTCTAGCAGTTTTTGTGTGTAGGTTGAAAACCGAGCTGTCCATTTTCTCATGGAAGCAAAGGTGAAAGGGAATCAGAGTTTACCAAACCATATCTGTTTTTCCATTGTGCTTCACCAAAAGGTTGTTCTTTCAGTCTGCTTAATGGGATAGAGCTCTAATTGACCTCTGTGATGGTGGAACCTTGATAGAAATCTCACCTAATCTTTAACAAGCTGCAGTAACTCTCCTTCTGTCTGAAATGGTGCACTTAGTGCCAGGAACAGAACAGTACATTTTCAGAGAGATGAAAGGAGATGATCTTTTTATGGTTTTTTAAAAATACTAACTTAACATGATAATAGTCCATGGAAAATATGAAATTAAGAATGAAAAGAAGAAAAGGTTTGCTAAATCACACCAGGTACTTTTTTTTTTTTAAATTTGTACCTGGGGTAACTTGAGCAAATGGAGAGTGTATTTACCTTGAGAAGGCAGTGATCTTAAGTGCTTGATCATTTCTGTGGCTTCAGAGTCAAAAACAGTTTTAGGTGCGAGAAAGTTGGTAGAAATATGCTGTTTCAGCCAGAGTTGATAGAAATATACCATTTGAATTGAAATTGGACAGTAGAAAAGTACAGTAGAGAGAGAAACATTTTTGGGGGAGAAGTTAATATTGGGGCTGGTAGAAATGTTTGAAGTGTGCATTTATCAGGGAGTTAGAGTCAGAACAATAGGTAAATAGAAGATTATAGTCAAAGATTTGGCATACTGATTCCATAGCCCAGGTTATTTGCACGATCAAATTCAGAAAATGATCTCAGAATATTATGAAGTTTTTCATGGTAAGAACTAGGGTTTTTTGTTTATAATGATCTTTAGTGCAATCAGAACATTAATCAGGGACAGATTTTATCAGTCACTTTATAATTATTATGATTTTTCCGTGAAACAGGCTGACATTGATGCATTCTACAAGAACAACAATGTTTCAGTGAAAAGGGGAGAAAGACCTATTCCAGTGTCACATTTCCACGAAGCTAATTTTCCAGGTAAGAGTTACTACACTCTTCTCATGTTTCTTTTTGTGGTTAGAAAACTTTTCCAACATTTCCTGGAACAGCAGTATGATTTAAATGTAAATAATATGTTAAGAAAAGCTTTGTTATAGCAACAAGACAAATGTGTGATATTTTTCTTTTGTTTTGATTCAGACACTTTGCTGGCCAAAAAAAAAAAAAAGGACAAGAAGAAGCAAGGATAGATACTACAGAATTTTAAAATCAAGTCTTGGCGCAGATATATTTTGGTTAACCATTTATATTAATGAATCTGTTTAGGTTATTTTTCACATTTTTACATCCGTGAAAGAGGAGCAGGGAGGAGAAGTTCTGGGGTTCCTATGAAGACCTCCTGCTGACAGCAGGATTCTGGAGGCAACCCGACTCCCAGTTTAGAAAGCTGAGCATACAAAACTGAACGCAGAAAAAGAAGAGATTTTTTACATCATCGGCTATGTTCTGTTGCACACTTGCAGCCATGTATAGATCATATTATACAGATGATAATAAAGATGACTGCTGGTGTGATGCTTACCGTTGACACAAAACGGTTGGTTAGAGGACCAAAGATGATGCCATTAGTTACAAGCTCACTCAGCTTTCCAGGATAGACCTCATAGTGGTAATGGAATCTGCTAAGATTCCAGGTCTTCAAGCTGGCAGTCATATTCCACTCATATTTAACAGGACATTGCAGGCAGACACACCATATATACCATAAACTGAAAATTTATTCAGTAGATCTATGAGCTGCAGGAAAGAGACATAGATGACACAGTATATCCTCAAAAGATGCCAGTCCATTCAGGCAAAGCACCTACCCAGACCCCAGCCCCCATCCCCACACCTACCTTGTCTCTGTTGAAAACCAGGGACATACTGCTGCAGTTATGAGAGACATTGACATCAGATAAAAAGAAGATATCCGCTCTCAGTGCAACAGAATGTCCAGCATTTCATTGTGTCAGCATTGAGAATGTTCTGCTAACAGTTCCAGAGATACATTTAACACTGGCTGTTTGATTGTGCAGCACATATGCAAGTAGTTGTGGTTAAACAGTTGAATGTTACACACCTTTTATGTAGTGACCAGATGATTGAATGTTATACAACAAAAATGTTGTAGTCATGTGATTGATTGTCAGATTGTCAGTCCTAGATCAATCACTAGGTTTTTAATTTAGTGGTGTTATCTAAAGTTTTACATTAAAGAGTGGTTTTTCTGTGGTGGCAAAATGTGTGACAAAAGCTGAAACAGATGATGCTAAAGAGCATATCATAAATTTGTCAGGATCAAAAGAGATCCCAGGCCATCAGTTTTCCAGAAAATTGATCACTCCATGAATATCAGCAGCATCAGTGTTCATTGTTTGTACTGCTGTTATTTCTACAGAGGAAATCAATCAGCAGTTTGGGAATAATAATTGGACTCAGCCTACACCAATACAGAGTCTTGGCTGGCCTCTAGCCTTGTCAGGCAAAAATGTAGTTGGGATTGCACAGACTGGATCAGGGAAGACTTTAGGGGTAAAGATTGTTTGTTTTAACACTACATTTTTCTAGAATGTTCTTTGGATATTTTTGTTCTAGTCCTTTTGTTGTTTTAAAATGGTGGTTCTTAACCTTTTTGTGAACATGGGACCCCCCCCCCCTCCAGCATGAGAAAGTTTTTGATTTGGACCCCTCATTAAAAATACAGCAATATAGCACAGATGATGCCAAGACACAAAATACTGGTCCAGCGATTCAGAAGATCAAAGTCACAAACAGGGTGGGCACGTTTACAAATATTTTGTGAGCGGAGATAAAAATTCAAGATGACAGTGCCTGGTTAAAATTTTTTTAATGCTCAATAACCAGGAATAACCATTTACAGGTCCGCAAACCCCCTGAGTCAGCCATTTGTTAGTCGGTCCTTAGTTACAACAGCATGTTTCACAGGAGGCGGTTGTCTTGGTGCTCGGCCACAGCCCAGACCTCGATTACCACAACTGGTTTCTGTTTTGGGGTTAAAGTGGCAATTACAGATGAAAATGAGTGAATTAGTTGTTTGTTGGCTGTTCAAACAACAGATGTTAGAACTGTCAGGATGTTTCAGTGTATTATCATCATGTAGTGAGCAGTTCAAATGATGACACGTATGAAACGTCAGATAAGGCAGGTCTTGTTCACTGGGTGTGGGTGGGCAGTAAAGAGACTTACTGTTTGGATGCATTTGTCTGAGAATGATGATGAATATAAAGACCCCGGCCTTCGACAGAAAGTTCTGTAAGTTTTTTTTGTAGCGCCAGAATGGTCATTATTAGACTTAGCAGTTTCAGCATGCGGAATTTTGTTTTTACAGTTTATCCTGCCAGCCCTGGTGCATATTAAACATCAAAGACGGACTTCAAAAGGAGAGGGTCCTATTGTAAGTGTAACTGCTGTTTCTCTTGTATGTTTGTTTAAAAGAGAGGTACTAAGTTTTTTTTTTTTTTTAGTTCTGTAAGGGAGAAGTTTATTGTTTTGTAAAATATACATTTTTTTGTTCTATAAGAGAGATAAGTTTATTGTTTTGTAAGCAAGATTAGTTTATCGTTTTGTAAGAGAGAGAAGTTTATTGTTTTATAAGAGAGATAAGTTTACTGTTTTGTAAGAGAGATAAGTTTATTGTTTTATATCTGGTTTCAAGTTTGCTTGACTACATTTTGTAGTTCCTTTTAAGAATTTGATCAGCTTACAGTGATTTCTGACATTAGTTTGATATGCTCTTTAACACTTTGTTGACCACAGTTATTTACCCTGAAAAACCCCCAGTTCCCAGCCATTTTTCTGAAAAATGAACATTTTTGAGTGAACTTAGAAAAACATGCATATCTCTACTCACCCTTTAGGGAATGTAATCCAACTTGGTAGACAGACTCCCAAGACCCTCTAGTACTTCTTGAGGGTGTGATATCTTGTGAAACAACTATCTGAATGCAGTGGAACTTGACAACTTTGACCACTTTGACAAAAAAAAATTTGTTTCACTCTTTTTCTCATTGACCAAGCACACTCTGCACTTGCTAGATGATGCTTTTTTAGTGCCTTCATCCTCAGGATTCACCAGAACATGATTATTTACTATTCCAGACAATCGCTGTTGTGCATTGTTGATATCATGCGAACAAATCTGTCGTCTTTCCTTCATCAGTCGAAAGCTGCTGCTTCGGTTTATACAACTCTTGAAATTTAGGCAAAAAATAATCCAGCAGAGGTTTTATTTTACTAATTCTACTTGTTTCTGGAAATGTTTGAGAGTTGTCAGAGAAATGCAGAAGTGTCAGAAGATGCTCAAATTTAGCTCTGCTCATTGTTTTTGAAAATATTGGTGTTTCCAGAAGAGGGTCTGTTGTTCAGTGTGGCTTCCTAGTCTGGCCCATCAAAATGATCAATCCAAAGAATTTGTTAATGTCTGAATGTGTTATATTTTCAGACAAAAAGGCAGTAGTTTGTTCATATGTTGTGTCTGTGCACAGTATAAATTTTCATGATGAGGTAACAGTTTTAAAAAAATCATTGCCAAACACTGTACTGAAAATTTCCTCCATGCTGTCTTGTTTGTTTACATTCACTGAAACACCAGAATTTCCTATAAATTTTTCAAGAACTGGTGTAGAATCAATGTTACTCCACACACCTATATCACTGCTAACTATATCACATAAAAAATATGAAATACTTACTGTTGAAAAATCATATCCTGACTTCGAATCACAATCACACTATCTCTGGAATTTTCACTTCTGACACAGCAACACTGTGCCTAGTTATCGTATTTTTAATCAGATCGCCATCACAGAAATCACTTTGAAACACATCAATTTCATTACTAGAATCATTAAACAGTGATTTTTATTCATTACTAGGGTAGTCTGACAAAAGATTCTGGGCATAATTCATTGTACTGTCACAGTAACATCGAGCGTAACGTGCTCCACCATTTGCACAAAATGTCGACTTGGCGAAATCTCGTAAACACGTGTTTCCGACAGCTAAACCCGCGAGATTTCTATTTTTTTTTAAGTTACGAAGATTAAAAACAATATTTTATTATATTAACTTTGCAGTAAAAATACAAACAACCAAAAATTACTTTAAATAACACGCTAGAAACAGTTTAAATAAGACGACCATCGAATACGGCAAATCCGCCTTTCGGTCAACAACGCACGGAAACCAGAAATACGGATTTTCCCGTATTTGGTCAACAAAGTGTTAAGATGGATCAGTCTTTTCAGTGCTTTTTTAAAATTGTTTTTTATTTCATTCTTGTTTCTCTGGGATAAAAATTTCTCCACTATTTTGAGTTCATTATTTCATTGCATTTTCATTTTAGTGGATGGCAACATAGTTGTTTCAGGATATCAAATGCTTTTGTATTTTGTTAGTACATGACTGTTTAAAACAAAAGTAGGAACAGCTTTATTAATTAACAAGCGCACAGTTGTAACATTTCATTTCAGATTGGTATCATGCATCACAAGTCTTCATTTAAACATTAACAGTACTTCACCACACACATTTCAGAACACAGCTTCTTGCAAGTCACAGCTAAATGCTCCCTTTCTTTTCTGTTATTTTTTTTTGTTTTTGTTTTAATTTGTTATATATCATTCATGTAAATTTATATTTCTCTTCTTTTTGTTTTTGTTTTTTTTTTTTGTCCTGTATGTTTTTGTATGAGTAAGACGTAAACCAGAACATTACAACCGTGTGCTTGTTAATTTATAAAGTGGTTCCTTTTCAAAAGGTCTTAACATTCTGTTATCATAGTTTTACGGCAGAGTTTTGTGTATATTTATATATTTAATTTTGTATATACTTGTACCCAAAAACTATTCTTATTAATACATATATTTAACTGGCAGTTTTACTGTTACTTTTATGTTCTTCCTGAAGTATTTGTTGCTTATTTCATTTTCTTGAATATTGCAATTCAGGTTGCTCCAGTTATCCCTTTGTTTCCGCATTTTCTTTGTCCATCATTTTTACTTTCATGATTCTGTACCATTCTTTGATTTTTAACTTAGATTTCCAATTATCTTTTAAACTTTTCTTGTTTACTGGGTTTTTTTTTGTTATAGGTCCTTGTTTTGGCACCAACTCGAGAACTTGCCCAGCAAATAAAAAGTGTGGCAGCCCAGTACGGCAGGCTTCTTGGTGTCCGGACATGCTGTTTATTTGGCGGACAGTCAAAACTTGTTCAGGCCAAACATTTGTCTGAAGGTAAAGATTGTTTCAATCATTATTTTAAAATTAACACTTAAAAGCCATTTTACTTTTCTCAACAGTTTGCGGACAACAGTTATTTACCCTGAAAAACCTGCAGTTCCCAGCCATTTTTCTGAAAAATAAGTTTTTTGAGTGGACTTAGAGAAAAGTATATATAGACAGACTCCCAAAAACTCTTTAGTACTTCTTGAGTGTGTAATATCTGGTGAAACAATGGGACTTGACAGCTTCTGTTTCACTCCTTTTTACCATTGACCAAGCACGCACTGCACTTGACTCCCAAGCTTCACCAGGACATGATCCTTTACTATTTCACATAATCTTCCTGGAGGATCCTTGCTTGGGGCCCTTTTGAGCTGTTTGATTGGGGGTCCTGTCTCATCACCTGCTTCCAAGTTTTCTTGCACACTGGAGTTGGTTTCATAGAGCCAGCATCTTGCAACTTCAACCTAATGCTGCTTGTAGGTCTTCTTGTTTATGGCCCTGTAGACTGTGTAAGAGTTATATAAAGCACAATTGATGAGGTAGAATCCTACTTTTTTTGTTCCATTTGACTGTCTTTGTCAAGATATTGTGGTAGGAAAGATACTGATCAACCCTGTCCACTCCCTTAATGTGCTTGTTGTAATTAACCATGCAGATTGGCTTCATCAGATCTGATCATCACATAAAAATCATATCCTATATACTTTTTTTTTGTTTTTTTGTAAGGTATCGATAACGCTGGATGATAGTTACCTAGTTTTGGTAATTTACTTCAGTACTCCTAGTGGCTATTATATTTGCCTCCCACTGCTTGCAAACAGCATAGATCATAACTGAAATGACCTAGTTTTTTATTGGTTACTGCTTCAGCAAGTTTACTTGGTTTACATGACGTGTAAGTGGATGATAAGATTGTAGAAAGAGTTAATTCATGACATAACAGCATGTAATGCCTTTTGCTTGGACAAGTTAACACTTGACTCCTAGTAAAGAAATCAACTAATTTTTAAACTTATTTTCGCAATACAGGATTTTTAGAAATTAATCAGTATTTTGTATATTTTTAATATTAACCCATGTGGAGTATATATTTAGGCAGCCTATTAAAAAAAAAGGCTGTGTTGCTGTAGATTTGAAAACAAATGACCTTCTTCCGCAGGGCCTGAGATAGTTGTTGCAACACCAGGTCGTTTGCTGGATTTCCTAGAAATGGATGTCATAAACCTTGATCACACATCGTTTGTTGTGCTTGATGAAGCTGATCGCATGTTGGACATGGGATTTGAACCTCAAATAAGGAAAGTTTTAGAGCAAATCAGAGTAAGTTTTTGCTAGCTAATACTTGAATAGGTTGTTAAGATAGTACAAATTACAGTTTAGTCTTTGGACCGGTATTCTCTAAGAGATTCAGCATGTACAAAAAAAAATTTTTTTTAATTTATAATTTATTTGGTCCACAATTTATGAGCAGAATAACCTAAAAAGCAGTGTAAATATGAACAAATGACAAGAAAAAATTTGTAGAGGTTAAGATGCTGTCTGATTTGGCAGCCATCTTGGTGACATCAGTTCTGACAAGCCGCAGTCAGTTAAAACCCTGTATCTTCTGTCCATTAGTACCCTCAGGAGCAGGCCTTACCTGGCTAACAGAGCAGAGATTGACATAGTCCCTGTGGTGGTGGAGCCTGCTAAAGAAGCACTGCACACCCCCCTGCTTTTTTTTAGCTCCAGAGGGCCGAAAGAATAGTCATATAACCCTCTTCCAAGCCAACATGATGCTGTGCCACAATATCTTTACCACATTGGCTGAAAAGAATACTGTCTCACAGTTCCAGGGTGAGAGAAGAAGAGGATGAAGAGTGACACACACAAAAAAAAAAATCTATGAGCATTTGCTCATGTGGCCAGCTTGGAGTGAGCATTGCTGGGTACTTTTACTATAATGGCTGAGTAGTAAACCAAACATAAATATTTTGGACTTATTAAACGTCATGATAATCTAGAGAAAACTGTCTTGGAAGGGTACATAATGGGAAAAAGAAAGAGAGGAAGAACAAGGCAAAGATGACTGTTGATGATCTGCAAATGGATGCATCAGCAGCAGGTCATCTTGTTCACAACTGAGAGGCATACAGGAGTGCTGTTAGTGAGGCAAAGTTCCACAAGGGACATTCAAATGAATGAATGAATGAGTAAACCAACACCCCCTACCACTTTTTTTTTCAGTGTTTTCATCATCATCGCCTTACACTCCCTTGAGACATAGTCCACGGATAAAGGCTCTCCAGTCATCTCTGTTCTTGGAATTATTCTCTGCTTCCTTCCATGTTCATCTCTTGTCTCTGGGCACTGTCATAATTTTTCTCAATGTATTAGCATGTGAAAATTTATACATTTTCTGATTTTAACACTTAAAAAGTTTATATTAAAATAATCATGAAACATGTCAGCAAAGACTAGAAAAGTCATTTTTGATGTTGTAAATGATGATTTTTGTGGTGGGTGGATTGGTAGATGAGAACTTGCTTGTAGTCTCCTCATTTGCCTTATCTAACACCATGGAGTGTTTCTTTTGGGGGGATATGTGAAAGACAAAAGTCTACAGTCAGAAAGTGATAGACTGCAAGAACTGAAGTGATGGATTTGTGATGTGGCTGGGAGTGTTACTAGTGACATGTTGCAGTCTGACTGACACAAAAAGAACTACAGATTCAGTGTGTGCACTTACATATAATGCCCATATAGAAGAGTAGTTTTTTTTTTTTTCATGAAAACTTTAAAAAATATGTATAATAAAGAATAAAGTATAATAATCCTTTTTCTTTAATTTGTTTTTTTTTTTTTTGGGGAGGGTGGGGGGAAGGATCTATGTATAATATTGTTGCCTTTGATTTTTCAGCCTGACAGACAAATGTTAATGTGGAGTGCAACTTGGCCAAAGGAGATTCAGATGTTGGCCCATGATTTCTTGGGAGAGTTCACACAAGTAAATATTGGCTCCTCTGAGCTGATGGCCAACCCAAACATTGAGCAGATTATACGTGTTTGTGAGAGATTTGAAAAATTTAACCTGTAAGTGATTACCTTTTGTTGGGTATAGTTAATCTGTCTTTTAATTTTGTTGTTTTGCTTCTCCTTTTTTGTTTTGGTCTTTCTTATAAGCATTTTTGTTTCTTTACATTTCTTTTTTAATGTACAGGATAGACTACAGTGGTTATTTGTATTATGTAATGTAGCAAGATATGCTACAGTGGTTATTTGTATTATGTGATGTAAGCAAGATAGGTTACAGTGATTATTTGTATTATGTAATGTAAGGAAGATAGGTTACAGTAGTTGTTTGTATTATGTAATGTAAGCTAGATAGGCTACAGTGGTTATTTGTATTATGTAATGTAGGGAAGATAGGGTACAGTGGTTATTTGTATTATGTAATGTAAGGAAGATAGGTTACAGTGGTTATTTATATTATGTAGTGTAAGCAAGATATGATACAGTGGTTATTTGTATTATGTAATGTAAGCAAGATAGATTACAGTGGTTATTTATGTTTTGTAAAGTAATATTTATACTGCCTAATATTTTTTATTGGTTTAACTTGTGCCTAATGTCAGGGCTTGGAATCCATAGCTGACATAAGTTGTACAAGGCATTATTAACTCTTTCCCTGCCATCCACGCTATAGCGAGATCTTCTGGTTAGTCTAGTGACTGCCATCCCCTTTATAGTGAGATTTGTTTCGTTGCAGCGTAAAACCATTGTAACTTTTTATTGTACACGATTTATCTGCATGTCTGGTGACCTTTCATAGTTCAGTCCAAAGCGTGGCTAACAACCGAGTGAAATCGATGTTCTTAGCTGAGAAATGTCAATATTTATTGTAATTTCAGAGGCATAAGGACATGTCCTATGACCCGACCACTGTTCCTGAATGTGCCCCAACTAGATCTAGACCTATTAAATGGACTGGAGAATTAGTTAGAAGGTTATTTCAGACATTATTTTAGTGAGAATGCCACCACATGACGAGATCAGATGAAAATTTAAGTAGATCTGGACATTGCCGATGGTAAATATTGAACATCTAGGCATTGCCGATGGTAAAAAGTACACAATTATCAGCTAAAATCATCACACTTCTTTTTTTCTTAAAAAAAGCTTTATGAAATCTTCTTACGCTTACAGCTATTTTCATGCATAATATGTGTACTTTTAAAGTGGAAATACTTTGTACATTCACTTTTACAACTTTAACTCATATACTTATCAAGACCCATGCTTTTTTGTGTGGCACAGATGGGAACATCCAAGTTTTTTTTCTGCAGCACGGGAAGAGTTAAAGTGGTTTTTGTTACATACATTGTCAGTGCAGTCAGTATGATCCTTGTGAAGCATACATTTGTTAGCTAGCTATAATTAGTTCCTGCCCTTATTTTCTTTGATGGTCAGAAGAAGGCAGCGCTTGGGCATCTGATGGATTGGAGAACAAGATTAAATAGTTCTTCCTAATCTGGTGCTGTTTGTTTCACAGACATAAGTCAGATTCTGAACTAAAGAAACCCTTTTATTTTTAATGGCTGTCATTTTATAGAATGGTGGAGGAACTGAGAAAAGCAAGCAAAGAGGGACCACAGAAGACTCTAATATTTGCGCAGACCAAAACTCAGACAGATTTACTAACAGACAAGCTAAGGAGATTGAAGTAAGTAACATTTGTAATTCATAGGGTTATAAGTACAACAATTCTGTGTGAATACCAGTTATAAGTACAACTGTATTATGTGATTACCAGTCAGGGCAAGAAATTTTTTTCTAAACAAGAGTATGTTTAATCTCCAAAAATGAATCTGAATTTGCTTGCTGAGTAAACCAGGTGTACTGGATTACACTGACTACATGTCATCAGTGAATTATGGGAGACTAGGGTAACAAGAGAACAGGAAAACTTGGCAAACAGCTGGATGAGCCCTGTTGTTGGTGTTTAGTGGCACAGGAAGGATGTAAGATGTAAGAAGGGTAACATGAAGGTCAGTCAGTCTCATAAACAAGGGAATTTATCAGAATTCATAGTGAGTGAATTAAAAGCAAATGTTTTCCTCCAAAGTGCATCTTGGGTAAATGAAAACTGTAAACTTATTTTTGTTTGTTTGTTTTGACCAGTGTTTGCTGTAGGGAAATGAAGCTGTTGGTGTCTGCATGATATGACATGGTTATAACTTCTGGTGTATAGTCTCATGCTATAAGAAGAGGGGCCATTGAAAATATTGTAGCAACAGGAAAGATAGAGGGAAGATGACCCAGGTTAAGACTGAGAGAAATGATACCAGATAGTTTGACTTGATAGTATGAAAGGAGATCGCCAAATGAACTGATGGCCTGCATGAAGGATCAGGTACTATGGAGAAACATAATAGCCAGTGCTGGTTGGTACAGCACCTGATGATGATGATGGTGTATAGTGTGAGGATTGATTGACATGTTTCTTTGAGCTCTTTCAGGCGCCAGCTCTATCCCTTTGAAACATGCTTTGTTAAGTCATCATTCTCTTTGTTCTGAATTTCAAAATCCTGTTAAGTTCTAGTTTTGTCATTATAAGTAGCTGAACTTTTGTTTGCTTCTTTTTTTTTTTTTTTTGTTTTCTAAAGAAATAATTCTTTCAAATGTTTTGTCTCAGTGGTTTTCTGATAATTCTTTTTAAATGTTTGATCTGCTAAGGAGTACGCCGTCCTTTATGCCAGGTCCGTCCACCAGGTAGCAGGTGATAGAGGGGTCTCTAGTTATGGATATTACTTCTTACATCTTATATTCTTCCCATGCTGTTAATGTCACATAGGGATCACATGGTAGTTCGTCAAGTTTTCCTGTTTTTGGCAAACTTTTCAACCTCCTCATGGGATTTTATGCTTACTAATTTGGCCTCTCTTAACAATGCCCTCTTTAGGTTCACGTGGTCAACCTCTTTTTCTTTGGCCTGTTGTGTTACTTAATAGCTTGATTTGGGATTCTCTGGTTGTTTCTTCTCATCATGTGGCCGATATATGAGTTACGGATATTAGCTGTGAATATTGAATAAACAACTGCACATTAACACTTTCCGTTCCTGTCGTCAGATATCTGACGCTCGCAGTTTCTCACGTGGATGCCAGTCGTAAAAAATTTGACGCTAGGTTTGTTTCATTAAAAAAAACAAAAACCGGTGTAACGTTGTGCACGTGTCTGGTGACACTTTTCAAAATGACGAAATAGTGCTTAACTACGAGCGATGTCGAGCGAGAAAAACGAAGAGAAACATCGAGAAATTTCTATTTTTGGTGATGTAGATAGCTGTATGGACATGGCCTGTGACCAGACCACTGTTCTTGAATGTATCCCAAGTAGATCAAGACATATTAGACGACTGGAGAAGTATTTAGAAGGTTATTTCAGACATTATTCTACTGATAATGCAACAATATGACGTCGACAAGTAGATCTACACATCTCAGATGGTACGTATTGTATCTCTAGGCCTTTCCGATGGTAAGCTGGACACAGTCATTGTCTGAAAACATGACATTACTTCTTTTTTCCTAAAAATCTATATCTATGAAATCTTCATACATTTAGTTATATTTTGAAACATGGAAGTACATGGAAATACTGTTTTCATTCAATTTACAACTATACCCCCTATACTTATCAAGACCTGCGCTTTTACTCCGGCACCAACTGAGCATCCACATTTCTTCCTGAGGCACGGAAAGAGTTATGAGGTACCCATCTCTGCTTTGTGGATTAGTTTTTGTTTTTTTTTAAAGATAAAAGTGCAGTGAAGAGAAAACGAGAGAAACCGCGACCAAACAGCTTCAACAAATGAATGAAAGGTCTCTGATGGCTGTTAGCTTCTCAGATTTTAAAAATTTTTATTTTAATGTTTGGTTTGTTTCATGTTTAATATGCGTTCTTGTTTTGATTGACTTCAGGTTTAGTGCATCAGCCATACATGGAGACAAGACTCAGCTAATGAGGGACAAGACATTAAGCAGTAAGTTTTGGGTGTGTGCTTAGCTTTGTATTTAGACAGGTAATTGGTGGGGGGGGGGGGAGGGTCAGGACCTGAGGAGACATTTGTCATTATGTTTTTTTTTTTAGGGTACAAGTATAGTGGAGAGAAGACATAAACAAACTGAATGAAGACAAAAGAGAAAACATGAACATACAGCTTCAACAAATGACCTGAGGAGACATCTGTCATGGTGAGGGAGCAAGACTCTGGACTAGTGTCTCTTGTCAGTCTGTTTGTGGCATAAACGATGGTCTCTCTCTCTTTCCTCCTCTTCTTCCCCCCCACCCCCCCCCCAACACACACACACACACACACAAAAGAAATTATACATATAGTTCAAAGTTAAAAAATGCAGACTTCTGGCTTCACTGCATTCAGGACAACCCCATATATGCTCTGCCACATGCCCCAGCATCCATCCAAGAGTATGTTTGCTAATAATTCCTGTCAAATGTTGGTTGTTTATGACACGTTTTCTGCCACACAGTTCAGATATATCGAGGACCACACAGAATATTGAAGTATGATTTACAGCTCTTATGGTACTAAAGGCATGAGTGAATTGTGAGATTTGGATACACTTGTTCATTTTTCTTAATGCAGAGAAATGCTTGAAAATTGTTATTGCTTGAGTGATTACCATCACTTGAATGATTACCATCACTTGAATAATTGGTTTTGTAATCTTGGTAACACTTGAGTGATTGCTTTAACTTGAATTATTGGTATTAATTGTAATCTTGGTAACACTTGTGATTGCTTTAGCTTGAATTATTATTACTTGTAATCTTGGTAACACTTGAGTGATTGCTTTAACTTGAATAATTGGTTTTATGTGTATTCTTGGTAAAACTTGAGTAATTGTTATATTTCTTTGTAGGTTTTAGAAGCGGGCAAACAGAGATTCTTGTTGCTACGGATGTTGCAGCCCGTGGTCTTGGTGAGTGTTCACAATACATAAAAACATCTGCTCTTTGACTTACAATGGGTTTACGTTCTGATGAACCTTTTGTAAGTCAGAGATATCTTACATTGAAAATGCATAGAATACACCTAACCTGGTGAACATCATAGCTAAGCGTAGCCTAACTTGAGCATGCTTGGAGCATTTACCTACAGTTGGGCAAAATTATCTAGCACAAAGCCCGTTTTATAATAAAGTGTTGGCTATCTTGTGTAATTTATTGAATGCTGTACTGAAAGTGAAAAAACAGAATGGTTGTATGGGTACTTCCCCATTGACATATGCAGCTGAAAGTGAGAAACAGAATGGTTGTACGGGTACTCCCCATTAACATATGCAGCTGAAAGCACACTGTGGTGGAAGATTTGAAGCATTGAACTAACTGCTGGATGATTGGGATGCCATAGCAACAAGGTCATGACTTTATGAGGGGTGATTGATAAGTTTTTGGCATAAGGTACAACAGATTATTTGTGGACAACTTTTTTGGATTATTTCTCAACATAGTCCCCTTGCAAGTTAATGCACTTAGTCCAGCGATCATGGAGCATACAGATCCCTTCTTTGTAAAAGTCAGCATCTTGTGCCAGTAGAAAGTGGTCTACAGCATGAATGACATCATCATCTGAAGCAAATTTGTGACCACTGAGCTCCTTTTTGAGTTTGGTAAACAGGTAATAGTCCAAAGGGGCCAAATCTGAGGAATAAGGAGGATGTTCAAGAAGCTGGAATGGCAGCCATTGCCACGCTGACTTGTGAACTGGAGCATTGTCTTGTTGAAAGATGACTCCTCTCATCAATTTCCTTCAACGCTTTTCCTTCAGTTTGATCCGCAGTTGCTTCACAAGATTAGTGTAATAGGCCCCAGTGACCATTCTGCCCTTTTGAAGATAGTCTACCAATAGCACACCTTCTGAATCCCATAGTCTACCAATAGCACACCTTCTGAATCCCATTTTTGCAGCAGACAGAACCACCCTTGCTTTCTTTGGTAGTGGGGATACATGATGTTTCCCCTGCTTTGACTGTTCTTTGGTTTCTGATTGAAAATGATGAACCCAAGTCTCATCCATAGTCACAAATTGGTGAAGAAACTTTTCAGGATCTGCAGAAAAATGTCCAAGATTGTCTCTTGACATGTTGAGATGCTGTCGTTTGTGATCAACTCCAAGAAGTTTCGGGACCCATCGAGCAGAGACTTGTCATTTGGAAATCATTGTGAATAATGGCATGAATACGTTCCTTTCCTGGGAGATGCCCAGCTCAGTAGCAATGTACCGCTCAGTTAGTCGTCGATTCTCCCTTATCATGTCATGGATTCTGGCTGTGGTTTTATCGGTGGTTACCGTTCTTGGTCTTCTTGTATGGGGATCATCTTCCAGGCTCTCCCTTCCATGATTGAATTGAGCTGCCCATTTAGGATTCCTTGATTTAGGAAGATATCAAGTTTTGGCTATATAGTTTGTTAATTCTTGTCATCGTACATTTCTCCATAGTGAGCGGTTCAGAAATCAAGGTACAGTGTCTGCTGAATGTGTGTTGCTTCCACACCATCGTAGAGTAAAAAATGTCATAAGTTGAACAACTGTAAGATGAGGAACATCTGCACATTTTACTTCCACGTTTGCATTTGTGATGCTTCTGTCATGATTTAAAATGTACAGGAAATTGAAAGAGTAAGCTTGTAATAGGTGGAACAGTGACAAGCTGGGGCCAAGTGTCTGTGCAAGATAAAAGGGGTGTTTGGGCCAGGTACCATTAAGTAATGACCTCTTGTTATCAAAGATAGATATGATGCCACTGTTGACAGTGATTGAAAGGAGAAGATGTAAATGGATTGGGCACATTATGAAAATGACACATGAATGCTTACCATAAACAGCTTTGCTGTGAACTCAGTAGGGTAAAAGAAGCGGACATGGAGACAGACATAGCAGAGAGAATGTTGATAAACAAAAGATTGACTTGGCAGACAGTCAGGGAGATAGCAAAGGACTAACTTGGGAGAGAGCCAAGGAGATATCAGAAGACTGACTTGGGAGACAGCCAAGGAGATAGCAAAGGGGATACAGCCACGGAGATAACAAAGAACTGACTTGGGAGATAACAAAGGACTGACTTAGGAGACAACCAAGGAGATAACAAAGGACTGTCTTGGCAGATGGCCAAGGAGATAACAAAGGACTGACTTGGGAGACAGCCAAGGAGATAACAAAGGACTGACTTGGCAAATGGCCAAGGAGATAACAAAGGACTGACCTGGGAGACAGCCAAGGAGCCAAGAAGATAACAAAAGGACTGACAAAAGTAGAAATATCTTGCTATCAGCTATATCATATGCCTTGGACACTGAAGGGGCAAACTGGACCCATGAGAACTGGACACAAAATTAGTGAAAGAGAGCTTAATCTTATCATGTCATAGATGCACATAGGTATATGTTGTTATTGTCCATGTTTTCCATGACTTAATGACTCTCTAGTAGAGGGTGATGTGGCCAGCATCGTTCCTAGCTGCCTTTCCTCCCTCTGTTCCAGAAGGTAGGTAGGTACCCATTTGTACAACCGGGTAACTGAAGCATTTCTGGCCAGATTTGAATGACTGACCTCCACATGATAAACATTTCCACAAACAACAGTTAAACCACCCAAGCACCTGGAGAAAGTGAGATGTAGGGATGTCACTCAGGCACCAGGAGAGAGATGTAGGGATGTCACTCAGGCACCAGAAGAGAGATATGTAGGGATGTCACTCAGGCACCAGAAGAGAGAGATGTAGGGATGTCACTCAGGCACCAGAAGAGAGAGATGTAGGGATGTCACTCAGGCACCATAAGAGAGAGATGTAGGGATGTCACTCAGGCACCATAAGAGAGAGATGTAGGGATGTCACTCAGGCACCAGAAGAGAGAGATGTAGGGATGTCACTCAGGCACCAGAAGAGAGAGATGTAGGGATGTCACTCAGGCACCAGAAAGAGAGATGTAGGGATGTCACTCAGGCACCAGAAAGAGAGATATAGGGA
The DNA here is from genome assembly GCA_009760885.1 of Achatina immaculata. Lineage (NCBI taxonomy): Eukaryota > Metazoa > Mollusca > Gastropoda > Stylommatophora > Achatinidae > Lissachatina > Lissachatina immaculata. The sequence continues at coordinate 20,692,037 of CM019697.1, read as the reverse complement.
TGTCACTCAGGCACCAAGAGAGAGGGAAATGTAGAGAAAAGGAAAACATGCTTAGAATCAATCATAGTAAAAATTCAGAACAAAACAATAGAGAAGTAAGAGATTTGAACGGAGACAAGTATTTCCGTTCTTTGCCTTTCAGGATTACAGAAGATATGATGTTTCCTTTGACTTGTTAGCAGACTAAAAGATGTTGTGTTTAGTATCATGTCTAGCCATTATATTTTCCTGGCTCAAGGATGAGCCAGTTGCCCATTTTTATGGACATCTTCACCTGGAATCCAGCCAAAAAGTGATGAGTGTTTTATTATTGTCTGTGAATAGTTATTTATTATTTATTTATTTTTGGCTTTCAGATGTCAGTGACATAAAACTTGTCATCAACTTTGACTACCCCAACAATGTAGATGATTATATCCATCGTATTGGTCGAACAGCCAGAGCTGCCAAAACTGGAACTGCCGTTACATTTATCACCACTGAGGATGCTGGGAAGGTAAACTTTTAGTTCACTTGAAGTTTTCTGTTTTCTCTAAAGAAAATAAGCACACAGTAAACAATTGCTTTAGAAGAACTGGCAGTAAAGATCCCTGAAGGTAAGTATGTAAATATTTATAGTAAGTGTTAAGTGAGTTTGTGGCCTACATCCATTTGTTCATATTGCTTTTTCTTTGCAGAACATTACTTCATGATAGTTGGAAAATGTCTCTTTGTCTAACTAGTTTGCCTGCTTCATTGAGTGTGGTGTTAGTGTGTTAACAGTATCCTGAGCCCGTTGTCTCCTGGACAGGTCCCTTTCTCACATCCCAGGAATCAAGAATGCCGCTACTGTTTTCTCTAGGCCACTATGACATTTTATATGACCAGACTTGAGACAACCAGAAAGAAAATAGGAAGGAAGTCAAATCTGCAAGAATTTCATGGCATCTTTAAAGACTTATTGCGGTCTTTTCTTTGGCAAGATAGTTTTAATTTTTGAATGATTGCTCAAACCCTCAGATAATTAATGCAGTCGCTATATGTACTGCTACTTTGACATTACTGGAGTGGTTAGGTTCGATTGAATGATCCTGTGTCAGACACAGATGTTCGTGGTCTGCTAAAGGGAACTGCCTTCATTTCTTTATGTTGTGTCTACAAAGCCTCCATTACATGTATTGTTTCTGTTCAGTTCAGCATTTAGGTGTATGAATAACAAGTTAGGCTTTTCACATCTCACTCAGGTAGAGGACTTGATAAAAGTTCTGAAAGATGCAGGGCAGAAGATTCCAGCGGAATTGTCAGAACTTTCCCATCTTCAGACCAAGTTGGGCTCAAAAGGCAAGTATTTTTTTGTTTTTTTGTTTTCTGGATAGGGTAAAGTGTAAGCCATCATTTTATGTTGTAAAATGTGATCAGATGCAAATAGGCAAAACTGCTGACAAATGTTGGAAGTCAAGGAGAAAGAACCACTGTAATTTCATTTGCTGGTAATAACAGTGCTCAACTGATTATAAAGAAAGGGGCATCAAAATTCTTTGGACATGTAGTGAGAAGACGGAAGTTAGAGAACTTGATGATGGCTGGAAAAGTTAGAGAACCTTATGATCACTGGAAAAGTTAGAGAACTTGATGATCACTGGAAAAGTTAGAGAACCTGATGATTGCTGGAAAAGTTAGAGAACCTGATGATCTCTGGAAAAGTTAGAGAACCTGATGATCTCTGGAAAAGTTAGAGAACCTGATGATCGCTGGAAAAGTTAGAGAACCTGATGATCGCTGGAAAAGTTAGAGAACCTGATGATCGCTGGAAAAGTTAGAGAACCTGATGATAGCTGGAAAAGTTAGAGAACCTGACGATTCCTGGAAAATTTAGAGAACTTGATGGTCACTGGAAAAGTTAGAGAACTTGATGGTTACTGGAAAAGTTAGAGAACTTGATGATTGCTGGAAAACTTAAAGAACTTGATGAGTAGCATAGCTCATTATGATCTTGTTTCTCATCTTTAGGCTGCTGCTTTTATGGCAGTTGTCTGAGAAAACATTACAAGGAGCACCAGGTTACACTTTGTTTGTGGCTGTCTTTATATTAAAGAGAAGAAGAAGAAGATGTGTAAAGGCTCATGAATATTGAACTACAGTTGGGATGAAAGTGGGACAAAATGACTGAAAGGAAAGCACGCACGCACAGAGAGAGAGAGAGAGAGGTGGGGGGGGGGGGAGCAAGTTTACTGTTATTGTATAATGAAGAAACCTTTTTGTATGTTTTAATGTACTTTTCCCTATTGTAGTGTACAACTTTATGAAAGTATTATTATAGGATCACTAAGACTTTTTAATTTTTAACATCAAATTATTGTTATTCTTTGAACTAACAGCTTCATTCAGGCCTAAATTCGGCCAGTACAGAAAGCCATACAACAGTGGTGAGTATTTGTGACCATATTTTTCTGACTGTTGAACTGGGAGAAAAGCTGAATATGCTAGAGTGATGGTGGCACAGTTATCAGGCCTGGCACTAGAGTGATGGTGGCACAGTTATTAGGCCTGTCACTAGAGTGATGGTGGCACAGTTATCAGGCCTGTCACTAGAGTGATGGTGGCACAGTTATCAGGCCTGTCACTAGAGTGATGGTGGCACAGTTATCAGGCCTGTCACTAGAGTGATGGTGGCACAGTTATCAGGCCTGTCACTAGAGTGATGGTGGCACAGTTATCAGGCCTGTCACTAGAGTGATGGTGGCACAGTTATCAGGCCTGTCACTAGAGTGATGGTGGCACAGTTATCAGGCCTGTCACTAGAGTGATGGTGGCACAGTTATCAGGCCTGTCACCAGAGTGATAGTGACACAGTTATCAGGCCTGTCACTAGAGTGATGGTGGCACAGTTATCAGACCTGGCACCAGAATGGTGGTGACACAGTTATCAGGCCTGGCACCAGAGTGATGGTGGCACAGTTATCAGGCCTGGCACTAGAGTGATGTTGACACTGTTATCAGGCCTGGCACTAGAGTGATGTTGACACAGTTATCAGGCCTGGCACTAAAGTTGATGGTGACACAGTTATCAGGCATGTCACTAGAGTGATAATGGCACATTTATCAGGTCTGTCACTAGAGTGATGTTGACACAGTTATCAGGCATGTCACTAGAGTGATGGTGGCACATATCAGGTCTGTCACTAGAGTGATGGTGGCACAGTTATCAGGCCTGTCACTGGAGTGATGGTGGCACAGTTATCAGGCTTGTCACTAGAGTGATGGTGGCACATTTATTAGGCCTGTCACCAGAGTGATGGTGACACAGTTATCAGGCCTGGCACAGAGTGATGATGAAATTCACAAACGAAGAAAAAAGTAGGAACAGCTTTATTATTTAACAAGTACTCATTAACGTGTACTCGTTAAGTAAAGCTGTTCCTCTTTTTTTTTGTATTACAGCTTTACTGCAGTGGCTCCGTGTATAGTTATATACTTATACACTAATTATAGAATGATGATGGTACAGTTATCAATGCTGGTATGGTTACCTTGATGGCAAACCAGAGCTGATCATAACCTTGTTCCACATTTTTTTGTACACATAGTAACCAGCAGGTGTGGTTCTTTAGTGTATTCAATGCAATAGGGCTTGCAGTTTCTTCCACTGGAAGAAACAGTACCTTGCTGAGAAGCTAGCTTCTGTTGTCTTAGAGCAAGCAGCTGCAATCTGCTGTCAGTTCCACACATGATGCCTGTGCCGTGAGATCATCCTGATATTGGTTGCAAAGATTTATTCATCCAAGAAGGGAGATCATTATATGATCATCATCATCATGTGGCTTTAGATTGTCAGTAACAGACATTTATCTCACGAGACTTCCTAGTGACCACTGTGAAGGGTTTTATATTGATTGTTATTTTAATGTCTCATCAAAGAAATCACCTGCTCTGGTTTGTAAGGAGATCATGCTTCAGTGTTTACAGAATCTTTTGACTTATCCACTGAGAAGATGAGCATACTCATCTCAGTAAATTTAAAACTCTTATCCTTCATTTAAATATTAAATATTTTGGACACATTAAACGTCATGATAATTTAGAGAAGACCGTATTGGAAGGATACATCATGGGAAAAAGAAAGAGAGGAAAACCAAAACGAAGATGGCTGCAAGACATCGTTGACGATCTGCAAATGGATGCAGCAGCAGCAGGCCATCTTGCTCAGAACTGAAAGGCCTACGGTAGTGCTGTTTGGGAGGCAAAGTTCCGCAAGGGACATACAAATGAATGAATGAATCCTTCATTTTCATTGTGGATGTATCCCAGCATTCTGTTACCTTTGGTTTTTTTTTTTTTTTTTAAACAGGCGGGACTTTTCTTTGCTCCTATTTTCCCTTGATTACTCAAGATCCAGTTTTCCTCTTCTTTTTTTTTTTTAGATTAATTTTTTTGTGTTGTCCATTTAGGTCTTGTCACTTGGTCTTTTTAGTTTATTTTAAGCAAATTTCCTAGTGTCATTCCGGAAACCCATTCATCATAATTACTGTAATTATTGTTGAATACAGCAAGTACAAAATCATATTTTACTTGTATTTTAATGATAGTTGAGATGTTGTTTAGTAAGTTTCTTAGGTCAGACGTAATAAGAAAACATTGACATTTGTATTTTAAATATGCAAGGGTAGTCCCATGCTTCCACTGCAAATGTTGTCTTTCATTATTGTAATGTTATCTGCTGCCCATGCACTTTTCTGTCATTAACAAAAGCAGTGTTTGTTGCTGCACATAAAAAAGACTCATTACTCCAGCTGACAGCAGGATGAGCACCTGCATAGATTGAGCTAATGATTTTCATCACACGCTTAATTTATTATTATTTAAATCAGATTTATCACTGCAGATTATCACAGGTGTAATGAAGTCCAGACCAGTAGTAGAAATGCAGAAAATAGTTGATGTTTAACTCTTTCCGTGCGTATGGTCGAATTTTCGACACTTCCGGTAGTCCCCAGCGTGCGTATGGTCGAAAATTCGACATTGTTTGTTCCATTAAAACAAGCGGTGTAACATTTACATTGTACATATTTCGTTCGCGATTCCGGTGACATTTTCAAAATGGAGAATGCGTGCCTAGTTACGAGCGATGCCGAGCGAGAACAAGGACGTGAAGCATGGAAATTTTTCAATTTTTGACGATGTAGATAGGGGTATGGCCATAGCCTATGGCCACGCCGCTGCTCTTGAATGTTTTCTAAGTAGATTTAGACATATTTAGACGACTGAGAAGTAGTTAGGAGTAGTTAGGAGGTTATTTCAGACATTCATTGAGCGAAAATGCAATACGGAGTCACAATACGAGATCGACAAGTAGATCTACACATCTTAGATGGTAAGTAGGGGTAAGTAGCGCGAATCTAGACCTAGCCGATGGTGAGCTGGCCACAATCAGTGTCTAAAAACATCACATTACTTCTTTTTTCCTAAAAAACTCTGCATTTATGAAATTTTCATTCATTTAGCTACACTTTGACACATATTACGTATACAGAAGTACATGTAAATACTGTTTTCCATTCCATTTTACAACTATACCCCCTTACAGTTCAAGACCCGCGTTTTACTCCCACACGCCATGACACGTCCATGTTTCTTCTGCCGCACGGAAAGAGTTAAGTGCTAAAAGAACATAGAGTCACAAAAGTCATGACCTTGGGAGAGAAATTCCTCAGCTCTGTAAGCCATCGCCTGAAGGAGAGATTCAATAACTTGGCACTAAGGCGGCTTAAAAGAAGCAGCTTCATTCATCAGGCCAAGCATATGCATAAGCTGATACCTTAACCTCCAACTGCTCTATTATCATCTGTACCAGAGCATACACCATGGAAAGAAGCAGATTATACACAAATAACTATTCAGACTGAAGTGAAAGGTGTGTAGAATGGTGAGATGAAAAGCAGGCCTGTAAAACCAACAGCCACACTTATTATGCTGGATGACAAATATCCATGTGACTTCTGGATATGTGTGTATACAGATGGATCTGCATACAATGCCATAAAAAATGGAGGGGCAGGAACACATATTGAATATCCAAACAATACCACTGACAAGATTTCCATACCCACTGGAAAATACAGCAACTCTGATGCAGAAGTGAGGGCAATTATTGCCATGATTGAAAAACTATCAAACTCCAGAATTGATACATGACCCATAGTAACTCTCACAGATGCAAGATCAGCACTGGAAGCTCTTCAGTGCAACAAACTACCAGATCTTAAGGATGCCTTGTCAAAAATTGGCTCACAACACAGTCACTTTGCAGTGGATTCCATTTTTCTGTGGGAAACTGGGCAGTGAAAAAGCTGACCATCTGGCCAAAGTGGGCACTGAAATGGAGCAACCAGACATACAGATCGACTATAATCAGAAGAAAAACACAATAAAAACCTACAAGGACCTGCAAACACCACCACATGATCACATGCTAAACAGAAAGGAACAAATCGCTGTTTTCCAGTTGCAAACAGGACACAGCTGACTCCGAAGTCATATGTATACAAAGTTTCAAGTTGGTACTACTACCCTTTGTACATGTGCCCAGGTACCCCAAACTGTGGAACATATTCTCCAAAAGTGCATCAACTACGAGACACTGAGAAGCAATTACTGGCCCAGTGAAACCACCAAAGAAGATAACTTCTGTGGTTCCATACATGAACTACAAAAAAAACTGAAATTTATCCAAGAGACAGGACTGCAGATATAGGCAGAAAATGTGTACAAATAAGAAGAAATCAAATTTATTGCTCTATAGATTAAATCTTCTTGTGGCAAGACTAATATTATGATGGAAGTCACGTTTTAAAAAAAAGTGTTTGAACTGAACTTTTTTTCTGGGAATAAAGTTTGCTAATGAAGATCAATCTGTTTCAGGTTTCAATAGACGGAACAGTTGGTAGCAGTTTGATTCAGCACATTTCTTCATGCATCCCGTGCATTAAATATTATATGTCATCTTTGTTACTATAGCTTATTTGATAACATAGTAACACTGTTTTTGTTTTGTTTATAATGGAGATGTAGAGAGTCACTGACTGGTTTGTTAATACATCACTATGTGTATGTAAATATGGTTTTTATAAGTCAGCCATAATTGTATGCTGCGCTTTGAATGCTGGTTTCTCTCATCATGGTACTTTCTGGGTTTTTCTTTTGGGTACAGAATTACAAGGGGTGATTGATAAGTTTTTGGCATGAGGTACAACAGATTATTTGGATTATTTTGGATTATTTCTCAACATAGTCCCTTTGCAAGTTAATGCACTTAGTCCAGCGATCATGGAGCATATGGATCCCTTCTTTGTAAAAGTCAGCATCTTGTGCCAGTAGAAAGTGACCTACAGTACGAATGACATCATCAAATGAAGCAAAGTTGCGACCACTGAGCTCCTTTTTGAGTTTGGTAAACAGGTAATAGTCCGAAGGGGGCAAATCTGGGGAATAAGGAGGATGTTCAAGAAGCTGTAAGCTGCATTCATGAATGGCAGCCATTGACTTGTGAACTGGAGCATTGTCTTGATGAAAGATGACTCCTCTCGTCAATTTCCCTCGACGCTTTTCCTTCAGTTTGACCCACAGTTCCTTCACAAGATTAGGCCCTGGTGACCATTCTGCCCTTTTGAAGATAGTCTACCAATAGCACACCTTCTGCTGAATCCCAAAAGATGGAAGCCATCACTTTGCCTGCAGACAGAACCACCCTTGCTTTCTTTGGAGTTGGGGATTCATGATGTTTCCACTGCTTTGACCGTTCTTTGGTTTCTGGTTGAAAATGATGAACCCAAGTCTTATCCATAATCATAAATTGCTGAAGAAACTTTGCAGAATCTGCAGAAAAATGGTCAAGATTGTCTCTTCACATGTTGAGACGCTTTCGTTTGTGATCAGCACCAAGAAATTTCAGGCAGAGACCTTTGTCATCTGAAGATCACTGTGAATAATGGCATGAGCACGTTCCTGGAAGACGCCCAACTCAGTAGCAATGTACCACTCAGTTACTTGTTGATCCTCCATTATCATTCATGGATTCTGGCTGTGGTTTTATCGGTGGTTACCGTTCTTGGTCTTCCTGGACGGGGATCATCTTCCAGACTCTCCCTTTCATGTTTGAATTGATCTGCCCATTTCTTCACTGTGCTGTAAGAAGGGGCACTCTCCCCTAGAGTCTCTAACACATCCTCATGGATCTCCTTCAATGATAAGCCCTTGATGCAGAGGTAATGAATGACTTCTTGATGAGAAATTTTATCCATTTTCTCAATTTCTGCCACCCCATACCACTTCAGTAGCCTGTAAAGAAAAAAAAATTGGTTGCAGTTAATTTCTTGAAACTTGGTGCTTAATCTTACATTAACCTGCTCTACAAAATGCACCTAATATCAACTGTGTTTAAATATTTGTATCTTAGGCCGTGAACTGAAACCTCATAAAAAATCCAGCCTGCACACTCATTGGTGATTGCAGTGGATAATCATTTATCCCTCAGCATTAGAGATGCCTCCCATTGAACATCCAGAAACCTGTCTGTATTCTGTTATTGACAGTTTTGATATGATTGTATGCAGAATTGGTACAGGGGAATTGAAATAAAACTACACTGAACTTTTCCCATTGCTCTACTTCTTATTTCATCTTCAGATGAGGTGTTGAGATCAAACTTCTCATGTATGATGCTGAAATGTTAAAGTGATGTATGAACAACATATGTAACAGACTGTAAATATAGTTGTGATTTATGTTTAGGTAAATGAATTAATCGTTAAGCAAAAACAGTCTTTATTTTATGTAGTTATCAAGAGTCCTTTTATGTTTCCATCATGGAATATTTCAGGCAGTAAAAGTTATACAAAACTTAAGTTTCTGTCTCATTTATAGGTCAGTGATAAAATAGAAGAGCTGTTATTGACATGTTTACTTGAGAGCTTGGGAAAAAGTGACAAAACACAATTCTTAAAGCATGCTAAATGAGAAAGCTCCTAGGCATAAAACTGAGCCCAACTCTCTTTAGTTGCTTTATTTCTCCTGTCATTTAACTCGTACAGCCAGCCACAACAACATTTCCACAAGGCCACACAAATAAATGTATAATAAACATGGCTGCCATATTTGCCAGGAAATGACCAGAAGCCTATGTTTAGCTTAATAGTAAATAGCAAATGAATGCAGTTATTTTTTTTTCTTCTAATTTTCTATCAAGCTGTTTAAATGGCTCATGGTAGGAATAGAGTTAAATTGTTTCTTTATAGTTATGAGCCTTTTAACTTGTGCATTTTATTTGTTCAAGTTCAGTTACAGAGATGAAAATTTACATTGTCCAAGAACATGAATATATATTTTGTTTTTTTATTTTAACCACTTTACAAATGATGGTAGAAATTTAAACTCTTATTGTATCAGTGGCCAAAGAAGTGGGTTTTAAAAAATAAAATTCTGCATTTATGTGATCCTGTTCCAGTTAAGAGTTTGTAATTTTCAGCTGCCAGAAGTTCTGACCATTTCTAACAATAAATTTTGATATTTCTTGATAATACGTGGCAAGAATTTTGTTTGGTGTTAATGATAGTTATATTTATTATTTTTGTTTCATGCTCTTGTTATTTTCTATTTTAAATTCTCTACTTTTAGTATAAAATCTGGTTTCCCATTTGTTGTTATTTTCTGGAAAAAAAGGTACAAACTAGTATCTTGTCATTGTAATTAAAATTTGTGTGTACCATATTTTATGTCTAGTGAATCATACCTTATGTTACATGTTGTTCATATACCAAAAAGTAAGTTGAACAGAAATGAATCATCACAAATTCCATGACTGATGTTTATAATGACTGATAAGATAGTGGGAGAAGTTTCCTTGCATATTTTGAGTGGGAGAAGTTTCCCTTGCATATTTTGAGTGGGAGAAGTTTCCCTTGCATATTTTGAGTGGGAGAAGTTTCCCTTGCATATTTTGACCAGCTGGGAAAAAAAGCAGAATTCTTCAGAAAGTGAAATCCAGTCATTAAGCCTGCGCTCTATTTCAGCAGGTGAAAAAATGTAAATGGCACATTGTATATCATTTGTGAATGTCTATGTTTAGTATCTGCAGCATATTTATTTTCCCGTAACATTGGCTTGAGCAGGGCATTCCAAGCTGTGCCCTATATCAGCATGTATGGTCACTGAGGTTTATTAGTCCTAGCATTTCTTGCAAACTGAAAATCTTATGGGCTTTTTTTTTGGTTTGATTTTTAGCTTTCTCGTCACATTTTGATTATTATAAATACAAAGGTATTTTAAGTGTGGATATAAGAATGTCATATACACTAACATGCAGGTCCATTCCAAAGAACTATTGAAAACGGACTGATAGCACAGTCCAAGTTTGATACAAAGCATCTGGTAGATCAAAGTAGAACCATGTGGAAGGTGATAGAAAGAGTGGACCACATGATTGAGTGATTAGGTTCTGTTCATTGGGTGGTCAGAAAGTTGAGGATGCCAGTATGTGGCATATGATAATCATCATGCATTATATGTACGATGCTGAAATGTTAGAATTGATATATGGACAACATATGTAACACACTGTAAATATAGTTGTGATTTATGTTTAAATAAATGAATGGGTCAACATTAATCGTTAAGCAAATACATGAAATATTTATTTTATGTCGTATCAAGAGTCCATCTGTGTTTCCGTCATATGGAATATTTCAGCAGGTAAAAGTTATACAAAACTTAAGTTTCTGTCCCATTTACAGGTCAGTGATAAAATAGGAGAACTATTATTGACAGGGATACTTGAGAGCTTGGTAAAAGTGACAGAACACAAGCATCCTTGGGTGTGGGTTCTTTTTCCCCCCCTCTTCATTCATGGCATCTGTTTGTTTTGTTTTTGTTCCTTTAATCATAGTACCTGAACATCAGTTTGGTGGTGGTTCAGTTCTGGTTGGAGGCTCAGCCTGCAGTAAAAAGTGGTACTTTCTTTTCCTGGAGCTAAATGAGGAACCTCCCAGGCATAAAACTGACCCCAGCTCTCTTTAGCGTGTCAAAAGGTCGAGGAAAATATGGGCACTAGTACATTATCCTATATCTTACTTCTTACATCTGTCCCGTGCCGTTAAACGTCACATAGGGCTTGCTTGGTAGTTTGCCAAAATTTCCTGTTTTCAGAGAGCTTGTCAATCTCATCAAGGGATATTATTCTCACTAAGCTGGAATTATATATATATATATATATATATATATATATATATATATATATATATGCCTTAAAAATTGGATCAAGGTCCCTTTCATTATTCAACAGAAAGAAATTTATTGACACAAAAAAATATTAATCTGATTCATTACCATGAAAATATAATGAAAATTATTTGTCTAAAGTACATTTATTATATAGATTTAATAATGAAGAATTCAGGAAAATGTGAGCATCTTCTACAGTGCTGTGAGAAGAGGGGTGGGGGGGTAGCAGGTATTTATTGGTTAGAAACTTTGAAGAAGATCAAATAGATGTCCGTGTGGAATATGAAAGTAGAAAGAATTAGATTAAAAAATGCCATCAAAGACAAGGATTTAAGGGAAAAAAATTGCAAGGTGATGGTACTGAATACATTAGATTCATGTTCTGCGAAGAACAAATGAGAAAATAAAACTAATAAAGAACACCATTCACTCTTTCATCTATCATGTTTTTCCTTTTTAAAAATACCATTGCACAAAATTTGTTCAAACACAGTATATGCATGTAAGAAAGATACTTAGAATATCCGTAATGCTATAGAAGACTAAACATAAACACACTTTGGTTATCTCGAAACACGCATTCTAGTGCCTCTTTATTCTGTTTAGAATTTATTTCTGTACCTGATGAAGGATGTTTCTTGTTAAAATGAAATAGTGTCAGATTTTAAAGTGTTAAGAACAAGCAGCCCAGAACTAATTGTAAAGCAGAGGACAGGACTTCACAGCTGAGTAAAACTGAAGCAAACCAGGTGTTCATAAAGAACTTTTTTTTTTTTTTGGACTGTCTTTTTTAAAGCAAAAATTTAAGCAGTTTTATCTGACTTAAACAAAGTCATTCTCTTGGCACATCTTACATCCTTTCCGTGCTGCTAAACATCACATAGGGCTCGCATGGTAGCTCGCCAGGATTTACCGTTTTCAGCAAGCTTTTCAGCCTCTTCAAGGGGTGTTGTTCCTACTAAACCGGCCTCTCTTAATAATGTCCTCTTTAGAGTTTCACATGGTTGACCTCTTTTTTCTTCAACCTTTTGCGCTCTCCTAGCACACAAACACAATAATTACAATTTTAGCTTGCAGCATATAAAATGGTCATATTTCTTGTCACAAACTTGTCATATATTATTCTTAATATGTTATTAGTTTACATGTCCTCATCTCAAAATAATTGTATATTGAAAAGTTTTTTTTGTGTAACATCACATACACATATGTCAACAGATTATACAGTCTGTCTATGGAGCTGTGGGAAATAACTTTTAACATAGAACAAAAAATGATGAGAATGAACTGTAACAAACAGTACTGTGATAGTCAGAAACCATCATCAAGCAATGACAACAGAGAAACTGAAGCACAATAGATGCTAAAAATGTGTAGGAAATTTAATATATTAATGAATGAAGGAACAATCCTTAATTTCAAGTCTGGAAATGAAATCATAGAATAAAAGCATGACTAGATTCTCCACGGGTGTAATATTTGCAAAATAAAACATAATTTAGTCATACAGAGAAAAATTGTACAAAACTAGAATAAAAGTGAGAAAATGGAATAATGTTGGAGTCTTTTTTGACACTGATTATCCGAACATATATATTAGCTATTATTGTGTATTACAGTTATAGCTTACTCCTTCATTCACAGAATTCCTCATATAAGTGGTCCTTGTGTTTTTTAAGTAAGGGATTATTTTTAGCACAAGTTGGCTGGCAAAGGCAGGTTTTAATGATGAAGAAAATGATAACATACAAGAAAATGTCCCTTAAAATGAGGAAAAGATTGTCACAGTGCCATACAGAGTCAGTAATGCTAAATGGTTGTGAAACTTGGACAGTCAAGAAAAAGATGGGAAGGACACTGGGAGCAACAGAGAGGTGGTTGTGGAGAAAGATGCAACAGATTCTTTGAGCAGCCAGAAAAGCAGATGAAGAGGTCCTCAAAGAAGTTTCAAAATAATGAAAACAGGTCAGAATGATATGAAAGAAAGACAATCAAAATTTCTACATGTCACAAAAAGACAGAAGCTGGAGAGCCTATTCATTGGAAAATTCAAGGGAAGAAAAGGGGAAGGCCAAGATAAAAATATCTCATTGGACTGACCAAGTGACATGAAAAGCTCTGAACTAATCAGAAACTCAGAGAGTATGGTAAAACTTGAAAGAATTATTGCACAGACTGATAAAGCAGTAGTTGGTGTTTCTTTTTATAAATGCAACTCTCAAGACCACAATGACTTAATACTCCTTAATAACTAAGGTTATGCTGTATCAGATGCCTAAGGTCAATATCTACACCCCAAGTTATGTCATTGTACCTTAATTTAAGTTACATTGTTTTAACTGCAAAAACTTTGAATAAAACAATGCATTTTAAATATGTTTTTAAAGTCAGCAGATTATACATTACGCAACAAATTTGTATATACAACTAAATATATCATTGCACATAACAACATAGTAGTAAAATTGTGATGGCTGAAAGTTTTTTTTTTTTTCCTAAAGGTATGAGAAACTTTGGTAATAAATATTCTTGTTATATTCACACATGCAAGACAGAAAATAATCAAGTTATATTTAGCTTTTGTCATATTCAAACAAAACCATTACATCTCTCTGAACATTAAATGCCCAGAGCACATGTGGCTTCCACAAGAAAACCATTGGATGCTTCCTCAGAAAATGTGAGTAACTTGTTCACATGAAAGTCAGGAGTCTTTTACTACTAACACTCAGTCACACATGACTCTTGCCGAAAGTGAAAGTAGAATATCCTGAATTTTTTTTTTTAAACTGGTAGTGCTGTTCATGATCTGTAAAGTTTAAAAAATATTTCTGGAGTCCGGAGGATGAAGGAAAACGTTCAGCTTGTTTCTACTTGTTGCTTCGTACTGCGACAAGGTGGTAGTTTGGACAGGCCTGATAGATCTTGTGTGTGATACAGGAGTGGACCATCTGTAGCTGAGTGACTATCACTTGACTGTGAATATATATATAAAAAAAAAAAAACACTGATAAATAATACAGCTAAGCAAGTGTCAGCAGCTGGGCATCTTGCTTACAACCAAGAAGTCTACAGAAGAGCTGTTAGGGAGGCAAAAAGTTCTGCAAGGGACATGCAGATGACTGTTTGACTGAAGCAGTGGTGTGTCTCTTACAGTTTCACACTGTCTGCTCTTTTCTTTCAGTGTCTTTTTACTAATCATGTTCATGTGGAATATGAAAGTAGAAAGAATTAGATTTTAAAATGCCATAAAAGACAAGGATTCAAGGAAAAAAAAATTGCAAGGTGATGGTAAGGAGTACATTAGATATCACATTTACTTAAGGCAGTGGAAGTGAAGATGATGGGAAGCAGAGAGTTCTAAAGTGATGGAACCGTAATTTGATGTAGATGAACCAGAGATGGCCAGGACTCTTTCAAAACTCTTTGTAATATGTACCAGTAATAGAATTTTAAAAAAAACACACTCAAGAACTTTGAAAATAACTCAAAAGGTGTCCATGTTAGTTCATTAGGTGTTTAAAAAAAGGTGTTTGCTGAGGAATGGGGGGGGGGGGGAAGAGAAGAATGTGGTTTTCTTAATTTTATCACGCTCTCCTTGATTTCACAGTCAGGAGTTGAATGCCTGGCATATGAAAATAGACTTTCTGCCAGTAAAACAGGGCACATTTGATCATGCAGTACATACCACTGTTGAAGGATACAAGTTACTAGCATTCAAAACTGGTCCTGAATAGAAAAGACTGCACATGAATTCATTATGAGATTCTTCTGTCAGTGGCAAGGTTTGAGAAGAACTTGTGAAAGAGCATGTGGAGAGCAACTCTGCACAAAGGTGCAACATTCGAAGAAGAAACGTGGACCAAACTTGAAACTGAAAGATGCAAGTGCAAGGAAACAACTTTGCAACATAGATATTGCTTGTTGCCATGACTGACTGTGCAAATACAACATTAGTTGTCAGCCATGAGAGCAAGATGATGCTTGGCAAAAGTCACAGCAGTTGATATCTGTCCACTTCAAAAGCCACAGCAGTTGATATCCGTCCACTTCAAAAGTCACAGCAGTTGATATCCGTCCACTTCAAAAGTCACAGCAGTTGATATCCGTCCACTTCAAAAGTCACAGCAGTTGATATCTGTCCACTTCAAAAGTCACAGCAGTTGATATCCGTCCACTTCGAAAGTCACAGCAGTTGATATCTGTCCACTTCAAAAGTCACAGCAGTTGATATCTGTCCACTTCAAAAGTCACAGCAGTTGATATCCGTCCACTTCAAAACCGTCTCCTTAGATAAAAAGTGCCAATATACGCCAGTTAAAAGCAGGCAGGTGCAAAGAATGTAATAAGGGCTACACAAATATTTCTTATATCTTCGCTCATATTGTGGGGAAGTATGTAACAAAGAAGTAAAATTTTCTGGCAGTAGGTGAATGGTGGCATGGTTAGGCTCCCAGTTTACTAATCTGGTGGCACTGGGGTTCGAGTCCCAAAAGTGGGATTTTTTTTCTGGTGCACACCCAAAAAAAAAAAAAAAGAGAGACAATGTACTTTCATCAGACATGCAATAAGAAGAGGGGGCATTGAAAATATTGTAACAACAGGGAAAATAGACGGAAGAAGAGCCAAGGGAAGACCGAGAGAAATGATACTGGAAAGTCTGATGAAATGTCTCACATAGACAAGTGTCACTGTAGCAGTGGAGTCCAGAACATATCCTTCAAGAGTGCCAAAACCATGCAAACCTGAGACGAGAGACATGGCCAGAGGACACAAGCTTGGGGCAAAAGCTTTGGAGCTCCTATTAGGATCTGGAGAGGACTGCGAGCTTTGCATCGTCAACAGGAATCAGGATCTGATTTGACCAACAACCTCGAACACAGAAGAGGAGGAAGGTGTGAGAGGAGCTGATGGCCTGAATGAATGATCGGATACTCTGGAGAAGCATAATAGCCAACGACAGTTGGCACGGCACCTGATGATGACACCAAAAAGGCCACAGGGTCCACCCAGCCTCTAAAAATGAGAACCAGAAAAATCTGGGAAGGTAAATTTGGCCACTTGTGGTACTGACCACATCACACTTTCATGTGCCAAAGATCGTGGAATTATAGGGCTAACACTGCATTCCAAATATGCCTTAATGGCATGGAAATGAGAATTTTATCTTACCTTACCTTAGATGAGTGTACTTTTGACACTAATGTTTAAATAATGTGCAAAATGGCAAGGAAAATAATTTTGTTGCTGGAACAAAGTTTGATCTTAGTTGCTGGTTTATTAAAACTAGGAGGATTAAAAAAAGAACAACTCTTATCTGTTGATCCAAAAACAATACAGGAATAAAGTGAGCTTTGCTGTGTCATATCTCTCTGTTAGTAAATGCTAAAGTTTTATACATCTCTGTGTGTCTGAGAGTGAAACATGCACAGAAATTCTGTATAAGTAACGCTGTGTAGTTTTACAAATGCACGAGTCCACAGTGCTTCCCATGAGCTATTTTATGATTAAAAAACAAGTTTAGAGAACAATGAAGTGCAAAGTAAAAATTTGATGTTATATAACTACAGCATGGTTTGAACCATAAAGTGTGTAGCTGCTCAAAGAATGCTATCTTCTTCAGTCTCCCTGAAACTGCGAGCTTCTGTTCTTTGCTGCTGACACACAGAACACGCTGAGGCGCAGCATCGTGTTGGACTGGGAGCAGGTCATGGCAGCTATTTTTTTCAGCCCCTGAGTGCAGTTTAAAAAAAAAAAAAGGCAGGGAGCGTGTAGCACTTCTTAGCAGATCCACCACTGTGGGGACTGCCCGATCCTTGCCCCAATTTGCCAGGCTAGACCTATTATTATGGGTAACAGTGTGGGGGGTCTTGGTCAGTTATAGTTCACCAACCCTGATGCTAGCATGTCAGTTATGGGTTGCTGATTACCAAATCAGACAGGGTCTCTACCTCCAAAAGGCTGGCCATAAGCATGGGGGTATGGGGAAGAAAAGAGGATTTTTTTTTTTTTACTCTGATTAATTTTTATTCATTTATCTCTGAAATTAAACATAAAACCACTAAGGAAGGAATTAAAATTAATTAGCATAAAACAGCACAAGACAGTAACAATGGTGATATCAACTGAGCTAGGCTTATAAAAGTGTGGTATCTAGTATAAGTGACTAAAGCACATGAAGTATTTTCAGGCACAACAATAATAGCAGAGGGCAAATGCACAGCAGAAATGAAACTGAGAATTACCGAGGCATAAGTGAATTTTTAGTGATATAAAAGAAGATCCTTACAAATAAGAGAATGCTCTGAGCTGTAGGAAGAACAGTGCTATAAAGAGCCAATATTACTTCTTGAATGC
The DNA here is from genome assembly GCA_009760885.1 of Achatina immaculata. Taxonomy (NCBI): domain Eukaryota; kingdom Metazoa; phylum Mollusca; class Gastropoda; order Stylommatophora; family Achatinidae; genus Lissachatina; species Lissachatina immaculata. The sequence goes on along the minus strand of CM019697.1, from coordinate 20,674,430 downwards.
TCTGAGCCATAGGAAGAACAGTGCTATAAAGAGCCAATATTACTCTTTGTGAAAAATGGATAACAAATACAGAGATGAAAGAGACAGAAGTGGATTTTGAAGAATTAGATCACTGCAAGCACCTTATAGCAGGAAACTGGAGAAATTCTTTGGGAAATTTTTGGAGCATATCAAAACCATACAGAGAAAACAGTCAACACTTTCAGGCATATCATGAGAACATAAAGACACTGGAAAATTCTAACAAGCAAGCAAAACAGAAATACTGAGACACGCTGACCAAGTGACACAAAGGAAAATAAGGCAACAAATTAGACACTTTATAAAATGAGAGAAGTAGATTAGACACTTTATAAAATAAGAAGAAAGAAGTAGATTAGACATTTTATAAAATAAAAAAGAACCACATTCTGATTAAGGTAGTGAGGCAAGGAACATTTCATATTTGTGGTTGCATGATGAGACTGAAAGGTTTGTCACAAACCTTATAATGATTCTACTAAGGAGATGGAGCTGGTGGTGAAGGTTTGTAATCACATAGTAACATTTAGTTTACCCTTATTTTAGAATCTGGGCTAGACTTGATTAGAAGAAATGCACTTCTGAATATATCTCATCCTTGTCCGCATCACTTCCTTTTGGGTGAGAATTTACAGTGCTCTCAAATAAACGTTGCCCAGGTTGCATTTTGTGCATCACAGACGAAAATTTTGGAGAAAATTTCTGAAATCATGATTTATAACGTAAATAATCTGACAGACAACAGAACCATTGTTATTGTCACCTTGTTCGTCTTCTCTTTGAAAGTTGACTGCAAAAGAGCCCCAGTTTGTTCTGTCTCTTGCATCAATAGTGCATTTGTTCTTTAGATATTTTCCCCAGTCTTATAGTTGCTGTTCTCTTTATTTTATCATTTTGTATAGTTTCAGTCTTCTTGATATTGTCCTCTATCAGTCCACTTTATTTTATCCTCAGTCTGTACTGTTGTTGTCCATTTCATATTGTCATGGTTAATATGGCTGCTTCTTTTTCATCTGTTCTGGATTTATAGAAAAACCTAAACACATGACTTGAGAAATGTGTGCACTGACTGTCTCATCATCTTAACCAAGCTGACTGTACATCTGTTTTGCTGAAATGGTCATGAATGCCTTTTTTTTTTTTTTTGTCATGCTAGCTATTACTTCAATTTTAGAAAATGAAAAGTCAAGATTGACATGAATGTGCCTTTATGCTATAAAATGGTTTCCTCAGAATTTCTTTCATTATATGGGTTATGAATCTATGTTGCCAAGTTGGAAATTAAACTATTTTATTTGCTAAATGTGTGGTGAATTGGCAGTGATTTCTTGACTATGAATATTTTTTGTTTTGGTAGCAACAAATTTGATTGTCTTTGTTGGCTGTGAATTCTGGCACACTGGCAGTAAATTAATTTTGTCATGTTGAGATGAATTTTATGGTCACAGTTGCCATTTCCTGGTTATATTTTGCAGGCCACAAGTTTGTTCTGTTGACTCAGGCTGTTTTTAACAAATTAATTTTAAGTATAATGGTTATAACTAGACCCATCAGTTTTTTTGTTTAATGGTTCATATTATCCTGATTGTTGTAAACTCATTTTGTTTTTGTCATACTGGTAACAAGTCTGATCTTTTGCTGATCCAGGCTATTTTAAAACATTCCTGTGGTTTCATTCCTTGGTAAAAATCATGCTTGTAAGACTGACAATAAATAAAAAGATGACATAAAGGGTGTAAGCCACTAGGTCACACGTGCAGTTCAGAAAAAAAAAAGTTTAAACAAAGACAATACACAGACAGACAAAACAGAAACTGTAAGCCACAAAAAGATAAAGTTCAGAAACGGTTAAACAAATATCCTAGTTGGCTAGAAAAACAGACAATAAACAGATAAACAGAAACTGTAAACCACAAAAAGATGTGGTTTAGAAAAAGATTAAACAAATATCCTAGTTGATCAGAAAAACAAACAAGGATGTTCTTATAGAAACTGCAGAACATTTAAAACTCATAATTAATACTACAAGGATAAGACCATAAAAATTCTATGAACATTTTATCACACATTTTTACCAATCAGATAAACTGGCAACCACTGAAAAAGTAAATGGAAGAAGAGAGAGAGAGAGAGTGAGAGAGAGATCTGAATGCACTGACCAAGTGGCATGGGATTAAGGAAATGTAACCAGTCTGATTTGAAAAAACCAGGAACTAAACAAAATATGAAAAATTAGTTTCTAAAATCTCTGAGCATGGCACCCACTAGATTAGTCTTGTCTTGCAGACTTTGCAATGATGATGATAAATTTGTTCTGTTTTACTGGCCCCAAAAGAGGAAATGAGCAAGTTGTGGTTATTCAGGCAGAAAAAAAATAATATCAGTTTATTGTAGGATTTTAAAAAATCTATGGCCAAGTTCTAGCAAGAAAATCAGAAGACTATCTGCCTTGCTGTCAACTGTACTGCGAGTGCTTATGAAAGCTATAAACTAAAATCATGAAGTGTTTGCATTTTGGAATATTATACATTATTAACAGTCTATATAATATTTCACTGACTGAACTCATATCACTGTTTATGAATAATCACTGTTTATTTTTATTTCAATTAAATTATTCAAGAAGCCAAACACTTCTGTTGGTGAGTAAAATACTGAGACTACACAGTGCTAGAAATCTGTCTTTGCTTTGAGACTGAATCAGTCTCACCCTCATGACCTTTTCTCTAAGGTAAGCATTTGGCACAAGGCTTCCAAATAACCTGATAAGTTTAAGTTAGTGAGTTCTGCTCTGCTTTGAATTGAAAAATCAATACTGCATCCTCTATGCTGAATTCACACTCACATTTACAGATGAAATAAAACCCACAATGAACTCTTTGATTATAAAGGTAAAAGGTAAAGGTAATCCTGTCATGCCTTAGAGGCACATAGGGACATGGTGTTAGTGCCCATATATTCCTTGACCTGTCAGCACACTAGAGGATGATATGGTCAGTATCATGCCTGGCCGCCTTTCCTTCCCCAACTCCATAAGAAGTTGGGTACCCATTTCTACAGCTGGGTGACTGGGGTGCCTTCGGCCGGATTCGAACCCCTGACCTTCGCCATGAGAGACCAGTACACTAACCACTTTGATTATAAGCTTAACTCTTAATGTGCCAAGCAACATTCATAAAGATCATAACTCATATCTTACTGACATATGACACTGTGCCTATTTTATTATTTGTGGCGCATAAAATTATGAAATTCCAGCTACAGAAAAAAAACATATGACTATAACTTTTTCATTTTTAATTTTAGAAAAAGTTGTTTAAATGGCTCATGGTAGTTTAAGATTTATTACATTAAGTTATCAACTTTTTTTTTTGTATAATAGGAAATACTCACCTTGGGCTGAGCTGTCTTAGACTGTGATTTATCACTTTGACTCCATACTGGCACTTCCCTCAACTGAAAGTTACATGAATCGATGCTAATTTATAAACAAATAGGAAACAATGAAGCTTTCACACAGTAAAGTGATAGAGCACAGTGTTGTATAGTCAGACCTCGGAAAAATCATAGACAAAGCACTCTAGACATGAGAGAAAGAAAACTGACAAGACAATTACCTGGAACTCGAACCACAGAGTCTGTGCTTCAAGTGCTCTACCATTTTATCAGCTAATTTATGACTGTTGAAAAATAAAATGCTTGATGGGCCCAGTGTATCACTGACACTTTAAAGCCAATATTTGCTGCAACAGGCAATCTCTCTTAAACAATGAACTGCTTTCAGACTGGTTATGAAAACTGCAACATTCTGTCATATGAATATAACAGGTAATGACTATGTCTTAAGTAGTGAATTTCAACAGATAAACATTTAGCTAAAATAAGGCATTTTTAAAATTGCACTATTAGCTGAATGTTAACTAAAAGAAATAGCAAAACAATTTGCAACACTTAAAAGATTATTGACCAAGAGGAATATTTCTTTTAGTTCACAAAGCCCCTCTACTTCATAGTTCAAATTTTTTTGTTTAAATGAAATGTATGCTAAAATTTTGAGAGATAGTAGGAAACTACACGACTGGAATACAAAACTTCATTACATCAGACTAACATTATGGCAAAAAAAATTTCAGGCAGAAAAACATACAAAGACTCCCTGAAATGAGCTAAATAAAGATGATAATGAATATATGCAATTATTCTCAGATTTGATGCCAACTGTTTGAAAATGCAGAAAGCAAGCAGAAAATTATTTATTTCATCAATATTTTTAAAAATGTCCAGCTATCAGCAGAAGTGTTTTGCATCCAACAACAGCACCAAGGATTGAGCCTCAGTAACTCCATACTGAGTATGCTTCTGATCTTCAGCCAGATAGGACCTGATTAAATCAAATCTAGATCATACCTCAGCCTCCTCTGATGAAGTGGAAGCCTGACTAACTCCGCTGTCTCTGTTGTCTCTGTCACTAAAACTCCCACTGTCATGGCTGACTCTCTTTGGACTTGACCCAAAATCTACAAATGAAAAAGTGGCATAATTAAAGAGTTAATAATCAAATAATTATTAAGTCAATTTTTTTTTTCTCTTTGGACTGCTTGCTGCAAAAATAAAATAACGGGAGTTTTCTCCCTCTCCTCCCATCCTGTCCAATCAATAAAAGTAGAGGCTGATAGCGGAGAGTCTGTAGGCTTCTAAAGATAAAGGAAGGAAGTTGTTGATAAGCTCTGGTGTGCTTCCAGCTATATATATGGATACCTGTATATATGTTCCTGAGAACATCTGTCTATAAGGCAATGGACATCAAAGTGTAATTTGTACGTCATAAAAATATTAAGAAGAACATGTTCACACACAAAAAAATCACATTCCAGTATATATGAGACATGTTTGGGATTATAGTTGGCAAATGACCACAAAAAAAAAAACCCCACTGAGGAATAGACCACACAAAACACTTTGATGAACTGTCCCAACTCTTTCATCCAAAACAGAGTAAAGAGGGCACACAGGCTATGAGAAGAATAATGGCTATCACAAACTCGGCTAAGAGAAACAGCTTTAGATCTTCAGATTCCACATAGACCACAACAAGGTCAATTATCATATGCATAACAAGATGAAGTCAGGCATAACTAGTCAACGCACTTGTGGCACTTGAAAAAAATGACACCTATGAATTTGTCACAGGATTTTACTGCATACAAGGATCAAAGAAGACACATATGATCATCACCAGGACCAGCCTGGACAAAGCTGTATGGTGACACTGTCAGCTTAAAGAGGAATTGTTGAATTCTTCGAAGATATTCAGACTGATCCTGAGAATGTTCAAAGAACAAGAAGAAAAAAAAACAGAGAAAAAGAAAAGAGAAGAACCTTATACAGATACAGAAATCTTCCAGCCTCAATGAGGATTATAATAATGTCTGTATGGTCCAGCATTGAGCCTATGGTACTGTAGATGTAACTAACTCTGCCAATAAGTCTGTGCTATCATTTCCAGAATGACTGAATAATCTAAACAAAAAATAAAAAGGTGACTGCGATATTACAAGTTGTTGAACTGGAGAGATTCTGCACTAGCCATTCTGCAAAAATGAGTCAGCTGAACTTACTTTTAGCAAATTCATTGAGTCAGTCAAAATGCAGGTCTTGTCTTGTCTTCTTCCTCATATACAATGTTGAAGGGACAAACAGATGTTTTGAAAGGGATTGGTGATATGCTTAATATAATGGAATATTTAAGGTTTCTGTAATTTCCTCTGTCCACCTCTTTCATAGGATGGCCTCTCAGTTTCCTACAGTTTTTAGCATGTTTTCTGTGCTTTACAGTCTCATGGTAGTTGTGTAGATATAGCCTAACCATTTAACTTGTTGTTTCTGGATGTAGTGTAATGATTGTGTTACTCCAACCCTTCACCTGATGATGTCTTTCTAAGTATGAGCATAATTTTCTGTTGCCAACTAGTCTAGCAAATTTTAGTATGTTGCTTCATCCAAGACAGAATGCACTATACAAATGTGTCTGCATCTATATCTTTGGTTATCTCCTCCTTTCCTCTGGCCAAATGAGAGACATAAGCAGAGGGAGGCCATGAGAGAAGATAATGGGCGATGTGACATGAATACACAATACTTATGTACAAATACAACCATAGGAACTCTGCTGCATGGTGGACAATATATATTATCATTAATAAGATGATGAAATACACCTAGAATCAAGTTCTGTGAAGAAGTATGATTTTCTACAACTCTCAATGTGATATCTAATGTTAGTCAGTAATATCATTTGTAACAGCAACAATTATATAACACTAGAGAACATCCAAAATAAAAATCTATTTATTAGTAACAGAACAAACTTACTGCTGCTTCCAGAACTGGACAAATGAAATCTTGTTGTCTGTCCAGGTTTGTTCCGTATACCAATGGGATCCTTAGAAAGCAAATATAAATGAATTCAAAATGGATAAAAATTCACAGCAGATTATAAACTAATGTGTAAGACACAGACTGTGTACATAGTTCTTATAACTACAGTATATATATGTATGGTGTATGGATAAGTTTTTCTTAAAGTAACAAAAGTTGCAACAACCTGTCATAAAATGCCTTGTTACACTGAGTAGAGCTCGTTCCAAACATATTTCATATTTACATTATTGTCTGGAGCTTTGGAGCAGTAACCGTTTATCTTCGCACAATCATGAACAAATAAATACTACAATACTGTTCATAGCTCCTATAGGATATTAGGCATTTGAATCCTTTATCTCTCCAGTACTGAGATTTTTGGAAGTGAAGTTAACATGTTGAAAAAAAGGACATTTTTTTTTCAGGGACAACAGACACTTACTGACAAAGATATTGTTCCTCTTAGAAAGAGCTTGGTCTTTCTTCATCATGTCCAGGAGGATAAGTATCAACAAAAAAAAAAAGGAGCTTACGAGAAACCTTTTTTTTTTTTTATGTTCGCTCAAGAAAGCTAAGAAATTCACAACAAGCTACTTCCTGTTAGACTTGATGCTTGTAATCCCAGAATCCACATCAATGACTACAAGAAAACAAGTTTAACCTTCTCACTCCAAAACATTACTGCCAGAGATGGTTGATCTTCCATGCCTGTGGAATTCACTGCTCTGAGAGCTATTTAGGAAAAGTCTAAATAAAAAATATCACATTTCTAACCCAAACCAAGTACCGTAATTAAGTTGCAGATTAGCTTGCTTCAGGTTTATGCCGACTGAAATTTCTCAACAAAATTTATTTTGGTACAGCGCACAAAAATAACAGGGGAGTAAAAGTTAAAGCTACAGGAACATCTTATAACAACAAGTTTTTTTTTTTAAAATTCAGATTTGTAAAATTGTTTGAGAAAAAAAATACTGAAAAATGAAATATGATGTTCTGATACAAAGGAAAAAAGAAAGGCTGTTCCTTTGACAGAAATAAAGATGAGCTTATTAACGTACAGATATAGCCATTACAACACTGTTGTATGTTGTTTTCTTCTGTTTTCCTTGTTTAGGATTCACGTTCCTTGCAGCGGCAAATACCTCAACTGCTTTCCTGTTTTGTTCTTTTAATGCTTGAAGACTTTGCTGCAATGAAGATAAATATGAAAGGTTTATCTTTTGAGGTTTTTATCCCTCTGTATGTAAGGTTAAAAAAACAGCCTCATTAAGGCAAAAAAGCACTTTAGGCATATGGTATTAGCACTCACATTTTCCTTGACTAGTTGACGACACAGTGAAGAGTGATGCCTCAGTATCTTTCTCTCTTAACCAGTTTCAGAAAAAGTTAAGGGGTTATTTCTACAGCTGGGTGACTTGAGCAACTCCATCTGATGAACTTGAACCACTGAGTTCATTATGAGAGATCAGTGTGGTCATCACTTGTAAGGTGTCATAAATAATTATTCTCTATGTCCCATAGCATTTGCATACTGTAGGGGTGTGAAGTGTTAGTGCCTTCACATTTCCAGGTCACTACAGCATTTGAGGCTGGGATGGCTCGAAAAAATTCCGTCTGAGTTCAAAATCAAACCAGGGACCTTTCGATCAGCAGGTAAGTGCACTAAACATCATGGCACTGTATAATGATACATTATAAATGGTTGTATACTATATATAAGACTTGAACTTATGAATGCATTGTAAACTGTACAATTTGTAAATGTACTAAAAAAGTGTTATAACAACAGGAAAAATAGAGGGGAGAAGAGCCAGAGGAAGACCAAGAGAAATGATACTGGACTGTCTGACGGGATGGTGTGAGACGAGATCACCAGCTGAGCTGATGGCCTGCATGAAGGATCATGTACTCTGGAGAAGCATAATAGCCAATGCCAGTCGGCACGGCACCTGATAATGATGATGACTAAAAAGTAAAACAAGTAAGAGTGTGTGTGTGTGTGTGTGTGTGTGTGTGAGAGAGAGAGAGAGAGAGAGAGAAAAAAGATAGTTTTTTTTTACATGTAGAATATCTTTACTGCAAACAAAAAAAAAAGGCTTCTACCATTTCAATAACCACTTACAAAGTCACTACAACAGACACATTTTACATCTAAACTGTTTCCTATGTCACTTTTGTTATCTTACCTGCCTGTCCTTAAAACTAGTCCTGCATCCTGTATCATATCGAGCCTTCCAGGAACCCAGGAACATCTCTGCCTCTGTTATGCTGAAGTTTCCTCTCTTCACTTCCTCTTGAATCTCTATCAGCTCTGACTGGCTCCTGTTTTTCATTGTTTCAGCAGCATGCAAAGAATCTGCACCAGGAAATTATTTTTTTTGAAATGCTAACTTGGATCAAATTGTGATAGGGATGAAATTATGCCTAGCTGAGTGGTTAGGCACTTAGTTTACTAATCTGGTAGTACCAGGGTTAAGTTCTAGAAGTGGGGATTATTTTTCTGGTACACACCAAGAAGCCCCTGGGAGGGTCCACTCAGCCTCTAAAAATGGGTACCAGAGAAATCTGGGAAGGTAAATATAGTATATGCCTGTGAGAGGTGGACACTTAACAGCTGAGAAACACTTTGAATGTAAATGCTACAGAAGAGTTCATCAAATATCATGGACACAGAAAAGAACAAATATATCCATACTACACGAACTTAATATTGAAGAAGGCTGGCTAGTAAAGAGGATTAAACAGAGAAAACTTACATATTTTGGACACATTAAACATCATGATAATCTGGACAATACCATCTTGGGAGGGTACATAATGGGAAAAATAAAGAGAAGAAGACCAAGGCGAAGATGGCTGCAAAACATCGTTGATAATCAGCAAATGGATGCATCAGCAGCAGGCCATCTTGCTAACAACCGAGAGGCCTACAGGAGAGCTGTTAGGGAGGCAAAGTTCCACAAGGGACATGCAAATGACTGACTGACTGAAATGTAGTCAGGCATAATACTGATCACATCACACTTTCATGTGGTGAAGGTTGTGGAAATACAGGCCGAACACTGTGTCTCCAATATGCCTTAATGGCATGGAAATGGGAATTTTACTTTACTCCTCGATACAACCCTTTTCAGATATTTACAAGTCTTTTCATATATTTTTTCAGTGGTTACATCCCATGATTTGCAGTTATTTCATAACCTGCCTTGTTATCCATGATGCATTTCAGCCCTTTATGTTACAAATAATGTTAAAACAGATCTGACAGGGAGAAAAGATAATTCAACAAATAACTGGAATGAAGGAATAGTTACAACAATAAATGCAAAAAATCTGATCTGTGCCAGATCTGACATATATTACAATTCTATATAGTTTAAATTTGAGAGACTTATAAATTAATTATCCATTTAGCTTAGATACACATATGGAATTACCTGACAAAGAACTACATTGAAATTAATTGTCACAATTTTTAAATAACAAAATAATGAAATAACTAACAGTAATAAAGTACCTGGCATGATGTAGTTTGTGACATCTGCAGGAGAAACATGAAATATATTATTATTATTATTTAAGATTATATGTTGTTAACATTTCATTAAAATAAAGATTATATGTTGTTAACATTTCATTAAAATACCTATAGAATGTATTTTAAGCACTATAATGGAAATCTATGAAGCTGGAATACAGATGCTTGCATGTACAGAGCTCATAAATGAAGTATGATTTGTGAAAATTTTATATTTTCTAGAGTAAATAACACCCTAGGAGTTGAAAATCGTTGTATCATACATCAAGATGAAAAAAAAAAAAAAAGATCATGCAGCTAACATGAGATCTGGTACATTCTCATGCTGTTTGTGTATATCAGTTCCCTATCTCTTACTGGACTTTGCTTGTCTGACTGCCATATGTTGTTGTTGTGTGCTTATGATAGATTATCACACTTAATCTTCTCCTGATTTCCAGATCACTTAATCATCAATTTTCTTCCATGAAATACATATGGTGAAAAAAGGTACAATTCCCATTTCCATGCCAATAAGACATATGGTGATAGGACCATATTTCCATGACCTTCAGCACATGAAAGTCTGATGTGGTCAGTATCATGCCTGGCCACATTTACCCTCCAAGATTTCTCTGGTACCCATTTTTAGAGGCTGGGTGGACCCTGGGTCTTTGATATTTGAATGACTTGCTGGAATTCCGGAAAGGATGCATGTTAAACTTCAGCAATAAACGAAGAGGTTTTGAGCTGAACAGTAACACAACAGAAATGATGGTATTATTGGGCAGAATGAAAACACCAAAGTTTCATGAAAAGGTACAGAGACAAGCAAGAAAATTCATTTATCTTGAATCATTAATAATAGCAGATATCAAATGCACAGCTGAAATCGGGCTAATAATATGCTGGCTGTTGAGTATGTGAAACAAGCATTGAGAACTAAATAATTTCGTTGTCGCGGCCAATACCAGTCCTCTGTGGCTAAATTGCTAAAGACGCACTTCAAAAAGTGCAGTGCCATCTCAATCCCGGGACAAAAAAAGCAACAACTCACAAGACCTCTAGGAGTCATGACCCAGAGGGGCCCACCCCCCTTAGAGTGTCAGGAGTTTAATAGGGCCGAAACACTTGTCTGAGGGGGGGTGGACTTCCTTTGATGATCTGAAGGAGTTGTGTTATTGTTCCGCTCTCTATAGTAGAGAGTTTCCTGCATGAGGGATAAAAGTAGCCACTTATAGTAGAAACAAAATACTAACAAATAAGAGAATATCTGTCAAAATGAGAATAAAACTGCTTGTTCAAGCTAACAATGGAGCTCAGTGATGAACAAAACACACAGGTGAAGCAAACCTGAAAATTATATATAAATACAATTTTAATGAAAGATGCAATAAATATCTTGGATGGCAAGAAAAACAGCTGAAGAAATTCTTTGAGGAGGTCCAGAACATTAAAAATTTAAATAAGACGATAAGGAAAAGGCAATCAAAATTCCTTGAACATGCCATGAGAAGACAGGAGTTAAGAGAACCTGAGAATCACTGCAAAACCTAAAGGAGACAGAAAAAAGATGAGAACTCAGGAAAAATGTATTTGACCAGGCTGCTCAACTGGCGCGGGTTAAAAAGAAAAAGGCAATAGATGCAGTCAGAAAAATCAATGGTTTTACAACATGAAGAAGCACCAAGGCCAGGTCCTATTGGCATGGTGTGAAGTGAAAGAATGAATTAGATCTCCTGAAATTTTATCAGTGAATTTGCGAAATTGTCTGATTTCATATGTGTTTATTTTTCAATCTGTGGTATGTATCAATGTTTAACATTAATAATATATTAATGAGAAGCTTCCTCAAAGTTAAAGGGATTCTTCTTCTACTTCAGTCTCCCTGGAACTTCAAGCAGCTGTTCTTTGCAGCTGATGTAGTGAAGATGTTGAGTTCCAGCATCATGTCTGCAGGTTATATTTGGTTATTTTTTTCAGTCCCTGAATGGAGCTAAAAAGCAAGGGGTGTGCTTTACTTCTGTAGCAGACTCCATCACCATGGAGACTATGGCAATTCCTGCTTTGTTAGTCAAGCTAGGTCTGTTACTGGGAGAGACGGGACAAGGTCTTGGTCCGCTATGGTTTGCCAACCCTGAGGCCAGCATATCATCTATGGTTCAATGATTGCCAAATCAGTGTCTTTGGCCCTAAGACACCGCTGCTGGCGAGATTCTTCAGCTGCTGTGCGTGGAGCGGTGCTCCTCCCGGCCAATGAAGAAAGGTGCACATGGGTTGCACCACTGTGGAAAAGGTGGCAGAAAGGATAAAGCGAAGCAAACAGTCAAATCACAGCACCTCTGGTCTGGAGGTCGGCCACGTCCTAAGTGCACTCATATCGGGTGAAATGCTTGAACTGGCTTAACTGAGAGGTTAAGACACTGCTGGCGAGACTCTTCGGATGCCGGGCGTGGAGTGAAGTTCCTCCCGGCCAAGGAAGAAAATACGGAAAAGCAATCAGGGTTGCTGTGTGGCGTCGATGTGAAAAGGTGAAGGAAAAGGATAAAGTGAAGTTTAATCAGTATGTCCAGTAGTATCGCTGCGAGAGCTACACATACCACGGCACCTCTGCTCTAGAGGCCGGCCACGTCCGAAATACACCTACACTGGTGAAATATGCCTAAACCAGCAAGCACCAGGGGTGAAACTTGCTGGCTAGGCATGTCATGCCACCTCCGCTCTAGAGGTCGGTCAAGCCCGATATACACCCATACTGGTGAAATATGCCTAAACTGGCTCGCTCCAGGGGTGAAACTTGAAGGCTACGCATGCCACGGCACCTCTGTTCTAGAGGTCGGTCACGTCTCAAACACGCATATACTGGGATAATATGCCTAAACCGGCTCAACCCAGAGGTGGAAGTCATTAGTGGCGAGGATTCATCCTCCTGGACAAAAGTTCCATCCTGATCACAACTAGGAAGGGTAGCGGCCACGACCACAAAATGCTGAAGTCGGAGACACTGGACCATGGCAGTCTAGATAGGCAACCACCTCTCACCCGGCGGGGATATATGCATATCCTAATCGCGCTGAGGTTTTCCGGTGAGAAAGTCCAATACTGGACTGGATGGGCAACCACCTCTCACCTGGCGATGATACATGGGTATATTAAAACACGTCGAGGTTTTCCGGTGAGAAAGTCCAACTCTGGCCTGGGTGGGCTAACACCTCTCACCCAGCGGGGATATACTGATATCCAAAACACGTCGAGGTTTTCCGGTGAGAAAGTCCAACTCTGGCCTGGGTGGGCTACCACCTCTCACCCAGCAGGGATATACTGATATCCAAAACACGTCGAGGTCTTCCAGTGAGAAAGTCCAACTGTAGACTAAACTGGTGCAACGAAAACCACGGTGTCCCGCAATCCCGCTTCCGGGACCCACCGAGAATACAGGCTCAAGCCCTGCGATACTCTGAACCCCATGTGGTCCTCCCCTTTCTGGGATCACACGGTGGACCACAGGACTTAACGTGGACCACAGGCATAAATTCAGTAGGATCGCCGGGCGGTCTTGGTGGTAGAAGCAAACGAAGAAGAAGAAGGCCTTAAGACAAAAGGGATTATAGCCAGTGAACTCAAATGAAAGTATGAAGCTAGAGTCCATAAAGGAATTATTATAAAATTTCAACACTGCTTTGACACATCTTGATATACTGATACCATTTCGCAAATACTGAAGTTATTTATTTGAACTATTCAGGATGTGGGATAAGCAAATCTACTTCGTGAGCAAAAGATGACTTCTTAGAACTGAACTTTAAGGCAATGTCTGAAAAGGAACCTTAGGCTTCCTGCACAGACATCATAATCAGCCTCACACCACCACTGCCAAAGCTAAACCAACATTAGGGATGAAAGATACATATTTTAAAAACATTTTAGATCAGTGGTTCTTAATCTGGGGTCCATGGACGCCTCTCACCCCCACCCCACTCCCATTTGACAGTCAGTGTACAGTGCATGCAGTCAGTGTACAGTGTGTATATAATCAGTGTACAGTCTGCACACAGTCAGTCTCTTCTTCATGTGACATGTCCCTCTCACAGCCTCTCTAAAAGCAATGTGTTCTTGAGCAGATTTACCAGCGTCTTGCAATGAAATATTCAGACTTCCCGTGCTGTCCCGAGTCCACCTGCATCAAGGTCATCCTTTTTCTCTTTTGCCTGGCACTATGCCTTCTACTATAAACTTCTCCAAACCATTGTGTCTTGACGTGACCAAAGTATCCCAGCTTTCTAATTCTGATGGTGCATACGAGCCAGTTTTATGCAACATCTAATCACATCAGTATCTCTTCATTTGATTTTCTTTCTATCCATGGTATTCTAAGCGCCCTACTGTAACATTTTATTTAAAATGCTGATATTCTCTTTTCTAGTGACTTGTTAAGTGTTCACGTTTCACTCCATAAGCTGCCACTGGGCATATGTAAGCTCTCAGTAAACATGGCTTTGTTTTCTTGTTGGCACTTTGCTCTGGTTTCTGTGATGCAACTTACACAATCTTACATTGTCTTACACAATCAGATCTATTTTTCTTAAAATGTAGTTTTGTTTAAAATACAGTTACAGGAGAATTGTGTATATTTTACATTATAATAAGAAAAAAGACAACTTAGGTAGAATATTAGATTTTTTGCAGGCCAGGAACATAAAAAAGTCAAATTATTGTAGGGGAGAGCTGTGAGGAAACTAGGTTTGTGCAGGGATGAGTTTGAAAAATAAAAAAAAAAAAAGATGACAGGAACCTCATGAATGTAGGCACAGTAAAGTGAGTAAAAAAAAAAAAAGAGATCAATCACATGAAACTCTACATAAAACATTGCTGAGAGAGGCTAAGTTAGTGGGTATAAGATCCCTTGATATAGTTGAAGAAAACTTGCTGAAAACAGAAAAACGTGACACACTACAATGCAAGCCTGTGTGATGTTTACCGGCAGGGGAAGGATGTAAGAAGACGTAAGAGTGAGTAAAACTACAAGAATATGAATGTATGTCAAACTTTACACAACAGACAGACAAGCAGCTGTTTAGCCATTAAGAACTGCACACTCAGTCCTGCATCAGAAACTCTGAACTCAGATTTATGATTTGCTCAAGATAAAAGTGACTCTGGTTTATAACTGTACATTTCTACTTGTGTGTGAGTAATCATAGCAAATAAATATGAAAATGTGATATTCTGACTGTTGATGACATTTTCTTTGACATATTGCCATGGTCTACTTTAGAATGTGCTTTTTTCATGTTCTTGATCATACCTGAAAGTGACCTCCCATGAGGAGACTGGCCAAATGTTTGATTAGACGAAGATCTTCTGCATGGATTTGGTGGGTCAAATTTCATTTCTGTTTCATTGCCTGACATGTATTCATACTGATAATCAAATTCTGTGAAAGATCACAAATGAAAGCTTAATAGCGCTAAAATATTGTTATATGTTTAAGTGTAGGCAAACATTTATTGTTCATATTGAAATATCATTCTTTTTAATCTGTTGGTCAGAAGTTAAACTCTGCATTACTTTTTATTCTCTTCATACTTTCAGTACAGTTCAGCGTGTTCTTATTTTAAACTGTGTGGACTGTGCTGTATCAAAAAGTGTTCTTAGCACAACGAAGCATAATCTGTATTTATTTGTATTTATCATTTAATCAGTTATTGTATCCAGTTAACTTACCTGCTTGTTTGGAAGATGCTTTCATAGCTTGGACATAGAGGTCACACACAGATGTCAGTTGTTTGGTTTCCTGAAATATGAATTCAAACAGTCTGAGAATATTCAGAGTGGCAAAGTGAGAATTTAGTGAAGGTAGTCATGGCAAAAATCATAATATTACTTTATGAATGTAATCCAATACAAGAAGACTGGAACGAAATGTCACAATCTTCAGGGAGCAAACAAGACATATTACTCTCAATGAATTCGTTCTAAGAGTAACTGCAGACCACGAGCCATTTTGCAGGCGTTTCATTTTATGTGCTATTAACTAGAGTTTTCTTGAACAAACAGGTACACAAACAAAAGTGTCTGAATATCCTGTACTACTGTGTTTTATCAACAAAGTCCACACTTAAACCAGGTTTACCATGAAGTCATTGATGAAGTCTGAAAGATCCTGGTAGCCGTTTTTCTCCGCAAGATCGGCCACGTCATCGCCATCAGAGTTGAACATGTCACAGGCCTCCTTCGCAGCTGGTGCCGTTAGAAGTACTGAACACAGTTCACAGAGTCCATTAGCAGCTGCCCAGTGTAGGACAGTTGGATGCTGGCTGTCTTGCCGTCCTAGAATGATACATCAGATTGCATGTGAAGAGAGCTATGATAAGAAATTATAAAGAAAAGTAAAGCAAAGAGAATTATATACTGATCAGATCGGTATTAGGGCCGGCTAAGGATGACAGTTCATTATGACATTATTTAGTCTTATAAACAGAAAGTATTTCGTTAAACCCGAGGTTTGTATGTCATCAGCGACAACCATTAGCTAATGACTCGAGCACCTGCATGCAAGACAAGCTGTGGTTCCAATAACAGTCAGTTGTGATACTGCAGTATGGACAGACTCGATCACGAACCTACTGCTTGGGTACGATTAATTAAGTACGATTACCTCAGCATATACTCCATCCTCTACAACGCCTTTACGAGAAGTTTGTTCTGTTCTGTTTTGTTGATAACCATGACCAAGTGAATAGCTGTTACTAAGAGATGCTTTATTAATAACAGGTGACATTTCTACAGGCGACAAAGAAAGTGAAGGTTACAATTTCTTAAAATTTAATTTTTAAAAAGTTGTTCAGTTCTTTGACAGAAAAATGTGAACTGTAGACATTGAGAGATGTAAAGTATAATCTAAATGATGAAAAAAAAACTATCAGCAATAGTGACAGTCAGAGAAAGCAGTAAGCGAGTTGACAGGTATATAGTTAGTACTAGATAAGTATTTTGCTAAGTAGATAGGTAGTTTGGTAGGTGAGTAGAGAGTAAAACTGAGACGTAGGTAGATAGAGCAAAGTAGAGAGAGAGAGAGAGAGAATAAAGAAAAGTGGTAGAGAGAAAGTGGTAGAGAGAAACAAAGAGAGCAAACAACAAAATATATTTATTACCTTTCGTTGTGCTTTCCACCAGGTCACTCAGAACCATCATGGCACGACTGTCAGAGCACATGGTGGAGGTAAACTTGTCGGCAAGTAACTTGTCCAGCTCATCTTTACTGGTTATCCCATAGCTTTGACACATGAACTTGACACTGGATGAGGTATATAAATATATTTTGTGCAATATAACAACAGCACTTGTTTGTTTGTTTGTTTTTTTTTTAACCAACTATGACTTAAACCTGGATTTGTGCTTAATATCGTAATTTTACTTTCATTCCCTGAAAGCCGCATGTGTAATGCAATCCAGTATGCCACACCGTACAATGTCTTCGGAGACAATTTTGTCCTCGGTGTAGACTACTGAGTACTATTTGGTATGGTGATTCAGTCTGAGGAAAACGGTCAGGAAAGTTGAGTCTGTTGTTCACAGATGGTTTAAATATAACACTACTGATTGATATAACACTACTGATTGGTATAACACTACTGATTGATATAACACTACTGATCGATATAACACTACTGATCGAACCAGTCCTATTCTCCCCATCGGAATGATGTCTTTACTACAAGTTCTATACAACAGCCGCAAAGATCTTGTTCGCAGGTTGAGGAAAACCCTGAAACAGAAACCCCATCTCCCATCATGCCGTGATGGGTTTTGTTCAAGATTCCGAATTTAATTACTGAAATATATAAACTCCGCTATGGGCGGTACCAAACCCGGAAGAGACAGATGGAGGGTTGGACATAAGGCTAAGGCCAGCCACCCTCTTCTGTAAACATACTTCAGCTACGAAAACGTCAACAAGAGCTCAGCAGTAGGTGAAATTAATACTGGGAGAGCAAGGAACTTCTTCACGAAGATGTATGATGTGGTGTGGTGAAAGCCAGAAATGTATACTGGAGACGGATAGAAGAAGCAGCCCAGGCTAGAAATAAATGGAAAGCCCCTTTTGATGGCCTATGCCCCAGATAGGAGGTAAAGAAGATGAAGAAAGAAGGAAGGAATATAAAGAGTAAGAGTAAAGTGGAGTATGGGTCGTTATTTACCTGGAAAACTCAGGAGTTTTTCGCTGGTGAAGTTTGAAGCGTCGCAGCCTAGTGTTGTTCACATTCACTTGTATGAATTCTTTCGGTCCGATGATGTCTAAAAATGGCATAAAAGCACTTTTGATAGCATATATCTTAAAGCAGCGTTCTAAACAAACCATTAGAATATCTTGTTGTGAATGGTGCACAACACAAATGTGTTCCTGACATATTAACCTATATTACACCCACATACAAGCATAGTCTCATATATCCCCATGAACTAACGTTGTACAGTGATATTTTTTTTTCAAGAAACAGGGAAATTTAGCCTTTGTTTCAGAAAGTAATAACCGGACTTAAAGAGTTAATCAGAATGAGGTCAAAGTCACTGTAATGTTTGTGTTGTGTGTGAGAAAATATGGCAAGCGGGGTTATATTAGCGAGATAACACTGGTCTTTTTGTTGTAGGTTTAGTCAGTCATTTGCATGTCCCTTGAGGAACTTTGCCTCCCAAACAGCTCTCCTGTAGGTCTCTCGGTTGTAAGCAAGATGCCCTGCTGCTGGTGCATCCATTCGCAGATCATCAACGATGTCTTGCAGCCATCTTTGCCTTGGTCTTCCCCTCTTTTTTCCCCATTATCCACTCTTCCAAGACGGTCTTCTCTAAATTATCATGACTTTAGTATGTTCAATATATCTGTAGTATTTACATTCAAAGGCATTCATGCGTTTCTCATGCTTTGTTAAGTGTCCAGGTCTCATACGTTGCAATGGAAAAGATGCATGCCCTTAAAAATCTTTTTTTTTTTAGTTCTGTCTGTTCTTCTCCACAGCTTCTTTATTTGTTTTAATTTTTGAAGAGCGATAGATGTCCTCTTTTAATATCCCTCATTGTATCTCCATTATTAGTTAGTATTGACCCAAGATATTCAAAACTCTCCACCTCTTTCAAATTTTCCTAATTGATATATATTTCAGCTGCCTTATTTGTTTTGTCAGTTGTCATCAATTTAGTTTTATTTGCATTAAGATAAAGGTTTTGCTCTTCACTGTTCTTACGGACTGACATAATTAGTTTTTCCATTCCTTTTTGTGTTGTGGACAGTAATACTGTGTCATCAGCATATTTGATCTTTGGTATTTTATAACCTCCAATTGTTATGGCATTGTAATATTCTTTGTCTACATCTTCTCTAACATTCCTCATTATATTTTCAGTATACAAGTTAAATAAGTAAAGCAACATTATGCACCCCTGACGGACCATTTGTTTTATGTCCATCCAAGTTGTTGTCTCACCATTTATTCTTACTGCTGCCTATTGGCCTAGATACAGCAGTGATATTATTAACTGTGTCACATACGTTGGAAATCCCATTTTTCCCCAATTATTTTTCAAAGTTTCTGGTGTTATACACAATCAAATGTTTTTGAATAGTCTATAAAAGATAAATATAGATTCACAATAAATTCCCTTCATCTCTTATATCTACAGCCAGTCTCTGCATGGAAGCTCCGGAAGGATGCTGTCTGTCTCAGTTGTCATAATTCTTTGCCAAGTTATCCATGATCAACTTCATTTTTTTTTAAAACAGAAATAATACATATGATGACGTTATTTCAATCATTGGGATTTCACCAATACAAAGTTTATTTGCTTACATAAAACTTCGTTACCATCCATAGAAATTACGATTTAGAAGAATGTGAATAAGTTTTTGTCATTCTGCAGCACCACTGCCACTGTTCACAGGGTTTATTCAAACGGTATATGTACCTGGTGCTTGAAAGGTCACACAGTAAGGGTTGATGACTTCGATTGGAAGCCTTTCACCTCCTGCGCGAACAGACACTGATCCTTTATCTTTTTCTTTGCTAAAAATGAGAACGATCTTCTCGCCAGCCTGCAGAATATCAGGAAATTCCGATACTACTACTACTACTACTACTACTACTACTACTACTACTACTACTACTACTACTAATAATAATAATAATAATAATAATATAATAATAATAACAATAATCATCATCATTCATTCATTTGCATGTCCCTTGCGGAACTTTGCCTCCCTAACAGCACTCCTAAAGGCCTCTCGGTTGTGAGCAAGATGGCCTGCTGCTGATGCATCCATTTGCAGATCATCAACGATGTCATGTAGCCATCTTCGCCTTGGTCTTCCTCTTTTTATTTTTCCCACCATGTACCCTTCCAAGACGGGTTTCTCTAGATTATCATGACGTTTAATGTGTCAAAAATATTTTAAGTTTTCTCTGTTTAATCCTCTTTACTAGACAGCCTTCTTCAATATTAAGTTCGTGTAGTATGGATATATTTGTTATTTTTTGTGTTCATGATACTACTACTACTACTACTACTACTACTACTACTACTACTAATAATAATAATAATAATAATACTGCCTCCACAACCTCCACTAATAATAATAATACATGTTTCGACGTGAAGGTGAATGAAAGTCGTGACAAAAAGAATGATTTGTTGCTGGTGGAAGAAGGTCTTATCATCGTGAACCTGAATCAAAGAAGTCGATAATGTGGTGAAGATACTGAGATACACACACGGAGCTGGACAAGGAATGATGATGATGATAATGATCTACCTCATGAACTTCGCGGGGAATCATTTCCACAACTTCCACTGAACTTGAGGCACTAAACATGTCATCTGCCGTTTGTGAAGGTGGACTTCCCGCCCTGCTGCCAGTGTTCGTTCCAGCAATTTTCAGAACCGTAGAGACGCATTCCGAGATGTTACTACCGCTCACATCAATCTGCAGGGGTAGAGTAAAGAACAGTTCCTTTGCAAATGAACACGCACACAAATTATGTTATATGTAGAATATGCCAATGTATGCCCCAAGCACAGCTACAGAGACCAGAATACTAGTGCAGGCGTGAGGTTTGTTGTTGCACTCAAGGTCAGCGATCTGTAAGTTTATCGTTTCTTTAATTATGTGGCGCTTTCAGTGAACAAACAACTGTGACCTATATAACTTAACAGTGATATCTTCGTCTTAGGAGAAGACCGTTTTGAAGAAGTAAATTACTACTACTGCTTTAACTACTACTACTACTGCTTTAACTACTACTACTACTGCTTTAACTACTACTACTACTGCTTTAACTACTACTACCACTACTACTACTACTACTAGTAATGCTACTATTACTACTAGTAATGCTACTACTATTACTACTAATACAACTGCTACTAATACTAATGCTACTACTAATGCTACTACTACTACTACTACTACTACTACTACTATTATTATTACTACTATTGCTACTACTACTGCTAGTGCTACAACTGTTACTATTACTTTACTACAATTACTACCGCTACCACTGCTACTACTACTACTACTATTACTACTACTACTACTAATACTACTACTACTGCTATTGCCGCTACTACTACTACTACTCTACTACTACTACTAGTATTACTACTACTCTACTATACTATTAATGTTGCTGCAACTACTACTACTGCTACTACTACTACTGCTGCTGCTGCTGCTGCTACTACTATTACTACATATCCTCATATACCTAGGCAATTGGTTCAGAGAAAGTGTCTTGTTCATGCCGTACTCTCCCCATCTCGACCCGGACAATTCAGTTCCGGAGAAAGCAATATTCACACACCTGAAAATCTGGCCAGGGTTGCAGGAGATGCCCGAAGGTGGGTAGGCTAAATAACCTCTCCACCGAGTGCCTTAAGATTCCTCCCTACGGATTTTGTCTCTCAGGGTTCGCTCCCCTGACCCTCCCGAGACATCTACATGGCTGGGGTTCGCCGGGGACTCACAATGTTACTTACTTGTTCAAGTGAACATGACCAGAGATTTGTAATCTACATGCATTGTAGTTTGTTCAAGGGCGACAACTTAAAATGTGTGCTACGCATAAAGCTTCATTTGGTATTTGAAAATGGAGAAAAATTCATTTCTTTTCTCATCATTCTGTGCAAGTTGCGCCAGTATGTGGATACGTATAACACATTTCAACTTACACTGATTACTGCCCACTTCTCGTGATCGTAGCTGCATTTGTCAGCAGTTTCCCGAAGAGTTTCACACTCTACACCTAAAGTAGCAGCAACGATAGTTGTAGTGCTTGTGTTTCTCTTCTGGAGAAATGGGGCTAGCCAGCTGTGCTGTCCTTCCATGTACTCCAAGAAGTAGCAGCTTGCGAGCAGCATCACAACTTGAGAACCGCTGAGGGCTGTTTTGATTTCTGAGAGATAGATGAGAAGTGAGTAAAGATATAGCACAACTCGGGGCTTTACATTCTTGGACTAGGTAAACTTCTTGACTTAGATACAAAGTCTTCAAGCCAATTTTTACCAGTTTGGACAGGTATAGCAGTCATGGGGACAAAAATAAGTCAGTAGAAGCACGGAAGAGAAAGAAAGATAGACAATATTAAGAGAAATAAAGACAGAGACTGAGAGAAATAGACAAGAATTACATACATACATACATACATACATGCATACATACATACATACATACATACATACATACATACATACATACATACATACATACATACATAGAATGAATGAACGAATGAATGAATGAATGAATGAATGAATAATCTTTATTTTTAAAGGGTAAAGAATTGGGCACGCAGGCCGTCTTACATTCTGCCCTTCATCACTCCATCTTTCATTCTTCCCACACATTTGATTTCGTAGAAATATACACATTAAATTAGGAAAAAACATATCAAAAGAGTGTAAGATTTAACTACTACATTCAAAGTAAAAGAGAAGAAGTAATTAACCTAATAAAATAGCACTCACGCACACATACACACGCAGACATATACATAAACAAAAATACATTGTAAATACAGATCTTCTAACATATGTTTTTTTTAACAAACATTAAAATAATTTCTAACAATATCTAACAATAGATAGATAGATAGACAGACAGACAGACAGACAGACAGACAGACAGACAGGCAGACAGACAGGCAGGCAGGCAGGCAGGCAGGCAGGCAGATAGATAGATAGATAGATAGATAGATAGATAGATAGATAGATAGATAGATAGATAGATAGATAGATAGATAGATAGATAGATAGATAGATAGATAGATAGATAGATAGATAGATAGATAGATAGAAAAACAGTATGAATGTTGACAAAATGCAACAAAACACTAATACAATCATCTTCAGACTGCATACAATATCTTATAAATTTGTACTCATCTACAGAAACTTAAAATCTGGAACCCCAGCAAAAGAACAATGGCAGAAAACTGTCGGGACACCTTTGAAGAACACATGATGATGATGATGATGGGTCATATGAAACTGAATGAAAAAAAGAACAAATTCCGAGGAAACAATGAACATAATGTGAGGTCTACGAGGAAGAAAAAGAAACAGACGAGAATTTTTTTCTTACAAAAATTGACGAAAGAAGGAAAGAA
The DNA here is from genome assembly GCA_009760885.1 of Achatina immaculata. Classification (NCBI taxonomy): domain Eukaryota; kingdom Metazoa; phylum Mollusca; class Gastropoda; order Stylommatophora; family Achatinidae; genus Lissachatina; species Lissachatina immaculata. Next base: position 20,650,811 of record CM019697.1, on the reverse strand, counting down.
ACTAATACATTTACCTGAGGCGTCATCATTGTCCAAGGCAGTCACATTAATGACCTCAATCTTGATATGCTTTCTACTGAAACTCTCCACAACGTATTTGCACCATTCCTCATCTGATTCTGTATACAGTATTGTTACTGTGCTTGCTTTAGCCATTGGCACTTTTCTATTTTCAAAATAGAAATTGATGTTGTCGCCCCAGTAAAATTGTTAAGAAAACTGCAGGAAGAGATAAGAAAATGTGATTTCTTTGTAAGTACGTATTATCTTACTTCATTTATTTTATTTAATCTTGTTTATTTATTTCTTCATAGTGTTTGTGTTTTTTTAAGTTGATAAAATGTCCTCGTGGCCGTGGAGTCTGTTAAAGAAGTGTATCGCTCCTCCCCGCCGTTTTAGCATCGCTCAATGTTTGAAAAGATAGACATAACGTGATCTTGTACTTCAGCAACATCACAACATCGACTGCAGCTCGGAGTTCCATGGAGACAGAACAAGAAGTTTCTAAAATCTCTTGACAACGTTTGTTAACGTCTTTTGTTTTTTGTAGTTAGGTTTTCTGCTTTTGTTTTTAAAACCAGCTTCAGGTACAGATTTCGGATCATCTGCGAAGAGATCTAGCTTACTGAATGACAACATGGCCCCGAGGGGGAGTTAGTTTAGATCTGCGTTTTCTTTTTAGGATGGTTCCATGTGGTAAGGAATTCTACCGCAATATTCTTTCACTCAGACACGATAGTTATACTAATGGTCTTCATCCTAATGCGATTTGCCAACAGCTTGTTGTACTGAAAGGAATAACCTTTAAAGGGGTGTAACTTCTGGTAGTGAAATGTCTGTGAGCCATAGTTCACCAGCGAAACACTATTCTGTCATGTGCTAACATTACGGTTTCTTTCTGTTACAGTGTTTACTAGAATTGCTACAACGGCTAGAATTAATACAATTATTATAACAACTACTGGGATTGCTAATAGTGTTACAATAGCTACTAGAAGCAGTACAACTGTTGTACTAGTACTATAATTTAAATAGCTACTAGAGTTACTATAGCTAGTACATTTGCAGTGCCACTAGAATTATGATAAATATTACAACTACTAAAATTACTACACACGCTAGAATTAGTACAATTGCTAGAATAATACAACGACTAGAATCACGACAGCCTTTGAAATAACTACTAGAATTACTACATCTATTATAACTACTAGATTTTAAACAGGTACTAGAATTACGACAACTATTACAGTACCTACCAGAATTTAACTATGTGTTATTACATCTGACACAAAAACTACTACAGTTAAAATAACCACTACGATTATTACAACAGCTACCAGAACTTAAACAACTACTAGAATGACTAAAGCTATTAAAACGGGCTAGTAGAATTACTACAGCTGCCAGAGTTACAACCAATGCTGGAATTGCCACAATCGCCATAAGTTCACTGCAGCCAACTACTACAATGGGTTGTTGTAAACATTTATTTAATTTTACGAACATCCGCTGCTGATCCGAGCCAAGTGCTCCATTTGCTGGAACCGAGCAGGCATCATATTTTTTTTTCCAGCTTTTCATCAACCACAGCCGTGTATGCCGTGAAATCCGGTGCGCCTCGTCGTGCAGGTAGGGATTTTTTTTGTTTTGTTTTGTTTTCGGAGGTTAGTGCATCAAATACTCTTTTGTTCAAATTATTTGACTAAAAGTGTCGATAGCTGGTCGCGACATTAAGAACGAGAGCACAGGGCCACCATCTGCCTACTTGCACCCTCACTGCGGTAACAGTCCCACTACTGTTTCAGCTATCACAGTTACTTTTATCACCAATAATCATGACATTATAACATATAATATTCATGCATTATCCATGAAATTAATGCAGTGGAAACAGAATTAAGCAGCAAATTGACAATACTTTAAAACGTATGTGGCTTGCAGCGCTTTTCACTTGATAACCACAAGAACTGGAGAGATAAAAGTTGTCTGCTAATGATTAACCGAAATCTGATCCAGGTAGCTTATTTATACGCCTGGTTTATCGTCGTGATATGCACTTAGATACTGACAAGGGGGACATCTATATTCGTATGCGTGCATATGCTTTTATAAATGATAACAAATCGTTTCAGCTTATCCACAACTTGGAATTAACGCTTAGGTCACATACAAATACTTGAGTGATGTAAGATATTCAAAATGGAAACGGGATGTTCGAGCTGAAAAGATAGGGGTATATTTAGCACGGAAATTACATGATGGAAAATAGACACAGAGAAATGAGAGAAGTTTCTCCTGTTTATTTTAAATATATTTTTTTTTGGTAGAAATTAAACTTTGTTACTCAGAATCCAAATTGGCAGTCAACGACCCACAGCTGAACGCTAGCATCAGATTTTGTGTACAGCAGCTGATCAAGACCCCCGTCCCAACTCTCTGTTGGTACCCCCATAAACATTCCTATCCTGGCTAACGGAGCAGGCATTGCCACAGCTTCCTTGATGACTGAGTCTATTGAAGAAGCTTTGCACACCCTCTGCTTTTTATCTCCGCTAAGGTACTGAAAAAAAGTAGCCGCCATAACCCGCCCCCAAGCCGACACGATGCTATGCCTCAACATTTTCACTGCATCGGCTGCAAAAGAAAACCTACTCGCAGTTCTAGGAAGACAGAGAGCAAGACAAGACAAGACAAGACAAGACAAGACTGAAAATGATGTAGATATTAGTGCTATAGATACTAATCTGACTTCACTTTTAGTGAATAATTAACATCATAAAGGGTATGAGATAGAAGTGATACTCATAAAACCAGCAAAGGGAAGGTCAGGAGTGCATAGTTATATCATAACATTATGGAGGGCTATAGGAGTCACTAAACAAACACACGAACATGGAAAAATGTGAACCTGTAGGCGTGGACGAATGGAAAAGTGTGAACCTGTAGGCGTGGATGACTGGAAAAGTGTCAACTTGTAGGCATGGATGACTGGAAAAGTATGAAGATGTAGGCGGGAACGACTGGAAAAGTATGAATCTGTAGGTGTAGACGACTGGAAAAGTGTGAAGCTGTAGGTGTGGACGACTGGGAAAATGTGAAACTGTAGGTGTGGACTACTGGGAAAGTGTGAACATATAGGTATGGAGTATTGGGAAAGTGTGAACATATAGGTATGGAGTACTGGGAAAGTGTAACATATAGGTATGGAGTACTGGGAAAGTGTGAACATATAGGTATGGAGTACTGGGAAAGTGTAACATATAGGTATGGAGTACTGGGAAAGTGTAACATATAGGTATGGAGTACTGGGAAAGTGTAACATATAGGTATGGAGTACTGGGAAAGTGTGAACATATAGGTATGGAGTACTGGGAAAGTGTGAACCTGTAGCTGTGGACGACTGGGAAAATGTGAACCTGTAGCTGTGGACGACTGGGAAAATGTGAACTTGTAGCTGTGGATGACTGGGAAAATATGAACCTGTAGCTGTGGACGACTGGGAAAATATGAACCTGTAGCTGTGGACGACTGGGAAAATGTGAACCTATAGTCGTGGACGACTGAGTAACGGCTTCGTTCTCGTGAAGCGGTTGTAAACGAACAGCCAACAGACTTCTGGGAGTCATGACCCAAACAGGCCCATTTCCATTACAGCGCGAGAGGTTCAAAGAGCCGAAAGGGTGCGAGGAGAGAGTGGATACTTCTCTGACGATCTGAGGAGTTGTGTTGTTTCGCTCTCTACCTGACGATCTGAAGAGTTGTGTTGTTTCGCTTTCTACAACAGAAAGTTTCCACCTCATATGAGACGCTCATATTAACCTTTCCAAATGGTTGATGTTTGTAGAAACGAAATTTCAGTAAAGAATTAGGTTATTTTACCGTAGAAAACATTTCATGTTTTTTTTTTTAATCGGTTATTACATTGTTTGGAAGTAAAACTTTCATAATACGGAATAGTGGATGAATTTATAAGTAAACTTATAAACTTTCTTACTTTTTCTCTTTATCCTCATCATATTCCAGTTTATGAAAGAGTTCTCATTGTAGCTTTGTCCCAGCATAAAATTATGCCTCTTATATATATCCTTTATAGACTACTCAAAGGCATTTGGTTGTGTACAACACCAGAAACTGTGGGAAATAATGGAAAAAATGGGATTTCCAACAAATTTGATACAATTAACATCACTGCTGTATCTAGACCAACACTGAATAAATGTTGAAACAACAACTTGGTTTGACATAAAACAAGGGGTCTGTCAGGGGTGCATATTTACTTATTTAACTTGTATACTGAAAATATAATGCGGAATGTTAGAGAAGATGTAGACAAAGAATATTACGATGCCATAACAATTGGAGGTTATGAAATACCAGAGATTAGATATGCTGATGACACAGTATTACTGTCCACAACACACAAAAAAAAGAATGGAAAAACTAATTATGTCAGTCCGTGAGAATAGTGAGGAGCAAAACCTCTATCTTAATGCGAAGAAAACTAAATTGATGACAACTGACAAAACAAACAAGGCAGCTGAAATATGTATCAATGAGGAAAAATTGGAAGAGGCGGAGAGTTTTGAATATCTTGGATCACTGCTAACTAATAATGGAGATACAAAGAGGGAAATTAAAAGGAGGACATCTATTGCTCTTCAGAAAGTAAAACAACTAAAGAATCTGTGGAGAGGAACAGACAGAACTACAAAAATACGATTTTTAAGGGCATGCATCTTTCCCATAGCAACATATACCTGAGAGACCTGGACACTTAACAAAACAGCTGAGAAACACATACGTCGTAAATACCTTTGAATGTAAATGCTACAGAAGAGTTCTTTAAATATCATGGGCACAAAAAAAAGAACAAATATATCCATACTACAAGAACTTAATATTGAAGAAGGCTGGCTAGTAAAGAGGATTAAAGAGAGAAAACTTAAATTATTTTGGACACATTAAACGTCATGATAATCTAGAGAAGGGTACATAATGAGGAAAAGAAAGAGAGGAATACCAAGGCGAAGATGGTTGCATGACATCGTTGATGATCTGAAAATGGATGCATCACAGCAGGTCATCTTGCTCACAACCGAGAAGTCTACATGAGAGCTGTTAGGGAGGCAAAGTTCTGCAAGGGACATGGAAATGAATGAATGAATATGTGTGTGTGTGTGTGTGTGTATGTGCGCGCGCGTGCTGGTGGTGTTAATTTCCAGGTTCACTAAAGTGCAGATAATAAATCTGAGAAATGAGGAAGACAGCCGCATACCGATGCTGTTGTAATCCTGTTCAATGAGCTTTTTGATGACGTCATTCAGGGGGTATTTTTGTACGTAACTTTCATTTTTAGCTTTTCGGACAATGTAGTCCTCCTATCTTACCGTCGATATCGTTTTCATGTTTTGTGAATTCTTCGAAGTTTTAAAAGATAAGAGAAATGACGACTGAGGTAAAACTGTTTCTTGTACTAAAGGTTGATAGAGTTGTATGGTTCGATTTGACAAAAAAAAATTTTTTTTTTAAAATAATAAAAAGACTAAGGAAAGCGGAGAGGAACGTCAGATAAGCGTATTTAACAGAAAAAACATACAACAATCCAATGCTTAAGCAAGTGTCTTTTTTCAATAACCACGTACAAAAACAAAACAACAGATAAAAACACGAAGAATAGATGAGACATTTAACAAATAGCTTTCTTGGTATCTTAATTGTGAGAAAGACAAGTACAAAATGCTCCCAGATAGATGTAGGTAAGCACAAAGAAGAAGTAGGCGGGTGACTGAGAAATGAGATAAAGAAACGATAAAAAAGGGTACCAGATGACAGACACGAATATATTATGCCCAAGATGGCCCCAGCTTGCTTCTGTCGGTTAATTATGGCCCAAACAAAAACCACCAAGATGGCGTAGACAATATAAGTGAGAAAACAATATGTGGAAGAGTGGATGTCGGGAGATTCAGAATGAATAGAGATCACTGAAAGGACAAGACTGCTCACTTAGGATGCCTAGACAAGGATACTATCAAAGCCCTCTAGTGGCTTGAGAATAAAAGTAGACCAACCCGTGCCACTATTTCTGCGTTTCTATCAAGGAGACCACCAAAGACGTTTCTATCAAGGAGACCACCAAAGACGTTTCTGTCACCGCAGTCCGCACTTGATCTTCCAGTAAAAGAACTCGTACAGCGCTGGAACAACGCCTTATTTTCCGGTCTGGCTGTCTCCATGCTGCTGGGACTAATAGTAAGATCAACTGTCCGTGAACTATTTTTACCTTTCGTCTTTTCTTCCTTTTTTTTTTTTGCTATCTCTTTCTACTTCTGTTCTTAATACCTACATTTCTAATCTTAGTCTCACGTTGCAAAATCTGTTAAACAGTGTGTGTGTGTGTGAGAGAGAGAGAGAGAGGGACGGGGGGGGGGGAGAGACAGAGGAAGGGAGCTGGAGAAATACTGAGCCACATGAAGAGTAATTCCATGTAACTGTCTACTGTCTCTGAACGAGGCAACGAGAGCCAAAGAAAACACACACGCACACAAAAACCAAAAGACTCAAGCTTAACGAAACTGGACTTTTCAAAAGAATCACAGTCCTCTGTTTCTGAGGGATATTCTGCAAATCAGCGAAGCAAAACGATGTTCGGAAAGTTCCACTACAGCCAACATCGGCTCACTTCAACACCGCCTGATGAGAAGGCAAGTGTTTTATTACTGAACCACAAAGAACAGAAACTCAAGACTCACCGAACATACGAGGGGTGATTGACAATTTCACAACGGATTATTTGTGGACAACTTTTTGGGGTTATTTCTCAACACAATCCCCTTGTAATTTTATGCACTTAGTCCAGCGATCCTGGAGCATACGGATCCCTTCTTTGTAAAAGTCAGCATCTTGTGCCAGTAGAAAGCGGTCTACAGCATGAATGACGACATCATCTGAACAAATTTGCAACCACTGAGCTCCTTTTTGAGTTTGGTAAACAGGTAATAGTCCGAAGGGGCCAAATCTGGGGAATAAGGAGGATGCTCAAGAAGATGGAAACCGCATTCATGAATGGCAGCCATTGCCACCACCGATTTGTGAACTGGAGCATTGCCTTGCTGAAAGATGACTCCTCTCGTCAATTTCCCTCGACTCTTTTCCTTCAGTTTGACCCGCAGTTGCTTCACGAGATTAGCGTAATAGGCCCCGGTGACCGTTCTGTCCTTTTGAAGATAGTCCACCAATAGCACAACTTCTGAATCCCAAAAGATGGAAGCCATCACTTTGCCTGCAGACAGAACCACCCTTGCTTTTTTTATAGGTGGGTGATAGATGATGTTTCCACTGCTTTGACAGTTCTTTGGTTTCTGGTTGAAAATGATGAACCCAAGTCTCATCCATAGCCACAAATTGCTGAAGAAACTTTTCATGATCTGCAGAAAAATCACCAAGATTGTCTCTTGACAAGTTGAGACGCTGTCGTTTGTGATCAGCTCCATGAAGTTTCGGGCAGAGACCTTTGTCATTTGAAGATCATTGTGAATAATGGCATGAGCACGTTCCTGGGAGATGCCCAAACTCAGTATCAATGTACCTCTCAGTTAGTTGTCGATCCTCCATTATCATGTCATGGATTCTGCCGGTGATTTCATCAGTGGTTACCGTTCTTGGTCTTCCTGGACGGGATCATCTTCCAGACTCTCCCTTCCATGTTTGGATTGATCTGCACATTTCTTCACAGTGCTGTAAGAAGGGGAACTCTCCCCTAGAGTCTCTACCATATCCTCATGGATCTCCTTCAGTGATAAGCCCTTGATGCAGAGGTAGTGAATGATTGCTCTGTGAGAAATTTTATCCATTTTCTCAATTTCTGCCACACCTTACCACTTCAATAGCCTGTAAAAAAAATTGGTTGCAGTTAATTTCTTGAAACTTGGTGTTTAATCTTACATTAACCTGATCTACAAATGCACCAAATATCAACTGTGTGTTTCAAGTATTTGTACCTTATGCCGAGAACTTATCAATCACCACTCGTACTACAAGAAAGAGAACAAACAAAGAATAACAGTCACTGAAAAACGCGAAAGGAAAAAAAAACAAATAAAAACCCGATTTGAGGGTGAAAAAACATAAAAGATCATGCTGACAAGTGAGAAGAAATGGAGCGGGTCGGGTTTTGCGACCCAAAAATCTCAGGAATTGGAGAAGAATGATTCTCAATCAACATATTTATGCCACAGTACACATTATGTTACCATGCCAGTTGGGAGACCGTGGTTCAATCCCGGAACGGGACAAGAGAGAGAGAGAGAGAGAGAAAGAGAGAAAGATAAACAACTCACAGACCCCCCCCCACCCCCCGAGTGTCAGGAGTTTAATAGCTCCGAAACACCTTATCTTGGGGGGGGGGGGGTACCTCCTCTGATGATCTAGGGAGTTGTGCTGATGTTACGCTGTCTACAGTAGAGAGTTTCCTGCATGCTTATAAGTACCAGGACGTTGCTGATATACGTAATATAGAAGGAGTTATCTAACACGTTTTGAAGTAACTGTAACAGGTTATTTCAGCGTGTTACTTAGAAAAAAAAAAGAGCATAAAACACGTCGTGGTCATATTGTAAAAGCTTTATTTCCTGTATGCGTACATACATACATACATACATACATACATACATACATACATACATACATACATACGTACATACATACGTACATACATGCATGCATATGCATACATACATACATACGTACATACATGCATGCATATGCATACATACATACATACATACATAAATATATACATACATACATACAACCATACATACATGCATGCATACAAAAATACATACATGCATATGCATACATACATACATACATATATACATACATACATACAACCATACATACATGCATGCATACATACATACATGCATACATACATACATACATACATACATACATACATACATACATACATACATAAATATATACATACATACATACATACATACATGCATGCATACATACATGCATGCATACATACATGCATACATACATGCATGTACGTACTTTCATACATACGTTCGCATATACATACAAGAAACTTAGGCCCCATACGGAAAGAGGAAGTAAAGCGTGCCCGATATGAAAATCCTCTAGTCTCCTACTTAAGTACTTAACTTGTCTGGGAAAAAAAGTTAGTATCTCAGGCAGATAAGATAATGTAGCCTACATATAAATTTATATGTACGTAAACAGATCATAATCTATTTTATGCCATGGTTATCGCTTGATATAACAGATATAATGTAAAGCCATATAGTTATTAGTGATGTACTGGGACATGGAACATGGGCAATAGGCAAGGATAGCTCTTAAATATCTTCATCTATCAAGGATAGCTCTTAAATATCTTCATCTATCAAGGATAGCTCTTAAATATATTCATCTGTCACTTCTAACAATAGCCAGTGTGTCACAGTAACTAATACTCTATGTCACACGAAAGTTGCTGGTTCAAGTCCCGCAACTGAAAAAAAAAAATAAATAATCAACAACGTACAGACCCCTGGGGTCATGACCCAGAGGCCCCCCCCCCCAACTCCCAAATTGTTTAAAGAGGGGAAATACTTTTCCGGGGGAACTGGGGAATACTTTCTCTGATGATCTTGGGAGTTGTGGCGGTCATTATGCTCTCTGTAGTGGAGAGTTTCCTTAATTATTAGGGATATACCGAATATTCTATTCGGCCGAATAATAGCGTAATCCGTGGGGGGGGGGGGGGGGAGGGGGAATTTCGAATACTGGAAAGTGGGTAAGACCTAGCTCTGTTGCTGGCCTGAGGGAGCTGCTTGACTACACTCGGGACACGCCCATAAGAGTTCTGCCCTCGACACTAGGATGTCCTTGAGTGTCTTGGCCGATATAATACCAGTACTTCGTTGGTTGTAAATAGCTCATGTTCTAGAGCACACAACCGGGATTTCCTTCCACTCACTCAGAGAACATGTAATCACTGAGGCGGGCGTGGTGTTACTTATGAGGAAGGTTTTTTTTTTTTTCTTGCTCGGATTCTTCGATTTGCTGCTTGAAAGATTGATGTAGGTCTTGTCCAAACTGATGTTTCCTTGTCGGTTTGCCCTTGGTGCAAGGTAATCAGCTTTTTTTTTTCGTTGCCAGCAACGCCGGAGTGCCCTGGGCATCATATGGTTTAGATTCGCGTTTAAAATCTCGAATATTCCCACAAATATTTTGAAGGGAGTAGGCATTCAGAGAAGACCGTCTTGAAAGGGGACATAATGGGAAAAAAGAAAGCGAGGAGGACCAAGGCGCAGATGGCTGCAAGATGTCGTTGATGATCTACAAATGGATGCATCAGCAGCAGGGCATTTTGCTCACAACCGAGAGGCCTACAAGAGAGCTGTTAAGGAGGCAAAATTCCACAAAGATATACAAGTGACTACCTGAGTGCCTCTGACACGTCGCCATCATGCGGTGACCATATCCTGTTGTTGTAGTAACGACTTAATGAAACTATTCCAGACAGTGGTAATACTGCGCCTGATGGCTTTGTCAAAAGATAAAGAAGCATCTGGAGGACCAAGACCTTCTAGTAGCATATGTGAAGTCAAACTGAACAATTTGGGCTCATCAGGGATCTTTCTTTTCTTGTCTGACCTATGATCATGGGCGGCCATGTCGTTTTCATGTGGGGTTTGCTTTAAATAATTATGACACGGGAGAATAAAGAGGTCACGTGATAGGCTGAGCTAAACACGTGTGGTCAAGTCAAGAATGATCGCACAAATCAGGGATTCTCAAGAGGTGTGCCGCGGACCAGTAGTGTGCTACAAACTTGCGTGGCTGTGCCAGGAACATGAAGAATATGTGACACTAGTCAAGAATATGTGACACTAGTCAAGAATATGTGACACTAGTCAAGAATATTGTAACACTAGTCAAGAATATTGTAACACTAGTCATGAATATTGTAACACTAGTCAAGAATATTGTAACACTAGTCATGAATATTGTGACACTAGTCAAGAATATTGTGACACTAGTCAAGAATATTGTGACACTAGTCAAGAATATTGTGACACTAGTCAAGAATATTGTAACACTAGTCAAGAATATTGTGACACTAGTCAAGAATATTGTAACACTAGTCAAGAATATTGTAACACTAGTCAAGAATATTGTAACACTAGTCAAGAATATTGTGACACTAGTCAAGAATATTGTAACACTAGTCAAGAATATTGTGACACTAGTCAAGAATATTGTGACACTAGTCAAGAATATTGTAACACTAGTCAAGAATATTGTGACACTAGTCAAGAATATTGTAACACTAGTCAAGAATATTGTGACACTAGTCAAGAATATTGTGACACTAGTCAAGAATATTGTAACACTAGTCAAGAATATTGTAACACTAGTCAAGAATATTGTAACACTAGTCAAGAATATTGTAACACTAGTCAAGAATATTGTGACACTAGTCAAGAATATGTGACACTAGTCAAGAATATGTGACACTAGTCAAGAATATTGTGACACTAGTCAAGAATATTGTGACACTAGTCAAGAATATTGTAACACTAGTCAAGAATATTGTAACACTAGTCAAGAATATTGTAACACTAGTCAAGAATATTGTAACACTAGTCAAGAATATTGTGACACTAGTCAAGAATATTGTAACACTAGTCAAGAATATTGTGACACTAGTCAAGAATATTGTAACACTAGTCAAGAATATGTAACACTAGTCAAGAATATTGTAACACTAGTCAAGAATATTGTAACACTAGTCAAGAATATTGTGACACTAGTCAAGAATATGTGACACTAGTCAAGGATATTGTAACACTAGTCAAGAATATTGTGACACTAGTCAAGAATATTGTAACACTAGTCAAGAATATTGTAACACTAGTCAAGAATATTGTAACACTAGTCAAGAATATTGTGACACTAGTCAAGAATATTGTAACACTAGTCAAGAATATTGTGACACTAGTCAAGAATATTGTGACACTAGTCAAGAATATTGTGACACTAGTCACTACTGTCCGGGTGTGCTGCAAAAGTTCTGCATGGCCAAGTAATGTACCACCAGCGAAAAAAGTTTGAAAACCACTGGTATAAACAGAGGACAACTTATATACGTATTATAAATTTTCATACTTCTAAATTTTAAGTGTTATGTACCAATTTATAATTAGCATGTTCTCAGGGAATCTAGGACAACGCAATGTTGATGTTTAAGTGTGTCAATATTTCTCCTAATACACACATCAATAATTTCACATACAGGCACACACGTAACTTTAGTCAGACCCTCCGTTTCACCGGTGTCACCGAATCGTATTTGTATTCGTATTCGGCCCAAAATGAAATGATTGTATTCGGTGCATGCTTAACATCTATTATCTGTGTGAAGTAAAACGGAAGAGAAATATGTATGGAGTTAACTCCCCTTGCTACATGCAATCAGAGCATTAATACGGGTATTATGATTGGCTATAATCTGCGTTCACTCGAGTTCTCTTGAGTAAAGTATATAGTATAGATACGGTTTGGTCGAATGGGGGTGTTTCTTGATGCCCCTGTCACGAAATCAGTAGATCAGGCGACAGAGTGTCTAATGATAAAAAGGTAATTCGGTTATTACTTCCTCAAATGAGTATTTAAGTTAGGCAGGCTATAAAAATACTCAAATATCTGTTATTTACACAGATAGGTCTGTTGTACGACATCAAGGGAATGCATGGGCATTCACAGCACGCTCGGTTGGCAGAACAGTCCAGGAAGACATCGGTGCCTTGTCCAGTGACCATAAGCAAGCATTGACGACGGAGATGATGGCGGTGACGAACGCTTTCGAGGGGTTGGAGTCACAGGACTTTGCCTGCATCTCACAATAATTAGTGTATAAGTATACAACTACACACGAAGCACTGCAGTAAAGCTGTGATACCAAAGTGTATAAACTAGGAAAAAAGTAGGAGCAGCTTTATTACTTAACGATTACAAAGTTGTGACGTTTCGGAGTGAGCCTTAATCATACAAAAACATACAGGACGAAGAATTAGAGAGAGGAGATAAAGTATAGATTCACATGAATACTATTAAAAAGAAAAAAAAATAGAGTACTTGGCTCTAAATTGTAAGGTGTGGCTTGTCCGGCGGTGTGTGTCAGGAATGGATTTAGTAGAACGTGGAGTGATCACTCTCTCTCCCATCCTCGGTTCCCCATCCACCACCCCTAGTTACAACCCACCGACCACATATCACAGGTCTCTATTTAAACAGTCTCCACGTTCTGCTAAATCCATTCCTGACACACACCGCCGGACAAGCCACATCTTACAATTTAGAGCCAAGTACTCTATTTAATTTTTTTAAAAGTAGTATTCATGTGAATCTATACTTTATCTCCTCTCTCTATTTCTTCGTCCTGTATGTTTCTTGTATGATTAAGGCTCACGCCGAAATGTCACAACTTTGTAGTCGTTAAGTAATAAAGCTGTTCCTATATTTTTCCTAGTTTATACGCCTGTATTTGCATACTCTAGTGATTCAACAGTTTGATCCGGAAAGTCGAGGCAGGTTCTGTACGCAGGCAGTGGCTCGAGTCGTTGCAAAAATCAATGATTCACAGAGTCACCTTGTCCATGGATACACGGGCGTCCAGGGAAATGTGAGAGCTGACAGGTTGGCCAGTCCTGCCATCTCCGCAGATGGACAGCCACTGAATCGAGCTGACATTGTTAGCGCGCACAGAGAGATAGGCAGAGTGGAGGACTTCCACAGGAGCAAATCCACATCGCTTCTTTGACTGAGAGAGCTGGGAGCACAGACTGGCACCGCCAGAAACGAGAGACATACTGGACGCAAAGAGGACTTGTCAGCCAGCACGGGACGGGTACTGTCAGCCCCGGGACGCTGATGGATATGTTGGGGGGGGGGAGGGAGGTGAGAGATCTGGCCACCAATGGACGCGTCCAGAGCGCAAGGATGATAATCCATACGATAAACCATAAACTATCACATCAAACATTAGATACTGATACGAAACTGAACAGAACAGGGAAGAGAATTTGAGAAAATAAGAGATTTATTATTGCTTTTCAGAGACAATAAGATTCTGTGTGATGAGTTTCTCTGATTTCACTACGAGTTTGATCTCATTTTAAAATAGTTTATTAGTTTCTAGTGTGATGTATTTATTTTGTTCGCAGTATTTAGATAAGGAATTTCTCAGAGAAATTGTGGAGCAAGGATCAAATAGTTAAAACTAAAGGTAAAAAAAAATATTTAAAGAAGGCTAAGGTCATGTCGTGAGAAAACAGTAATAAGAGAACCTTGACAGTCACTGGCAAATCTGACTGTCAGTGAAAGACTGACAGTCAGTGGAAAACTGGGCAGTCACTGGAAAACTTGGCAGTCACTGGAGAACTGGGCAGTCAATGGAAAACTTGGCAGTCACTGGAAAACTGGGCAGTGGAAAACTCGACAAGCACTGAAAAATTAAGTACTTGTGTTCTTTTTCTTGTCACTACTGCTGCTGTTGCTGCCGTTGTTGTTGGTGTTGTTGTTCCTGATGTTGTTGTTGTTGTTGCTATTGTTATTGTTTCTGTTGTTGGTGTTGCCATATGTCACTGAAACTGTGAGGAAATTGGTTTTTAGTAGCAGATGCTGTGAAAATTTTGGAGCACAGACTTTGTACTGAACGTTTTATTTTAAACACACGTCCTTAGTACATACTCATACTTACGGTGCAGTTTAAAGATTATACGCATTAAGACATCAGCAAAAATAACCAACAATAAAATAGAATAGAAAATACTGTAAATAATTCATATATTACTTGGTTTGACTGTTTAAATATTGAATGTTCATTTCTCTTATTGTCACATTTCTATAATATATATTCACGTGTAGAAGAATGTGCCATGTTCCATAAAAGCGAAAGAAGAGAAATACGGAAAGAAGAGAAATACGGAAAGAAGAGAAAAGCAGAAAAAGTAAAACCGAAAAAGGAGAAATAATGACAGATATTAACCAGACAAACGAAATTACTTTGGTCCCACTATCATCGTGTGCCGCCTACCTAGGAAAGAATGGCTTCAATGGTACTCTACTTACTTCCTCCCTTTTCTCTTAACAATGCGCCGGGTCAAGTTGAATCCGTCTATATTGTCCATCCATCTCCATCGCTATCGTCCAACTGGTCTTTTTTCATTCAACTTTTCCCTCAATTACGGGTACCAGTTCTGTATTATACTTCTTGATGGCTGACATATTGTGAGACATTGTTTATTCTTTTTTTTTTTCCTTTTCATTTTCAACGAATCAAGTACTTCTTTAGAAAGGCCATGTGAAAAGAGATAACAATACAATTAAAACTATACTGATGGGACAATGTAAGGGGAAGGACAACATCAAAAGAAGAACAGAAATCGTAAAAAGAGAACTGGGAATGTAACGCTCTGAATCTTCCCTGTAGAGGTGGCACAGGATGATGGTCTATAAATCGTCAAAAGCTCCTGAAAATGATTCTTCTCTACCTACTTATTAAAACCAAACACGCGGAAACACAAGCACACGACCTGGATTAGATTTAAAATGTTATTACCGGTCTTAATGACATATGGGACACTTATTCATTCATTCATTCATTCATTTGTCCCTTGCGGAAGTTTGCCTCCCTAACAGCACTCCAGTAGGTCTCTCAGTTGTGAGTAAGATGGCCTGCTGCTGATGCATCCATTTGCAGATTATCAACGATGTCTTGCAGCCATCTTCACCTTGGTCTTCCTCTCTTTCTTCTCCATTATGTACCCCTCCAAGACGGTCTTCTCTAGATTATCATGACGTTTAATGTGTCCAAAATATTTAAGTTTTCTCTCTTTAATCCTCTTTACAAGCCAGCCTTTTTCACTATTAAGTTATTGTAGCATGGATATATTTGTTCTTTTTTGTGTCCATGATATATGAAGAACTCTTCCGTAGCATTTACATTCAAAGGCATTTATGTGTTTCTCAGCTATTTTATTAAGTGTCCAGGTCTCACAGGCATATGTTGTGATGGGAAAGATGCATGCACTTAAAAATCGTTTTTTTTTGTTGTGTAGTTCCGTCTGTTCCTCTCCACAGATTCTTTATTTGTTTTACTTTCTGGCGAGCTATAGATGTCCTCCTTTTAATTTCCCTCTTTGTATTAGTTAACAGTGATCCAAGATATTCAAAACTCTCCACTTCTTCCAGTTTTTCCTCATTGATACATATTTCAGCTGCCTTGTTTGTTTTGTCAGTTGTCATCAATTTAGTTTTCTTCGCATTAAGATAAAGGTTTTGCTCTTCGCTGTTCTTACGGACTGACATAATTAGTTTTTCCATTCCTTTTTTGTGTTGTGGACAGTAATACTGTGTCATCAGCATATCTAATCTCTGGTATTTCATAACCTCCAATAGTTATGTTTGTCACTTTCCTTTGTGTCTTCATTTCTCTACGTTGTTTTATCAGTTCTAGTGTGCCTGCTGTAATCCATCCATTCTTTTGTGTTTTCTTTACTGGAACCATGTCTTTACTGTTGTTATTAAGATATCTCTGGCCTGTGTAGCCAAATCATCTGATGTCATTTCCTCCTGTACAGCCATCATTATTTTGAAACGGTACTTCACTTTATACCATATTGTTATGGTATTTTTGTAAGATCAAAGCAGAGTGGTCTTAATCCCGTAACTGTCTTTTTATCTTTATCTTCATGTCTGCTATTATTAACTCATGGTCCATGTCACAATCAGCACCTGGTAAAGTTTTTGCTGATGTTATACTTGACCTCCACTTCTTTGCACTAAAATGTAATCTATTTGATTCTTGGTTTTCCCATCAGGTGATGTCCATGTGTAAAGTCTTCTTGGATGTTGTTTAAAAAGTGTGTTAGCAGTCATTAGCTCATTTTCCATGCAAAACGCCATTAGACTGTCACCTGCCTCATTTCTATGTCCTATGCTAAATTTCCCTGCAACATGTCCTTCATTTTCTGTTCTTTCTGTATCAATCTTTGCATTAAAATCCCACATTATTAATACAATATCATTTTTCCGTACCTGGTCTATTGTCGTTTGCAGTGTATTATAAAAGTCTTCTACTTCCTCTTCTTCTGCTGCTGATGTAGGTGCACATATCTGGATGATTGCCCTTAAGTCTGATAGTGAAGATTCTATCACTTACTGGATTGTAGCCTAGTAATGCTTTTGATGTTGATTTGCCCAAGTAAAAAGCCACTCCATTCTTTCCTCCTAATTCTCCCCTAGAGTATATAAAGATATTATCATTCTCGCTCTTAAAGTGTCCTGATCCTTTCCATCAATGTTCACAGATTCCCAAAATGTGTATCCCCGTTCTTTTCATCTCGTCACTTATTACTTGATACTTCCCCTCATACATACTTCTTACATTCCATGTTCCTACTCTTATTTTTCTTTTTAGTTTGATGCAGGGGTTTTCCTTAGTAGCACTGTCAGGATTTTGTCTGTCATCATAGTTACTAGTACTGACCTCTGTCTCACACTCTTCCCCAGTGTTAAAATTAGATCTATCTGGCCTGGGGACCTCACCACCAGATCTTTTTACTACTGACTTTCCATGATTGCAGCTTGGGTTTCTTGGTATATTTCCAGAAGATAGTTTACCATTGTATGGGACACTACCCTTGATATTTATAGGGTTCATTACATTATCATGATAGTCTCCCCTGAAGATTCCTTTTCCACACGTTTCACATTGCGTTGTTTGTTTTCTTATTACTCAACATTGTTACTGAACGAACGTCCGTAATCTGCCAGCCACGGCGCATTATTTTCTTGTAATGTGAATTTATAATATGAGATGTAGAAGAATATTGCTTTCAGTTTTCCCTGCTTGATTGAATGTCTCTTTATACTATCGTGTAAGTTATAGATAAGACTGCGAGTGTGCGAGTTGGTAAGTGGATTAGTGAAGTTAGTGCAAATAATGAGTGAGTGAGTGTGTAAGTTAGTGAGTGCAAATAATGAGTGAGTGAATGTAAATAGTGAGTGAGTGAATGTGTAAGTTAGTGAGTGCAAATAATGAGTGAGTGAATGTGTAAGTTAGTAAGTGCAAATAGTGAGTGAGTGAATTTGTAAGTGGGCCGTTGTGTGTATGGTTGGGTGAGCGAGTTGTGGGTGGGTAGATTTGTGTGCGAGTGAGTGAGTGAGTTCCTGAAGTTAGTGGGTGAAAATAATAAGTGGGTGTGTGAGTTACTGTCTCATTGGTTGCTCTTTTCTTCCCCCATTTAGTCGTGGTTATATATTCACAGTTTCCATTTATATGTTTGTTTGTTTGTTTGTTTTTATTCTTTTGTGCTCCAGAAGAATGCCCATGTAGTTGAAATATTGATTGTACAGATCGTTCTCTATTCGTCTGCACGAAATACTAAGATGACTGCACTAATACGATGACAAGGCCAGCGAACTACATCTGGCCAAGACCATGTCCCATCCTATCATTGGTGCTGACAGTAGCAGGCTCAGCTAGATTAGCCAGGCAAGGCTCGATGTGGTCCCTGCTTGTGAAGTCTACAGAGAAGAAAAATGAACTTTTCAGGTTATTTCAGGTTTTCAAGACAGCTACTACTAGTTTAGTACGAAGTTTGTGTTTCATCATTTTCAGAGCATTTGCTACTAGGAACTTTTCTCACAGTTTCAGTGAGACACAGCAATAACAAGAACAGTAATAACATTAACAACAGCAACAACACCAGAAGCAACATCAAGACAAACAACATATACAACAAAAATAATAGCAGTGAAACAACAGCAGCAATAACGATAATAGCAATAACATTAGCAACAACGACAACAACATCAGCAACTACAACAGCGGCAAAAACAGCAACAACAATAACAACAACCACAGCAACAGCAATAACAACAACAATAACAGCAGCAGTAACAGCAGCAGCAACTGCAGAAGCAACACCACCACCAGCAGCAACTATAACAGCAACAACAACAATTGCAACAGCAAACAATAACAAGGACAACAACAAAAAATTCCCAGCTACCATAACTTACCGTTTCCAGTTTCTTCTCACACCGTCCAAAAAATATACACTGAAGCCATAAATGCTTTCGCACTTAAAAGCAAGACAGGTAAAAGAAGTATATGGAGTACACTTTTAAGTTCAGTCCTTGTATTTAACTCGTTTATTTTTAGTTTCAGCAATCTTTACTTACACATATAGTCCCCGCTTCACGACCTCCCGCTTTACGACCTCCTGCTTTACGACCTCCCGCTTTACGAGGAACCATTTTCCGATCATCGGTCCCGTGACTTCTTATTCTAAATTTGCGAATACGTTTCAGAACATACTGTACTAATTTAACAGAAAACTACGTATTTTAAAGATGCCCACTAATTATAAGATCACTTTAGTTTATTTTTATGTCTTTTCATATCTGTCTATTGACAATAAAATAATATTCGTGTATATTCTAGCTTCACGCCCATTTCGTTTTCCGATGGGACGGCCGCAATTCATTTCTACCCGCTTATTTTATTATCTGCAGCTGACGTATGTCCCTCGTCTTTTGGCTTTCTGTCTTATTTATTAAAGGAAACGAAATGGATAGGAATTATGCGAAGGAGAATCAGATGGAAGTTAGAAAGTGCAAATTTCTGAGAAAACAGATTGGAATCCCTTAGTAGTATCAACTTTTTTCACCAAGGTCAGTGACGTCAGTAAACAGATAACGCCATCGTCGCTAAGCAACAAGCTGAGAATAGCTTTGGTCAAGACGGCGACTACGTTGCAGACATACTCATAAGAAGAAGTGCGTTCTGTCATCCGATTCTTGTCAAAGGTCTGAACCCCTCGGACATACACTGTGAAAATATCTGCGGTGTACGGCACTGAGTGCATGTGCAAGGCTCAAGTCTACATACAACTGGATTACAAAGTTCAAGACAAAAGCATAAGCAAGCTTACATGACGCCGATCGTGCTGGGTACACGGAGGTACACAAAGAGTTTCTTTTTCCTACTGGAATTCAAGCGCAGGTTCACAGCTGGTGCAATTGTTTTGCAAAAGTAGAGGGAGTATTCTAGCCGTTTTTCTACTGTGAGCAGTGTGGAAAGCTCACACGGTATTGATAACATCTCTTTCTCCCTCCTTCCTCTCTTTCTCTCTCTCCATTCTCTCTGGCCATCCTTTATTTTGCCTCTCTGTCTCTGTCAGTCTGTCTGGCCATCCTTTATTTTGTCTCTCCGTCTGTCTGCCTGGCCATCTTTTATTGTGCCTCTCTCTCTCTATCTGTCTCTCTGTCTGGCCGTCCTTTATTTTGTCTCTCTGTCTGTCTCTCTGTCTGCCTGGCCATCCTTTGTCTCTCAGTCTGTTTCTCTGGCCATACTTTATTTTGTCTCTCTCTGTCTATCTCTCTATCTGTCTGGGCATCCTTTATTTTGTCCCTCTGTCTATCTCTCTGTCCGGCCATCCTTTATTTTGTCTCTCTGTCTGTCTGGCCATCCTTTGTCTCTGAGTCTGTTTCTCTGGCCATACTTTATTTATCTTGCTCTGTCTGTCTGTCAATCTGGCCACACTTTATTCCGTCTGTCTGTCTCTATGTCTGTCTCTCTGTCTGCTATCTGGCCACACTTTATTCTGTCTGTCTGTTTCCCTGTTTGTCTGTCTCTCTGTCTTCATTCATTCATTCATTTGGATGTTCCTTGCGGAACTTTGCCCCCCAAACAGCACTCCTGTAGGCCTCTCGGTTGTGAGCAAGATGGCCTGCTGCTGCTGCATCCATTTGCAGATCGTCAACGATGTCTTGCAGCCATCTTCGTTTTGGTCTTCCTTTTTTTTCTTTTTCCCATTATGTATCCTTCCAATACGGTCTTCTCTAGATTATTATGATGTTTATTGTGTCCAAAATATTTAAGTTTTCTCTCGTTAATCCTCTTTACTAGCCAGCCTTCTTCAATATTAAGCTCTTGTAGTATAGATATATTTGTTCTTTTTTGTGTCCACAATATCTGGAGAACTTTTCTGTAGCATTTACATTCAAAGGCATTTATGCGTTTCTCAGCTGTTTTGTTAAGTGTCCAGGTCTCACAGGCATATGTTGCGATGGGAAAGATGCATGCCCTTAAAAATCTTATTTTTGTGGTTCTGTCTGCTCCTCTCCACAGATTCTTTATTTGTTTTACTTTCTGAAGAGCGATAGATGTCCTCCTTTTAATTTCCCTCATTGTATCTCCATTTTTGGACAGCAAAAATAACTAATGAAGAATGTATGAGAAGAGCTGGAGAGACAAAAAACCTTGTCAAAAAGATAAGAGAGAGAGACAATGTACTTTCTTAGGACATGCAATGAGAAGAGAGGGCATTGAAAATATTATAACAACAGGAAAAATAGAAGGAAGAAGATCAAGAGGAAGACCAAGAGAAATGATACTGGACAGTCTGACGGGATGGTGTGAGAGGAGATCACCAACTGAGCTGATGGCCTGCATGAAGGATCGTGTACTCTGGAGAAGCATAATAGCCAACGCCAGTCGGCACGGCACATGATGATGATGATGATGTATCTCCATTATTAGTTAGTAGTGATCCAAAATATTAAAAAACTCTCCACTTCTTCCAGTTTTTCCTCATTGATACATATTTCAGCTGCCTTGTTTGTTTTGTCAGTTGTCATCAATTTAGTTGTCTTTGCATTAAGAAATGTCTTACCATCCTGTATTTTGTCTGTCTGTCTGTGTATCTGGCCATACTTTATTTTGTCTGTCTGTCGGACTATCCTTTATTTTGTCTGTCTGTCAGGCCATAGTTTATTTTGTCTGTCTCTTTCTCTATCTCGTATCTTATTTTCTCTTTCTCTCTCGGTTCTTATTTTCCCTTCTCTCTTTCTATTTCGGTTCTTATTTTCCCTTCACTCTCCTTCTCTATTTTTTTCTCGGTTCTTACTTTCCCTTCCCCCTCTTGGTTCTTGTTTTCCCTTCTCTCTCTCTTTCTCTCTCTGTTCTTATTTTCCCTTCGTTCTCTCTTTCTCCCCCGGTTCTTATTCTCCCCTATCTCCGTAATTCTCTCTTTTTTTTTACACTGCTTTTGTATAAATTTGTTAGTTTTGAATGAATGTAAGTTTATTTCATGTTGTTGCATAAATCAGAGTGTAGAGTGTATGGACAAGAGATAAGTTTATTATTTATTTATGTAATCATTTAATTGTGTCTTCATGATTATTATGCTCATTAACAAAAGCTGAATGACTGTGACTGAGTGAAAGCTGTATGATGAAGGGGAGAATGTTAGACAGGCCTGCCTGCCCAATTCTTAACCTTTTGAAAATAAAGTGCGTTCGTTCGTTCGTTTGTTCTCTCCTTCCCCTCTGTGTGTGTGTGTGTGTGTGTGAGTACTGATAATCTCCGCTGAGACAAGTACCCAGATATCTTTCATACTTTGTCAAGACATCACAAGTTGCAAGCAATATCCAAGTCCAGTGCAGACGATCTATGCAAGATAACCAAGTGGGCGGAACCAGATAATAATGGAGGCTTGATGAACGAAACGCCAAGACACACATCTTCAGCTCAGCCATCTGATAAATTGGGTCACAGAACTGGTAGTTAAGTTAAAATCCTTTAATCTTAGAAAGAAAGTCTTAGGACGAGGCGTGGCGACTTTCCAACTTTCAAATGTCAGAGGAAAAATTTCACATGTGGCAAACATAGACAATCCGCACCGGTCAGAGTTCCACTCAGTCCTTCCTCGCTTAACTCCCGTCAGTCCCGTGCTGTCAGTGTCACGGACTCCGCCCAGTCGCTCGGGTAAGAGACTCACTTAACCCTTACAAAATGTAAACACTAAATCATTGCCGTCGACAGCAAAAAAAGTTGACATCCGAAACATAAACTGTTACAATATGATGAATTTTTCTTGTTACACAGTTCACAATTTCCTTTGATTTATTATTGTTACTAGAAAACAACAACAAAAACAAAGGCACTGACCCGGAAACAGTGTACAGGTGATAAATAGAAACCACGTGAAAGATTTATCTTGAAAATATTTACAAAGTTCCTGTTCTTGTTTTGTAAAATATTTTATTTAAATGAGCAAGTTAAAATTCCGCTTGATAATTTTATAACAAATCAAATAAACCATACATGGACAACACATTCTGTAAGGTGAAGACATTTCAGTCTCTGAAACTGAACAGAGTTCAAAGAAAACATTCTTTCAAAAAACTTGATATTTTACAAAACTTTAAAACATAATGCATAAATACATACGTCGTGATAATTTAGAGAAGACGATCTTGGAAAGGTACATAATGGGAAAAAAGAAAGAGAAGAAAACCAAGGCGAAGATGGCTGCAAGACATCGCTGATGGTCTGCGAATGGATGCATCAGCAGCAGGACATCTTGCTTACAACCGAGAGGCCTACAGGAGAGCAGTTGGGGAGGCAAAGTTCTGCAAGGGACATGCAAATGATTGACTAACATACATTAAACTGGAAATGATTTGAACAAACCTACACAAGACATAAGCAAAAAAAGTTTACAAAAGTGTGAGTGTGTGTGTGTATGTGTGTATGTGTGTATGTATGTATGTATGTATGTATATGGTGTAAACCCCCCCCCCCCCCAAACTGTTTCTATACGGTTTTGTCCCGGGAACATTTATATTTCAACAAAATATGATAACTATAAAGTATTAGATTTACTGGTCAAGCCATGGCGGATATGTCTACACCAGCGGTTCACAGGCCCTTTTTGTGCTCGGCCCACATTTAAAAGTCAAACATTTTGGTGACCCACTAATAAAGTGCTTTATATCTGCAAGGGATACATTTAATTTTATAAAGTATTATGTAATAATTTCTCTACATGTTTAACTGCATATTCATTGCTACACAAACGTTCTTTTCATTTACTTTAAAGATGACACTGTTTCTGGTTGGATAGCATGTCTATTCTGGCTGGAATTTTTGACAAACACACTCGATGATCATCCTCCACGTTGATTCTTGAAAAATATTTCGTTTCCACGGCAGTCAATGCAGAAAATGAAACTTCGCATAAATAAGTTGTTGAAAAAGGTAGAACTTTCATTGCCAGGGCTGACAAAAACGGATATTCCAGCGAAACAGTGTACCAAAAGGAAGAGATATCCACAATTAAATTTTATTTGTAATGTGCGATCGTTAGACAGTTCCGAGAATTCTTTTTGTGCACGACAAAAGAATGCACACTGAGAATGTTCACGAATTAAGTCGTACGCTTTAATGTTTTCGGGCGTGAAGTATTTGTTAAAATATTCAGCAAGAGATATCAGATACCCTTTTATACACCAGTGACCCCTTCTAGAATCTCGCCATTAACTTCACTGCACTTAGTAAATTCACAGAACAAGTGAAACATGTCTTGTGATTTGTTCTCAAGTTGCGATTGCCAAAGTCGTAGTTTTTTCTAAAAGGCTGCATCTGTGTCATATGTCTTGAGTATACTGGCACCTTTACCCTGCAGTGATATGTTGAAAAGGCTAAAAATGTCAGCAAGGTATGCCAGCATAACAAGCCACTCAATATCAGCGACCTTACCTGGCAGGTCGAGATTATGTTCTGTCAAAAACTGTAGCAGTTCTAAACGAAGTTCAAACACCCTTGTAAGAACTTTTCATCTGGACAGCCAACGTACAGCCGAGTGCAATAAGAGGTGTTTGTGTTCTTCATCTGACTCAATACAAAGTTCAGCAAATAATCGACTGTTCACTGTTCTAGTTTTTATGAAGTTTACAATCCGAACACGGTCTTCGAGTATAGATCACAGATTTTCATTCAACTTCTTTGAAGTGAGTACCTCACGATGGATCACGCAATGGGTGCCTACAATCTCGGGTGACACTTGCTTTATGCGAGTTACAACACCACTGTTGCGGCCAGTCATTGTGGCAGCACCGTCGGTGCAAACATCGACACAATTCGTCCACTGCAGTCCAAAAGCTGTGAAAAAATCGTTTAAAACACGAAATATTTAATCAGCCGTCGTTCTAAAAAAGTGACTTGCAAAAAAAAAATTCCTCCCGCATACTATTTTGCCAACAATAGTGAACATAAACATGCAGCTGTGACTCGTCGACGATGTCAGTTGACTCTTCTAACTGAATAGTAAACTTAGTAGATTGTAATCGTTTAGTTAGCTGTGCGATAATGTCCTCGGACATTTCTGATATTCTTGTGCAGACAGTATCGTTCGAGCAGTGAATGTTTTTCAGTTTTGTAGCGTATTCTGAGCCGAATAATACGTCACAAATGTCAACAGCGGCTGGCATGATATAGGTGTATGGTGTAGTTTTACAAAGTAAAACTTTATCATTTAAACCAGTTTTACTGCAGTCGTCATCCCTTTTATCTGGCATGATATGATCTTCTCCAATCGTGTGCGATTTCTTTGATTTTGCGATTCTCTGGACAATCAGGTACGATGCTTTAAGAGCATTTTCGTTGAGAGTGGCTCTTGTTTTTAATACTGTCTTCTGTTTACTATATTCCTCGGCTTTACGTTCGAAAAATTCTTTGATTTTATTCTGTAGCTCTGGATGTCTTGTAGTTAGATGGCGACGCACTTAACATACTCCACTTCATATTTTCCAGCGTATTTAGTTTTCTTACAAGTATCAACATTAACGTCTTCTCGATCACAGTGACTTTTGCTGCCACTACTATCAATTTGTTTGCGCGAAGTCGAAGGCTTAGTTTTGACAAATCGATCCATTCTAGCGCCTAAAGTTTTAAAGTTAAAAAAAAAAAAAAAGAAGGCTATCAGAAAAGTCTCCACGATCATTACGTGGCTAACTGGAATCCGTCGATTAATCCAATACGAATTATACACAGCACCAAGACCGAATAGCGCCTCTCAAGCCAACGAAATATAATTTTTAAACTAAAACACAATTGCTGAGAATTATATTTCACTTCTGCTCTCTCGCAGAATCTACGCCGACTGTTCTCTAAAATTACACTGTAAAACTGCACGTTTCAGCAACACTGTCAGATAGACGCCGGTGTCGCACTTCAAAAAGCGATGTCGTCTTTTTTATGTACGTCACATTTCTGTTTGATACTGGAAGAAACGCAGTCTGGACCATCCTTTCTCCAATAACCACACTGCGGACATTGTAATAAAGCGACCTACAATTCTACGGCTTGTATCCGTGCAGTATGGCCCTGTGCATTACGTGAAAAATGCAGAATAATTTTTTTTAATTGTATCTACTTTTCTCTCTCTCTCTCTCTCTCTCTCTCTCTCTCTCTCTCTCTCTCGCTGCTGTGAGACTTCCACGCGGCCCACAATACTCCCTATCACTGCCCACCGTTGGGGCCGGCCCCATGGGTTGAGAACCACTGGTTTACATGATAACTTTGTTGAGTCGTCATGGGACTTTTTTATCTGATAGGATAAGAGTTAACGGCAGTTTCAGGTACCCACGTGACTGTCATGATGCGAGAGGTTTGTGGTTTAAGTGTCGCATTTATTTGGCTACCCAAAGTACAAGACTGTCTCTTCTAATGTCCGCATTCCGTCTGCTCAGTGCGTCGTGAAGGCAGACAGCAAGCAGCGGACAACACAAGAAACACGAATCGTTAATTACAACTTTCCTTGACACCCGTGATAAATACTTGAGATTCTCTGACGCGGTTTTTGTGACAGGGCAAATTAGAAGGAACACATGTTCCGACAGTCGGAGCAACAAGGTGTTGCTGAATAAATACATCAGTGACAAGGGAGTAACAGCTCATAGTTATCTTTGTGACAGAAAAAAACTTGGTACAAGAACTCCTGGCTATCGTTGTCGTAGAAAAAAAACTTTGTACGAGAACTCCTGGCTATCATTGTTGTAGAAAAAACACTTGGTACGAGAACTCCTGGCTATCATTGTTGTAGAAAAAACACTTGGTACGAGAACTCCTGGCTATCATTGTTGTAGAAAAAAAACTTGGTACAAGAACTCCTGGCTATCATTGTTGTAGAAAAAACACTTGGTACGAGAACTCCTGGCTATCATTGTCGTAGAAAAAAAAAACTTGGTACAAGAACTAATGGCTATCTTTGTCGTAGAAAAAAAATTGGTAAGAAAACTCCTGGCTATCATTGTCAAAGAAAAAAAAATTAGTACAAGAATTCCTGGCTATCATTGTCGTAGGAAAAAAAAAACTTGGTACGAGAACTCCTGGCTATCATTAATATGCAAAAACATGGGGTTAGGGAACTCATGACATCGTTGTCGTAGAAAATTTAGGGTCACAAAAACTTATGACTGTCATTGTCATATTTAACACAAAAATGAAGTATGACAACTCGTGACACTGTCATTTACCGTTCCAGGCATGACAGCTTTTCGAGACCTTCATGTCTGCTGACGTGTCCGTGAAACTTTGATTGTCTTAACGACATAAATGCTCCTGAAATTGCGTATGTGTGTACATAGGCATAGATCAAAGTATCTAAACAAGGTCATCAATACTGAATATATTTCTTCTTCTTCGTTGGAGGTCGTTTGTCACGTCAGATATTGATCCCCGTCGACAGAGGAAGCCCGCAGTTCTCTCCAAATCCTGGTAAGAGCCTCAATGAATATTCATTCGTGACTGTAATTCATTATGATGAATAATCCCTTTTTAAATATTAAATCAAAAACATAAACAAAGTTGTTTTTCTTCCTAACTGCACACTGTTACGATCACAAACAGAAAGTACATACACATACTCTTTATATATCATGGCTTAAAATATTTCTTATGTTTTCTTTGAAAAAAAACAGTATTATTTAATTCTTTCTCTCGTGA
The DNA here is from genome assembly GCA_009760885.1 of Achatina immaculata. NCBI lineage: Eukaryota > Metazoa > Mollusca > Gastropoda > Stylommatophora > Achatinidae > Lissachatina > Lissachatina immaculata. The sequence goes on along the minus strand of CM019697.1, from coordinate 20,622,925 downwards.
ATTATTTTCGTGCTGCAACAGAATAAATTTTGTTGAGGAATCTCGGTAGACAGAAACTAAGAAGGAAGTTACTCCACGATGTTAAAACATGGTTGGATTGGAAATGTGGTACTTTTTTTTTCTTGAAGACTTTGCCTAGACATCGCGCTGGTCACTGCCTCGCGTAGGTATGCAAGATCTACCAACACTGCAAGTGTTCTTTTGGAGTAAAACAAGCTCATTTTGACACCGAAATCAAGTGTCAGTGTGCGTTTAAACGATAGAGTTTTCTATACAAACCCCTTGTGAAAAATTGTTTAGAAGATTCAGTTGTAGTGTTCTAATCTAATGCGAAAAAATATTTAGACAGGGGCTGTTAATATTTTTAAGATCACACATCCCCTGTTGGTTGCAAAATATAATCTCCTGTGGATTGCTAAATATGTCTCACTATCTCATGTGGATTGCTAAATATGTCTCAGTATCCACTGTGGATTGCTAAATATGTCTCATTATCCCCTGTGGATTGCTAAATATGTATCATTATCCCCTGTGGATTTGCTAAATATGCCCTAATATTCCCTATGGATTGCCCAGTGTGACTGTACATTACCCTTCACCCAAATGTTGAAATCATCATCACCACTACTCCTATTAGGTAGCAGTTTTATAACTCCAGAGATATGCAAGTTTGGCTTTACTTTACACATGGACAGCTAGGAACAGAATGGCTTTACTTTACACATGGACAGCTAGGAACAGAATAGCCGAAAGAAAAATCTAATCAGCAGCGCTTTTTTCCCCATCAATTATTCGGAGATCAAATATCAGGCCCCAACTATTTGCTCTACATATGAGCAAGGGGTATGGATATCTCTGAGTACTCTAAGATTTAGACGATGCAGGTTTCTGAGTACTCTAAGATTTAGACGATCCAGGGTTTGATGTCCCAGTCAAGTGTACTCCAGTGTACGTTTTCAACAGACATGAGATTCATGTTAGGAAAAAAAACCCACAATCGCTATCATCATCATGTGCTGGAAAAAGTTAATGTATTTACAGTGTTTATCATTTCATATATTAAAAAAGTTCTACAAATTTTGCATATAAAATCAAAATATAAGGACATTTCTTTTTTAAAAAGACAACATTTGAATGAAACAGGACAAAAAATATTCAATGAAATGGAAATGAACTGATTCTGAAACAAAAGCTATTCACATTATTTTAAAAACAACAAAAAAAAACTGATGGTTAAAGTTATCGTTGACAGTTTCAAGCTTCCTAGACAATAACTTTTTTCTCTTGCAAAATGAGATGAACAGGCTGGATAAATAGTATAGTCCACAAATGGAAACTACGTATAGTAGTGTAGTCATGAGTGTAATATTGTCCATCAGAGGTTCCCATCCTTTTATGAGCGTGACCCTAAACCAGCAGGGGCATATAACTCGTGATCCTTGAAAATGATTTGTAACAACAACAACAACAAAAAACCCACCGAAATTCAACACAAATATTTCAATGATTAATAGTTAGTGTGGTAATTGTAGGATTTCTCTAAAATGTATTTATGTGTTTGTTTATTTATTTGTTTATTTATGTTAACTTACTGCTTATTTTAATTTGTCATTTATTTTATTACATTATATTTTTCACATTATCTTCTCGTGACTCTACCTCAGATTATCCCCCCTTTTTTTCTTTAAATTCTCTCCCCTCCACCCCTGTCCTCAGGGGATCTTAATTTGGGTCACGAGTTGAGGTTGGAAACCACTGTAGTAGAGGAATTGTCGGGAAACTGATCATTATTAACCACACAACCGCCATTTAAAAAGGTCAAACCATGTCATTACACAACTCCCAGAGATGCAGGAGATGATTCTAGGTCACCTGTGCCTGTTTTCATGCGATGGAACGCTCTCAGACAAGGAGTTACAGCCCTCCCAGTGGCACATGGTCGTACAGGAAACCACTTCCCCTTGCCTGATCGTAGATTGTCTGCAACCTTCAGTCATATCGCTGCTCCGACATCCACGAAATGTTCCTTGACCTGCGGACAGAGATGAATCAGAAATCAGCTTTATATATATATAATATATATATAACCATTTACAAATATGGAAATATACACCAGAGGGTGTCTGAGTGGCGAAGTGGTTAGTGCACTGGTCTCTCATGGCGAAGGTCGGGGGTTCGAATCCGGCCGGCGGCACCCCAGTCACCCAGCTGTAGAAATGGGTACCCGACTTCTTCTGGAGTTGGGGAAGGAAAAGGCGGCCAGGCGTGATACTGACCATATCACCCTCTAGTGTGCTGACAGGTCAAGGAAAATATTGGCACTAACACCATATCCCTATGTGCCTCTAAGGCACGACAGGGTTACCTTTACTTTTTTTTAAAAAAAATATACACCAGGCCGCTGGTGTAAAGCTGCAAAACAATTAAAAGTATTATATTTTCCTCCCTCTGCAGTTGTCTTGTTATATTTTCATATTTAGCTGCGTGCATTTATTTATAACAATTGTTTTTCTATTTGATATTCACAAAATACAACCTTTTGAACACCTCTGAGTATGTTGATGCACAGTCATTGTAAATAGTGGTTGCTATGCATTTGTTACTCCCCCTTTTGTTTTATACATTTATTTTGGAGTATATGAAGAGTTAAGCATGTCACAGGTAAGAGCATTTCCGTTCAAGAAGAGATTAGAGTGCATATCTCCCTTCAAGAAGCAACTGAGAGTGAGTATCTCCATTCAAGAAGCGACTGAGAGTGGGTATCTCCCTTCAACTGTGAGGGAGTATTTCCCTTTAAGAAGCATCTGAGAGTGGGTATCTCCTTTTAAGAAGAAACTGAGAGTGGGTATCTCCCTTCAAGAAGCAACTGTGAGTCGGTATCTCCCTTCAAGAAGCAACTGTGAATGAGTATCTCCCTTCAAGAAGCAATTGAGAGTGGGTATCTTCCTTTAAGAAGCAAATAAAAGTGTTTTTTTTTCCAAGCATCATCTGAGAATGGGTATCCCCTTCAATAAATGACTGAGAATGGGTATTTCCCTTCAATAAATGACTGAGAATGGGTATATTTTTTCAAGCATCATCTGAGAGTTGGTACCTCCTTCAATAAATGACTGAAAATGGATATCTCCTTCAATAAATGACTGAGAATGGGTAATAAAACACCGCAAAATTATAAAGCATCGTTAAGTGATAGAGCATAATAAAGTGATAAAGCACACTAAGGCCAGAAAGCACGATAGCGATAAAGAACAGTAAAGTTAAGTAAAGTAAAGAGCATAATAAAGCAATAAATCACAGTCAGATGAGAAAGCGCAGTAAAGTAATAAGCACAGAAAGATGATATAGCATAGTAACTAGCAATAAAACACAGTAAAGTGATAGAGCATAATAAAGTGATAAAGCACAGTAAAGTGACAGAGCATAATAAAGTGATAAAGAAAAGTAAAGTGATAGAGCATAATAAAGTGATAAAGCATACTAAGACGAAAAAGCATGAAAGCGATAAAGAACAGTAAAGTGAAAGAGCAAAATAAAGTGATAAAACACAGTAAGATGATAAAGCGCAGTAAAGTAATATGCACAGTAAGACGACAAAGCACAGTAACTAGCAATAAAACACAGTAAAATAATAAGCACAGAACGATGATAAAGTAATAAGCACAGAACGATGATAAAATAATAAGCACAGAACGATGATAAAGTAATAAACACAGAACGATGATAAAGCACAGTAAAGTAATAAGCACAGAAAGATGATAAAGCACAGTAAAGTAATAAGCACAGAAAGATGATAAAGCACAATAAAGCAATAAGCACAGAAAGATGATAAAGCACAGTAAAGTAATAAGCACAGAAAGATAATAAAGCACAGTAAAGTAATAAGCATAGTAATATGACAAAGCACAGTAAAGTAATAAGCACAGTAAGATGATAAAGCACAGTAAAGTGATGGAGCATAATACGTCGATAAAGCAAACAAAGATGATAAAGCGCAGTAAAGTAATAAGCACAGTAAGATGATAACGCGCAGCAACGTAATAAGCACAGTAAGATGATAAAGCACAGTAAAGTAATAAGCACAGTAAGATGATAAAGCGCAGCAACGTAATAAGCACAGTAAGATGATAAAGCACAGTAAAGTAATAAGCACAGTAAGGTGAAAAAGCGCAGTAAAGTAATAAGCACAGTAAGATGATAAAGCACAGTAAAGTAATAAGCACAGTAAGATGATAAAGCACAGTAAAGTAATAAGCACAGTAAGGTGATAAAGCGCAGTAAAGTAATAAGCACAGTAAGATGATAAAACACAATAAAGTAATAAGCACAGTAAGATGATAAAGAGCAATAAAGTAATAAGCACAGTAAGATGATAAAGCGCAGTAAAGTAATAAGCACAGTAAAATGATAAAGAGCAGTAAAGTAATAAGCACAGTAAGATGATAAAGCGCAGTAAAGTAATAAGCACAGTAAAATGATAAAACACAATAAAGTAATAAGCACAGTAAGATGATAAAGAGCAATAAAGTAATAAGCACAGTAAGATGATAAAACACAATAAAGTAATAAGCACAGTAAGATGATAAAGCGCAGTAAAGTAATAAGCACAGTAAGATGATAAAACACAATAAAGTAATAAGCACAGTAAGATGATAAAGAGCAATAAAGTAATAAGCACAGTAAGGTGATAAAGAGCAATAAAGTAATAAGCACAGTAAGATGATAAAACACAATAAAGTAATAAGCACAGTAAGATGATAAAGCGCAGTAAAGTAATAAGCACAGTAAGATGATAAAGAGCAGTAAAGTAATAAGCACAGTAAGATGATAGAGCTCAGTAAAGTAATAAGCACAGTAAGATGATAAAGAGCAGTAAAGTAATAAGCACAGTAAGATGATAAAGAGCAATAAAGTAATAAGTACAGTAAGATGATAAAACACAATAAAGTAATAAGCACAGTAAGATGATAAAGCGCAGTAAAGTAATAAGCACAGTAAGATAATAAAGCGCAGTAAAGTAATAAGCACAGTAAGATGATAAAACACAATAAAGTAATAAGCACAGTAAGATGATAAAACACAATAAAGTAATAAGCACAGTAAGATGATAAAGAGCAATAAAGTAATAAGCACAGTAAGATGATAAAGAGCAGTAAAGTAATAAGCACAGTAAGATGATAAAACACAATAAAGTAATAAGCACAGTAAAATGATAAAGAGCAGTAAAGTAATAAGCACAGTAAGATGATAAAACACAATAAAGTAATAAGCACAGTAAGATGATAGAGCGCAGTAAAGTAATAAGCACAGTAAGATGATAAAGAGCAGTAAAGTAATAAGCACAGTAAGATGATAAAAAGCAGTAAAGTAATAAGCACAGTAAGATGATAAAACACAATAAAGTAATAAGCACAGTAAAATGATAAAGAGCAGTAAAGTAATAAGCACAGTAAGATGATAAAACACAATAAAGTAATAAGCACAGTAAGATGATAGAGCGCAGTAAAGTAATAAGCACAGTAAGATGATAAAGAGCAGTAAAGTAATAAGCACAGTAAGATGATAAAGCACAATAACTAACAATAAAACACAGTAAAGTAACAAAATATAGTAAAATGATAAAACACAGTAAAGCCTTAAGGCTGTTGTAGAATTAGCTTGGAAAAACACAAAGCACCAAGATGCAAGAGAATTAAGAGTAGTAAGAGAATGGTCATGGCTCGAACCACGGACCGTGGAAGGACGAGGATCAGCCTAGTCCGCGATAAGACAACTCACTGTCACATTTTCACAAGCCACTTCGCAACTTACCGCTGTCAAGGTAAACATGGACGATGTAACAGTGGCTTGCTCCCGCTGGGCACAAAGTAGGTCGCACGTTGCCGCTACGGCATGCCGGGTCTCTTGGGGTGCATTGTGCGCAAGACAGGCCGAGAACTGCAAGAAACATTACTAGTATCAGCATCAATATTAACTTATCAAAATAAATAAACCACAAGGTGTTAATCTGTCAGGGGAGGAAGACCCTGTCTGATTTTGTAATCAGTGACCCAAAGCTGACATACTACAACCAGGGTGGGGGAACCCATAGCTGACATACTACAACCAGGGTGGGGGAACCCATAGCTGACATACTATCACCAGGGTGGGGGAATCCATAGCTGACATACTATCACCAGAGTGGGGGAATCCATAGCTGACATACTATCACCAGAGTGGGGGAATCCATAGCTGACATACTATCACCAGAGTGGGGGAATCCATAGCTGACATACTATCACCAGGGTGGGGGAACCCATAGCTGACATACTATCACCAGAGTGGGGGAACCCGTAACTGACATACTATCACCAGGGCAGGGGAACCCATAGCTGACATACTATCACCAGAGTGGGGGAACCCATAGCTGACATACTATCACCAGAGTGGGGGAACCCATAGCTGACATACTATCACCAGAGTGGGGGAACCCGTAACTGACATACTATCACCAGGGTGGGGGAACCAATAGCTGACATACTATCACCAGGGTGGGGGAACCCATAGCTAACATACTATCACCAGGGTGGGGGAACCCATAGCTGACATACTACCACCAGGTGGGGGAACCCATAGCTGACATACTATCACCAGGGTGGGAGAACCCATAGCTGACATACTATCACCAGGGTGGGGGAATCCATAGCTGACATACTATCACCAGAGTGGGGGAATCCATAGCTGACATACTATCACCAGAGTGGGGGAATCCATAGCTGACATACTATCACCAGAGTGGGGGAATCCATAGCTGACATACTATCACCAGGGTGGGGGAACCCATAGCTGACATACTATCACCAGAGTGGGGGAACCCATAGCTGACATACTATCACCAGAGTGGGGGAACCCGTAACTGACATACTATCACCAGGGTGGGGGAACCAATAGCTGACATACTATCATCAGGGTGGGGGAACCCATAGCTGACATACTATCACCAGGGTGGGGGAACCCATAGCTGACATACTATCACCAGGGTGGGGGAACCCATAGCTGACATACTATCACCAGGGTGGGGGAACCCATAGCTGACATACTATCACCAGGGTGGGAGAACCCATAGCTGATATACTACCACCAGGGTGGGGGAACCCATAGCTGACATACTACCACCAGGGTGGGGGAACCCATAGCTGATATACCATCACCAGTGTGGGGGAACCCATAGCTGACATACTATCACCTGGGTGGGGGAACCCATAGCTGACATACTACCACCAGTGTGGGGGAACCCATAGCTGATATACTACCACCAGGGTGGGGGAACCCATAGCTGACATACTATCACCAGGGTGGGGGAACCCATAGCTGACATACTATCACCAGGGTGGGGGAACCCATAGCTGATATACTATCACCAGTGTGGGGGAACCCATAGCTGACATACTATCACCAGGGTGGGGGAACCCATAGCTGACATACTACCACCAGTGTGGGGGAACCCATAGCTGACATACTACCACCAGGGTGGGGGAACCCATAGCTGATATACCATCACCAGTGTGGGGGAACCCATAACTGACCGAGACTCTGTCGCACAAAAATGTCCAGTACCCCCAGTAACACTATGCCTGGCTGACGGAGCAGGGATCGCCGTAGTCCCATTGGTAGTAGAGTTGTTAAAGAAGTATTGCATACCCTCTGCTTTTAAGCTGCACACGGGGACGGAAAAAAATAGCTGCCATGACCTGCTTCCAAGCAGATCCAGTGTCTGAAGATCTTCATAGCATCTGCTGCAAAGGACACCATTTAGAAGTTCCAGAGAGGTTGACGACGAAGGAGAAGTAGAAGAAATAATTCCAAATTATATATCTAATGTTTAACATTTAGAATTACTTCTTCTTCTTCTTCTTGGACATGAGATAAGTTTATTATTTATTTATATAATCATTTAATTCTGTCTTCATGATTATTATGCTCATTAACAAGTGCTGAATGACTGTGACTGAGTGAAAGCTGTATGATGAAGGGCAGAATGTCAGACGGGCCTGCGTGCCCAATTCTTAACCATATGAAAATAAAGCATGTTGGTTCGTTCATTCGTTCTTCTTCTTTTTCTTCTTCGACGTAACAGGGCAAAACATAAAAATGTACACGTTCCAAAATGACAACACAATGCTGGCATGTCTGTACATTGGTTAGAATTCAGTTTTGAGACTAGCTCAGAGGCCAAGAACTAGAGATAATATACCAGTCACCCAGAATTTAGAGCATTTACGGTCTTAGAATTCCTCGAATTTCAACTTTCGCCGGTTCTAATTAGCAAATTACTGTTGAAAGGATCTACTTCTGCGCTATGACTCCACACAGACAGGTACACAGGCAGAGAGTGGGCGGATGACCTGCTGGGCCGATTGTGGATAAACCTGTCACATTAGTTCCCTGGACGTGTATGTATTTACTCTGTGTAAGTTTTTGTCAGCAAGGCCACGCTATGAATATGAGGCTGAAGAAGATAGGCTGACATGAAGCATTAAAAAAAAAAGAACCAGTGATGCAGTTCCATGGAATGAGAAGAATTTCAGTGGAAATGTGGAAAATATATGAATTTGTCTGAAAAACAGGGAAGTTTCTAAAGAACGTGGATGGAGAAATTCCAAAGAAACTGAAGAATGTTTTGGTACTTGAAAAGTAGTATTTTAGATCTTGACATGATTTCTTGCTGGCTTTGATTGTTTTCTTTAAAGAAGGGGTTACCAAGCGACATTCTATGGCACGCCGACGTGTTACGAGGGCTGTGTGTACTGCAGAAATTTGGGACAGTCCATTTACTATTATTAGCAACTAGCGCTCTATTATTTGGCTCCTGCGTTATGCTGCAGTACTATTATTTTTTATGTCTATGTACCGTGAGCCCAAAAGTTTGGTAATCACTGCTTTAGACTTTCTACTGTGTCTTTGCGTTCTTGTATTGTTTGCAAGCCTATTGGGGAAAGAGTTAATGGGGTATCGTTTCCTATGTTTGACACACTATAAGTAATGTATAAGTATACAACTATACACGAAGCACTGCAGTAAAGCTGTGATACCAAAGTGTATAAACTAGGAAAAAAGTAGGAGCAGCTTTATTACTAAACGATTACAAAATTGTGACGTTTCGGCGTGAGCCTTAATCATACAAAAACATTCAGGACGAAGAAATAGAGAAAGAAGATAAAGTATAGATTCACATGAATGCTATTTAAAAAAAATTAATAATAAATAGAGCACTTAGATGTAATTGTAAAACAGATGTGGCTTGTCCGACGCTGTGTGTCAGAAATGAGCATAGCAGGGCGTGGAGACTGTTTAAATGGAGACCTGTAATGTGTGGCCGGTGGGTCGTAACTGGGGCTGGTGGGTGGAGAGACCGTGGAGGGGAGAGAGTGGTACAATGTTAATCTAGCCAGGTGAAGGTGAAATAGATGATTATAGTTAGGGTAGAAGGGTTGTAATGTGATGCTGTGAGGAGGCTCTGAACTATGTGTAACAAGTGAGAAGGGAGTGGAGCTTAGTGGAGAGGGATTATAACTGTTGATGAGGAGAACGTTAGGTGTAGCTGAATAGAGAGTTTAACTCGTGTGGTTCCAGCTTCCCATAATCCTGAATGCAGCGGTTCTCAAGCGCTAGGCGGCTTGTGTCATCTGCGTGACAATGTTTGATGGCTGTTACCAGAAAATCAGATTTACCTCTGTGGTTGGGGCCATTGAAATGATTTTGGGACTGGTTTCGAAGAATGCTGGGCGATGTCGTACAGATGTTTCTGAATGCGGTCCCTTAATCTGAGGCCAGTCTCACCAATATACGTTATCCTGCATTTTTTTGCATGCGATGACATATATCACATTACGGGACTCGCATGTGAATCCCTCACGAAGAGTGAGGATAGTTTTGGTAAAGGTGATCGTTTTCGTTTCCCAGACTACAGGGCAGGTAACGCAGAGGGGAAAAAAAGGGGGGGGGGGTACAATTTTCTGGTAACAACATATGTAAGGCTCTGCTTCAAGTGGCTGTGGACGAGATGTCCTTAAGGTTTGGCTAACGTTTGTATGCCTATGTTTGACAGAGTCACTCGAGTACACAGGACATATGATTTTCTACTATGCTCCTTCGGGTATGATTCCGCCTTGTTTCTTCTGACGGCTGGTTCGTGAATTACGGTTAATCAAATTAACTGGGCAGTTCCAGGAACCATTTCATGCCATTCGGGACACACTCATGTCTGCCTCCCACAGTAGCGCGCGGTACTGGCAGTCAGTACGCACAGTTTATACACTGTTTACTGGAACTGGTGGCAGAGCAGGTATGGGAATGTTCTGACTTCACTGAAGCTACCACCCGTGACCAATCAATCACTCACTCGATTAATCAATCAGTTATGTCAGCACTGCCCCCAGTTCCAGAAAGCACCGGAGAGTTTAAATGATAAATGTCCCTGTCAGGAGTTGACAACACAGTCTGTTGCGCACCCCAGCAAGGCACCATTGTCTGGAAACTTTTTTGCCACCAGAAAAGAGCATTATCCTTACTCTCGGCCCCAAGAACGACCGAGCAGTCAAAACAGCATCTTTGTGCCATCTGCTTCACCTTTGCTAGCTAAGTCTTCTTTAGATTTCGGATGTCACTGTCATCTTTCATAAACTGATGAACTATCACGCGCGTCAGCAGAAAAAAACCCAAGCACAGCGAAGACCAAGTAATAATTGTAAAAGAAAAGCATAGTAACATTTTTATATAAAATACTAATAGCCCCCCCCCCCTTTTTCCCTACATAAGTATGTATTGATTTTAGCTTCAATGACAAGAGATAAGGCAATACCCTTTAAAAAATCACAGTCTGTTGTTTATCATCTCTCTTTCTCTCTCTGAACCTTAAGTGCCCAGGGCACATGGGGCTTCCGCAAGGGTTTTCCACAAATGCCTGTCCTTCGCCTTTTTTTCTGCTCTTGCCCAGGTGAGCCCTCTATTGCTCAACATCCTTTCTGTTGTTCTTCTCCATGTCTCTTTTGGTCTACCCTTACTTCTGTTCCCCTGTGGTGTCCACCTCAGTGCTATTTTTGGTAGTGAGTTGTCAGTCATTCGGAGCACATGTCCCAACCATCGCCAGCGTCTTTCCTCAATGATTGTTGACAGTGGCTTCATCTGCATTTCTGGTTGTTTATCATAGCAGCAGTTATAAGTGGAGATTGGAACAGAATGTGGATTTCTTCGTTATTTCTAATTTACTTATCAAACACGGCTGATATAAAGATGCTTCTAATACGATTTCTTGCCATTAAAAAAAAATGAAACAAACTTTTGTAACTAAAGAATAGAAAACCAACAACAGAGATTTTAAAACAGTAAAAAGTAGAGTTTGTAAAATGACAGAACAAGAGCAGAATCAATTTTAAAAACAACAACAACAACAACAACAAAGAATTTATGCATTCCACTTGTTCGTCACTAAAATATGTTCCATAGTCTCCATTATTCTTTCCCTTTTCACTTCATCATTTATCTCCTGTCCAGAGAAAATATCTGTTACCTGGATAAAGAAAGTCAAATTTGATTACAAGATGTAAGCGTAAGAGGTGATAACAGAGACACCAAGAGATATCCAAGATTGAGCTTGCTTCTCAGCAGATGCAGTGGCGAATTCTTGGCGCCGAAACCCAAGGCATGCATAAGCCCGTCTAATTATATAACTATACAGCTGAATAATACAGTTTAAATGAAAACAAAATACAGGTTCCATTTTTTTTTACCTTTAAATAAGAAGTCCGCTGTAAAGAAACTTCGCTATATTGGGAAAACCCCTAATTTTATCGGGAATTTCCAATTTTTAAAATTAAAAATAATTGTGCCTGTTTCTAAATATGGATGTGAAGGGCGATGTGAAGTAAACGATAATTTCTTGACCATTAATTTCCCAAAAAATGTGTTCCTTTAGAAAGCTGTAATAATAATAATAATAATAATAATAATAATATTCTTCTTCTCAGGTGTCAACTCGTATAGTTTTTAAGTAATCAGTAGCCATCTGGAGCTGCTGGACATCCCATACAGCTTCCCTTGAAATGATGTGATGGCCACATCTGTTTTCTCTACACCTCATATGTTGACCACATCTTTCTTCTCTACACTTCATATGTTGACCACATCTGTTTTCTCTGCACCTCATATGTTGGCCACATCCGTTTTCTCTACACCTCATATGTTGACCACATCTTTCTTCTCTACACCTCATATGTTGGGAACATCTGTTTTCTCTACACCTCATATGTTGGCCACATCTGTTTTCTCTACACCTCATATGTTGGCCATATCTGTTTTCTCTACACCTCATATGTTGGCCACATCTGTTTTCTCTACACCTCATATGTTGGGAACATCTGTTTTCTCTACACCTCATATGTTGGGCACATCTGTTTTCTCTACATCTCATACATTGGGCACATCGGTTTTCTCTACACCTCATACGTTGGCCACATCTGTTTTCTCTACACCTCATACGTTGGCCACATCTGTTTTCTCTACACCTCATATGTTGGAAACATCTGTTTTCTCTGCACCTCATATGTTGGCCATATCTGTTTTCTATACACCTCATATGTTGACCACATCTGTTTTCTCTACTCCTCGTATGTTGAGAGCATCTGTTTTCTCTACACCTCATACGTTGGGAACATCTGTTTTATCTACACCTCATATGTTGGCCACATCTGTTTTCTCTACACCTCATATGTTGGGAACATCTGTTTTCTCTACACCTCATATGTTGGAAACATCTGTTTTCTCTACACCTTATATGTTGGCCACATCTGTTTTCTCTACAATTCATATGTTGGGAACATCTGTTTTCTCTACATCTCATACGTTGGCCACATCTGTTTTCTCTACACTTCATACGTTGGCCACATCTGTTTTCTCTACACCTCATATGTTGGAAACATCTGTTTTCTCTGCACCTCATATGTTGGCCATATCTGTTTTCTATACACCTCATATGTTGACCACATCTGTTTTCTCTACTCCTCGTATGTTGAGAGCATCTGTTTTCTCTACACCTCATACGTTGGGAACATCTGTTTTCTCTACACCTCATATGTTGGCCACATCTGTTTTCTCTACACCTCATATGTTGGGAACATCTGTTTTCTCTACACCTCATATGTTGGAAACATCTGTTTTCTCTACACCTTATATGTTGGCCACATCTGTTTTCTCTACAATTCATATGTTGGGAACATCTGTTTTCTCTACATCTCATATATTGGTCACATCTGTTTTCTCTACACCTCATATGTTGGCCATATCTGTTTTCTCTACAATTCATATGTTGGGAACATCTGTTTTCTCTACATCTCATATATTGGTCACATCTGTTTTCTCTACACCTTATATGTTGGCCACATCTGTTTTCTCTACAATTCATATGTTGGGAACATCTGTTTTCTCTACATCTCATATATTGGTCACATCTGTTTTCTCTACATCTCATATATTGGTCACATCTGTTTTCTCTACACCTCATATGTTGGCCATATCTGTTTTCTCTACATCTCATATGGTGGCCACATCTGTTTTCTCTACACCTCATATGTTGGCCACATCTGTTTTCTCTACACCTCATATGTTGGGCACTCCTACATAATATGTTCTCCCATCATCTTACCAGTGCCACATGTGTCACATGTCAGTTGGGCATATCTTGAGCTTGTGTTGATAATGTGGTACCTCAATCTGTTGTGACTAATCCCACATGTTAGTTCAGCTAATCTTGAGTTTGTTGATAAGGTGGTAGCTGAGTCTACTGTGACCAGTGCCACATGTCAGTTGGGCCGATCATGAAGATTGTTGATAAGGTGGTAGCTGAGTCTGCTGTGACCAGTGCCACATGTCAGTTGGGCCGATCATGAAGATTGTTGATAAGGTGGTAGCTGAGTCTACTGTGACCAGTGCCACATGTCAGTTGGGCCGATCATGAAGCTTGTTGATAAGTTGGTAGCTCAGTCTGCTGTGACCAGTGCCACATGTCAGTTGGGCCGATCATGAAGCTTGTTGATAAGGTGGTAGCTGAGTCTACTGTGACCAGTGCCGAGTCGGAGAATGATCAACTGCTCCTCTCAGTCGAGCTGGTAGTAAAAGTCATTTCTCTGGTAGCCAGGGTGTTCTTTTGCCCATTTATTTCTGAATGCTAAGTCTGTCAGAAATTAGGTTCCTAATATGTCCCGGTTGTTTATCTGTTTATGGTAATCTGCCACCTTCTTGTGCTGAGAAGTCAGCTGCTTCGTTACCAGGTATACCGCAATGGGGCGGAGAACATCGTGTTACCATTCTGGTATAGCGCTGTTGGCAGGTCATTGATGGTGTGGTTTTTGCCAGGTCATTGAGGGTGTGGTTTTTTGGCAGGTCATTGAGGGTTTCATCTTTGTGACTTTTTAATGCAGTACTTACTGACATGTTACACCTGGGGCTAGGGAAAGAAGTGTGGTTATCTTATCTTATCCTAGACTATCGAGATTCTTCTAAAGCTTCGCTGAAAAAAAACTAACTAACTGGTTCAAGAATATATCAAGCAATCATTGTGCAGGATAAACAGCCTGCTACTCACAGCCTGCTCTTGCTTACAACAAGTTAATGTCAATGGTGTTTCCACACTGAAAAGAAATAAATAAAACAAAAACAACATTGCTGTTTGATTGTGCTTGGTGTTTGCTTAGCACTTCCTTGCTTTAAAGATCATTAAAGAGTTTCCTACGAGCATCAGTTTGAATAAAGCTGTACTGATCACGCTAATGAAATTAATGAAGAACTTGGGAGAATTACGGGTAACTGGATGTTATTTTTTTAAAACAAGCTAAGAGAATTTAGAAAATCCTTCATCCGATTCCTTTATGCCAAGTATATTTCAGATTTCATGAATTGTTCATATTTTTGAATGGTTATGTCTGCACAGTGCATTTGTGCTGTGAAGCAGTTTTTAAATGAAAGTGAAATAAATATAGAACCAAAAAAACCCACTCTATTATTAACACAAACGTGTTTTGCTATACAGATAAGATTTGATAAAATGCATGCACTGAGGTCACTGTGATCGTACCAGAATGCCATGACCTCCATGTAGGTGAAGTTCCTCCTAGAATTCAAATTATTATCAGTTCACATATACCGGCAAATTAACACTGACATAAACCTTCGTGCTTTCAGAATTGGCTGAAAATACTCTGAAAAATTAAACCATCAGAAGGTCCAGGAAGAAACAGAAGCGTGTATGACGCTTGTTACATAAAGAAGTAACAGAAGCGTGTATGACGCTTGTTACATAAAGAAGTAACAGAAGCGTGTATGACGCTTGTTACATAAAGAAGTAACAGAAGCGTGTATGACGCTTGTTACATAAAGAAGTAACAGAAGCGTGTACGACACTTGTTACATAAAGAAGTAACAGAAGCGTGTATGACACTTGCTACATAAAGAAGTAACAGAAGCGTGTATGACGCTTGTTACATAAAGAAGTAACAGAAGCGTGTATGACACTTGTTACATAAAGAAGAAACAGAAGCGTGTATGACGCTTGTTACATAAAGAAGCAGAAAAGTTCACAGTAGAAAAGTCGTAAATTTAACTTCTGTTTTAAGGAGTTACTCCTAGAGGAAGGGCCAGAGTGGCGTAGTGGTTAGTGCGCTAGTCTCTCAAGCGGAGGTCGATGGCTCAAATCCGGCAGGAGACGTTCCAGGTATCCGAGCTGTAGAAATTGGTACCTGGCTCCTTCTGGAGCTGAGCATATAAAGATGACGAAGCGTACTACTGACCATATCAACCTCTAGTGTTGAGGTCAGGTCAAGGAAAGTATAGCCACTAATAAGATACCTCTGTGGGATGATACTACTAGGTTTGATAAGCGACCCAACAACTTTTCCTGACAAAGAGCATCATTCGTTGACAAACGGTAAGAATATTTCATCTTCAGACTAGAAGATTCTTCGTCTTGTTTTAGTGATTTAATCCTGATTTTTATATCTTCGGCTTTTGCCGTCTTTGGTCGTACTGATGCTGATACAGAAACAAAACCCCACATCAGCTCAGTTCTGTTTGGGGTCAGTCAGTCAGTCACTTGAGAAACTTCGCCTCCTTAACAGCTCTCCTGTAGGCCTCTCGGTTGTAAGCAAGATGCCTTGCTGCTGATGTGTCCATGTGCAGATCATCAACGATGTCTTGCAGCCATCTTCGCCTTGGTCTTCCTCTCTTTCTTTTTCCCATTATGTACCAAGTCTGTCTTCTCTAAATAATGGCAGATGATGATGTTAGCCTCACACGTCTCAAGATGTTAGTGCTGTAAACAAAAATGGCCAGCAGTCCAGCAGAAACACAGAAAGAAAATTAGAGACATTGTCCATATCTCTTGACAACAGCTGCTCCATAACGAACACAAAACACTGTTGTCCTTTCTAGATCCAAGGCGGCAAGGGAGACAACCCCCAAAATACTGTTACAAGTGTCATAGAGTCTCTGTCTTCTATCGTGATTGTATATTATTCCATATAATCGGTTATTTGTATGATCCGGATAGCGTTTAATTGAAAGTAATTGGTTTTGATAATGATTCATTTATTGTGTCCAATCAACTCCTACATCTCATTGATAAGCCAGGCTACATCTTTCACCAGCAGGTATTACAGAAGAGCTCTTAGAAAGTTCTGGAAGGATTAAAGAAGCAACAGAACTATCTTATAATAACCTGAAGAAGATGAAAACTCATCGGCTCCATCAAGAAAACAAAGTCTTTTTTTTTTTTTTTGCTCCTGTTAAAAAGACATGATTGTCTAGAGGGGTTCTTGGAAACAAGAGATTTTTGTTGCAGGTTATAACACATGCTCTGAACACTTCCTTCACTGAATCAGACGTCGTGGATCGACAAGATATTTTCGTATTGGCTATTACGTATACAGAGATCCCAGAGCTCAAGAATGGACGCGAGAGAGAATCACGGAGGAGAAACTTTGAGGTTCCTACGAAGATTCCTATTGACAGTAGGATTCTTGGAGGCAGCCCGACTCCCTGCTTAGAAAGCTGAGCATACGAGACTGAGGAAGAGGAAGAGGCTATTGGCTATTTTAAAAAAAACCAATGTTCTAGGAAATATAGGTCGTAAGAACACGCGCACTGAAGCATGCACTATCTTTTCATACAAAAATATCCACAATTAAACAAAAAAAATATTGCTAAACAAAATGCAGACGCGTGGGTCGCTCATATGAAATGAGTCTTCATAGTACACAGGAACTTGGAACTTCGAAGAAGCAGAGAAGGCTGAAGTTTTTTTTGTTGTTGTTCATATATACATTTATTTTTCGTAAACACCACGTCACTGCCTTCGCTATTGGCCTTGGCTGTCATTCTTTTTTAAAAAATAACAACTTTGTTTACTGTGACAAAAATACTAGAGATAAGTGTGAACTGCATGCTTTTCTTTGAATGTGAAGAATTTGACCTTGGAAACAACCCAAACTGAAAAATAAACAAAATTTCTTCCCCATTTTTTGTTTCCTATTTTTGCCTGTCTGCGTCCTTGTGACGCTAGTATGGCGGTTTTGTTTACTTCTAGATGTGGGAAGTTGAGGTCAGTAGCTTCAGTTCCCGTCTGGACGCAAAAGCGACACCCCACCACCACCACCAACCACCACCACCACCAAACATTTGTCTGATTACGAAAAGGTAAGCATGCTCTTATTTCGTGACGAAGGTCGATGGCTGGACTCAAAGCAAGTGCCACCCTAGCAGTGGAAATGAGTACTTGGCTTCATATGGAGCTAGAGAAGGAGTGATCCACGCCACTCTCAAGTGAGTGCTGATTGATCGAGGAAAATATGCGCCATAAAATTAGATCCAATAAGTGCTTCCTTGACAGTGGTTTCCAAGCTCTAGCTAGCGCGACCATATACAAGCAATGGCATGTGACATGTGATCCATGTAACTGTCTTTTTTTTCCTTCCCTTGTTCTTCTGTGTTCCATGGTTTTAACTTCAGACGTTTATTTTTATTGTCTGGATAAATTGTCCAGTTTTTTTAAGGTCCTGATTTGCACCGCAAAGTTTCTCTACCAGTGTAGCTCCCTGTAATCTGGGTGTCTCTCTTTCGCATGTGTGTGATAGGCCATAGCTAAAACAGAATCCCACCCACGTCTGCCTCGCCAAGCAGTTTGTGAAACCTGCTATACCTAGCAATTTGCCCAAGTCTGCCTCACCAAGCAGTTGGTGAAACCTGCTGTATCCAGCAATTTCCCTAAGCCTGCCTCACCAAGCAGTTTGTGAAACCTGCTGTACCCAGCAATTTCCCTAAGTCTGCCTCACCAACCAGGTGGTGAAACCTGCTGTACCCAGTAATTTCCCTAAGTCTGCCTCATCAACCAGGTGGTGAAACCTGCTGTACCAAGCAATTTCCCTAAGTCTGCCTCACCAACCAGATGGTGAAACATGCTATACTCAGCAATTTGCCCAAGCTGGACCACGGACCCAGCAGGCAGCCAGTACAGACACCAAACGATGGAAAGGTGAAGGCAGAGGTTCCAAAACGAAGTTGGAGATGTGTAAACTCTGCCCTCAGGGCACAGAGTGGAAGCATCAGCAAGCGAATATACGCACAGTCGTTATATGGACCATACACACAGTCGTTATATGGACCATACACACAGTCGTTATATGGACCATAAACACAGTCGTTATATGGACCATAAACACAGTCGTTATATGGACCATAAACACAGTCGTTATATGGACCATAAACACAGTCGTTACATGGACCATAAACACAGTCGTTATATGGACCATACACACAGTCGTTATATGGACCATGCCTGAGACAGAAATAATGAAAAAAATAATTAAGCTATTGAAACACATCTAAAATATACGTATATTATATATCTTCCTGCAGCTCCAGTTCAGACCCCAGTGACACTAACTTGAGTCGCGACCTGAGACTGGTAACTAATGCTGTATGTTATGGCACAGTGTTACCGCTATCTCTTCCCATCTCCGCTGAAACCACTGCCTCCTCTTTGAATATCATGCTGGCCATCACATTCTACCTCATTTTGGGACCAAACTTAAAATTATTCAGTGCCTCGTTAAATGCCCACGGAGGACATCTGTGTCCTATTCTCTCTCTAGACCAAAAAATAAGCAAAGGTCATCACACTGGGGAACTACAGAGATTTTCTAAAAGCCATGAAAGTGATTTGCTTGTCAGACTAATATCTAGACAAGAATAATTCAACCCACAAGTATAAATATTTTATCTCAAGATGAAATAGCTATGATTATGGCTTACGAAATCTTGAATACAATTTTAGCTTTGCATCATCGAGAACAGAATGATTTCATTAGTTTGAATTGAGAATGATGAATGTCAGACTTGTTAGCGGCAGTCAAAAACATTCGCCATTTTACCACGTGGGAGGAAAACACGCAATGTTTAAGCTTTTATCATCTGGAACGATAAGGTGAGCAGTTTTAGCTCAACACACCGTTATTACGTAAACATTTTAAACTAAAAACTGCTATGCTTATATAGCGTGCCCAAAAAATCCCGAGCTAGTGTTAAAGTGTTGTTCTGTATATTTATTTATTTATTTTTGTGTTCTTTCCACATACAAAGTCCGACAATTAAGTAATGAGACTAATCACATAAGAAAATCAAATAAACAACAGTTTAAGATATAACCTGTATTTTATTCAAAGTAAGCCCCTTGTGCATTGATACAGCGAGTGGCACGATCTAACAAAGACTGGAACGACCTCTGCAGTTCTTTTGGTATGGCCTTTAAACTCAATGTTACGGCTCTTTGGATGTCATCAGTATCGTCAAATAAGCGTCCTTTCAATGGTAACTTTAATTTTAGGAATAGAAAATAATCGCAGGGAGAAAAATCTGGGGAATATGGTGGATGGTTGATAACACACACTTGTTCTGGGGCCAAAAATTCCTGTACAATTACCGCCCTGTGAGCCGATGCATTATCACGAAGAAGGAAAAAACTGCCAGGTGTTGAATACTCGGGTCGGACTCGGAGAATCCTTTTCAATAGGCGTTTCAAAATATTTAAATAAACTTTGGCAGTGACAGTCTGTCCCTTTGGAATATATTCTTTGTGAATAACTCCTTCGGATGTCGTAGAAGCACACCAAAATTGTCTTCACTTTCGACTTTTGAAGACGAATTTGTTTGCCTTTTGGTGATGATGATGACTTTCACTGAGAACTTTGGCGTTTAGTTGTGGGATCATAGCGGAAAATCCATGTTTCATCCTCTGCAACAGTCAAATTTAAGAAATGTTTATTTCTGTGACACATTTTGATGATGTCTTTTGCGTACTCGACAAGCTGATGTTTTTGGTCATCAGACAACGAATGTGGTATAAACCGGCAAGCAACTTTTTTCTTGTCCAAATCTTCCACTAAAATTTTACGAATGGTCTCTCGGTTAACATCAAATTCATCTGCCATCATCTTCATAGTCAAATAACGGTCTTCTTATATCCGTTCTCTGACTTTTGCAGTGAGTTCCTCACTACGAACAGAAATTGGGGGTCCATGTCTAATTTGCAACTGTAATCGTTTCCACACCAATTCTGATTGGTGAATATCATCTGAATATCTGTGCACGAGATAAACAATTATCCCCATAAACTTATCGTATCAATTCAACTGTATCCATTGCACTTCCCCCAAGTTTTAAACAGAATTTAATGTTAGCTGATTGCGTAACAATGCACCTCTGACTAGGTCAACAAAATGGTGGCTCGTTTGTCGGCTGCTTATCGGACGGTGATGAAAAGTTGCCAGATCATAGATGAAGGTTGCCTCTTTGGACTCCTTGCTTTGCTTCATAGATGGCATTTTTGTCTTGGCCATAATAAAATCAGTCTCATTACTTAATTATCGGACCTTGTATAGCAAAATCAAATGGCCCTGAAATCTGCACAACTATCGCACTCGTTCCAGGCCTTTTAAGTCCCTCTCTGTAAATTGTTATGGATTCTTATTCAAAACAAGACTTTATTATTCCTTCAACATGTTATATGGTGTTGTATGACTGTTTCTGGTAAGACTATATTAGTGGAAGTAACGTTATTGAATCGTGTCCTAAAGCCACCCATGGCGTATGTTGCTAGCGTCCTTATTTTCCTTGACCAGTCAGCACACACTGACAAATGATGCGGCCAGTACCATGTCTGGCTGCCTTTTCTTCCCAAGTTCCAGCGTAGTCAGACAGGCATTTCAGTACCTGGTCAAAAGACTGCTATCGCTATGAAAGCCTAATACATTAACAACTCTGCTACTCAGGCAACGTGAATAGGCTACATTTTGAAAGAAGTTAGTAAAGAAAAGGTTACCTGCCTGAAGAAAATACCAGCACAGAAACTGAAATAATTAAACCTTGAAAAAAGTGGAGGGGGGATGTTTCTCCATAAATCGAGGAATATAAATTTTGATTGTGTTTTACAAGCTCATAGCTGTGCTACTTGATGTAAAAATATACTGTTCAAAGAAAAAAAAAAAAGAAACGCAACACTACTGTAGTCGTAACGGACACCAAATTTCAAACTTGTATCAACATTTTATTTTACGGAATTAATGTTTCAATCTTGGCATGAAGAAACTTTAAGACTTTAACAATGAAATGATGTTCATTAAATTTGGTTTGTACTTTTATTCTTTGCGACCGAGGCCCTCTGTTTCAGTAAGGTGTATGGCCTCCTCTGGCCTGTATCAGAGAACGACATCTCCTTGACATGGATCCGATTAGCCGTTGGATATATTGCTGTGGGAGTAGAGTAGTAATGGATGGACACAACAGCCAGAAAGTACTTCTGCGACACGGTGTACCACAAGGAGGAGTCCTTTCGCCTACACTATTCCTTGTATTCATTAATGACCTGGTCAAGGAACTTCCCTATGGAATCAAAGCGGCACTGTATGCAGATGATCTGGTCATGTGGTGTACAGATGAATATGCGACAGTTGCTACACAGAGACTCCAAAGAGCAGCAGACATCTTGACATCATGGACAAACAAATGGTGTGTAAGTATCAACACAGAGAAATCAAGTACCACTCTGTTCACCCTCTCATCTAAACAGAAAGCAGGTAAGATCTTTGTAAATGAAATACCCTTAAGGATGGACAACCAACCCACTTACTTAGGAGTGACTCTTGACTCAAAACTGACGTGGAAGCAACACATCAACAGTGCAGAAGCAAAATCCAGAAGAAAACTAGCCATATTAAGAAAATTGAGTGGAACCACATGGGGAGCTAGTGAAAGAATCCTCAAGAATGTATATCAGCAAAGTATTCTACCACATTTAGAATATGGCTCAACATCTTGGTGCACAGCATCAAACACTACGCTGCATAATCTAGACAAGGTTCAAAATCAGTCACTACGGATTATCACAGGTGCCATGAGGTCCACACCAATAGTAGAAATGCAGAAAATAGTTGGTGTTCAAGCGCTAAAGGAACGTAGAGACACAAAGGTCATGACCATGGGAGAAAAATTCCTTAGCTCTGTAAGCCATCCCCTGAAGGAGAGATTCAATAACTTGGCATTAGGACGGCTTAAAAGAAGCAGCTTCATTCATCAGGCCAAGCGTATGCGTAAGCTGATACCTGACCTTCCAACTGTAGTCGCTCCATTATCATCTGTACCAGAGCATACACCATGGAAAGAAGCAGATTATACACAGATATCTATTCAGACTGAAGTGAAAGGTGTGCAGAATGGTGAGATGCAGAGCAGTCTTGTAAGATCAACAGCCACACTTTGTGTTCTAGATGACAAATATCCATGTGACACCTGGATACGTGTGTATACAGATGGATCTGCACATAATGCCATAAAGAATGGAGGGGCAGGAGCATATATTGAATATCCAAACAACACCATTGACAAGATTTCCATACCCACTGGTAAATACTGCAACAACTTTGATGTAGAAGTTAGGGCAATTATTGCTGCAGTTGAAAAACTATCAGACTCCAGAATTGATACATGTCCTGTAGTAATTCTCACAGATGCAAGATCAGTACTGGAGGCTCTTCAGTGCAACAAACTACCAGACCTTAAGGATGCCTTGTCAAAAATTGGCTTACAACATGGAGTCACTTTGCAATGGATTCCCTCCCACTGTGGGATACCAGGCAATGAGAAAGCTGACCAACTGGCCAAAGAGGGCACTGAAATGGAGCAACCAGACATACCAATCACTTATAATCAGAAGAAAAGCATGATAAAAACCTACAGGAAGCCACAAACACCACCACATGATGACTATAACATGCTAAACAGAAAGGAACAAGTCACCATCTTCCGTCTCCGAACAGGACACAGCCGACTCCGAAGTCATATGTATACAAAGTTTAAGGTTGGTACTACTAATCTATGTATATGTGCCCAGGTGCCCCAAACTGTGGAACATATCCTCCAGAACTGCATCAACTACGAGTCACTGAGAAATAATTACTGGCCCAGTGAAACCACTAAAGAAGATAAGCTCTATGGTTCCATACATGAATTACAAAAAACAGTGAAATTTATCCAAGAGACAGGACTGCAGATATAGACAGACAGTGCGAACGAAGAAGAAGAAGAAGAAGCTGTGGGATGGCTGCCCACTCTTCCTGCAGTGCAAGAGACAATTATCGGAGATTGGTTGGCGCCACGTCTCTCTGGCGGACTTGTCTATTGAGTTCATCCCATAAGTGTTGTATTGGGTTCATGTCTGATGACATGGATGGTCACGGAATGGTCTGGACGTTGTTGTCAATGAGGAACTGGGTGGTGAGTTGTGCCACATGAGGTCGAGCGTTATCCTGCTGAAAAATCGATCCTGGTGCAGCCAGAAGTGGAAAGAGAGGACGAAGAATTTCAGTGACGTATCGTTGGGCATTCAGGCGTCCTTCAATTTGCACCAGGTCACTTCTTCCCATGAAGTTGATCGTCCCCCACACCAGTACACCTCCACCACTATGTGGAGGAGCCTCATCCACGCAGTTCTGGACGTAGCGCTCATGGACTCTGCGGTAAACTTTCCTCTGTCTATTGTGTCGTTAGAGCAGAAAGATTCATCAATAAACAAACCCTTCTCCAATCATTTGCAACGGTCCATTGACGATGCTGGTTCGCTCACTGCAGTCGGTTCTGGCGATGCCGGTCCGTAAGAACAGGACCTCTATGGGGTCTTCTAGCCCAAAGACCAGCGTCGTGCAGCCGGTTCCTGACCATTTGATCTGAAATTCGACGAGCTGCTGTCATTGATTGGACTGTTGAGAACGCAAATCGATTCCTGAGGTGACGCAGCCGTATGAAGCGGTCTTTGGCGGGAGTTATGACTATAGGTCTTTCACTGCGTGGCCGGTCTGCAACTGAGCCAGTTTCTTGAAATCGTCTCCAAGGGCGACTAATGGTGCTTCTAACAACATTAACTTGTCTGGCCACTACAGTTTGTGACTGTCCAGTCTGTAAACGTCCAGTGATGATGAGTCGTTGTTCTGTAGTGAGATGAGCCATACTTGCGCATTGAATTTTCAAATGAATTGATTCGCGAGGAGCGTCAGTTTTTTTCTTAGGCATTCAGTAGCATGGTCAGTGAGTTTTGTGTTCAGTAAGTTTCACGGGATTCTTGTGAACCTGTCATGAGTTATTGTCCAAAATGCTGTTTTGACTAGTGTCGCTTTTCTGTGCTCAAGAATCATCTGCTGAGTACAGCTCAGGTCAGCATGTGAAGTTGATGCCCAAGTAAACGTTTTAGGTAATTTGTCCTTGTCTGATCAGCAAACTTCAGTTTAAATCGCAACATCGTATTTGTTGCGTTTCTTTATATATTTGAAATCCTAGTGTTGATGCGCAAGGATATTCGTGTCTGGATACCCCGCAGGTGTGAATATTGCTTTATCTATTCGCTGATGTTAAATGTGTAAACACACCAGGTGTACATGGCTGTACATATTTTACCTTATAGATTTCTGTTTTTTTCATCCTCTATGTCTTTCTCATTTTCTATCATCTCTCTTTCGCGCTTTATCGTCCTCTCTCCCTCTCTCTCCTTCTCTCGCTCGTTCGCTCTATCTCACCATCCTCTCGCTTTTTTTTCTCATCGTCTCTCTCTCTCTCTCTCTCTCTCTGTTTCTCGCTCTTTTCTTCATTTTCTCTCCTTTTCATCCTCTCTTTTCATCCTCTCTTTTCATATTCTCTTTTTTCTCATCCTCTCTCCCTTTTCATCCTATTTCTCACTTGCTCATTCTCTTTCCCTCTCATTTTATTTTTATCTTCTCTGTCTTTTTATTCTCCTTCTCGTTCTTTCTAATCTTCTTTCTTTTTCTTATCTGGTCTCTTCTCACATTTCTCTTTCTCTCTCTCTCTCTCTATTTTCTCATTTTCTCTCTCTTTTTTTTTTTTTTTTGCAATTTCTCTATTTTTTCTCATCCTCTCCCTTTCTTCATACTATCTCTCCCTCCCTCCATCTCTCTCTCTCATTTTCTCTCTCTTAAACTTTTAGTTTAATTTACTAAAATTAAACATTTTCTTGACATAAACACCAGAAAAAATTACTACTTATCACGGATACAAACACACTTGGACTACTGCTCCACAGTCTGGGATGGTTGTTCCATGTCAAACATGAAAAGACTTTACTCACTTTAAGAACGAGCAGTAAAGCTTATAGATGACAAACATGCAGCACGTATTACAAATAAGGACAACCATCTTGACGTTCTACCCCTCAAGAAGAGATTTCTTTTCAACAAGGCCAAGTTAATTCATAAAATTCTATCCCACAATGCTCCACTCTATCTGTGGTCGTTGTTCAGATCTAACCCAAAATACAATCAACGCTTAAGCAATTGTATTCTCCCAAAACCAAGGTTTGACATCTTAAAAAACAAAGCTTCTCTTACTCAGCTGCCCACCTTTGGGATGTCCTACCAACTCAGGTAAAACTTATAAGTAATATTCGTTCTTATAACTTCAAACTTTGTCAACATCTGTTTGATTTGGCTTCCTAAGCATATTCTAAAGTAGTTTAAAGTATGACTTGATTGTTGTAATTTTAATACTGATTTTAAAAAAAATAAATTTGTTAGTTTTGAATGAATGTAAGAATGCAAGTTTATTTCATGTTGTTGCATAAATCAGAGTGTAGAGTGTATGGACAAGAGATAAGTTTATTATTTATTTATGTAATCATTTAATCGTTTCTTTATGCTTATTATGCTCATTAACAAAAGCTGAATGATTGTGACTGAGTGAAAGCTGTATGATGAGGGCAGAATGTTAGACTGGTCTGGGAGCCCGATTCTTAACCCTTTGAAAATAAAGCATGTTCGTTCGTTCGTTCGTTTGTGCTCTCTCTCTCTCTCTCTCTCTTATTTACATGCTCTCCAGTTTCTTGCCCAATATACTAATCATCTGAGCACACTACTTTTCCTATAAATTATTAGAAAGTAATAATATAAAATCACTTCCAGTTGCAGGTTTGCCCTTCTTAGTCCACTCACCATGTACAGAAAACAACAACAACAGTCTACCCATTTTCTAGTTTCACCAGCAACAAAAAAATGCGTAGAAAACTGTCGACGTTATTTATGATGTGTTTCCGGAAAAGAAATGTGTATTATGACATCCGACACGTGGAAAAAAATGCGTCTTACAATGTCAGGAATTTTAATGACTCCAGAAGATTCATAATTTTGAAAAAAAAAAATTGTTATCTGTCAGTAGTGAAAGCAGTTTCATCCGGTCAGACCAAACATGCAGCACGTGACCGTCAGGCATGCGCAGACATCTACGATTACATGATGTTAAAGTATTTTCAGATGGACAAAAATACATATGCATAAAACATGGGTGGACATTTAGGACTCATAAGGAAAATGAATGACGTTTTATAATTCATATCAGACCATTTCACTTTTCCACTGGTGCCTCTCCCATCCCACCTCCTCCCGTAGCCGGCCTAGGCTGGCTAACTGAGCAGGGACCGCCATGACACTGGTGAAATCTACTGCTAAAGAAGCATTGCGCTCTCTCAGTTTTATCTTTCGTTTTTATAGCTCAACTCAGGACCAGAAGAAGTAATCGTGATAACCCGCTCCTTACCCGACATGACGCTGTGGTTAAACATCGTCACAGCATCGGCTGCAAAGAACACCGTACTGCAGTTTACAGAAAGCAGAAAGCAAGAGAAGACAAGCTTCAGGAGCTTAGGTTTACTCCGTTTCTATCTTCTTCTTCTTCGTTCGCACTGTCTGTCTATATCTGCAGTCCTGTCTCTTGGATAAATTTCACTGTTTTTTGTAATTCATGTATGGAACCGTAGAGCTTATCTTCTTTAGTGGTTTCACTGGGCCAATAATTATTTCTCAGTGTCTCATAGTTGGTGCAGTTCTGGAGGATATGTTCCACAGTTTGGGGCACATGGGCACATGTACATAGATTAGTAGTACCACCTTTAAACTTTGTATACATATAACTTCGGAGTCGGCTGTGTCCTGTTCGGAGACGGAAAATGGTGACTTGTTCCTTTCTGTTTAGCATGTGATAGTCATCATGTGGTGGTGTTTGTGGCTTCCTGTAGGTTTTTATCATGCTTTTCTTCTGATTATAAGTGATTGGTATGTCTGGTTGCTCCATTTCAGTGCCCTCTTTGGCCAGTTGGTCAGCTTTCTCATTGCCTGGTATCCCACAGTGGGAGGGAATCCATTGCAAAGTGACTCCATGTTGTAAGCCAATTTTTGACAAGGCATCCTTAAGGTCTGGTAGTTTGTTGCACTGAAGAGCTTCCAGTACTGATCTTGCATCTGTGACTCCGTTCCTATGACTTTATTTGGCATTTCTGTTGGAGAATAATAATAAGAAGAAGCAGAAAGAAGAAGAGGAAGAGAAGAAGAAGAAGACAAGAAAAAGAAGACGACAAGCAGAAGAAGAAAAGAAGAAGAAGAAGACAGAAGAAGAAGAAAGAAGAAGAAGAATAGGAAGAGGAAAAGAAGAAGAAGAATAGGAAGAGGAAGAGAAGAAGAAAAAGAAAAACAAGAAGAAGAAAAGAAGATAAGAAGAATAAGAAAAGAAGAAGAGGAAGAAGACAAAAGAAAAAGAAGAAAACAAGAAGAAGAAGAAGAAGACGAGGAAGAAGAAGGCAAGAAGAAGAAGATGAAGAAGATAAAAAAGATGAAGAAGAGGAAGAGTAAAAGAAAAAGAAGACAAGAAGAAGAAGAAGAAGAAGAAGATAAAAAAGAAAAAAAACAAGAAGAAGAGGAAAAAAAGAAAAAGAAGACAAGAAGAAGACAAGAAAAAGAAGAAAAGAAGAAGAAGACAAGAAAAAGAAGACAAGAAAAAGAGACAAGAAAAAAAAAGAAGAAGAAGAAAACAAGAAAAAGAAGACAAGAAAGAAGACAAGAAGAAGAAAACAAGAAAAAGAAGAAAAGAAGAAAAAAAAAGAAGACAAGAAGAAGAAGACAAGAAGAATACAAGAAAAAGAAGAAAAGAAGAAGAGAAATAGAAAAAGACAAGAAAAAGAAGACGAGAAGAAGAAGAAGTAGGCAAGAAGAAGAATAAGAGAAGCGGAAGAAGAAGGCAAGAAGAAGAAGAAAAAGACAGAAGAAGAAGAAGAAGAAGAAGAATAGGAGGAGGAAAAGAATAAGAAGAAGATAATAATAATAATAAGCAGAAGACAAGAGAAGAAGAAGAAGAAGAATAGGAAGAGGAAAAGAAGAAGAAGAATAGGAAGAGGAAGAGGAAAAGAATAAGAAGAAAACAAGAAGAAGAAAAAGAAGATAAGAAGAATAAGAAAAGAAGAAGAGGAAGAAGACAAGAAGAAAAAGAAGAAAACAAGAAGAAGAAGAAGAAGACGAGGAAGAAGAAGGCAAGAAGAAGAAGATGAAGAAGATAAAAAAGATGAAGAAGAGGAAGAGTAAAAGAAAAAGAAGACAAGAAGAAGAAAAGAAGAAGAAGAAGATAAAAAAGAAGAAAAAAGACAAGAAGAAGAGGAAAAAAAGAAAAAGAAGACAAGAAGAAGAAGACAAGAAAAAGAAGAAAAGAAGAAGAAGACAAGAAAAAGAAGACAAGAAAAAGAAGACAAGAAAAAGAAGACAAGAAGAAGAAGACAAGAAAAAGAAGACAAGAAAGAGAAGACAAGAAGAAGAAGACAAGAAAAAGAAGAAAAGAAGAAGACAAGAAAAAGAAGACAAGAAGAAGAAGACAAGAAGAAGAATACAAGAAAAAGAAGAAAAGAAGAAGAGAAATAGAAAAAGACAAGAAGAAGAAGACGAGAAGAAGAAGAAGTAGGCAAGAAGAAAGAATAAGAAGAAGCGGAAGAAGAAGGCAAGAATAAGAAGAAGAAGAAAAAGACAGAAGAAGAAGAAAGAAGAAGAAGAATAGGAGGAGGAAAAGAATAAGAAGAAGATAATAATAATAATAAGCAGAAGACAAGAAGAAGAAAAGAAGAAGAAAAGAAGAAGAAGAAGAAGAAGAAAAGAAGAAGAAGACAAAAAGAAGAAGACGAAAGAAGAAGAAGAAGAAAAAATAGAAAGAGGAAAAGAAGAAGAAGAAGCTGAAAAGAAGAATAAGCAAAAAAGAAGAAAAAGAAAATAAGAAGAAGAGAAGAAGAAGAAGACAAGAAGAAGAAGAAGAAATATAATAAATCTGTGTACCCAAGTCCTGCTCCAAAATCTGATTTTGAGGGATTATGTATTCAAGATATAAAACACTCAAATGATGAAATATCAGCCCTTTTTTAATGTCAGGAATATTGCTGTCCTGAATTTTTTTTGTTAAAAGCCCTCTAAAAATCCACAAATTTGCCACAAAAAAAAAAGGCTGCATTTCTAAAATGTAGTTTAAAAAATTAGATAATTCAAGTATACATTTATTAATTTCTACGTCGAGGAAATGCCAGTTGAGATTCGACCAACAGGTAAATAAGCGTATGTTAAAAATACGACATATTTGCACAACAAAACGAAACAAAATACTGAATTTTGTGAGCTAGAAAATAAACATGAATGTAGTGGGAGTTTATGAAGAATTTGTGCCATGGTGTTGTAGTGGGTAGTGCACTCGCCTACCTATCAGAAGGTTTCTCTCCCCTCTGGAGGAATTTTTTCCGGGCCAACCGGCACTTGGGTCAATCCAGTCTAAAAAAAAAAACAAAACTGGGTACTTGGGGTTTTCCTAAAAGAGAACAAAAGCAGTGAGGCCAAGTGCTGGCATCCATTCTTCAGTTGCTGTAGTGGCCTAGAAATGTGAAGGTTCTAACACTTCACACTCCTACGGCATGCAAATGCTACAGAAACACAGACAGATTGTATGAAGAATTAACATAAGAAAAGTGACTGATAGAAGCACTGATGGTGGACTTCGCGATTCGTCTGTTATCGAAGAACAAGCGAGTGAAAAGTCCAGTGGGAAAATGTTAGAAAGTTAGAAGATTAAGTCTGATAAATAAACGAATGAATGCAGTAAATATATGAAGTATATTGTCGATTTGTATACATAAATGAATATATACACATCCATGCTTTGATGAAATGTGATACATAAAAAGAGCCTCATGAGACAACATAATAAATAAAATGTATGCTAATAAAATATTGATGAACTGACCTGGGTGATTACTCAGATAAGACAAAGCGCAGGCCACAGAAAACAGGTAAATGGTGACCGTCATTATCTCTGGCAGGATCACAGATGAAATACCCGTGAAAAGCGCAGCAAATCACACGTTTCTTGGATTCACAAGTTTGTCACTTTCGCAAGCTTATCACTTTCACAAGTTTATCTATTGCATAAGTTAATCAGTTGACAACATCCAGCGATGTTGCAAGACAAAACCCTTCGGTGTAAAAAATCTCTTTCATATATCGTGCAAAGAAAACAAAAAAATGGTGGGAATGACTCTCAGAATCTCCTCCACTCCACCGAAGGTCACAAGCGATTTTTAGAAAAATTCTTCTTGAAATATTTGGGTGTTCTCTGACGTAATTAAGACGATTCAGGCTCAAGGTCGTACACCTTATAATCAAGGCTGCTTCTTGATGGTCTACGTTCAGACTTTGAAGAAGATCGCTTTGGTTTGTTTTTAAAGGACTTTTAAAAAAGTTCCTGACTTATTCTTGGCTTCAGTGCAAAATATTCAACAATTTAATTCGATCCTTGCAGATACTATCACACTTCAAGCTTTCTGGCCAATGTCTGAATATTTTGTTGCCAACCTATACAAGTTGAAGACATCGATACATTAGCAGCAGCAAGTCCACTGAGTGAAAAAGTTTCAGTAAAAGCAGCAAACAAAAGATTCGAGAAAACTTTGTACATCAGACTTCAGTCCCCTTTGATTTAAACGTAGTACCATTAGTTTTACAACAAGGTATAAAATGCTTCTAAGAAAAAGATCAAAATGTAAAATCGCCGTCACAGTAATGTGAGTTTTTTTTTTTCTAGAGCTGGCTTCAAGTGAATGATTTCATGCGATTTGTGTGTGTGTGTGTAGTATTCAGTTCCTTGGTGGCCGCTTTACATAGGTTGACGTAAAGCAAATAAGTGGTGGGATGAGGCTTGCCCTTTTTGTTTGGCTTTGTATGCAAATTTATACATGTCAGGTGGTGAGCTCTGGCGAATGGTTGGGGAAATGATAGTTGGGGGGGGGGGAGGGAGGGGGAGAGGGGAGGGGAGGTTACTTTACAGTTTGCGGGTGGTTGTGGGAGAGTAAAACTCAGTAAAGCTGGAAATTTCTAGAATTAGAATCTCCCTTCACGTAATACCACCCACTCCCCCACACACACTAGAGAGCTATAAAATATATCTGAGCAGTAGATGCTGACACCCACCCTGGTCTAGCCTCCAGCGAGGTTGGTGTCTGTAGCAAAGCATGTATGGACATTGTTTGAGAACATGATAAAACAAACAAACAAACAAAAATTATAAAATGTCTTGGAAATCGGAACAAAGAAACCAAATAAATAAATAAAAACTCTCGCGCCATTTAATGTTTTGTAACACAAGACCCAGTTTATGCCGGTGCTTCTTAGACCTCACATGTGTGTGTGTGTGTGTGTGTGTGTGATGTGTGTATATGCATCTGTATGTGTAGCCGTGTAAGTGTTCCTTTTAAATTCTATGAAGGTGATCCAACAGTAGAGAGAAATTAAGTAAAGTCCCTCTCCTGTTCTGGTCATGTGCGCTGTGAGACAACTACAGGAAAACCTTCCATACAGAACACTCACAAGCAGGTAACAACTCTCACTGGTCAGAACATAATGGAGTTGTTTAACGCAAGATATCGAAGCCTGGCATTAGACAAGTTCTCACAAAACATGGTAACATTGACAGCGATAAGGAACGATACTTTTCCCGGGCATATACAAATTCTGCCATTATCACAGCAACATACTCCAGTCAGCCATCATTAGACGTCCATCATAGACCCTTCTCTCACCAAGTCTCCCGGACTATTTCCTCAAATTCACTTCGTAATGTCTTTTTATCTTTTCTGCTGTTCAGTTTGATCCACTTCATCTTTCTACCTATTTTTTTTTTTTTCATTTTTCTAATTGTGGTCATTTTATTCAAAGTTTTGGGCAATTATTATGTCAAATATTAAGCCATTTAAAATGTTTGTTACATCTTATTTAGTAATTCAATTTCCTATCTTTATTCCGTCACTCAACTTCTTGTTTTTAATTATTGATTGCTTCTGTTCGATAAAATCAATAGCCGAAAGGTCACGGGGTTATCTCCTTTCTATTACTAAATAAATCCCATATATATATATATATATATATATATATAACATGGTTCTCTCGTGAGAATTACTACAATTACTTTGCCATTTCACACATTTGTGGACTGATGTGTTCTAGCTTTTGTGTGAACTGTAATGTTTTCTACCTTTTATGTGAACTGTAATGTTTTCTAGCTTTTCTGTGAACTGTACTGTTTTCTAGCTTTTATGTGAACTGTAATGTTTTCTAGCTTTTATGTGAACTGTACTGTTTTCTAGCTTTTATGTGAACTGTAATGTTTTCTAGCTTTTATGTGAACTGTAATGTTTTCTACCTTTTATGTGAACTGTAATGTTTTCTAGCTTTTCTGTGAACTGTACTGTTTTCTAGCTTTTATGTGAACTGTACTGTTTTCTAGCTTTTATGTGAACTGTAATGTTTTCTAGCTTTTCTTTCAAGACTACGTTGGTGGTACAGATCTAAACAGCTGTCACACTGACCACATTCTTAATATCTTTTTATACCGACTTTAATATCTTCTTATACCGATACCGACTTCAATATCTTCTTATACTGATATTTAATATCCCTCTTAATACGAGTACAAAACTTTCCGTAAATCCTTGTTATTAAAGAATAAAATGGGGGGGGGGGAAGTGTTCAGAATATTTTATTTAAAACAAATCTAAATGAGGGATTATTCCTAGAATAGGAAGGAACCTAAACTTAGAAATATTCTGGAAATAGCGTGGCTCCCAACTCGGCAATATATTCTTAAAATAGCACCGAACCTAAATACTCACTCCAAGACAGAGATTATAATGTTTCTCTCCAAGACAACGATTATAATGTTTCTCTCCAAGACAGTGATTATAATGTTTCTCTCCAAGACAGCGATTATAACGTTGCTCTCCAGTCAGTTAGTCATTTGCATATCCCTTGTGGAATGTTGCCTACTTAACAGCTCTCCTGTAGGCCTCTCGGTTGTAAGCAAGATGCCCTGCTGCTGATGCGTCCATTCGCAGATCATCAACGATGTTTTGCAGCCATCTTCGCCTTGGTCATCCTCTCTTTCTTTTCCCATTATGTACCCTTCCAAATCTGTCTTCTCTAAATTATCATGGCGTTTAATGTCCAAAATATTTACGTTTTCTCTGTTTAATCTTCCTTACTAGCCAACTTTTTTCAATATTAAGTTCTTGTAGTATGGATATATTTGTTCTTTTTTGTGTCCACGATATTTGAAGAAATCTTTGTAGCATTTACATTCAAAGGCATTTATGTATTTCTCACCGTACAGTAGTACAGAATCGATATAGAACTTTACGCATTTCTTGTTTGCTTTTATGGGCAGAATCCTGGATAACAGCGTTGTCTTGATGGTGTTGAATGTATGCTTTGCCATTCCTGGCCCTTTCCTTGTCTCACATCTCCCATCCTCGGTTATTATACGCAGTTCTAGATTTCTCATAAGATCCACCACAGAAATGAAATAAAACAGATTGTAGAATTAAACAGTCATTGGTACTCAGCATGTTTCAGTCACAAACTTTCAGCTTATTCGCCGTTATTTATTTATTTTCCTCTGCCCGAAGCTATCGGTTCCGCAACTGGATATGAAACGTCTTTATGAATGAAACGGTGGAATTTGACTCAGACTGTGGCAAGCTAGAGAGATGTATGTGCGGTGTTGAGTTCTCCATTTCCCTTACGCATGTCAGAGGAATGTCTCCTTCACCTTGTGTTCTCCGTAAACTTTCTTCTGTTACCTTCGCGTGGCGGGAGAATAGCCGATGCATTAGAAGGGGGGCGGTGGGGTAATTAGAGCCAGGGAAAACGGGGCCAGCCTGGCCCTCTCTTGCAGGAATCCCTCACTGTTGCGCTATTTCTGTTTGAGGCTGATGACGTCCACATGGTGGTGGACCTTATCGAAAAGCTTGTTCTGATTTTCGATTATTTGAGCTGTAAAACTATTTGGCTGCGTAATATCAATAAAATTAAATGTAACATTGAATTGATATAGAAACGTATTTTATTGTGATGACTATATCAATGTGGATCAGAAAATAATATAATGAAATGAATAATACACACAATTCTCTCTCCCCCCCCTCTCTCTCTTTCTGTTATCACTCTCTTTTCTCTTTATCTTTTCTCTCTCTCTCTTTCTTTCTCTCTCTCTCTCTCTTCCCTCCTCTCTTTTCTCTTTCTTATCTCTTTTTCTTTCTTTCTCTCTCTCTTTTCTCTCTCTCTCTCTCACTTTTTCTTTCTTTCTATCTCTCTTTTCTCTCTCTCTTTCTTTTCTCTCTAATTCTACTCTCTCTCTCTTCCCTCCTCTCTTTTCTCTTTCTTATCTCTTTTTCTTTCT
The DNA here is from genome assembly GCA_009760885.1 of Achatina immaculata. Taxonomy (NCBI): domain Eukaryota; kingdom Metazoa; phylum Mollusca; class Gastropoda; order Stylommatophora; family Achatinidae; genus Lissachatina; species Lissachatina immaculata. The sequence continues at coordinate 20,587,774 of CM019697.1, read as the reverse complement.
TTCTCTCTCTCTCTCTCTCTTTTCTCTCTCTCTCTCACTTTTTCTTTCTCTCTCTCTTTCTTTCTCTCTTTTTCTTTTTCTTTCTCTTTTTCTCTCTCTTTTTTCTCTTTCTTTGTTTCTCTGTTTTTCTTTTTCTCTCTCTTTTCTCTCTCTTTCTCTCTTTTTTCTTTCTTCTCTCTCTCTTTTTTTTTTTCTCGTCTCTTTTCTTTTTTCTCTCTTTCTTTTTCTTTTTCTTCTCCTCTTTTTCTCTCTTTTTTTCTTTTTCTCTCTCTGTTTCTCTCTCCCTGTCTCTCTCTCTGTTTAGAGAGAGAATTTGTCTAGTTAGAAAGCTTGAGACTTATAAATTACACCCTGACTTGACAAAATTTATTACATCTTTTCTTTCCAACAGACAGCAGGTAGTTTGCCTCAAAAACTCAATAAGTCAAATTCATTTGTGGTTAATAATGGTATTCCACGGGGATCTATTCTTAGTCCTCTCCTGTTTAACATCCACATCAATGATCTTCCACTTCATCTAAAAAAATCATCTCGTGAACTCTTTGCTAATGATTGCACAGTTGATACTAGTGACAGTGACTGTATTAACCTTGAGTCAGCTCCTCAGATTTAAATAAACAGCCTATTTAACTGGAGCAACAACAACAGAATGCTAATAAATGCCAGTAAAACAAAATCCATGCTCTTGTAATCAACAAGACAGAAATTAACAAATTCACCACCACCACCACCACCACCACCACCATCACCACCACCACCAACACCAACAACAACAACAACAACAATACTACAGCTCCATGCTGGAACTTCACAGACAGAGAATGTTAGTGAACATAAAACTCTAGGTCTCATGATTGACAACCACCTCAGCTGGAATCATTATGTAGACGATCTAGCCAAACTCATTGCACAAAAGGGTTACCAATTTACTAAAATTAAACATTTTCTTGACATAGACACCAGAAAAATATACTACATATCACGGATACAAACACACTTGGACTACTGTTCCACAGTCTGGGATGGTTGTTCCATGTCAAACATGAAAAGACCTTACTCACTTTAAGAACGAGCAGTAAAGCTTATAGATGACAAACATGCAGCACATATTACAAATAAGGACAAACATCTTGATATTCTACCCCTCTAAAAAGAGATTTCTTTTCAACAAGGTCAAATTAATTCATAAAATTCTATCCCACAATGCTCCACCCTATCTGTGGTCGTTGTTCAGATCTAACCCAAAATACAGTCAACGCTTAAGCAATTGTATTCTCCCAAAACCAAGGTTTGACATCTTTAAAAAAAAAAGCTTCTCATTACTCAGCAGCCCATCACTGGGATGTCCTACCAACTCATGTAAAACTTACAAGTAATATTCGTTCTTATAACTTCAAACTTTGTCAACATCTGTTTGATATGGCTTCCTAAGCATATTCTAAAGTAGTTTAAAGTTTGACTTGATTGTCGTAATTTTTTATACTGATTTTTAAAATAAATCCGTTAGTTTTGAATGAATGTAAGAATGCAAGTTTATTTCATGTTGTTGCATAAATCAGAGTGTAGAGTGTATGGACAAGAGACAACTTTATTATTTATTTATGTAATCATTTAATTGTGTCTTCATGCTTATTATGCTCATTAACAAAAGCTGAATGACTGTGACTGAGTGAAAGCTGTATGATGAAGGGCACAATGTCAGACGGGCCTGTGTTCCCAGTTCTTAACCCTGTGAAAATAAAGTATGTTCGTTCGTCCGTACGTTCTCCGTTTCTCTGTTAAATTTAGCCCAAAATGCAGCTAACGCTTGAACAACATATTTCTTCCAAACCCTAGACTTGATCTTTACAAGAAAAGCTTTAGTTATTCTGCTGCTCATCTTTTGAATACCCTCCCATCCTGTATTAAAAAAATATAAACTATACTCCTGCCTACAACTACAGACTTTCCCAGTATCTATTTGATGTCGACTACATGCCTCCATGAATAATAAAACTTAAAAAGTTATTTTAGACTGCTCTTACAGACACCGAATACAGTTAATTGTTTATTCTGAATAGTCCCGAAATTTTTGTTTAGTAGATAGTCATTTATATATGTATGTAGTTACTTCTGTACTGAGTGAATGGATAAGAGCGAAACGTAAATGTTATATTTTATTTTATGTCTCTCAACTTAAATGTTAATTATGTTTGTTACATGAACAGCATATTTGTAGAATGTCTGGAATAGAGTGAAAGATGTATGATAAAGGGCAGAATGTCAGACGAGCCTGCGTGTCCAATTCTTAACCCTTTTGAAATAAAGATCAATCAGTTAATCAATCAATCAAACAATCTCTCTCTCTCTCTTCTTGTGATATTAACGACCGCTTGCCTAAATAGTTATCTTAAAATGTGCAAATTAGCTTTTTAACTTTACCTTCCTACAGAAACATTGGACCTTACCGTGGTTTGATCCCGAGGTTTCCACATCACAGAAATAAAATATGTAAATGCTAACATCTTATGAGCCCTTATAGACTTTGGATTGTCTCCATGTCTTCTTCTTCTTCTTTTTCTGCGTTCGAGGTTGTTGGTCACTTCAGATCCTGATCCCTGTCGACATGACAAAGCTCTCAGTCCTCTCCAGATCCTGATAGGGGCCCCCAAAACTTTTGCCCCAAGCTTGTGTCCTCTGGCCATGTCTCACGCCTCAGGTCTGCATGGTTTGGGCACTCTTGTAGGATATGTTCCGGAGTCTGGACTCCACTGCCACATGGACACTCGTCTGTGTGAGATATTTTGAGTCGATGCAGGTGGCTCAGTAGTCTGCGGTGGCCTGCCCTTTGGCGAAAGAGGATGGTTTGCTGATGTCTTTGTAGCTGGTGTATTGGATCTGGTTCATTGTTGCATTTCAGTTTCTTTTTCCACTAAATCTGCACTGGTTACGGATTATGGTTTTCGCCTCTTGTTAGTTGACTGGATGATCTTGATTGCTGCAAGCTTTAGATAGGCTGTCAGCTATTTCATTGCTAGCTATTCCACAATGGGATGGTACCCATTGTAGGGCCACGGTTGTTGACAATGCAAGGTGCTTCAGTTCTGTTGTGATTTCCTCCATATCTTAGATTTTTCTTTTATTTATAATGCTCTGCTGGTTCTTCGTTTGGTTCCCTGCTATTTCGGGTTTGCATTAGATTGTTTTTCAAATAATTTCTTCACAATTCTTTAATCTTCCCACTGTTTACTGTCCATCTGTACATCGTGTCCTTTTTCTGCAGTTAAACATTGTCTGACTTATGTTCAGTAAATGTTTTCCAACTTGGCAAATTTTTCACCTATCACTGCATTCAGGACAGCTCCATATATGCTCCGCCGCATGCAGTAGCATCCACCTAAGTGCATAGTTTTCTTTTTCTTCTGCTCTCTCTCTCTCTCTCTCTCTCTCTCTCTGCTTCTCTCTGCTTCTCTCTCCCTGTCACTCTCTGTTTCTCTCTCTCGCACACACACTCTTTTTTCCTATCTCTCTTTCTCTCTTCGTTCTCTCTCTCTTTTCTCTCTCTTTCTTTCTCTCTTTTTCTTTTTCTCTCTCTGTTTCTCTCTCCAAGTCAGCCTGTTATATCTAAGTGACCAAAACTGAGCACCGAAACTTTTCGTCGTTAGAAGTATCAGAAAAGCTCATACATTTTATGTCGCCAAGGAGACTGTTCTTATCTCTTACTGGAATTTTTAACTTTTAACGAAAATGGAGGCAGGGTCGGCGGCAATGAAATAGCTGGTTGGCCATGACGTGGTTGTGACGGATTCGCAGAGTATGTCTCGTAAGATTGAAAAATGAAAATAGATGGGGGTATGGTATAGTTTTACAAAAAATATCTATCTTTTGTGCTATGTAGATATCTATCTTTTCATAAAACTGTACCATACACCCATCTGTCTTCATTGCTAGAAACAGTTTTACCGCAGTTGTCATTTCTTTTATGTCTAAAATTGAGAAAAAAAAATTGCTTAGAAAAGAATGGGTTCATCTTTTAAGCCAGTCATCTGTGATGAGCCTAACGTGGCTTTATTGTCCAGGACATGCAGGAGTACATGGCAGTGAAGTGGCAGATAGGCTTGCTGGACAGGCTAAAGTAAATGACAGGCTGAGAATGGACAAGGGTGACATTGCTAATGCCGTATTGGAAAGACTGCAGGAAAAATGAAGAGCGGGAATGGAAGAACAATGTAAATTGTGAAGTGATTGCTGCAGCTAGGACAAATTAATGGTGTTGGCAGGAAATCTGAACTATGTGGCAGAAAACACATCGTAAACAACCAACACTTGATGGGAACTATTAGCAGACATAACATGGATGCTGCGGCATGCGGCGGGGGCATATATGGGGCTGTCCCAGTGACGCCGGAGTCTGATGTTGAACCTTTGAACCTTTTGAATCTTTGAATCTATTTTACTACAATGAGTCATGTTTAAAAAAAACTGCTTTTGTAATTTTTATTTCCCTTTCAAAATCAAAATTTGAAACTAAATATAAGCAAAATGTAAGCATTGTGCCATTTTCTAGTAAAAATAAAGCACGTGTGTTTATTACAAATTCTTTTATGTGGTAGGCTTTTTCTTCTTCTTACGGTAACATTACATTATGTTTGTCGCATTCCAACACTGCACAAAAATCATTGGAAGCAGCAGAAGCTGTGGTTTATTAGAAGAATGTTGCGAATCCCCTGGACAGCAAAAATAACTAATGAAGAACGTATGAGAAGAGCTGGAGAGACAAAAAAACCTTGTCAAAAAGATAAGAGAGAGACAATGTACTTTCATAGGACATGCAATGAGAAGAGGGGGCATTGAAAATATTATAACAGGAAAAATAGAAGGAAGAAGATCAAGAGGAAGACCAAGAGAAATGATACTGGACAGTCTGACGGGATGGTGTGAGAGGAGATCACCAACTGAGCTGATGGCCTGCATGAAGGATCGTGTACTCTGGAGAAGCATAATAGCCAACGCCAGTCGGCACGGCACATGATGATGATGATGATTCCAACACTACCAACTTATCTTACGTATCTGCTAGATTTATATTGCTCTGTGGCTTGCAAAAGTACAAATTTGTAGCTGTTCCTCTTTATTATGGCGTCACGTATGTACTTTCATCCGTACGGAAACATCCCGATGTGTTAAGTCGCACTTACTTTCCTCTGACACTTCCTCGAGGTGTGAACGTTCAGTATAGGGATTATCTCCCTTCACAACTGACCCAGTAAATTAGTTTCGCATTTTACCCAAATTAAGACGGCGAATCTTGTATGCTAATTTACGACTGATTTTTTGAGAACATGACCAACTCCTTTTTCGTAGAACGCATTTTGTTTAACAATGTACGCATCTGAGAATGAATGATTTACTTTGTTTGTTATTATTGTTTTTTTAAAAATCCATTCTTTTTCGCTCATATTTGAACAGAGAAAAGAAAATGGATGCTGTAGTTATCTTACATCCTTCCCGTGCCGCTAAACGTCACATAGGGTTCGCATTGTAGTTCGCCAAGATTTCCTGTCCTCGGCGAGTTTTTCAATCTCATCAAGGGATGTTATGCCCACTGAACTGGCCTCTCTTAACAATATCATCTTTAGAGTTTCACGTGGTCGACCTCTTTTTCTTCGGCCTGTTGTGTTCCACTTGATAGCTTGTTTGCGTATTCTCTGATTGCTTCTTCTCATCACACGACCGAGATATGTCCATCTCCTTTTTCTGATCACCCATGAGGCCGGTTGTTGTTTGCTCATCTGTCTTATCTCCGCGTGTTTATTAGGTTAATTACTTCTTCTCTTTTACCTTGAATGTAGTAGTTACATCTTACACTCTTTTGATATGTTTTTCTTAATTTAATTTGTATTTTTGTACTAAATCAAGTGTGTGGGAAGAATGAAAGATGGAGTGATGAAGGGCAGAATGTAAGACGGCCCTGCGTGCCCAATTCTTTACCCTTGAAAAATAAAGATTATCCATTCATTGCTCTTGAATTCGTTCCACTTTATACCGAGTATTTTCCTTAGGCATTTGCAGTTATAGGCTATTGCTATTATCCAACAATCGAGCCAACGGGGTAGAGCTGGGCAGAAGCTAACGGTGTCAGAGACTGTGAAGAAGTCCTTTATTCTGGTCTAGTCTCCGACTTCAGACAAGTTACTGTAACCCGTGATAGCTCAAAACGATGTTTGCGCTTCGAATTCAATGGTCTGAAGTTTTAGGGACATCAAAGAAGAAGAAACAGCAGTAGTGCTCTAATAGTAATAGTAGTGGTGGTGGTGGTGGTAGCAGCATTAGCAGCATCAGTAGTATTGGTAACAGTTTTAGAATACCAGCTGCAGTAGTTGAGGCAGCAGCAGTGAGGGTAACAGCAACAGCAGCAGTATAGCAGCACTGGTAGACGAGCAGCGATAGAAGACTAGCAGCACTAGTAGACTAGCAGAGATAGTAGACTAGCAGCACTAGTAGACTAGCAGAGATAGTAGACTAACAGCACTAGTAGACTAGCAGAGATAGTAGACTAGCAGCGATAGTAATAGCGACGGCAGCAGAAGTAAAGAGTAGTAGCAGTGGCAAAATACTAGCAGAACTAGTAGGAAGAATAGCAACAATAGCATTATTAACAGCAGCATTCGTACAGCAGAAGCAGCATTAGTAAGAGCAGCAGCTGTAGTAATAGCAGTAAGAATAGCAGGATTAGCAACAGTAGTGTAATTAGCAGCAGCATTAGTATAGTAGAAGCAGCATTAGTAGGAGCAGCAGCAGATTCAGTAGTAGTAGTAAGAGTAGTATAATTAGTAATATGATTAGCAACAGCAGCAACATTAGTACAGTAGAATCAGCATTAATAGGAGTAGCAACAGGAACAGCAGCTATAATATTTTAAAGTTCAGAATTATATATTGTCTTTAGTGGTCTGATTATATGTTGATGACGGTCTGATTATATGTTGATGACGGTCTGATTATTGACTGTCATACACTCAAATCTTCACACGCATCAAGATTTTTGTGGTCTTGAATAGGCTTCACAGATATGACCAAGTCCGCTGAATAAGTTCACTGAATCCATTTAATTCTGACAAATACGGTCACAGATGTACTGCTGACAGCATCACCTGGAATAAGATGCAATACGACATAAAAGTCATTGGTTTCGTCGTTGAAGCACATAATCATTTTTTCACAAACTCAAAATCTAGCGTTATTTTCTACACAAACTGTAACCGAAAATGCCTAACTCTGCACTGCACTAGATCAACAACTTGCGAATAACTCCGTTTCCTGAATATCTATTGCTCTACCTGTCCATCTGTTCTATCTGTCGTTGCTCTTCTTCTTCTTCTTCTTTCGAAGTTGTTGGTCACATCAGATCCTGATCCCTGTAGACATGGCAAAGCCCGCAGTCCTCTCAGATCCTGATAGGAGCCCTAAAAGCTTTTGCCCCAAGTTTGTGTCCTCTGGCCATGTCTCACGCCTCAGGTCCGCATGGTTTGGGCAGTCTTGAATTAATTACTTGAGCTGTGATATATGTTTCCAGTGACTTCATATTAGCTGCTCGTAATTTCTAGCAAAACACAGGGTTTAAAAAAAAGGTGGGGAACTTTGAACCTAGCTCCAGCAAAGAGAGAAGTCTCTGTGCGCCAACGAAATCAGCGAAGTCTCTGTGCGCCAACGAAATCAGCGAAGTCTCTGTGCGCCAACGAAATCAGCGAAGTCTCTGTGCACCAACGAAATCAGCGAAGTCTCTGTGCGCCAACGAAATCAGCAAAGTCTCTGTGCGCCAACGAAATCAGCAAAGTCTCTGTGCGCCAACGAAATCAGATCTGTCCAAGACAAAAGTATTCAGCACACTCCACGAAACTGACGAGCAGGGGAAACAATCAAAGATCCCGTATGGCTTAAAAAAATACACCGTTTCTGAATTTTTTTTTTCTCCTTCGTGGGGCTTACAACTTCCCTCTCTGTTTCCTGTGTAATGTTAAAACACAATTTAAAACAGATGCTGATATGTCTGTATTTGTGTCATACACCCCCATACTCAACATGCGCGGTAGACAGTAATAATAATTTCTACAAAATGTAGACAGCACTTAAATGCATCCGCATGTAAAGTAATCCTTTCTGTCAGGATGTGATAATATCCTTAAATTAAGTCGTCTCGTATTCTGCTTCCGGCGTTTACGTCTGCAGTCAAGGACAGGAGTAGTGGCCGAGTGGGTAGCAACGCTGCTTCGCAAATAAATGGCAGTGGCTTGTGTCTCCGCTGCCTTTGTCCTTCAGCCTGCCGAGATTTAAAATAAGGGTACTCGGTATAGTGTGTTGAGGAAAATTCTCTCTGAAAGCGGAGAATGTGTACCCGCATGACGGAACGAGATACGCTGAAATACAAAGCAACACACTAGGCCAGTGAGTGATGGGAAATGTATTTTGTCGCACCCTCTTCGAACATTCTCAGTTGTGAGGTTGAAGGCCGCGGGAGAACGGAACAGCCCACATTACATTGTCGAGATCGTCTAAAAGCTTAGCCTGGATTAGCGCTGGTGATGGCCACTTGTGTTTTCTTTGTTCCTTGCATGCAGGGTTTCCCTGCAGCAGATAGATTCTGGGCTAGTACCACAGGTTTGGCTTAAGTCGTGCCTTGCCCTCAGATTGTTACACACGCAATATCTTTGTTGCGGAGAGTGCGAAGTCTGATCATCTTGATCTGCTCTTCTCCGCTTGGCTAGTGGTTGAAGTTATTTCTTTGATAATTCGGATTCTCTCTTTCCCATCAAGTTTTATATTTAACTGTAATCAGTGCTTTGACTTCGCTATTGCTTCACCTGACTAAAATCTTGAGATTTAAGTTTCCCTGGAATCTTCTTCTTCTTCTTTTTCATCTTCTTCAGTCTCCCTGGAACTGGCAATGCGGTGAGGATGCTGAAGCATATCATCGTGTCGGATTGGGAGCGGGTTATGGCGGATATTTTTTTCAGTCCCAGAGTGAACATAAAAAGCAGGGGGGGGGGTCTGCTTTAGTAGGCTCCACCAGCATGAGGACTAAGGCGATCCCTGCTCCATTAGCCAGGCTAGGCCTGTTGCTTTGGGGGTACCAACGGAGATGTGGGTCAGGGTCTTGATCAGCTATGGTTCTTCGAAAATCGTGAGCCGATAAGCAAGAACGGCACATCACCGCGCAGTCTCTATACCGTCACACAAGTATCAGGTATTATTTATTTACCTAGGTTGACAAGACTGATATACCGTGACACAAGTACCAGGTATTATTTATTTACTTAGGTTGACAAGATTGATATACCATGACACAAGTACCAGATATTATTTATTTACTTAGGTTGACAAGATTGATATACTGTGACACAAGTACCAGATATTATTTATTTACTTAGGTTGACAAGATTGATATACCATGACACAAGTACCAGGTATTATTTATTTACTTAGGCTGACAAGATTGATATACCATGACACAAGTACCAGATATTATTTATTTACCTAGGTTGACAAGATTGATATACCGTGACACAAGTACCAGATATTATTTATTTACCTAGGTTGACAAGATTGATATACTGTGACACAAGTACCAGATATTATTTATTTACCTAGGTTGACAAGATTGATATACTGTGACACAAGTACCAGATATTATTTATTTACCTAGGTTGACAAGATTGATATACTGTGACACAAGTACCAGATATTATTTATTTACCTAGGTTGACAAGATTGATATACCGTGACACAAGTACCAGATATTATTTATTTACCTAGGTTGACAAGATTGATATACTGTGACACAAGTACCAGATATTATTTATTTACTTAGGTTGACAAGATTGATATACTGTGACACAAGTACCAGATATTATTTATTTACTTAGGTTGACAAGATTGATATACCATGACACAAGTACCAGATATTATTTATTTACTTAGGTTGACAAGATTGATATACCATGACACAAGTACCAGGTATTATTTATTTACTTAGGTTGACAAGATTGACCCAGGTCTGAATCTTGTCCACTTGTAGTGAGATTATAATTATACTTATTCAAACTTGGAATTCTGCAGTATTACGTTGCTCCTATTGCGTTCTTATTCTTTTCTTTATCAGTATGTTTCAATAACACAGTTAGTAGTAGTAATAGTAGTGGCAGAAGTAGCGATAGCAGTAGAAGTAGTAGCGATAGCAGTAGAAGTAGTAGTGATAGCAGTAGTAGTAGCAATGATAGCAGTAGTAGCAGTAGTAGTGACAGCAGAAGTAGTAGTGATAGCAGTAGAAGTAGTTGTTACAGCAGTAGAAGTAGCAATGATAACAGTAGTAGCAGTAGTAGTGACAGCAGAAGTAGTAGTGATAGCAGTAGAAGTAGTAATGATAGCAGTAGTAGAAGTAGTAGTAGTGACAATAGAAGTAGTAATGATAGCAGTAGTAGAAGTAGTAGTAGTAACAGTAATAGTAGTAATGATAGCAGTAGTAGTAGTGACAGTAGAAGTAGTAGTTACAGCAGTAGAAGTAGTAATGATAGCAGTAGTAGTAGTAGTAGTAGTGACAGTAGAAGTAGTAGTGATAGCAGTAGAAGTAGTAGTTGTGACAGTAGAAGTAGTAGTGATAGCAGTAGTAGAAGTAGTAGTAGTGACAGTAGAAGTAGTAATGATAGCAGTAGTAGAAGTAGTAGTAGTGACAGTAGAAGTAGTAATGATAGCAGTAGTAGAAGTAGTAGTTACAGCAGTAGAAGTAGTAACGATAGCAGTAGTAGTAGTAGTAGTAGTAGTGACAGTAGAAGTAGTAATGATGGCAGTAGTAGAAGTACTAGTAGTGACAGTAGAAGTAGTAGTTACAGCAGTAGAAGTAGTAATGATAACAGTAGTAGTAGTAGTGATAGCAGTAGAAGTAGTAGTGATAGCAGTAGCAGTAGTAGTGATAGATGTTGTGTTTAGTCAGTTTTGACTTTAAACTGCTCCTCACACCATTCTTTCGTGCATATCTTAACTTGTGTTTCCTTCGGCATTTCTCCTCCTACTTTCCTCTGCCTTGTCCTGGAGTTTCTCCTGAACATTTCTCACTTAATGATGGCCCACAACGCACTGCAAACTCTAGGATGGTTGCCACAGAATAGTTCTTCTAGGACAGAGTCTATGTTCATCGTGTTCATGCTTTGATTGTACAGATTTGGAGCCTCACTTCCCTAGGTTTACTGTTCATATTTACATATGCTGCTCATCGGTAAAGAATACTGTCCATACTTTTTTCTGTGTTGTCCCTAGGCATATTATAAGATATCAACATATGGCTATACCGTGACACAAGATTAATAAAAGAGAAATGCAGAGAATTTAATGTGAATCTATATTTATCTTGTATAAACTATTCAAAGATACAACACCAGAAACTTTGGGAAATAATGGAAAAAAAGGGATTTCCAACATATGTGACACAATTAATATCACTGCTGTATCTAGGCCAACAGGCAGCAGTAAGAATAAATGGTGAAACAACAACTTGGTTTGACATAAAACAAGGGGTCCGTCAGGGGTGCATACTGCCGCCTTATTTATTTAACTTGTATACTGAAAATATAATGAGGAATGTTAGAGAAGATGTAGACAAAGAATATTACGATGCCTTAAAGATTGGAGGTTATGAAATATCAAACTTAGATATGCTGATGACGCAGTATTACTGTCCACAACACAAAAAGGAATGGAAAAACTTAATATGTCAAATGAGGAAAAATTGAAAGAAGTGGAGAGTTTTGAATATCTTGGATCACTTCTAAGTAATAATGGAGATACAATGAGGAAAATTAAAGGAGGACATCTATCGCTCTTCAGAAAGTAAAACAACTAAAGAACCTGTGGAAAGGAGCAGACAGAACCACAAAAATAAGATTTTTAAGGGCATCCATCTTTCCCATCGCAACATATCAATGTGAGACCTGGACACTTAACAAAACAGCAGAGAAACACATAAATACTTTGAATGTAAATGCTACAGAGGAGTCCTTCAAATATGATATTAGACACAAAAAAAGAACAAATATATCCATACTACAAGAACTTGCCCTAAAACACACAGTCACATGAAGTTACCATAGTCATGGGAGATTTTAATGCCAAAGTTGGTAAAGGAAGAACTTCAGACATCGTTGGTGACTATGGACTGGGGGAGAGGAATGACAGAGGTTGTAAATTAATTGAATGGACAAGAATACATAGCATGGTTGTAACACATGGTAAACAACATTCTCGAAGACTGGCAATGTGGTGCAGCCCAGACAAAAAGACTTTTAACCAGATATACTACATATTAATCAACAAACGATTCCGCAATGCATTACTGACAACAAAAACCATGCCAGGAGCTGACTGCAATAGTGACCATGATCCACTCTGTGGAAAAATTAGAATAAAGCTAAATAAAGCATGCAGAAAAATGAGAAACACTAAACTGAATACAGAACTCCTTAAAAATGACCAAGAACTGCGAGAACAATACAAAGTTATTATAACAAATAGATACAATGCAATAGCAAAGATAAATAGTATAGATGAACAATGGGCAATGTTAAGAGATTCTATCCACCAAACTGTTAAGGAGATAATACCACCAAAAAAAGAAGCCTCTAAAAATAAATGGACGACAGACGACATCTTAGGACTGATGGACAAGAGGAGGAGGAGTAAAAATAACAAAGAAAAATATAGCAAGATAAATAAAGAAATAAAACACAAATGCAGAGAAGAAGTGTGGTTAAATGAACAGTGCAGACAGACAGAGGACACAAAAACATGCACAAATGAATTAGTGAACTCACAGGCAGGAAAACAAAATATACCACAGGATGCCTGAAATCGAAAGAAGGTAAAATGTTAATGGGAAAAGAAGACATTGTGGACAGGTGGACAGAGTATATCGGTGAGCTATATGGAGGAGAAAGACCAGAATTAACACCAGATACTGAAAACTGTGATGGACCACCAATACTTGAAGATGAAATCATAGATGCCATCAAACACATGAAGAAAGGAAAACCAACTGGGCCTGATAATATGATAATATAACAATAGAAGAAATAGAGGCACTAGAGGAGACAGGAATAAAAATAATAACCAAGTTATTGAATGACATTTACAACAGTGGTTATATTCCCAGTGACCTGATTAAATCCACGTTTATAGCACTACCAAAGAAACTAGGTGCAAAGGAATGTGATGACCACCGGACTATCAGCCTCTCATGTCACATAACGAAGCTACTTCTGAGAATCATTATGAGAAGAACAAGGAAAAAGATAAAAATGGAAATAGCAGACGAACAGTTTGGATTTGTTGAAGGAAAGGGAACACACAATGCCATTTATGCTTTACGAACACTAACAGAAAGAGCTTTAGAAGTACAGAAAGATCTCTACTTATGCTTCATTGATTATACCAAGGCATTTGACAAGGTGAAACATAATGAAATTATTAAAATGCTTGAAGACATCAATATAGACGGCAAAGACATGAGGATTGTAAAACATCTATACTGGCAGCAAGAAGCAGCAACTTGAGCTGAAAATAGAACTGGAAAATATCAAGAAGGGGTGCGACAAGGATGTGTACTATCTCCAAACCTTTTTTCTCTGTACAGCAAGAATATTCTAAGAACAATCATCACAGAATCAGGTATAAAAATTGGAGGATACAATATTAACAACCTTCGGTATGCTGACGACACAGTACTGATAGCTGAGAACCAAAAAGACCTGCAAAATCTCTTGGATAAAGTCGCCAAAGAAAGTGAACAGAAAGGCCTTACTTTGAACATCAAAAAGACAGAGACTATGGTTATATCTAAGAAACAGAATCCACTAGCATGCAGCATAAAATTAAATTGAACTATTCTAAAGCAGGTGCAGAAATTCAAATACCTTGGAGCAGTAATAACTTCAGATGGGAAATGCAAAACAGAAAGTAGGAACAGAATAGGCCAAGCAAAGACTGCATTTCAGAGAATGAGAAACATATTAGCCAACACATCCTTATCAATGAATGTTAGAAAACGAGTCCTAAAATGCTATATTGAACCTATCTTATTATATGGAAGTGAATCATGGACAATAGGTAGGTCTGCACAAAAATCGTTGGAAGCAGCAGAAATGTGGTTTATTAGAAGAATGTTGCGAATCCATGGATAGCAAAAATAACTAATGAAGAATGTATGACCAACTCTGAGGACACTATGTGACAAAACAAAACAACCAACTTTGAGGTCATCATGTGACAGAACAAAATAACCAACTCTGAGGTCATCATGTAACAGAACAAAACAACCAATTCAGATTGCCCCAATATACAAAGTTTCTGTCTTACATAGAACATTTTAGAACATAATTCAATAATAATAAAAAAAATCAACAAAAGTACACAAAAAACACTGAACAATAATAAAAACACCATCACCACTCAACAGTATCATAAAAGTTAAAACAGACAATGAAAGACAATTCTCTATATCTGCGGTTTAATTAAAACAAGAGACCTTTCATCTACAATCAAATCAACTTTCACCGATTGTGGTTTGTGTGTGTAAAGCTGAATATACAAAGAAAGTATTGGTACTGTTTGCTTCACTTTTTACAATGTAGCATTCTTCAGTTTTAGATCTGAATCTATAAAAGATAATTATGAACAAACTTCTCAAAAATAAAAGAGATATAAAAATAGTAGATATTCATATATTTCTTAACTACACACTACAGTATCAGAAGGTCACAGCTTTTGGTGTTCAAAGTAACCTTTTTTTCCCTCTGAAACAGTAATCAAGATGTTTGTGGAATGGTTTCAGAAATTCAAAATCTAAATCAAATGAAAGAGAAGCTAGGGAATTTTAAATTGCAGCATTTACATTTATGTACAGCCAAAGGTACTGGTGCATGTGTACTTCTACTCACTTGCAATGTTCTGTACAATGACAAGCACTTCAGTAAACTCGGTTGCTACAAATGGCTCATTAGATTTCCTGAAGGATCTAATGGGTAATGTTATCAATTAAAACAAAAATTTATTACCAATTTTGTACTGCTTGTACTGTACTAGTGCTACTACTACTACTACCACCACTGCTGCTGCTGCCAATCTAAATGATACTCCAATTGTTAATTCAGCTGCTTCTCTGCAGATCTTACTTTTCTGCATCTTCTAATTAATTTACTGAATTGTTACCTCACCTTCATGTAGGCCAGCGATTATCAAAAATTCTCAACCCACGATGCACTGAACAAGAGGAAAATATTTCTAAGAGACTCCATCAGCTTTTTAAAGGAAGATTTTATCGCTCAAAACCACGAAAGTGCTTCTTTTCAACCCTTCCCCCAAACTTCCCCAACACACCTGCAGATCCTTTGAGGCACAGCATCTGGTAACTGCTGTTAATCTGTGCTCTCTCTTAATCCTTCTCTACCTCTCTATATTTTTGGCTGTGTTGAAGTTTTCTGGTTTCTCTATGTTATGACATGTACAAGGAATGTTGGTTGTGCCATTCTTATACTCCTCTCTTTCTGTGGCTTTAGTAAGACATCTTATTTGTCCTATGTACTCTTATTCTGCAAGGCATCCCAGAACTCTCATACATTCTTGCATAAAATTTTGTTTTTCTGCAGTAGCTCCACGTGTCACCTAGGATTTGTATCTAGGTCAATGACTGGGGCGGACATTTACTGGAGATAGAAGTTCCAACTTTTGTTGTAAAAATTTATTGCAACAGGAAGCATTTTTTTGCTAGCTGGGAGGCAAACAAGACACTTTTGGGCCTGTAATTCCTGGTATCTCTTGCCACTCACTGCTCTAGCTAAGACTAAAAATGGAAGACAAACTCTGCATAATCTGAAAAAAAAATTTAAAAAAGGAAAAGGAAGAAAAACAACTTTATATGCTGTTTTTTTTTCTTCACATTTGTTAAACTTATTAATCTAATTAAAATAGAAAAATAAAAACAAAACTTGAGCACTGTAATAAAAGAAAAATGTAAACCCGGAAAGAACAAACGGTGATGAACTCTGAAGGTCAGAACAGACAGAGGCTGGGGGAAAAGTCGTCAAACAACATATTCCTATATCCTGGTAATTCAAAAAGTTAACCCACTATTTCACAAGTCACAGTTTTAACAGAAACAAAACATCACCACCTACTTTATCACAAAAGTTCCAATAAAATGGTGACAGCTTCAATTTTAGGGGGGAAAAAAAAACCAAAACAAGAACACTTGTCATAAAAAAACAAAAAACAAAAAAAAACTTGAGATCAAACCAGCATTTCACGCATCGGAAATACATTTCATCATATAAGAGACATCTTTGCCTATAAAAGCAAAACATCTTTCACAGATTTACAATAAAGAAGCAACTCTTACATGACTTACCTACATGGGAATCTGACCAAAAAACACAATGACATTGTGCTCAATTTTTTGCCAAAAAATTTAAATACCATTTGAATAAAGTCACAGCACCTTAAATGAAATTCAAAATTGATAAATATGCACATGCTCATCCAATAATGATTTAAATTAACAAGCAAATTAGCTCATAAATAATATGCCACAATAACAGACAAATAATATCATCATTGATTACTCAAATTAACACACAACCAACATCACGGACAATCTCTAAAGTCAACAACTGTAACAAAATAATAAACAATAAATCGGTATCAGATCACTAACATGGAATCAAAATAACCCATTTCCCTCTATTTCTTAATAATTAGAGATTAAAAACTGAATGTAAAAATACTTGTCTAAAATCATCAAAGTTAAAACTCATCAACATAAATCACTTCACGTAAATATTCCATGTAAAAGATAAAAAAACAACTGCTGAACCTTCTACGAAGCAGTAAACTTCATGCACTCAAAAATCATCAATACTCATTTTATTACTGGTGATGAACAGACTCATTTCAAACTGCCTCAAGTCTTAACACTAATATCTCTGATAAGAATCTGATCCATTTATGAACAACTCACTTACAATTTTCTTTGTAAAACCTCAACACAGGTTTGCCTAGCTACATTTGTTAAGAGTCTTGTGTCTCGATTATCCGATAATAAAAATAATGTAACAGTAGAAGAAAAAATTTGTGGACGAAACGTAACAATTAAAACCCTTAAAATATAGTTCCCTCATTGAACTACTGATCATAAATGTGGGCTTTCAATTTCTCAAATCTTTTGTCAAATTTTTTTTTTATTACACAAACTAATTTTAGCATAGCACACCCAAACCAAATTTTCTTAGACAAACATATTTATAATGTTATCTTGTGTCTAAAACCAAGTTTACTATGAAGAACCTATGTAAACGTTTCTCATATAAAAGACTGACATGCAAACAAATATTACAGTCATGAACAAAATAATAAAATAACAATTCTGTCACATTTATTAAAAAAAATATTTCTTTCATAACCTTGACACATAAATCTTGAATATTAAGTAAGGCAAAACAAATAAAGGTTAAAATAAAACACCAAATAAAATTGTAAAAAACTGGATATACAAAACATTATCACTAAAAAAACAGTGGATAAAAGAGAGTTAACATGACTGCAATGGAACTCAATGAAAATATTAATGTGCTGAACATGCATGCAACGACACAAGAAGAAGGATCTCCTGTGCCAAAAAACTGCCAACCACAATTAAATAACTAACAAAAATAAATGTAATAAAGTTAAGAAATCAAGTGATTTTGAAAACTAATACAAAAAATTAAATCATGAATCTGTTTAGAAAAAAAAAAACCAAACTTATAGAACAAAAGAGACAGTAAGTACCAGTATGAACAGATGTGAGAAAACTAGATTACCTGCCTCCAATACACAGTAAATTTTGTGAAAAAATCAGAAATTTTATCTGTTTCAATATACATTCTTATCAGCTACCATATTTTTCTCCACCCTCTCAGATCTCAATGTCTCTCTGGCGTACTCATTTCTTATATCGCCTTTCTCCTCAATAATCATGTCCAGGATATATTTGTGTGTGTGCGTGCGTGAAAATACAGTGTCCGTAAATCTGTAAAGCATCAGTAGTTTTCAAATGTATTAAAATTACAAATGATGAGATAACAAATGTAGAGTTTGTAGTATCTTAAAGAACCATTATAAAAGTTTTATAATATAATTTAGTAGCACATCAAAATGTTATTTACCTTCCATCCACAAACACTCTAACATCACTTCTTCAACAGCGACAATTGGAGCCTGTGATTCTTTCTTTCAGGTCACAGTACCCCAAACCTTAGTCTCAAAAATGATATCAACAAACTGTACCGAGTTATCTCCTCATTTCTACTTTTAATAAATGTTTTTTACTGTGCAGAAGAGAGTTCGTTCATAACATGTATGTTCCTGAACTGCCCTGGCATTTATTCACAAAAATGTCATCATGATTCGGTGTTTATTAGAGGCCAGCTTCTATTCAAGGTTGCCATTTATTCGCAAAATGCCAATTATGGTTCTGCAGCATTGGTGTTAGGCTATATCATACGTCTTTCCATAGAAGAACAGAGACAATGTACTGACCTGACACATTTATTTCAGACCAGGTGATTATTTGAGGCATGCATTCTTTGTTTGTTCAAAACATGACTCCTTACCCTCCGGTGTTTAATTGAGGCAGGCAACTGTTTCAGACCTGGTGCTATGTCACTGATCATTAATATGCATATATATATACACACATAACACTCGATCCAAAGCTAATTTTCTAACTTTGTGTGATAAATTCTGTAAATTCATAAACTTTTGTTTTATTAACTCTGCTTACACTTTATGAAACTCTGTAATCCTTGATTCTCATCATAAACCATAAGCTCTTTATAAAATAATGCACAACACATGTCCTTTCTTTGGCTTAATCAAATATATCTATATCTGAGACAGATAAGCAGCAACACAACATAAGTAGCATGAAAATAAACCAGCGTTTCTCAACCTATTCATATTTGCATGAAAATCTTCCCTACAGCGCTCTCCATTCCTCTTACTACAGCAAAACATTTATGTTTTCAGCAGTGGTCCTTAGACAAGTGAGGCAGCTCCCTTAGTGAGAGAGGGTGAGAGCTGCACATTAACACTTACTGAGAAACCCTGATCTAAGCTAATTTTCTAATCTCCACAATAAGAGACAGAGCATTCTGGAGACCATAAACAAGCAAACCTCCTTTGAGAGTGATTTCCTCCTTTCACAAACAAACAGATGAAAAAAAAAAACACAATGTTAAGATCCATTTTCAATGTTTGTTCATGAATGTATTTTTTACCAGCTATCAATATAAGAACCTTGTTAAGTTTGAACACATTGATGTAATAAATTCACATTTCAAAAGTCACAGTTAAGCCATTGTGAATCTAAAAAATAAATATGAATCATTTTCAATAGTCTCACTGTGATTTTATCAAAAACCAAAACAAATTGTTTAAGCCACCATCATCATCATCATCATCATCAGGTGCCATGCCGACTGGCGTTGGCTATTATGCTCCTCCAGAGTACACGATCCTTCATGCAGGCCATCAGCTCAGTTGGTGATCTCCTCTCACACCATCTTGTCAGACTGTCCAGTATCATTTCTCCTGGTCTTCCTCTGGCTCTTCTTCCCTCTGTTTTTCCTGTTTTTATAATTCCATTGTTTAAGCCAACTTTCAAACTGTTGTTTTTTTAAATCTGCATTCCTACTGTTTATTTCCTTCTTTTTTTTTTTTTCAGAAAAAGTTCACATTGTGAAAGCAACTTAAACCAGCATGAATAATAAGACCAGATCTAATCTTTGCAAGATATTTGTATAAAAAAAATCTTTCAACATTAAAAAAAAAATATGAGAACTTCTGTTCACAATCTGAAGGAAGAGCAATATAGCATAAATTCAAGATGCGGATCAGAAGTTGTCCACATACAAGTAATATCTGCAGTTATATCCCTTTGCGCCTGTATGGTATTATTCGCGAATGAAACTGTTTTTTAATATGCGGGAATGGCAGAAGGGGAACTAATGTACAGATGACCAGTCTTTCCTGTAAGGTTAATTAAAAATTCTTCTTTACCTCTGCCAGTAAACAAATAAATTAATGAGTGAACACAGCTACTATGAAACTGGTCTCTTTAAGTCCTGTAGTCATGAAACAGGTAACTGCAACAGTTAGCTGGTGGGAAGGATGAATTTAAAACTTCAAGATTAACTTCTAATTCCATCATTGCAACTATTTTCAAATCAGCAGTCTATTGTTATCACTAACATCTTTAAGTCTCCAAATATCAAAAATAAATCTGTCATTTTCAAAGGTCCTGTTACAAACTGAGCCCATCAGAAAAAAAAAATCTCAGTAATGCATCAGAATAAACAAGTGTTTAATATATTTAAATATATTTGTAACCTCAGCAAGAAGAAATATATTTTCTAGTAATCTGTAAAATAATGGGTTTTTTTTTTCTTTTTTTTTTTGGTCATAATTTTTAAATATCTCAAGACAACGCTTAAGACAGAGCACATATCATGATGAGTGGGTGCTCTGTCCTAAGCACACAATGATTTGTGATGACATCCAGCCTACATACATTTGAAGACTGTATCCAGTTGTCTGATAAAAACAGTGTAACATAAAGCAACCTAGATCCAGAAACTGTCGGTCGTCTCAGCCTGGAATTACTCAGAAGTTCAAAGACCTTCAAAGCCCAACTGGGCCCTGGCACATTGTTACGTGGCATCTGTTGCTGCTGCGTCTTGCTTTTTAAGGTCCTGGCTCCTTTTATTCAAAGACAAGAAAAAAGCACATTGTTAATGCCAGTGCTCTTCATTGTCACTCAAGTAATAATTACATAAGCAACAGCTAAAAAAGGAATTAATTAACTTCATTTCCTGATCCCTTCCTGTAATTCAGTCTATCTACTAAACTTGGTTCCCTTCTTTCCAAGACAAAGTGTGCGTCATATAAAAGATATAAGGCTAGAATGTACACTTCTGAACCTGACACATTCAAAGAAAGTCATACATCTACAGAGGATCCTATTGAGATACTGCTCTGCAAGTTTTGGTGTCTTATGCCTGAAGATGTCTCACACAAATATAGGAGGCAAGTTTGGACTTCAGGACATCTACTCCAAAACCATCAATCATAAATAAACATCTTAAATCTTACATCCTTTCCGTGTTGTTAAACGTCACATAGGATTCGCATGGTGGTACGGCAAGTTTTCCTGTTTTTGGAGAGCTTTTCAACCTCATCGTGGGATTTTATGCCTAATAATTTTGTCTCTCCCGACAATGTCCTCTTTACAGTTTAACGCGGTCGACCTCTTTTTCTTCGGCCTGTTGTGTTCCACTTAAAAGCTTGTTATGGGACTCTCTCACTGTTTCTTTTCATCACGTGACTGACATATGTCCATCTCCTTTTTCTGATCACCCATGTGACAGGTTGTTGTTCACTCATCTGCCTTATCTTTGCATTGTTCTTGAATTCATTCCACTTTATGCCAAGAATTTTCCTTCAGCATTTGTTTTCAAGAGTCTAATTTCTTTACTTGTTTTCCAGCTTTTACATGCATAAATAAGGGTGGATACTACATATGAATTGAATAATCTTAGCTTGGTTTTTATCCTTATAACTTTTGAGTGCCATATTGTCTGAGTTCTTTGGAGTTGGTATCCCTGATGTATCACTGTTGACTCGGTCGGTTTTGTTGTGAGTTTCCATAACAATTCCTTTTTTCTGCATCTAGAGTTGTTTCTAGGTGGGTCTCAGGATAAGGTTGTTAGCTTTAGGCCCAGCCCACTAGACTCCAAGAAAAGAATATGCTGACTTAAAATCACATGGGTATAAATGAATCTTTTGGACAGAACCAGTGTACAAATCAGCATATGGGAAAACAAAGAGAGAAAGAAATTCTCATAACCTAACTGGAAAAACAAAGAGTGACACTCAAAACCTAGCTGGAAAAACAAAGAGTGACACTCAAAACCTAACTGGAAAAACAAAGAGTGACACTCAAAACCTAGCTGGAAAAACAAAGAGTGACACTCAAAACCTAACTGGAAAAACAAAGAGTGACACTCAAAACCTAGCTGGAAAAAGTGAGATACTCAAAACCTAGCTGGAAAAAGTGAGATACTCAAAACCTAGCTGGAAAAAGTGAGATACTCAAAACCTAGCTGGAAAAAGTGAGATACTCAAAACCTAGCTGGAAAAAACAGAAATACTCAAAATCTAACTGGGAAAACAGAGAGAGAGAGAGAAACTCAAAACCCAACTGGAAGGAGAGACTGTGTCCCATGGCATTTCAATGCCTAACAGATAAAATTGTACAAGTGAAACTATCCTTACTTAGGCTCAGTGTCAGACCCAAGATTGTTGGTCAGCAGTTCGTCTGTGCACCCAATTAAGGCACTGACATCACCAGCAGGTACTTTACCCTTCTCAGGCCCTGATCTCTCCAAGCCACAAACTCTGTTCAGTTCACTGAAACAAGAAATAATAGCAGAAACAGACTGCAGTCTTCATAAATTTCATTTTATCACCATAAAATACCTACACAATCACAGAAGACATATTGTTTCAGGATCATTACAATATATACAAGGGCTGTTCACAAAGTTCAGGGACTGAATTTTTTTTTTTTTTTGTGTGTGATTAAATGAGTAGACTTGGTCTAGTCTCCTTCAAAGTACTCTCCTTGTGATTGTATACACTTATTCCAGTGGTCCTGTCATTTATGGAAGCACCACTGAAAGTCAGTTTGTGAGATAACCCTCATTTGTCTCATTGCATTTGTTTGAATTTCCTCAACTTCGTCAAACTGGCAACCCTTCAATGTTTTATTCAGATGTGGTAACAAGAACAAGTTGCAGAGTCAGGTGAGTATGGAGGGTGTAGAAGAAATGGAATGTGGTGTTCATCAAAATTTCATTTATTTTGACTGATATGTGTGCAGAGACACTGTCATGTGAAGGATCCAACTGTTGGTACACCACTTCCCAGGACAATATCTGCACACTGTGTTGCGGAGGCATTGTAAGACTGCTATGCAGAATTCTATATTCACTTTCTGCTCTCTAGGGATATATTCATGAAGAATTAGTCCATTAATGTTGAAGAATGCAATCAATATGGTCTTGACAGTGGACTTCACCCGTCATGCCTTCTTTGATCGAGGAGATGATGACATCAGCTTTGTTTCCAGGTCATACTGACACACCCAGTTTTCATCACCAGTCATTATCAATGACATGAAATTGGGATCATTTCTGGCTCGCTTAAGGAGATCAATGCAAACTGACACATAGTAAACAAAAAGTAAAGGTAACCCAGTCATGCCTTTGAGGCACATAGGGATATAGTGTTAGTGCCTATATTTTCCTTGACCTGTCAGCACACTAGAGGGTGATATGGTCAGTATCACGCCTGGCTGCCTTTTCCTTCCCCAACTCCAGAAGAAGTTGGGTACCCATTTCTACAGATAGGTGACTGGGGTGCCGCCAGCCAGATTTGAACCCCCGACCTTCGCTATGAGAGACCAGTGCACTAACCACTTCGCCACTCAGACACCCAAACTGACACATGGTCTTCTGTTTACTCCGCAGTCAGGAAATGGGACATGAGTTTCGCTGACAGGTCTCTTACTAAAATCTTTGCTTATAATGTTATGGCAAGTAGCAACTGCTGTTCCTACATCCTCTGCTACCTCTCTGACTGTCAGACATCAGTTAGCATGAATGATTTCTTGAACACGTGGCACATTCTCCTCAGTGTGTGTGAGATGGATGGTCTTCCAGGGTGGTGGTCAACTTCAAACGATCAGAATCCACTTTTGAAGCAGGAAAACCACTCAAACGTCTTCGATCGGCAGGACTCACCAAGAGCTAATTGTAGCATTTCATAATTTTCAGCACCAGCTTTCCAGAGGCAAAAGCACAAATCAGTGCACACACGCTACTGAATTTTCTCATCCATATTGAAATGCACCAGAACCTGCAGGTATCCATTCACTGGGACGCTTGTGCAGTGGAAATGAATGAAGATAATGAGCTCAGATTTTGCATGTGCACTCAGGAATAGTTACTACAACTCATGCCTTAGTGCCACTTCAATGCGTATTATAGTTTCCAGGGAAAAAAAAAATCAGTCCAGAACTTTGTGAACAGCCTCTGTAAACTTTGTTCATTCATACATTAATTTTTTTTTAAGCCATTGTGGCCCACTGCCGCAGACAAGGCTTGTCTTCCTTCCCCTCTGTTCTTAGTCTTCTCCTGCCAGCTGTCTACTCAGAGTCCTTGTAGAAGGTTGCCAGGCTACCACTGTATGTAAACTATAAACATTAAAAAATGCACGAAAAGACTGAGATAAACAGTGGAAAAGCAGTTTTAGAATAAATAAGCCAGATATCCATAGCAACCAGGCATGTAAAATATTTCACTCACATCAAGGGCCATAAAACAAATAATAGAAACCACACTAGTCAGAAAAGTGGAAGGGAAAAACAGAAAGAGAAAAACAATGATATGGACCACACGGGGGACCACGAGACCTATAGAGGACCACAGGTGTAAATTCAGTAGGATCACAGGGCGGTCTTGGTGGTAGAAGTGAATGAAGAAGAAGAAGAACAATGATATAAATTGGTTGGACAACACACAAAAAAATGGACTGGATTCAGTTTGAGTGCACTGTGAAAACAAAAGACAGAGCAAATTGAAGGACCACTGCCGCCAATCTTCCCTGGGGAGAATACACATGATGATGATGAAAGGCAGATATCTTTTCAAAGAATGCAAGAAAAACACAAATGTATATGAAAATGGTGGGCAAAAGAACACACTAAACTATGAACAAACATTAACAACAGTCTAAAAGAAGAAGTAGAAAATAAAAGCTCTTTCCCCATGCTTATAAATAAAGAAAGCATTAATTTACATTAAAAAAAAAAAAAACTGAAACTGCAGCCAAACCTACCCAAGGCGGTTTGTCAGCAGCTGCACCTGGTTTTTGTACAACTCCAGCTCTTCTTTAAGAAGTTCTAAATCTGTATCCTTCTCTGAAAGTTCTTTACGAAGTAAGTAGATTGTTTCTTCCATGCACTCACATTGAGCCTGGAATCAAGAGTTACATTTATCAAGAATTACAGTGACAAATTTACTTATTACTCTTACCTGCAACAATTTTTCAAACTGATGAACACTGCAGTAAACTTAACTGATTTTTTTTTTTTTTTACATGAAGTAATTTTACTTAATAAATTGATCCCTTGATAAGCTCTGGGGCTTCTATCAGGATCTGACTGCAGGCTTTGCCATGTTGACAGGGATCAGGATCTGATATGACCAACAACCTCAAACACAGAAGAAGAAGAAGAAGAAGATGCCTTGATAAAAGTGTATTCTGTATGCTTTGCTATTCAGTGGATATCTTTAATTTTTGCACCTGGACACCACCTCTTTGGTATATACTTCAACAAACAGAGACTGATGATTCCTGTTCTGTGTTGATTTACAATTCTTGCAGCCTTAAAATGACACACACACTCCAGGTATCATTTTGTAAAAATCTTACTGAAATTTCTAAAAATGCAGATCGAAACATAGCACTGCTGATGAGTTGTATTGTCACAGTTTATATGCTGACTCAGTACTGAAATTAACATGACACAGTTTTCAGAAATTTACCCATCTTGGCCAAACATATTATAACTAATTCTTATTTGGCCATTTATTTGGAGTGATCAAAGTTGAAATTCAAGTCCTGCAGGATAATGCTTACTAAAGTTTGCCTCTGCACAAAATGTCTCAGTTTTCACTAAATGTATTGTCTACAAAATGAAAACAAAGCACTGAATTATTTGAAAATTTCAGGAGATATTTTGGTGACTATCTCTGATCACTTTTAGAAGTATGATGTGGCAACATGCTATGTCTCTCTCTCTCTTTTTTTCTTTCTACCAACTTACATGACATCCTACAGTACACAAAGCAAAATCGAAATAGAAAAATCCTGTTCCAACTTGAAAAAAAAAAATCATTCATATATATATATTTTTTTTTCAAAACAAAATCTGAACACACAACTGATTTGGCTTACCCTACTTTCCTCAAGGCTGTCATGAGGACCTGGCGGGTCATCGAAACAGAAGAAATCTCGAACTGGTTTGCTGAAAAAGTAGTTAAGGAAGGTTTTAAAATCTAGATAAAAATATCCACTTTAGCATACTCAGCGTTCATGTAAGGATTTGTTAATCTGAACTCTCTTAGATTTTGTAATGAGACTTTTTTTAAAAATTCATATCTGTGAGAACAAGTGAATTAAATGAGAAAAAAGTAGAAAGAGGAATCCCAAAGAATTTTTACACTGATCTCAAGAAACCAAAAACAAGGAAGATAAGCTGTGATTACAAAGATACCAACAATATTGTCTGTAATTAATACTAATCTCCTTTAAAATACGACAAATCACTTGGACAAAAGTTCTTGAAAAAGATATGTTGGCTCCTTGCAGATGTGAATCTGAAGCATATGGCAGTAATACCACAGGGAGGATCTTATAATACAAACATTTTTCACCTGGGACTTGAAATGTGCAGCCTTCTGTAATTTCTGGTTTAACACTACTAGATAGCACCACTGGGGGGAATAACTTGTTGTCTACCCTGCTGGCCAAGTTATACAATCACATCAGTGTTCACTGCAAGTGCCACTTCAAGGGCAGATTCACCCATCACCAGTTTTGGTTCACTGGCCCTGATGATAGTGATATATCTCCAACAACGTCAAATGCATAAAGACAGAAAAGAAAAGAAAAGAACAAAAACTCACCTGCTACAGATATCCCTGTGGCCTGTCACATTGTCCACAAAAGCCTGCAGACCCAACAGTCTTTCCTCAAGAAAATCAGAATCGAAGTTGCTTCTAAACCATCGCTTTGGTGGCAGAGCCAGACGGAAGTTCGGAAACAGCACTCTGAGCTGCAGAAACATTTGGATGTAAAAAAAAAAGATGAAACATCAAAGACCTTGCTTGACTCACAAAGTGGAACAAATGTAGAAAAAAAAAAAGATTCAATATTCAACTACGTCCACTATGTAAATCTATAAATCATAACTTTTCTCTCTGTCTACCTCTCAGTGACATCAGGACTTTCTCAGCTACTACACATATACATTATATTGTGCTCAACAAACAAAACAAAATGAAATACAAACACAGAAATTACTACCTGGAAAACAGAACTACCACAAGGCTGCCCACAAACTGCTAGATTCCCAAAACAGTGACAAAAAATTTCACACTATGTAAAATGGTAACATTTTTATTTGCATACATAACTGATACCACAAATGTTACAAGGCTCTGAAAATGCTAAGCTTACCTGGTCATTCAGGTGAACAAAGTCTGAGTATCGTCGGAAAATGAACCATCCTACATCATCATCTTCTACCATCACATGAATTTTGAATACCTGGAAAAAAAAAAATCAAAATTTCTTATAAAATATCAACCTTAAAGATGATGTGCTAAATTTTTAACATATGGCATCATACTTAACAACAAGCTGTGAATACAAAAAAAAAAAATGATGGGAGCAAAAATGAAAATATTAAGTTTATTCAATTTAGTTACTTTTCCCAATTCTCCCAAAAGAAACATAAAACCTTGGAAAAAAAAGACACACAACAAAGGAAAGGCTATGATCACTGTCTTTTGGGACACTGAAGGTGTGATTCTTGTGGATGTTATGCCAAGAGGAGAGACAATCAATTCACAAGCTTACATTAAAACATTGAAAAAACTCAATCAATGTTTTTGTAGAGTTTGGCTGAACAAGAATCTAGCAGACCTGCTTCTCCTTCACGACAATGCGCACCCTCACACAAGTCTGGCAACACGGGAAGCAATCATTAAACTGGGTTGGACTGTACTATCCCATCCACCCTATAGACCTGATCTGGCACCCTCTGATTTCTGTCTGTTTGGTCCACTTAAAGATGCACTCTGAGGGGTAAGATTTGAAGATGATGAAGGATTGATTCATGCAGAGAAGAAATGGCTACATAATCAAGAGGAAATCTCGTACGGGCTAGGAATACATGCACTTATTTCACACTGGTGTAAAGCCGTACAAGTTGAAGGGGATTATGTTGAATAATACCGATGTTTACATGACATATCCATGTATACTGTGTATAAATTTCATGCTTTTTGAATAAACAGCTCCTGAGAAAAATGATGTGGTGTGTTACTTTCTGAATGCCCCTCGTATGATGTAAAGAAATGCTACAGCACATGAACATGAAATTTTAAGATAGCAGGCATTTTTTGGGGTAACATTTCATACTGTAATAACTGACAGCACAAACTTCACTGCCACTGACCACTGGAACCTATTCACAATTCTGAACTATAAAAGTATTGAGAGATATTGAACTCCTTTCTGCATTAACACTTCTCTTTACACTATATATTCTATATACTTCCATCTTCACTGCATATTCTTTATACTGTTATCTTAACTGCATATTTTTCATACTTCAAGCTTTGTTGCATAATCTTCATGACTGCTGACTTTTCAAAATGTAATTTGATTTACAATTTACAAATTTCCAGCACAATGAAACCATAAACCTTCTCTAACAATATATCTAATGGTATGAACAGCCACTGAGAAAAGCAAAATGGCCATGTGGGGTTTGAGCTTCTTTTGGATGAAGTAAGAACACAGAATGTGATAGAACCTCTTCAGAGTAGTTTAAAAAAATACAGAAATAGTAAATTACAATGCAAACAAGTGAGCAACAAAAAGATACAAAACCTAACAGGTATTTGAGGCTTGTAGGCACAGCAAAAAAAACAAACTGAAGAAGGCTGAGATACTCTGTAGTTAAATGCTAATCTGGCTGTAACAAGGAAAATAATTTACAAATACTGCTTTTATAAGCAGCCTGCTACCTCCTTCAACACAGATAAATATTAACAAAGTTCTAATATTGCAATTTAGAATTCTGGACAATCCTTGGGAGCACCTGAAGATTTTCAAATCTGAAAAAAAAAAAAAAAAAATGAAAAAGAGAACACAGCGGTGGTGCAGGTGAATGTGAACTGCCTTTCATGAAGGAATGTATCACAGACTGATGTCCATAATGTTCAAGTCTGTAAGGTGCTGAACCTTGTGTTGGTGAAATGGTTCTGAAATTTGAGAATCTGCTTGCACAGTGAGCCATACTAGAATATGAGTGTTCACTTAGATGCATAAGCACTAAATGAAAAATATGGCTTTTATTTTTTTTAAAAACCCAAATAACATAACACATATTCATGTATATGGGTCTATGTCATATTTTATACTGAGTGTAGGCCAAAACAAAACTTGTACTTCATAATAATTAGTGTATAAGTATGCAACTATACACGAACCCACTGCAGTAAAGCTGTGATACCAAAATGTATAAACTAGGAAAAAAAGTAGGAACAGCTTTATTATTTAATGAGTACACACTGTGTATTCTTTTAGTAATAAATCTGTTCCTACTTTTTTTCCCCTAGTTTATACATTTTTTGTACTTGTACTATCTCCCTGTAACTACAAGCTGGTGTTCTTTGCAGCCAACGCTGTGAAGGTGTTGAGGCAAAGCATTGTAGTTATAGCAGCTATTTTTTTCAGTTCTGGAGTACAGCTAAAAAGCAGGGGATGTGCAATGCTCTTTTAGCAGAATCCACTACCATGGGGACTATGGCGATCCCTGCCCCGTTAGCCAGGCTAGGCCTGTTACTGGGGGTACCAATGGACAGGTGGGATGGGAAGGTGGGGGGGGGGGGGTCAGCTATGGTTTGCTAACCCTGATGCTAGCATATCAGCTATGGGTCAATGACTGCCTCACTGGACAGCATCTTCAGCCCTGCCAAAACAAAACAAAATGTTGAACAAAACATGAAAATTATACAAAGAATTCAAGTAAAAACAACTTTTCAAAGCATTTTTAGATCAATGGTAATTCTGTGAGAATACACTTAAGACATACTTACAGTAAACTTGGAACGTGCTTCCATAGTTTCATGTCCTACAATAGGAACTCGGATTGAGCCAGGCATCATGAGGCTTCCCAGAGTCTCTCGAATCTCTGGCTCAGCAGCTGCTACCAAAGAACAGTGGCCGCACTCCTTGTCACCATGGTAACTGCACCCACATGATGCCTCGGAAGTGTCGTCATTGTCTCCCTCATTATCCATGCCGATACAGGAGTCCACAGTCGATGAGCGGTTTTTTATCAAAGGAGTTGTATCTGACTCACACGTCGACACAACACGTCTGTCCCTTGTTATAGGTGTTGATGTTGATGATGGTTCCCCAGCATTCAAGTTTTCATGGGAATCACTTTTCTCTGTGTTCTCTGTAACATCTTCTGGTCTTTCATCATCAGAAACATCATCATCAAGACGATCTTTACTCCTGTTATTATCAGCACGACGGCCCAAAGTCTGAGTATTCTCAGTAAGGTTACCAACTCCTGCAGTCCTCTCTATGTTCACTCTCTCGTAGTCATCTGTGCTTAAAAATGAGCCTTTACTTTGGCTGAAAGATACAGAAAGTTCTCCTTCCTCTGATTTTGAAATACGAAACTCTTCTTCACTCATGATGACTGCTTTAAAAGTCACTGT
Organism: Achatina immaculata; assembly: GCA_009760885.1. Classification (NCBI taxonomy): domain Eukaryota; kingdom Metazoa; phylum Mollusca; class Gastropoda; order Stylommatophora; family Achatinidae; genus Lissachatina; species Lissachatina immaculata. The sequence goes on along the minus strand of CM019697.1, from coordinate 20,557,071 downwards.
TAACACAGATGGTCTCAGTGAATTTTTACCTAAATGTGATTAGAAAACTTTATGTTTCTAGGTGTGCCATTTCAAAAAGCAGCTGTGAAGAAATTTACTATTGCTCTACTTCCTGCTGTTTTATTTTGCTGAAGAAAAAAACAGAAGAAAAATACTGGTCAGTTATAAAAAATATGAAATTAAAAAAAAAATTGTATTATTATAAATTACATCATGGCCAACTCCTACAACCTTCAGTAACTGTGGTTTTTTTTTCATATTGTTTAAAAAATCAGTAACAGTTTGCATTAGATTAAAAATAACTACACAATTTCATTTCTTCAGACAGAGATACTGGAAGGAACAACAATCTGGAATCTAAAAACTGATGCAGAGATCTTTGACTCCAGTGTGCAAAGACCTCTTTCTGACTCCAGTGTGCAAAGACCTCTTTCTGACTCCAGTGTGCAAAGACCTCTTTCTGACTCCAGTGTGCAAAGACCTCTTTCTGACTCCAGTGTGCAAAGACCTCTTGGAATTGATTATGGTCAGTCAAAGACATAGTATGGAATGAAAATAAATGGATGTTTTCATTATACAATATTCTTTAAATTTTACACACAAATGGAGTGTTGTAGCCAACCACAACAGCAGAAAAATGTGGTTAATCTGAAGTGAACTTGTGTGCTAAACACATTCAACATACTTCCATCTATACTGAATATTCTTCATACTTCAGTCTTCACCGGTGATAGCAACAGAGACTTTCTGACACCACTACAATCACACCTGTCTTTCACCTTGCATGAAGTGCTTTTTTAAATACCAGTTTTCTCAATACAAAATTTGGTATTTTATTTTTCTTATCTTATTAGTGGTGAGATTTTATCTTTACAAAATGCTCGTATGCTGAAACAAAGTTAAAAACTGGTTAATTATTCTCCATGCAAACTGAGCATCATCATCATCATCATACTGGCCTGATTATCCTTCAACTTATTTTGCTTGAATGATTTTTATAAGTTTTTTTTTTGTTAATATAAGGCAGTTACAGTAACCAAAGACCTCCAAAGTCTTCAGTTTTTCTTGTTTTTAATCAATAATTGACCAGTAATTGCCAGTTAACGCCATCACTGCTGCACTGAATATTCTTCATACTTCCACAAACACTAAACAGTTTTCATACTTCAGTCTTTACAACACATTACTCCAACTTGTTCATCAATCTCGTCCAGACAATATATACAATGTAAGCAACAGTATATAAATACAGACACATACCAGAAAACAAAATATTATCCTCAACTTATAATGCACTTCAGAAAAAAAAGGTTAATCATTGAACTGCATAGAAATAAATGGTTTATGAAGTCCTTCCTTTTTTCCTACACTGTCGTCAGTTTTTTTCATGTTAATATCAAGTCTGTTTCTTATTTTCGTTATTTTGTATAAGCGTCTGACACCCTATTTTGTTCTGGATTCTTTTTTTTTTTCATTAACGAGTTTCTGATAAGAGAGGAGCTGACTCGGTTCAGGTGTCACATGATACGCTTCACAACAGATATACGAGAGAGCGAATGATAACTGTAGTATCATGGTAGTTATCACAGTATTACACATAATTTATTTACCAGCTATATGAATGAAATCACATACTAAAGAAGGAAATAGCAACAAACAAAGATGTGAAACAGTCGACGTCAGAGGAAAAAACAAAAATCTACGTCCGCTGGCAACAGATGCAGACGACTGTGTTATTGTAAACATTGAAAAGTATGAACAAAATGGCTGCATTAAAAAATGCAATCCTCGGAACAATCTTACAAATCTATTTACTATTTATCACGTCTCACGAATTACAAAAGAAAGTGCCGAGGGGACATAGCTTCTCTGCTTTTCTGGATAATTCGATCACCTGATGAGTAATCGAGGCCTGAATCGAAAGACAGAAGATGAAGGCACAAAGCAAAAGAGCCTTTGTTATTATAACAGATTATGCCAGTGATTTGCCAGAATCAGCGATATATAACACCTATCTGCTTCCTACCGTATTCTAGGTCGAAAAACAGCCATTTAAAAAATCAAGATTCCCAGTTCCGTTCTAATTTTTTTTTAACTTTGTGAAGAACTGTACAGTCTAACTTTTGGGCTCGTTTCATCGAAACAGGAGATTCTTCTCCAAGTTTTGTATTTGCTGTATATAGTAGTAGGCACTAAGAAATAGAAGCACTTCATTCATTCATTTGCATGTTCCTTGCGGAACTTTGCCTCCTTGACAGCTCTCTTGTAGGCATCTCGGCTGTAAGCAAGACGGCCTGCTGCTGATGCATCCATTTGCAGATCATCAACGTGTCTTCCAGCCATTTTCGCCTTGGTCTTCCTCTCTTTCTTTTCCCCCTTATGTACCATTCCAAGACGGTCTTCTCTAGATTATCATGACGTTTAATGTGTCCAAAAAAATTTTAATTTTCTTTGTTTAATCCTCTTTACCAGCCAGCCTTCTTCAATATTAAGTTCTTGTAGTATTGATATATTTATTATTTTTGTGTCCATGAGAGAGAGACAATGTACTTTCATAGGACATGCAATGAAAAGAGGGGGCATTGAAAATATTATAACAACAGGTAAAATAGAAGGAAGAAGATCAAGAGGAAGACCAAGAGAAATGATACTGGACAGTTTGACGGGATGGTGTGAGAGGAGATCACCAACTGAACTGATGGCCTGCATGAAGGATCGGGTACTCTGGAGAAGCATAATAGCCAACGGCAGTCGGCACGGCACCTGATGATGATGATGATGATGATATGTCTTTAACATTTACATTCAAAGGCATTTGTGTGTTTCTCTGCTGTTTTGTTAAGTGTCCAGGTCTCACAGGCATATGTTGCGATGGAAAAGATACATGCCCTTAAAAATCTTATTTTTGTAGTTTTGTCTGTTCCTCTCCCCAGATTCTTTAGTTGTTTTACTTTCTGAAGAGCGATAGATGTTCTCCGTTTAATTTTCCTCATTGTATCTCCATTATTAGTTAGTAGTGATCAAAGATATTAAAAACTCTCCACTTCTTCCAATTTTTCCTCATTGATACATATTTCAGCTGCCTTGTCAGTTGTCATTAATTTAGTTTTCTTTGCATGAAGTTAGAGGTTTTGCTCTTCGCTGTTCTTATGGACTGACATAAGTAGTTTTTCCATGTGTAAGGTCTTCTTGGATGCTGTTTAAAAAGTGTGTTAGCGATCATTAGCTCATTTTCCATGCAAAACGCCATTAGATAGAAGCATTTCACTGACCCGAAATGCTTGGGCTGAACCTAATAAAATAAGCTCCCGTGAAACTCTGAATGAGTTAGTGTAAACTTTACAGCCAAGAAACGCTCTCTTGGGTTAAGACCATATGACTACTGGAGAGCAGAATTCCCAAACTGCAGCTGGATAAAAGTGGCAGGGATTTTTTAAAAAATTCATTCTTCCAATCTTTTGTCACTGCCTGGCCGTTCCTCTAAAAATGGGTACCATAGAAATCTGGGAAGGTAAATACAGCCAGGCGTGATACTGACCACACCAAGCTTCCATGTGCCGAAGGTGTTGAAAGTACGGACCTAACATTGTATCCCCAGTATGCGTTAATGCCATGGAAACGCCCATTTTAAACTAGCCCTTAGGTGAGTCTTGAAATAGGGCTGCTGAACTGCCGTTAAAGGCACTCGATCGGTCCTGGATTAAACCACCTGGAGGTCATGGTCTAGGCACCCATTAGGAGGCCCACCACGAAATAGCATAAGATCATGAGAAACAAAACCTCATTCTCTTCTTTATCTTTTCATTTCATTCCTTTGCATGTCCCTTGCGGAACTTTGCCTCCCAAACAGCACCCCTGTAGGCCTCTCGGTTGTGAGCAAGATGGCCTGCTGCTGCTGCATCCATTTCCAGATCATCAACGATGTCTTGCAGCCATCTTCGTTTCGGTCTTCCTCTTTTTCTTTTTCCCATTATGTATCCTTCCAATACGGTCTTCTCTAAATTATCATGACGTTTAATGTGTCCAAAATATTTAAGCTTTCTCTCTTTAATCCTCTTTACTAGCCAGACTTCTTCAATATTAAGCTCTTGTAGTATAGATATATTTGTTCTTTTTTGTGTCCACGATATTTGGAGAACTCTTCTATAGCATTTACATTCAAAAGCATTTATGTGTTTCTCAGCTGTTTTGTTAAGTGTCCAGGTCTCACAGGCATATGTTGCGATGGGAAAGATGCATGCCCTTAAAAATCTTATTTTTGTGGTTCTGTCTGCTCCTCTTCTTTATCTACGCAACGAAAATAGTACATTTTAGCATTGATAAAAGGACTTTATACATTTATAATCTTTAATAAGTTTACACAAGCATGAAATTAATGAAAACGTACACACAAAACATTTATAGGGGAATCATAGATATGTTACAGCATTACACTACACGGTACACCAAAACCAGAACAGTTTTTCCTCCGAGCGTTTTCTGATGCAGATTTATCATTTAATATCATTAAAATCAACGAGTCTCAGTTTATCATTTGCTGTGGAGAAAAAGTTTAGATCAGACAACCGACCCTGTGACATTGTTGACCGTAGATCCTTTTTAGTTTAGGAACCAATCTGTGGGCAGCACAGTTGTCAACGATTAAACACAGGAACAGTTGGAAAATTGTTTCCACATTTGGAAAAGCTGCCAGAATTTTCTTCTGGAATATTATTTGAAATTTTCTTTTTTCATAGTGAGTTTATCTGACACGCAGGTGAGGGTTTGAGCTTGTTTGATGTACAGGTGAAGGTTTGAGCTTGTTTGATGTACAAGTGAATGTTTGAGCTTGTTTGATGTACAGATGAGGGTTTGAGCTTGTTTGATGTACAAGTGAATGTTTGAGCTTGTTTGATGTACAGGTGAAGGTTTAAGCTGGTGTACAAATGAAGGTTTGAGCTTGTTTGATGTACAAGTGAATGTTTGAGCTTGTTTGATGTACAGGTGAAGGTTTAAGCTGGTGTACAAATGAAGGTTTGAGCTTGTTTGATGTACAAGTGAATGTTTGAGCTTGTTTGATGTACAGATGAGGGTTTAAGCTGGTGTACAAATGAAGGGTTGAGCTTGTTTGATGTACAAGTGAATGTTTGAGCTTGTTTGATGTACAGGTGAAGGTTTAAGCTGGTGTACAAATGAAGGTTTGAGCTTGTTTGATGTACAGGTGAATGTTTGAGCTTGTTTGATGTACAAGTGAATGTTTGAGCTTGTTTACTGTACAGATGAGGGTTTGAGCTGGTGTACAAATGAAGGGTTGAGCTTGTTTGATGTACAAGTGAATGTTTGAACTTGTTTGATGTACAAGTGAATGTTTGAGCTTGTTTGATATACAGGTGAGGGTTTGAGCTTGCTTAATGTACAGGTAAAGATGTGAGCTTGTTGGGTACACAAGTGATTTTTTTTTAGGTTTGCACGTGCAAAACGCTTGTTAAAATTCTATGAACTACATTTTCATCAAAGCCCGGTTCTTCCGAAATCATCCTGACACTCAGTCGACGGTCTTTCCCCATCATAGCTCGCACAACTTCCACATTGTGATCGTCTGTTGAGAGATTGGCCTTTAGGAAAAAAAGATTCATCTTCAACATTTTTGACTGGATCCTCTGTGAGTGTCTGAGTGAGGTAGTGGTTAGTGCACTGGTCTCTCATGGCGAAGGTCGGGGGTTCGAATCCGGCCGGAGGCACCCCAGTCACCCAGCTGTAGAAATTGGCACCCGACTTCTGGAGTTGGGAATGGAAAGGCGGCCAGGCGTGATACTGACCATATCACCTTCTAGTGTGCTGACAGGTCAATGAAAATATGGGCACTAACAAAATATCTCTACGAGGGGTGATTGATACGTTCTCGGCATAAAGTACAAATACTTGAAACGCACAGTTCATATTAGGTGCATTTGTAAATCATGTTAATGTAAGATTAAACACCAAGTTTCAATAAATTAACTGCAGTCAGCTTTTTTTTTAACAGGCTACTGAAGTGGTAATGGGTGGCAGAAACTGAGAAAATGGATACAATTTCTCATCGATCAGTCATTCGCTACATCTGCATCAAGGGCTTATCATAGAAGAAGATCCATGAGGATATGGTAGAGACTCTAGGGGAAAGTGCCCCTTCTTACAGCACAGTGAAGAAATAGGCAGCTCAATTCAAACATGGAAGGGAGAGTCTGGAAGATGATCTCCGTCCAGGAAGACCAAGAACGGTAACCACTGATGAAACAACCGGTAGAATCCATGAAATGATAATGGAGGATCGGCAACTAACTGAGCGGTATATTGCTACTGATTTTGGCATCTCCTAGGAACGTGTTCATGTTATTATTCACAATGATCTTCAAATGACAAAGGTCTCTGCTCGATAGGTCCCGAAACTTCTTGGAGCTGATCACAAACGACAGCGTCTCAACATGTCAAGAGACAATCTTGGCCATTTTTCTGCAAATCCTGAAAAGTTTCTCAGCAATTTGTGACTATGGATGAGACTTGGGTTCATCATTTTCAACCAGAAACCAAAGAACAGTCAAAGCAGTGGAAACATCATCTATCACCCACCTATTTTAAAAAATGCAAGAGCAGTTCTGTCTGCAGGCAAAGAGATGGCTTCCATCTTTTGGGATTCAGAAGGTGTATTATTGGTAGATTATCTTCAAAAAGGCAGAACGGTCACAAGAGCCTATTACGTTAATCTTGTGAAGCAGCTGCGGGTCAAACTGAAGGAAAAGCGTCGAGGGAAATTGACGAAAGGAGTCATCTTTCATCAGGACAATGCTTCAGTTCACAAGTCGACCGTGGCAATGGCTGCCATTTATGAATGCGGCTTCCAGCTTCTTGAACATCCTCCTTATTCCCCAGATTTGGTCCCTTCGGACTATTACCTGTTTACCAAACTCGAAAAGGAGCTCAGTGGTCGCAAATTTGCTTCAGAAGATGACGTCATTCATGCTGTAGACCACTTTCTACTGGCACAAGATGCTGACTTTCACAAAGAAGGGATCCGTATGCCCCAGGATCGCTGGACAAAGTGCATAAACATGCAAGGGGACTATGTTGAGAAATAACCCAAAAAAAGTTGTCCACAAATAATCCATTGTACCTTATGCAGAGAACTTATCAATCTCCCATTGTGTGTGCCTCTAAGGCATGACAGGATTACCTTTATTATTTTTACTCTATGAAAGCTATGTGTCAAATAAATACCATATTTCTAGATCGAGTGACATCTCTGTAAGCTTCAGTTAAATTTTCAAATGTCTCGGTGACAGATTTCTTGAGTTTCACACAAACTTTGATAGTGTACCGATGTTCGATATTTCGCTCCATTGCAAACGTAACGAAGTATCACAACATGACCTTACATAAACTCCAGTAGCGCGAGAATGACTCAACTAATCAAGCTGAAACTAGTCTGGATATGCAACTAGGATCTCTGTCAACACATCGATTTCCGTCAGTGATGTGTTACATTGCATATGTGTACATAGGGAAATCAGTACACTTACTTTAGGGACGCACCGTACATCTGGGTTTTCATCCTTGATGTCCTCATTCCTCAGTCACACCCCTACCCCCCACCCCCCTGCCCTCCCCCAACCCATCTACCCCAGGTTATGCAAACATAAAAGTACATCACTTCCAATCAAGTTTCCTGTTCATTTGCATTTTTACATATGGTATAATCTTTTCTTTACCTGGTTATCTATATATTGCCTTCTCATTATTCCCATCTATGTCACTTTCGTTTTGAATACTTACCCACTGTCTGTACCACATGTAGAATGAGGTATTACATAACTGGTCAAAACGGTCTGCGAGCTCCGCCCATGGGCTGTCATTTGTATTCTCTCATTTTACAGCCAAAGTTTTCTTTCTCAATGATTCCTGTTCTTAACTGAATCTTTCCAGAGAGCATTATTTTACTTGACGACCTAATCAAGAGCATCTCTGCCAGTTAAGTGCTGTTTTTTTTTTGTTTATTTGTTATTTCATTATTTTTGTCTTCATTGATAAGGGGATATCGGCGAAATATTGGCATGTCATTTTTCAAAAATTGCCTCTTTTAACATTCCTCCTCACCTTTACTTCTTTCTATTTATTTTCAAAACTCTACCACACAGAGCAAGAAGAGGTGGACGGTTTTGAATATCTTGGATCATTACTAATTAATAATGGAGACACAATGAGGGAAATTAAAAGGAGGACATCTATCGCTCTTCAAAAAAAGTAAAACAACTAAAGAATCTGTGGAGAGGAACAGACAGAACTACAAAAATAAGATTTTTAAGGGCATGTATCTTTCCCATCGCAACATATGCCCGTGAGACCTGGACACTTAACAAAACAGCTGAGAAACACATAAATGCCTTTGAATGTAAATGCTACAGAAAACACTTTCAAATATCATGGATACAAAAAAAGAACAAATATATCCATACTGCAAGAACTTAATATTGAAGAAGATTGGCTAGTAAAGAGGATTAAACTAAATATTCTGGACACATTAAACGTTATGATAATCTAAAGAAGACCGTCTTGGAAGGATACATAGTGGGGAAAAAGAGAGGAAGACCAAGGCGACGATGACTGCAAAAAATATCGTTGATGATCTTGCAAATTGATGCATCAGCAGCAGGCCATCTTGCTTACAACCGAGAGGCCTACAGGAGAGCTGTTAGGGAGGCAAAGTTCCGCAAGACACATGCAAATGACTGACTGACTGATCACACACCTCTGACAATCCCTACTCTATTGAAAATGGGAGAGTATTTGCTGAAATACTGGAATCAACTCAGAGAAACGCGTGTTAGTACATTGTGGAGTATGTTTTTAGGCGGGGTGGGGTTGATAAACTTCGCACCGGCCGGCGGATGAGGTAAAAACATCTCACTGAGCATGCGTTGTGGTCACGTGATGTGAGGTAGTTGGATCAGGTGGTCAGTCTGTGTGGGAGAAAATGGCCGGGTAACACGTTTGTTTTGGGGGAGCCGTTATCGTGGGAATGATTGAACTTGTAGTTGTGAAGTTATGCTGATACTGTGATGGAAATATGACTGAATCTAAATACCCGAGCCGATCTTATGTTAGTGAAGTCTTTCTTGTCAGTTTTTGTAAGTATGTTCATGTTTGTGAGGGTGTCGCTTGTTTGTGAAGTCGCAATAAATTCTCATGCTTTTCGTTGCGTGGTAAGTTATGTCTTGATTTTAAAAGTTATTAATGAGATATTGAGAGCGAGTTGATTTTTTTTGTTTGTGTGTTTAAGAGTCACTGCGCAAAGTGTGTTTATGATTATATGTTTTTAATGCAGTGACATTACAATTTTGATTTTGACGAGTAATAATGAGAATTATGTTTGATTTGTCCACTGCGCAGTTTGGTGTGCAATTATGTTTATCGCAGTGACAAGCTTGTGTCTTTGATGTGTTTCATTAACATAATGTGTGAATTATGTGTTTCATTGATCACTGCGCCATTTTGTATGAATATATTTTATGCAGTGACGTTTCAATTTGTCTATGATGCTGTGTCCAAGCTGTATTTATGTGAATGTATGTAGTTAACTGGATCACTGCGAAACTTGTGTATGAAAATATTGATGCAGTGATTATATCGGTTTTGCTTTGTGATGTGATTTTTTTTATGGTATATAATTTTGTGAACAGAACAGGCCAAGCAAAGATTGCATTTCAGAGAATGAGAAACATATTAACCAACACATCCTTATCTATGAATGTTAGAAAACGAGTCCTAAAATGCTATATTGAACCTATCTTGTTATATGGAAGTGAATCGTGGACAATAGGCAAGTCTGCACAAAAATCATTGGAAGCAGCAGAAATGTGGTTTATTAGAAGAATGTTGCGAATCCCCTGGACAGCAAAAATAACTAATGAAGAATGTATGAGAAGAGCTGGAGAGACAAAAAACCTTGTCAAAAAGATAAGAGAGAGACAATGTACTTTCATAGGACATGCAATAAAAAGAGGGGGCATTGAAAATATTATAACAACAGGAAAAATAGAAGGAAGAAGATCAAGATGAAGCCCAAGAGAAATGATACTGGACAGTCTGACGGGATGGTGTGAGAGGAGATCACCAACTGTGCTGATGGCCTGCATGAAGGATCGTGTACTCTGGAGAAGCATAATAGCCAGCGCCATTCAGCACGGCACCTGATGATAATTATGATAATGATGATATAATTTTGTGTTGTCCATCGCTGGTTTTGGTTCTTTTCCCCAGCTATTTTGCCGTGTCATGAGTTTTCTTCGGTGACATAATAAAGATAACCATTGGGGCTTTTTTTCTTGGATAAAATACTGTGATTCTTTTGTGGTTTTCTTATGTTTGGTGGTTGATGTTTGGTGCCAGTCAACATACAGAAAACACAGTAGTTAGTTTTTATCAGGTAGCCGCTGTAACACGTGCTAGTTTTTATCAGGTAGCCACTGTAACACGTGCTAGTTTTTATCAGGTAGCCACTGTAACACGTGCTAGTTTTGATCGGGTAGCTGCTGTAATGCGTGTTAGTGTGGCTCCATTTTATGTGATCACACATCCAAGTAAACCTTCATTCATTCATTTATTCATTTACATGTTCCTTGCGGAACTTTGCCTCCCTAACAGCACTCCTGTAAGCCTCTCGGTTGTGAGCAAGATGGCCTGCTGCTGATGCATCAATTTGCAAGAACATCAGCGATGTCTTGCAGCCATCTTCGCCTTGGCCTTCCTCTCTTTCTTTTTCCTATTATGTACCCTTCCTAGACCGTCTTCTTTAGATTATCATGAAGTTTAATGTGTCCAAAATATTTAAGCTTTCTTTGTTTAATCCTCTTTACTAGCCAGCCTTCTTCAATATTAAGTTCTTATAGTATGGATATATTTGTTCTTTTTTTTTTTTAAAGTAAACCTTACTGTGTCGTTATTTTTTTTTCATATGTGCTGGGAGGTCATACTGTGTATAAATATCGAAAGCATTATATAAATATTGATTTTCCTTCATCTATAGCTCATAGTCGTAATTTTATCGTATTTTGCTTCATAATGCAAGCTTTGCTCTACTGTTGATTATTGTATTACATTGATTTCCTAATACTGTGTTGACACTGGTGGAGAAATTGTAGTGAGAATGATGAATAACTGGGGGGGGGGGGGGGGGGGGTATGGTAAAATGCAAGACATCGTTCATTTTGTGCTGTGCTGAAAAAAACGTTAGGGATCTTAATTCTCCATTTTGTGTCGTACCAAAGGGCGTTGGTGATCATAATTCTTCATTTTGTGGGGTGCAGAAAGGCATTAGCGATCATATTCATAGCCGTAATTCTCCATTTCTTTTATGTACCGACAGTTGTTAGCTATCATAATTTCCCTCTGTGTATTGTGTTGAAAAGCGTTAGTGACCACAATTTCCCATTTTGTGCTCTGCTGGAAGGCGTTAGATTTCGTACTTCTTTATGTTAACGTTGTGCCGAATGGCGTTGGCGATTGTAATTCTCCACCTTGTGCCATCCTTCGTACTGCCTGCACATATTCACCTGTAACACTTGGCCGGTACATTCAGATACTTTTCTCTCAGTCATTTCTCTAAGAGTTAATTCTTTGATTACCAAACAATAACTTGCAAATAATTTGTCAAAATCATTCATTATAGCCGTCATGAAATGATGCTGTGTGTTTTATGAGAAAATACGGATATTTAAAATTACAAACTCTCAAGTATGGAACAAAACTACTCGTATATAAGTGCAATTATTTTTTTAAAACATTTTCCATTAAACGTCGCATAGTAGTATATTTAAAATAAAAACAGGGACAGTTTTATTGATTAGCAAGCACACAGTTGTAAATTTTCAGTTTACGTCTTAATCATACAAAAACATACAGGACAAAGAAGTAGGAAAAAAAGAGAAAATCACATCAGTGATCTATTACACATGGAAATTGAAAAAAAAACACAAAAGGGGGTGGGGTGAGAGAGAACTTAGCTGTGATTTTAAAGAAGGTGCGTCTGAGATTGCGTATGGTGAAGAACTCAGTCAATCGTTTGCATGTCCCTTGCGGAACTTTTGTTTCCATGACAACTCTCCTGTAGGCCTCTCGGTTGCGAGCAAGATGATCTGCTGCTGATGCATCCATTTGCAGATCATCAACGATATCTTGCAGCCATCTTCGCCTTGATCTTCCTTTATTTCTTTTTCACATTATGTACCCTTCCAAGACGGTCTTCTCTAAATCTCATGACGTTTAATGTGTCCAAAATATTTAAGTTTTCTCTCTTTAATCCTCTTTACTAGCCAACCTTCTTCAATATTAAGTTCTTGTAGCATGGATATATTTGTTCTTTTTTGTGTCCATGATATTTGAAGAACTCTTCTATAGCATTTACATTCAAAGGCATTTATGTGTTTCTCAGCTGTTTTGTTAAGTGTCCAGATCTCACAGGCATATGTTGAGATGGGGAAGATGCATGCCCTTAAAAATCTTATTTTTGTAATTCTGTCTGTTCCTCTCCACAGATTATTTAGTTGTTTTACTTTCTGAAGAGCGATAGATGCCATCCTTTTAATTTCCCTCATTGTATCTCCATTATTAGTTAGTAGTGATCCAAGATATTCAAAACCCTCCACCTCTTTCAATTTTTCCTCATTGATACATATTTCAACTGCCTTATTTGTTTTGTCAGTTGTCATCAATTTAGTTTTCTTTGCATTAAGATAGAGGTTTTGCTCTTCACAATTCTTACGGACTGACATAATTTTTCCATTCCTTTTTGTGTTGTAGACAGTAATACTGTATCATCAGCATATATAATCTCTAGTAGTTCATAATCTCCAACTGTTATGGCATCGTAATATTCTCTGTCTTCATCTTCTCTAACATTCCTCATTATATTTTCAGTATACAAGTTAAATAAGTAAGGCGACAGTATGCAATCCTGAGCACTCGCTGTTTCATGTTAAACCAAGTTGTTTCACCATTTATTCTCACTGCTGCCTGTTGGCCTAGATGCAGCAGTGATATTAATTGTATCACATGTGCTAGAAATCCCATTTTTTCTATTATTTCCCAAAGTTTCTAGTATAGATTCTCTGCTTTTCTCTATTATTAATCTTATGTTGAAAATATGATATCTTGTTCCTCTTCCTTGTCTAAAACCAGCTTGGACCATATTGATTTCTCCTTCTATTTACTTCGTAATTTACCCTTTATGATTTTAATAGAATTTTACTGGTATGACTAATCAGGGTAACAGTTCTGTAGTTTGTGCATAAATTCAAGTTACCCATTTTCGGCAATGGTATGAATTCGGTTCTTCTCCATTCTTTTGGCCAAATACCGAATGCCATTAATTTTTTTACGTAGTTCATGATAGATTGTTGCACATTCCTTTCCTCTTGCCTTAATGAGTTCAGCTGTTATCACATCCCGGTGATTTACCATTTTTCAGACTCTTTATTGCCCATAAAACTTCTTCAGTTGTCGGTTCGGGTTCTTTCTGTTTCAATAATAATTCACACTGTTGATTTCTGCTTCCACAGTCAGTTGTTTCATACATTCCTCTGCAATATTCCGTCCATCTTTCTAGAATTTCCTCTGTCTCTGTCAAAGTCTTCCTCATCTCGTCACAAATTACATTTAGTTTAGGTGTGACACTTCTTGTCAATGTCTTCATTTCTTTAAACATTTCACTATTTCTTCCACATTTCTGATGTCCTATTTTTTTCACAACAATCCTGTATGTATTGGTTTTGGTCTCTTCTTATGTTTCTTCTTCTTATTTATTGCTTGTTAAAGATTTATATTCTTCACTGTTGTTATTTGTCACTTTCCATTTCGTCTTCATTTCTCTACGTTGTTCTAATGTGCCTGGTGTAATCCATTCATTCTTTTGTGTTTTCTTTACTGGAACCACATCTTTAGCTGCCGTTATTAAGATATCTTTGGCCTGTATACTCAGTTCATCAGGTGTCATATTCTTATGTACAGCCATCTCAAGACGGCTCTTCATTTCTTTACTATATTGTTCTGGTATTTTTGTAAGATCAAAGCGGAGTGGTCTTGATCCCCTAACTGTCTTTTTTTAAAAATCTTTATCTGCATGTCTGCTATTAATAACTCACGGTCCGTGTCACAATCGGCACCTGGTAAAGTTTTATCTGATATTATACTTGATCTCCACCTTTTTTGGACTAAAATGTAATCTCTTGGTTTTTTCCCACCGGTGATGTCCATGTGTAAAGTCTTCTTAGATGTTGTCTAAAAAGCGTGTTAACGACCATTAGCTCATTTTCCATGCAAAACGCCACTAGATTGTCACTTGCCTCATTTAAATGTCCTATACTAAATTTTCCCAAAACATATCCTTCGTCTTCTGCTCTTTCTGTACCAATCTTTGCATTAAAATCGCCCATTACGATATCATTTTTTCGTATTTGGTCTATCGTCGTTTGCAGTGTGTTGTAAGTCTTCTGCTTCCAATTCTTCTGCTGCTGGTGTAGGTGCATATATCTGGATAATTCTTACACTTCTAGAGGTCTGATAGTGAGGATTATATGTCATTTACTGGGTTGTAACCGAGCAATGCTTTGATGTTAATCTGTGCAAGTAAAAAGTCACTCCATTCTTTCCTCCTAATTCTCCACCACAGTATATAAAGATACCGTCATTTTCGCTCTAATCCTTTCCATCGATGTTCGCAGATTCCCAAAATGTGTATCCCCGTTCTTTCCATCTCGTCACTTATTATTTGATACTTTTCCTCATACTTACTTCTCACATTCCAAGTTCCTACTCTTATTTTTCTTTTTAGTTTGATGCAGGGATTTTCCTTGGTAAAGCCCTCAGATTTTTGTCCTTCATCACAATTACTAGTACCGACCTCTGTCTCACACTCTTCCCCAGTGTTAAAATTAGATCTATCTGGCCTGGGGGACTCGCCACCAGATCGTTTTCCTATCTGACTTTCCATGTTGCTGTTGTGTTTCTTGGTATATTTCCAGAAGATAGTTTACCATTGCTTTCCTCCTGTGCAGTGACTGTACTAGTCTGTGATCGTACCCATTGTCCATACATTGAGATCATCTGCCCACCATCATAGAATGGTGACCATAACCAACATTATCTGTCCGCTGCTCTCCCATTCCATCCACCACCTGCTCCCATGGTGAAGAACTGCGAATGTTTGAAGAGAGAGAGAGAGAGAGAGAGAGAGAGAGAGAGAGATACAATGGTCGTCACTCTGAGAAAAGTGCGGATGAAATAGATGAATGTGGCTGCGCTGGAAGGTTTGTAATATGGTGGGTGACATTGTTTATAGCAGGTATTCTGATAACAGAAGCCGCGTAACATTCTAGAACCGCTACATACAGTAATATAGGACACTTGAACCACACGGTGTGAACTTAAAATTCAGCTATAATTAACCTTTCCTTTCTCCGCAGTCAAATTTCCTCCCTATAGAGTTCTCATTTATTCTTTCCCCAACTGTGGATAATAATCTAGGACCTTCACTGCACCATATTACAGACCTTCTAACCCCCCAACCATCCTTTTCTCGGCTTGACAACCATTGCATCGCCCTGTCTCCTTTCCCCATTCCCTCTTTATACCAACCAGTCAGACTGACATCACACTTAGAGGTCTTCATTTAAACATTCACAATAATTCAACACAAGCACAGCATTCTTGAAAGTCACAGCTAAGTGCTCCTTTTTTTCTATTGGTGTATGGTACATCACATGCACACCCATCTATTTTCATTACTATAAGCATTTTTAGCGCAGTTGTCATTTCTTTTATGCCTTTTTCTATTATAACTATTTTTTGGTTCATTCTTATTGTTATATATGATTTATGCTAATTTGTATGTTCTCTCCTTTTCTTGTTATTTTGTCTGTAAGTTCGTTTTTTTTGTACGATTAGGTTGTAAATTGAAACGTTTCAACTGTGTGCTTGTTAATTAATAAAGCTGTTCCTACTTTTATGTTAAAATAGTCTTAACATTTTTGTTATCACAGCTTTACTGCTTGGGCTTTGTGTGTATTTGCATATTTAGTTTACATTATATATACTTATGACCAGAAATTATTCATGGTAGTCTCATGCTTGGTTTTCATGCAAGCGCCACAACTCTTGACTTCATGTGGCACCTTCATAGAATTGTGTCGTTTCCACGTGGTTTTAGTTCTGTTCTTCACTCTGAAATTATTCTAGAAACTTCGACATATGTTGCAGTTTTCTCCAAATCTTATACATCTCAAATTCTTGAAATTACTATATCATCTGTTGCTCATTGCAGACTTCAAGTAATATAAAAGTCCTTTGTCAAGAATAATTATTATGGATCATGAGTTCATGGAAATTTATGAAGCAGGTCCGAAAGTTAAACGAAAATGAACAAATAATGTGACTTAAGATTTTCTGCATTCTCTACGAAGAGAGAAACTGGCACCCGAGATCTGTGCCCTGACTGATACAGATCTTAAGCACTAAATCTTCTGTCTATGCACTTTCTTTCAAAAAGTTACAAAGAAGAAGCTAAATTCATCTCTCTCTCTCTCTCTCACGTACACATGCGTGCTACAACGCATCCATCCATCCATCCATCCATCCATCCATCCGTCCATACACATTCATACATACATAGCGAGTGGTAAAGGAAGAGATGTGTTCTAAAATAAAAGATGGACTGTCTAATAAATCATATTTCTAAGCTTGTATGTACGTGCATAATACGTCACATAATCTCATGCAAACTGTATCAAACTTGTGTGCTAATAAACAGAAACCATGAAGTGTTTCGGTCTTCAACAGTTTTGCTAAACACAGCTAAAAAATGAAATCAGCAACATTAGTGAAAGAGTTCTCTGGTTGGTCAAGAACAACAAAGGACGTTTTATCATGCACATTCCATTGGCCAGACTTTTTTGTTAGTAATTGCAGCTAAATAGGAATACATACTTTCAGACTTTGCAAATCTGGCTTCAAGTCTGTTATACTGTTACATGTTTCCATTCACTTTAAAAAGCTTGCACCTGTCATGTCCAATTCATAAAAATTGTTTGAATACTCGAAACCTTTGTTTGCAAAGTCTTGTCATTACTTGTGCCTTCTATTTTCCATCGTTTAGTTTGACATGCAGGGCAAGGGTTATCTTCTCATGCATGGTTTATTTTACTCTCACATATCCGAAATAAGACCATAGCATGCATGCATTTATGTTATCAAAAAGAAAATGACAATCTTGAGTCAATATTTTTCCAGATTCTGTCAAATGATTTTTATGGAAGGAATATTGTACTTATTAAAATTTGGGAATTGAAGTCACTTTATAATGGGATGCTTGTTTGAAAAGAGTGGTTCTCAAGTCTATAGGTCCAAGGAACATGTCACTGGAATTAATTTCCTCCCACTTCTTGCCATTAAAAATGAACACTTGTTCATTTACAAAGCTTATTCAGTTAAAATGGCTATCAAAATTGGGACCTGATACACCAAATGAAATTGTCTCCTAGTTCTGTATTTGCCTGTCTGCAGGATAAGGTACACCAGGGTAAAGTGCACACATGGGAGTTAGTGTATTAACAAATAAAAATAGATATATCTGTGTACATGAAGACGTAGACAAAATGCCAAAACAATGAAATATTATTGTGTCATGTATAATAAGAGACATATTTTTGGAATTACCATTTCAGTTAATGTCTTGTTTATTTACTTCTGAGACAAATAACAGAGTTTGAATCCAGTATTTTTTTTTTTTTTTTGTAAAATCGTTTTAGAGCACAGAATAGTAAATTCTAATAGTATCTGAAGCACATGTACAATATTAAGACAAAAGAGAAAAAAAAAATCTAAATGTCATGATCAGCTATCAAACTTTCAATATGTAAATTTTCATGAATGTGCTGAAGAGTATACTCCAGAAGAATTGAGTTCAAGTTTTAGTCATACATTTGTAGATTTCATTATGTTTCAGCAAGTTTGGATGTTACTATTACTGGCAGATCTGTGTGTCTGGTTTTTCATTGTTTCCTTCCAGCAATGTGTTCTATTTTATAATCTGTTGCAGATCGTATGGGAACATAAAGAAAGTACTCAGGTGTGTAAGTCTTTTGACTTGTTTCTGGTAACGAACTCTAAACACTGTATCAAGGCTGCTCATGTTCATTATATTCAAGATTGCCATTTCAAACTTTTTTTCCAAACAAATTAGGAACAGACAAAATAAAGGACATGAGAAACACACATTTACTTTCAAATGTTCTAAATATTAGCAAGTAAAATTTATCAAGATATTTAAATAACATGAAATTTTGCCTGGGCTTTTAGACAGAAATCAGAATTCATAAAATGTAATACAAAAATGTGCAGATGAGTTACCAGAATCAAAACTTAAAAATCAAGCTTTGGAATGCAGGTTACATAAATCCAAATCTGAACATGTCTTTAGCATATTTTGTTTTTATAACAGCAAAAATAATAACTGAAAGCAACATGTGAAACAAAATATTTTATAAAACATTCCCCACATGTAAAGTTTCATACAGAGACTGAGTTAGCATGTATTTTTTTTTACGCAAAAGAGGACCAAACATGCAAAATATAAAGTCATTCCATAAAAAAATGAAGTGTTTGTTAATATAATTTTGTAAAAATTGTGTACTTCATTCTAAACTGGTATCCTAAAAGTATCTATTTAAACAACTATATTTAAAAATACAAATGTGACAAAATTAGCATTGAGAGTTAACATTTATATATTAATGCAACTGTATGCTGATATCAGTGAATAATCACTCGACTATATGATTATATATACATGTTTCTTTGTCTTACATACATCCAAACAAACACAGAATTCATTTGACAAAACTTGGTCACCATTGCAGTTGAGTCTGATGGGTATGTTGTTAAAGCTCTGTTATGAAGATAAAATTGCCTTTTCTGCTATACAGATGGGTTCCTGACTTAGTCAGTCATTTGCATGTCCCTTGCGAAACTTTGCCTCCCTGACAGCTTTCCTGTTGTCCTCTCAGTTGTAAGCAAGATGCCCAGCTGCTGATACATCCATTCGCAGACCATCAACAATGTCTTGCAGCCATTTTCGCCCTGGTCTTCCTCTCTTTCTTTTTCCCATTATGTACTATTCCAAGACGGTCTTCTCTAAATTATCAAGAGGTTTAATACGAGGGGAAGTCACCAAGTAACTTGCAAATGCCTGTTACAAAAAAAAGAAAACAAACTAAATTTGAAAACTTTTAATTTTTGAACCTACATTATTACCATATTTCTCAATGTATTCGCCACCAACATTGATATATTTGTCCCATCGTGTAATCAGTGATGCAGTACCCATGACATAAAAATCAGGAGTTTGATTTCTGAACCATTTTTTTACTTCTGTTTCCACCTCTTCGTCACTTGAGAATCTTCTCCCACCAAGGTGGTTTTTCAATGGACCAAAAAGATGAAAATCACTTGGACCTAAGTCAGGACTTTAGGGTGGATGTTCAAGAACTTCCCAACCCAACTGGCTAATTTTCTCTTGGGTTAACAGAGCCCTATGTGGTCTGGCATTGTCATGAAGAAGCACACCTCTAGTCAGCAGACCATGATGTGTTCTTCAAATTGCATCCCGTAGCATCCAGTTGCACTTGCTACACTGTCTATCGTTACTCGTCTATCAGTTCTGATCTAATTCACATGTTGCTTCTGTTGCAATCTGAACAGGATGGCTAAGTCGGACTGTTAACAATTTTGATGCATCCGTGAGAAAATTCTTTTACCCAGTTATAGACCGCTTTATGCAATAAACACTTTTCAGCAAAAACTGTAATAATTTCCTTATGGATGTCCTCATCTGAATGTCCTTTAGCCCACAAAAATCGCACTACACTTCTCTGCTCTTCTTTGGTACACACTTTGGATAGCCATTTTGTTATTGCTTTGTGCATGCGCACATAACTCCCAGCGCCCCCTACATACAACTATTATAAAGTTGGATGATGGTACTATCTAAGGATATATTTAAATACTACCTGATAACTGCCACTGATAAAATATTTCAATTTGTGAGTTACTTAGTGAGTTCTCCTCGTATGTCCAAAATATTTAAGTTTTCTCTGTTTAATCTTCCTTACTAGCCAGCCTTCTTCAATATTAAGTTCTTGTAGTATGGATATATATACTTAAGTACTTGCTATATTTCACAATCCTTTATATAAGTCAGCTTTTACTTATGTTAAATTTATCTTCTCAGTCACCTGTCTACCTTTCTCAAATGGCAACATACCCTATGTCACAATTCCTAAGTCAAAAACACACCAGCCAACAATGCTGTACTAACAAACAGCATTAATAGCTTATAGCTTTTCCATCTCACTTATTGATCTTCACTTGTCTTTGTTATTATTTTCTATTTATTACCTGTCGATCCTTTCACAGATTCTTTTACGTGGGTACCATCCTTCATAATAATGCTCACAACCATTAAACCTAGTTCATGTGTGAATTGCCTTCTTCATATTTTTGCGCCATTCTCAATTTCATCTCTGAGGTGATTGAAATGATTTGTGGTTCTTTTTTTCATTCACCATTAAGCCTGTATTAATATTTAGCTTCCTTTAGCACATGTCACATTTTCCACCTTCTGCTTGGAACATAGAAGCTGGGAAATATTCATGTCAGACCTAAATGGTTAATTCTAAATTTATGGATATTCCTTTGATCAAAAATTTCAGTTTCTGGATCATTCTACAGGTTGTGAACTGTCTTTAAATGCTATTTCTATTATACTGACTGAAGTCTCATGAGATTTATAGTTTGTCACTATCTTGAATCTCAAAAGTGCACTTGTGTGCACCTGCACTGAGTTTTGCACTTATTTCTAATGTTCTGCAAAAGCCACTTTCAATCAACTTTATGCCATTAGAAATTTCGTACATAAGTACAGATTTACACAAGTTGAGAACCATCTGTATTTAGATGCACATGAAAAATGTAGTACTGCATCTTAAAAAGGTCACTAACATTAAGAATGTCTCCACTTAGAAATATTTTATAATGGTAAATAGTAGTAATAGCACTAATAATAATAATAATCATAATTATTTTCTATTTTACAAGATGGTTTTGAGGTAGGTAGATCTTAGCTGTTTGTGGAACTTGTTAAATGTTACTGAGCAGCTTTTTTTTTTTTTTCGTAGTTGATTCTATCAATATTTGACTGGCATTACTGGCTACATTGACCACAAGGACATGTCTTTGTCACTGTGTATTTGGCTTTGTCACTGTGTATTTGTCTTTGTCACTGTGTATTTGTCTTTGTCACTGTGTATTTGTCTTTGTCACTGTGTATTTGTCTTTGTCACTGTGTATTTGGCTTTGTCACTGTGTATTTGGCTTTGTCACTGTGTATTTGGCTTTGTCACTGTGTATTTGGCTTTGTCACTGTGTATTTGGCTTTGTCACTGTGTATTTGGCTTTGTCACTGTGTATTTGGCTTTGTCACTGTGTATTTGGCTCTGCCCTTCATTTCTTTTTCAAATGATGCACCACATCTGCACGGTTGTTCCAAATGGTTCCATCTTTTCTCAATGGTAAGTACAGTAAAGGCGATGGTTGGGACATGTGCTCCGAATGACTGACAACTCACTACCAAAAATAGCACTAAGATGGACACCACAGGGGAGCAGAAGTAAGGGTAGACCAAAAGAGACATGGAGAAGAACAACAGAAAGGATGTTGAGCAATAGAGGGCTCACCTGGGCAAGAGCAGAAAAAAAAGGCGAAAGACAGGCATTTGTGGAAAACCTTTGCGGAAGCCCCATGTGCCCTGGGCACTTAAGGTTCAGAGAGAGAGAGAGAGAAGTACAGTAAACCATCAACTATAGAGGAGAAGAGTGTCCATTAATGCCTAAAGGCCATTAAAATGAATTTAATCTGGAGCCATGGGGAAATTTTTTTAAAATTACATTTAAGTTTACGTACTTTCTTTGAACTCCTTTATCACTTGATGCCAATTTGTATTGTAAGGACTGCAAAATGAATTAATAAATAAAATTACAATTCAGAAATCACTGAAGCACTCTGCATACAACCTGCCCACACAACAGCTTGCAGCAGATTGAGGCAGAAACAAAGCAAGTCTACTCCATGCAACCCATAGCAAGGGCAGTATGGCAAGCACACATGTAGCATTTTACATTTTTTTTAAATTTAAAAAATATTATTAAAAAAAAATTATTCTGTTAAATCCGTTATGTCAGTGTCTGTTACATCGTGGGTTTACTGTAATTATCATATCCCTGATATCAGTCATTAAGATTGCTGAATCATAGTTTGCTGTGGATGACAAGTCATCAAGAAGAATTCGTAGCTCCACACTCATGGATCATTAACACTACAAGCAGTAAAGACCACTGCACTAGACAGAAAACTGTAGTTAAAAGAGCCAGCATGATTTCTATGTAGCATACAAAACAAAAGATACAAGACAAGAGTCTGAAGAGGCTATATTTGCAGAACACATATTGTTTGTTTTTTTTTTATTACTGTGGCCACTATAGTAAACAAAATATTGCTAACATCAATCTTGGAAGAGACTATTCAGTGAAGAGACCCTTAGAAGCTTCCGCATATGTCCAGCATCAACCTGTTCTGGAATTTTCTTCTAGGATGAAAGGAGCCATTTATCACAGTGTGATAATTTGTAAATAAAATTACCATACCAAACTGGCAAAGAGAAAAGGGTGCCTAGTATGACAGAGAATGATAGAGAACAGAATTTGATGCAGTCATCATCAGCAGCTTGATATTTCTAGGAAAACTTAAGTTGGCTATAGAACATGAGGCAAAATAATGGATAAAAGGTAAGTATTAATGGTAAGTTTAGTGTTATATATATATATAGCATATGCTAAGTAACCAGTGGTAAACATTTTGCGGGCAACATTCCAAAATTCATGCAAAAATAATGATAATGAATATCTAATGCACAATGACCACAAATAGGACATAAAAAATGTGGAAGAAGACATTTTAAAATGTGGAAGAAGACATTTAAAATGTGGAAGAAGACATTTCTTGTGTTATACACATTAAACAGAGCATATCCGCAGTATGTATGTGAATACTATGCATGCACAAAAATGATCTAGTCTACAGAACCTTTTCCCTTTATCTATTTTTCTTACTCATGAAAAAAATTCTGTCCAAGAAAACATATACGTTTTTCTGACATCTAAGAGAATGTATAGAGATACAGAAGGTGTCCAACTTACATAAATGGATTGTTCCATAGTCCTATGCTCACATAACTTCAAAGCCATGTTTTATTACATATCTTTTACAGCATTTTACATTATCAGTTTGTTTCATAAAATTCCATAGATTATTTGCGTAAGTTGTAAATTTTTAAACTCTATGTATAATATCTCCATGTAAGTCAGGGTTAGTCTGTATATCTTATATATCTCTCTGCATACAACCTCATCAAATCTGAAGAAATTTCTTCTTATAAAAATGTGACAAGAATAAAACACAAAACAACACATCTTCAGATGTTTGAATTTTTATCGTTTATAATATAGTTAAACATTGTCAGCCTTAGCAACTGTAACAAAATATCTTGGAAGACATTTATTTGATTATCTTCCCCATTATCCACTTAGAGGCTTTGGGGACACAATGGTTACAGTTTCTAGAACTATACTGGTATAAAATAAAGACAATAAAATACAATTTTAAAAACTGACATTGGCAATAACTTATTTTAAATACTGTTGTGGCAACTGTGACTAAAATTTAACTTCAGACTCCTGTGAGGTTCAGTGACATACTTCATACAAAAAGGCAAACTTGGTGAATTCACAGAATTTCATTATTATATGTTTACTGGTTGTAATCAATAAAAAATGATGGAAGAAGAAATGAAAAGAAGATTTTTAGTTAAGACACTGAACTATAAAATTTCTCCTAAGATAGTATTTATTAAAATGGTTAGTGAGGCAAACTTTGCAAATAATGCATGCCTATCTGCTGATGTGCATGCTTAAACTATTGTGTTTATACTGTATACTGACCTCGTGAAAGTGCCAAAGAAAATATGAATCTGCAATCAGATGACAGTGTCAAAAAATGGCACTTATTGACTTACTTAGTTCAAAAATTGTGAGTACAATTATTTTAGTTATATCTCTTTTGAAAAAACAAAAGCAGTTTCATGTAGAAAGTTGCACAGACTGACAAACCAAAGAACTCATAAAGATATGCTCCAGAATTTCTCACAGTACTATTGGTATCTTGTAGAATCAATGAGATCCATGGAATTCTGATTTGGAACACTCTCTCTCTCTGAACCTTAAGTGCCCAGGGCACATGGGGCTTCTGCAAGGGTTTTCCACAAATGCCTGTCCTTTGCTTTTTTTCTGCTCTTGCTCAGGTGAGCCCTCTATTGCTCAACATCCTTTCTGTTGTTCTTCTCCATGTCTCTTTTGATCTACCCTTACTTCTGTTCCCCTGTGGTGTCCATCTTAGTGCTATTTTTGGCAGTGAGTTGTCAGTCATTTGGAGCACATGTCCCAACCATCGCCAGCGTCTTTTTTGTGGTACCCGGGATCTGCAAAGAATAGGACCACTGTACCCTACCACACATGATCGTAAAAGGCGACTAAGGAGGGTTCAGCATAGGGCCAGCAACCCTATCTGGTACAAAAAAACTATCAGACTGCTACAGAAACAGAAGGAAGGGAAATAACAAATGCAGTATCTTTTATTTGGAACACACTGATTATAATAAAATCTGCTCAAGTTGCTGCTGCTTTGAATAATGGTCTTAAAAATGAATTAGTATTTTAACAGCTATCTTGTTTAGACACAGGCTGTCTTTATCTATATAATCTAATTTAAAAACAAAAAATGATTCAGTTTCATCATGACACTGGATCCGAGATATAAGTGGTGACATTAGAGATACTGACCGCAATCAGGGCTCGAGAGAGCTAGGTCAGCCCCTGAGATCAGTTACTATCATGGCCTATATCCAAACTATAGGCAAAACTTCATTTAAAAAAAAAAAAATGGCAGGACCACTAGACCCCTTTCCCCTAAAAGTCACAGGCCCAGGGGTATAAACCTGACTTCTCTCCCCTCCCAACATCAAGCCTGACAGTAGCTCTAAGTTACGCTAAGATGAACTGTCAGTGACCTCACAGGAGTCTGAAATTATCATTGAATCACAGTCTGGGAAGAAAACAAAGAAACTGGCAGGTAAATGTCATTGAAATATGTTCAAATGTTACATAATACATATTGGAAAATGCATTATAAAGTATAAAAAGAACCAAGGAACATGAACTTAGTTGCAACAGGTGAGCCACAGATGAAAACACAATTCAAAGTTCAGACTGCTAGTTAAACCATCAGATTGGGGGGACTGTTAAACACATACAGTAGTATGGAAAGTGATGTTAAATCTCAGAATACCCAGAAACAGCTAATTTAGTTTTCACAATGACCAAAACAGCTTTCCTACAGTTCCCACAATATTTAAAAATGCTTTCATTCATTTTCTTGTAAACTGATGATTTTCACTAAAACTAATGCTATTATAATGACCAGATGAACAATTTACATTGCTCTATAAAATGTCAAAATGTAAAAGGTTTAAGTCAGCCTGTATTGATTTAAACAAAAAAAAAAAAGGGTTTAGCAATATGAGCCTCAATACTTTCAGACAGTGATATATGCCTACAATTTAATGAAACACCATATCTTATATCTTATATCTTATCTTATATCTTATCTTATATCTTATATCCTTCCCGTGCCGTTAAACGTCACATAGGGCTCGCAAAGTAGTTCGCCAATTTTTCCTGTCTTCGGCGAGTCTTTCAACCCCATCAAAGGATTTTATGCCTGTTAACTTGGCCTCTCTTAATAATGTCCTCTTCAGAGTTTCACGCGGTCTGCCCCTTTTTGAAACACCATAACAAGATGCAAAATAATTAATAATGACAATTCTGTGAAAACTGATGTTTATTTGAATGTGGTGAATAGTGAAAAAAATACAGGCTATGAAGAAAATGTCTTAAGAGATTGGATGAACTGATGTCAAAGAAACTTTGACCGGAGACACGTTGCATCTGTTGAATGAGTTAATGAAAGTTAAAGAATAATTTACTACTTTCATTCATTTTACTTGCATTAGTGATCAAGCTAAAAAAAAAAAAAGTTTGATCTTTGTAATGGCTACCTTTAAAAAAGCACACACACAAAAACCCAATTGTAGGAACTGAACAATTTGTAGAAATTTTTAAAATTTCATAATCACAATTTTCTGCACTCCCACTAGTCAATTTTTTGGTTGAATTCTATTAAAAAATAACTCATTGAAAGTGTTGCATTTTTTTCAGATATTTTAGAAGTTGGACTGAATGTTATAGCCATGATACAGAGTTTCTCATCTAAAGAAGCACAACATATTTCTGAGATTTTAAATTTGTATTTTAACTTAGCTCAAGTTTTCTGGATCATTCATAAGAAGGCAAGATGGCATATGACTTATTTTTTTGTGAGGAGAAAGTACAAAAAAAGTGGTAATTATACCATTATGGTAAATAACATGAAAAAGAAATTCAATTTTGAGTTCAAACACATTCTTTGGTTTCAATATCATGTACATAACTTAACAATATCATATAACTCATGTAAGTATTATCCATCAACATAAAGTGTTTGCCCAACTAAACATTTATCAGCATTAGAATTAAGCTGCAGTGCTGTAGACAAAATAACATAAAGAAAAATCCACAAAATAACCATGTTTAGAGAGATGGTTCTCAAGGCAAAGGGACTGGACTGAGTTTTCTCTTGGCTCCAAATTTTAAAAAAAAGTTTGTCCTTGACACTTGTGTTAGGGAAAAGGAAGCTGTGAGGTTAAGATCTGGCATCTCATTTCAAGTGAAGTTAAAATTCATTATGGTGAAATCTGTACTATTTCACTCCTTTGGTGATGTGGAATTGTTTTAAAACCATGCATGTATAACTCAAGAGAAGAAAGGATACTTGAGGGAAGACTGATTCCTGTTGAAATATCAGACATAAAGAAATTGTTAAGAGCAAAAACCTGCTTACAAACTTCAAGAAAGTGAACCTGCACTGAGGGTCATTGCTGTCGTTACAATGATTATGCAGCTGCAAAGTGTGCAAAACTGACAGCTTTATATACACCATTTAACATATTTAGAGTGCAAAACATTCTGGAACTAATCCTGCCTGCACTGATAAAAAATAACTGCCAAATTAAAAATATCATGATTCAACGTATGCTTTTTACTCACTTTTTTTTTTTAACATTCAAGTTAACTCCATAGTTTTACAGCATACTCTTATTACATATTACAGATGCTATTAGGTGTTTATTTATGGGCATCTGAGTGATGAAGTGGTTAGTGCACTAATCTCTCATGGCGAAGGTTGGGAGTTTCAATTCCGGCCAGAGGCACCCCAGTCACCCAGCTGTAGAAATGGATACCTGACTTCGTCTGGAGCTAGGGAAGGATAGGCAGCCAGCTGTGATGCTGACCACACCATCCTTTACTGTGCTGACAGGCCAAGGAAAATATTGGCACTAACACCATTTCCCTATGTGCTTCTAAGGCAATACAGGGTTACCTTTACCTTTTTTTTTTTCACCTTATTAGGTGTTTACACGCTTTTTATAACAAAATCTCACCAGGTAGTATTAAAGAAGATGAGTGCCAGATGTTACTAAAGGATTCTAGGAATCATTCCACTTAGCAGTTTCTCTTGTGGCCATTTCTACCAACATCTTCTTCGCAAATTTGGCAAACAGCAAGCCAATTTATAACAAGGGTTTTTAAATTGGAAGTATCCATATCCCTTGGAGGTATGGGAGCTAAGCTATCATTTGGTATGGGACCCAATCTCTGAAATTTTTTGTTAAATCAGAATTTGCTTTCAGTTGTTCTGTTTCTAGCTTTTCATATGTAAAATGAAACCAAGCTTCAAATATCATAGACACATAAAAGAACAACTATATCCATACTACAAGAACTTAATATTGAAGAAGGCTGGCTAGTAAAGAGGATTAAACAGAGAAAACTTAAACATTTTGGACATATTAAACGTCATGAGAATATAGAGAAGACCATCTTGGAAGGGTATATAATGGGAAGAAGAAAGAGAGAAAGACCAAGGTGAAGATGGCTGAAAAGACATTGTTGATAATCTGCAAATGGATGCATCAGCAGCAGGGCATCTTGCTTACAACTGATAGGCCAACAGGAGAGCTGTCAGGGATGCAAAGTTCCACAAGGAACATGCAAATGACTGACTTGTACCTAACAGGACTGGTAATGATAATGATTTCAACAGTCTAGCAAACAGTGGTTAGGAGACCTACTGGGCTGGGTCCATAAGCACTAAAAGGTTAAAAAACTCCATATTATAAGCTCCAGTCTCTTTGTACTTGAGTTGTGCATATGCATAGTAAATAAAAATGAAATGAAAAATTCAGAGAAATAGCTTATTGCACACTACTCACTGAAATTAATTTTAAAAAAAACACTATGAAAAGAAATGAGACAAACATGTGTATGTGCTTGTACACTTTTTGATTTTTCTTGTGCAAAAGATCAACATGGCATTCATTAAAAACACATGGTTTTAAAAGCAAACCACAAAAAGTTTTTTTTTCCTCCTTCTGCTAGATAATGGACTCTCTGATGTGATCAGCATCTTAGTTTTTGTAGATGCTCAAATAACTTTTAACTGTTATTCACCACACAATTTTTGTTTTAACTTGTCAGAAATTAAAATAAATTAATGCTGTAATCACTGTGTAAGGCCTATGACCAGATAAGACACAAATAGTATGGAGAAATCTTGTGATGACCATTATACTCTGTCTGATTTTGATCTGGAAATCCTAAAATGATTCTACTTTTTTATAAACTGAATTACATATTTTGCAAAGTATAACATAGCTACCTTTGACTCATATAAATCTATATTCATTAAAAATTAGAGGAAATTAAATGTCTATGACTGACAGTGGAACACAGGTTGTTTTTGTTTTGGTCTGTGTATTAGATTTATTTCAAATGAAAATTTGTCTTTTGTCTCATAGTTTAATGAAAGAAAAAAAAAATGTAATTTTTATGAGAAAAGTCCAAGTCTAAAAGATAAAACTATCCAAAAGGATGTCTGCATCCCTGAACCAATTTTGTGGACATGTTTAACAGCATATGCTATTGGTTATGTGTAGTTTATTATACTTTTTATGGAAAATGTCCTGAATTTCCACATTTAAAAAAAAACAAAAAACTAATGTATATGTGCATTAGATATTTTTGACAATGAAAGTGGACACATTACATGGACAGGAATTGCTGAAACTAAAGTCAGTTTAAAAAAAAATTAGCAGACATGTTGATGTTTCTTATTTTTCATAGAATAAGCTGACAATTCTATTTTACCAACATAAAAGAACAGGAAAGACAATTTTTGGCAAGTTTGAAGTATGACTTTCTAAGATGTTTATAAACACTTATTACTAAGAACAAATACAGTTGCTCACGTATTCAAAACAGATACAGTTCAATGGTCATAAACAAGTACCACTTACTCATCTGTGCCAAATGTCTCAAAAGTCATAATTCATACTCAGAACGCTTGCATAATTACAAACAGCATTTTCTTCTTTCACTTTTTAAGCAATATCCCTTTTAAAAAAAATACTACGCATTTTGAATGCTAACATTTATATCAAATGAACCAGTGAGCATTTGAAATGTAGAAATATTTGCACAAAGCCATGTAAAATTTTAAATGTTAAAAACATTCATTGCTAATCAGACTCTGCTAAAAATACAATAACCACTTCTATCTTTCACATAATGCACAGCTGTGATCTTAACAATTACTACCTAGTCTGAACCTTATATGTATAACCTAGTCTGAACCTTATATGTATAACCTAGTCTGAACCTTATACAGACTCCTACATTTTTCATTTAAATCCAAGTACAAATATGAACAGAGAGAAACTGTTCCTCATAAGGTAAAGGCTGGTGAATGCATTTGGTATACGGATATTTGCAAGAGCTAAATATGAACACAGAGATGTTTTTTTGTTCTCACATTTATTATTTTATCTGTTTTGTTTGTCTTCAGAGAAACTGTCTTACTGAAATATTGGTTGTACAGCTTATTTTTTAGAGAATTTTTTTAACCTATTATTTCTTTACCCTCATGTAACAGACTCTCCCCTACTTACGATGGAATTAACATTTTGATAAATCCATTGTTGGAAAAAAAAAGCTTGTCTGCAGAAAACAGATTGAGAGCAACTGACGGTGTTGTCATATTGACTCTCTCTCTCTCTCTCTCTCTCTCTAAACCTTAAGATCCCAGGGCACATGGGGTTTCCACAAGGGTTTTCCACAAATGCCTGTCCTTTGAATTTTTTTTCCGCTCTTGCCCAGGTGACCCCTCTATTGCTCAAAATCCTCTCTGTTGTTCTTCTCCATGTCTCTTTTGGTATACCCTTACTTCTGTTTCCCTGTGGTGTCCATCTTAGTGCTATTTTTGGTAGTGAGTTGTCAGCGATTGGCTATAGCCATTATTTAATAAATAAAACATGACATCTATAAAAATGTAATTTTACAGCAAATGTTACCGATATTTATAAATAGGTCTTTAATGTTAGGTATAAAGTTTAAATTTTTAATAAAACAGAAAAGTTTTTCTACACAAAATGCCATTAAAATGATCAATTTGACAGCACTTAGCACTCCCGTGTGACAGCTAATGATATTTTATGCACCACTGGCAAAATTATAAGGTTCAGATATCAAATAGATATTTGTAAGATCAGATTATCGCAAGCCTAATGAACATATGTCAAAGACCATCTGCATTTGTGAAAAATCTTTACCTTCCTGTACTTCAACTAAATCTGATGTCATTTTACATAGAGTTTTGTTTCACAAGAAAAAAAAAATAAAAATAAAAAAAACTTGCAATTTATTTTTATTGAAATCCTTTGGCTATAACTGTGAGAAAAAAAACATCTACACAGTCGACGCATAGCTTGACTTTTATTTAACAATACTTCAAAATTTCTACTTTCATTGTTCCAATTTTTTTAAAGAACATATAGCTATTTTCTGTTCCTGTTTTATTATTTCTGTTTACACAGGGATACCATTAAAGTAATCATTTTCCAGTCTCCACTAAAATTATAAAGAATTCTACCAATATGGCCAGCAGTTTTAATTTATCATTGAACAAAGTAATGGAAAGATACAGTTATTAACTCTTCCTGTACTTTTGGTCGAATTTTCGATCCTTCTGTTTCCCCGATGCGTGCCAATTGTCGGTATTTCAATCATGTTTTGTTTCAATAAAAGAACCGGTGTAACATTTAGATTGTACATATTTCGTCCACGTTTCTGGTGACACTTTTCAAAATGGTGAAAAAGTGCTTAGTTACGAGTGATGCGGAGCGATAAAAAGGAAGAGAAACATAGACAATTTTCAATTTTTGATGATGTAGATAGGGGTATGGACATGTCCTGTGACCACCCCACTGCTCTTGAATGTATACCAAGTAAAGCTAGACATATCAGATGACTGGAGAAGTAGTTAGGAGGTTATTTCAGACATTAATTTAGCGAGAATGCAACACAGAATCACAACACGAGATCAACAAATAGATCTAGACATCACAGATGGTAAGCAGTGTAGATCTAGACCTAGTCGATGGTGAGCTTGGCACAATCATTGTCTAAAAACATCATATTACTTCTTTTTTCCTAAAAAACTCTGCATTTATGAAATCTTCATACAGTTAGTTATATTTTGAAACATAATAAGTACACGTAAGTACATGGAAATACTGTTTTCCATTACATTTTACAACTATACCCCCTATACATATCAAGACCCGCGGTTTTATTCTGGCACCCAACTGAACATCTGCGTTTCTTCCTGTGGCACAGGAAGAGTTAAAGCTGTTCCACAATTCAACTGCAAAAACTTACCATTGTATTTTCTGTCACAAAAAAGTATAATTCTCTTTTTTTCTTTTTACTGCAAGCACAAAATGCACACACATGCATGCACACATACACACACTAACAGAAGAAAGAAAACAAAACAAAATACCTCCAAGAACAGATTAAACCAACAGCAGCATGTAAAACACTGTAACTTAGTCACTTATGTGACCAATAAAAAGTAGTTATTTTAAAAATTAAAATAACAGTACATGATTAAATATTTTAAAATACCAGCAAGGATTATATGTAAGACTTTGGTGAATATTTGAAAAAAAAATGTAATATTTACAGATGTAAAGAATACTTTTACTGGCATATTTGTACATTTGTCTAATGACTATTTTTTTTTTTGGGGGGGGGGGGGAAGAACTTGATGTTCAACATATCAACTTAGCAGTGTCATTAACAATTGTAAAATTAATCTTTCGCATAAGCCTAAGAGCAGACTATACAGCCTTTATTTATATATTTTAAATTAAAATATTTGTTTACAAGTTGACTTAAAAAGCTCTGACAAAGATTTCACTTTCTTCAGTCTATACTTCTGTTTATAAAACAATTGTGATGTATTACAGTTAAGCACAAAGTCAGCAATGAAAACTGCTAAAAGTGTTTTGTGTATATCTTTTTCAAAAAGTAGATTTGTTTACCATTTGCTCATACCAACATGACCTACCTAAAATGAGTGCGTACTCTGAATGTAATTCACGTTACTGGTAAAATAAAACTTTCATTTGTCAGGGTTCTGAGCTCTTTGGTGTTGAAGATTAAGCAAACCATCGACACTAATGATTCATTCTCAATGCAGTTACAGTAACTGAAGGAGAGTACTAGCGGCCTTACTATAGTTTCAAAAATTAATTCACTTCGTAACCTAGTCTCTCATTCATATATCTAACTAATAATAATTATCATTGCCTTTGATGATACACAAAAAGTAATTAAACTTTAAAAATTCAGACATATATAAATGTTTAAATTTAATGAGTGTGTCACTATACAAACAAACAAAAAAAAAGAGACTGTAGGCGGTACAATATTGGTAAATTACTTACATAAAGATACACAGAAAAGATGACTAGATATATTTGTTCCAAATAAAGCTGATAATTGAGTATTTGTAAACAGATTCTTACTTTCCAAAAAAAAAGTCAAATGTGGCATTTCATACACTCCACATAAAACTTTCATATAAAGTTTCCATGCTTATCACACATATTAACATTTTTTTCCATACTTAACTGCATATGTAGAACAGTACTGTAAAAATTCTGAATCAACTGAGGCAGGTGTGAATGACAGAAACTGAATACTATATTCATTTTCTCAACAACTTTGTAAACAGTACATCTAATGGTAAAAGACAATTTTGTATGTAAAATAGAAAGTAAAAGAAAAAAATGTATTTTCAATTAATTATGCAGCCACAGATGGTAAAAGCTGGTGGAAAACAGTCATTTCTCAAAACAAAAGAAAACAGATAGTTAAGAAAAAATTCTGTCTAGGAAAAAAAACAAAAAAAACTTAAGTTTTATATTCAAGTTAAATGCTGAAGAAGTCCGACACTTGAATCTGTATCTACTCTGCTCAGGATAGTTGAAGTGGAAATTTTTTGTTAAGTATTTTGGCTTTTATCCCATAACATTTCTCATTCAACAGAACCAGTCACTTTATGCTGTAATGCTAATATGGTGCAAATCGCTGATAACCTCCTCTATATACTGCAGCCTATAAAGGAAATAAAAGTGGAAGTATTACATTTCTTCTGAGATAAATAGTAGAGATAAATAATAGAGTGTCTCCACAAATGTCCTACATGCATAGAAAATACAAGTAAAGTGAGGTATTAATTTTACATTGTGAGGAAATATGCTTGATTAATTCATTACTAGATAATCTCTTGCATCTCTTTAACCTCTTTACAGGTGATGTAGGTGAAACGCAGAATCATCAGAGTACTGTATGGTCTATTTCTTTAATTTCAGGAGCAGACCCAGGAAGCAGGATCTTCAGCTGACTCTCACGCTGAAGGAATATGTCAATCTTTATCCGGTAGGCCAGGTTAAAGTAAGGCAATATTCTGTTTATAACATCACACAGGGAAGTAGGTCAGATGACTGACCAGATCTTGTTTGATTGACTCTAATATTGGCACCATCATGGAGTCTTGACCAACTCTTGTTTGTTCAGTCCTGACATCTGTGCCATCACAGGATTGTGGACAGTTCATGTTTCTCTGCTTTAATATCTGTGCCATCACAGGATTGTGGACAGTTCTAGTTTTCTCTGCTTTCATATCTGTACCATCACAGGATTGTGGACAGTTCTAGCTTTCTCTGCTTTAATATCTGTGCCATCACAGGATTGTGGACAGTTCATGTTTTCTCTGCTTTAATATCTGTGCCATCACAGGCATCACAGGATTGTGGACAGTTCTAGTTTTCTCTGCTTTAATATCTGTGCCATCACATGATCTTTGCAAGCTCTCATTTACTTGGCCCCAATATCTGTCCCATCATAGATTTGGCCAGCTCTTCCAAGTTTGGCCCTAATATTAGTGCCATCACAGGATCTTGATCAGTTCATTTGCTCAGCTATATATCACAGTATCTTGGCAAGCTCTTGTCTTTTTTTTTTGCCTTAGTATCTGTTTCATCACTGGACCTTGGCCAGACTTGTCAGCTCAGCTCTAATATCTGTGCCAACATAGGATCTTGGTCAGACTTGATAGATTGGTCTTATTATCTGTGCAATCATAACTGGGCCTATTATCTGTGTATCTGTGCCATCATAGAATCTGAGTAAGCTCTTGTCTGCTGGGTCCTAATATCTGTCATCATAGGATCTTGGCAAATCTTGTTTTCTTGGCCCTAATGTCTATGGCATTATAAGAACTTTTGTTTGTCTAGCCAAAGCTCAGACATCACTTCCAATTTGCAGGCACATATTTCTTTAGATATCTCATTAAACCTGAACTTCATCAATGTAAAATGAATGTGCTGTAATGCGGTAGACTGAAAAACCTTATAAATAGATGACAAAAAAAAATATTGCTATACTGCCTTATCTTACATCCTTCCTATGCCTTTAAAACTCCTCCATAGGCCTTGCAAGATAGTTTGCCAAGTTTTCCTGTTTTCAGTGAGCTTTCCAACCTCATCAAGGGATTTTATGCCTACTAATTTGGCCTCTCTTAACAATGTCCTCTTTAGAGTTTCACATGGTCAACCTCTTTTTCTTCAGCCTGTTGTGTTCCACTTGATAGCTTATTTCGGGATTCTCTGATTGTTTCTTCTCATCACGTGACCAATATATGTCCATCTCTCTTTTTTGATCACCCATGTGACAGGTTGTAGTTTGCTCATCTGCCTTATCTCTGCGTTGTTCATGAATTCATTCCACTTTATGCTGAGTATAGTCAAAAGAGTATAATTTGTTGTCTATTTCTTCAGTTGTTTTCCAGCTTTCACATGCGTAAGTGAGGGTGGATATTACATTTGAATTTAATCATCTCAGCTTGGTTTTTGTGCTTATAACTTTTGAGTGCCATATGTTCTCAAGATTCTTGAAGGTCAGTGCTGCTTTTGCAATTGGAATTCTAACTTCCTTTCTGCTGTCACCATCCTGGTCTATGTAGCTGCCAAGGCATGCAAATTGGTTTACTTCAACAGCTGTCCCTTCTACGTATATTTTTCCCCTTACCAATTAATGGGAAGTTTCATTATTTTTGTTTTGTCCTTGTTAATTTCAAGTCCTATTTTGCTAGCCAGTGAAGAAGACAGGCTATCTGTTTTTTCTTGCATCGAACTCACATTGTCACTGCTAAGAGTTATGTCATCTGCAAAATCAAAATCTTCTAGTTGGGTCCTGTGTGCCCAATCAATGCCCTATGCAACATTTTTTCATTATGAAGTCTATGGCATTTCCAAAAAGCAAGGGAGATAGTATACATCCTTGTTTCATGTCTGTTTCAATCTGGAACTATTCGCTCATTCCTTCTATTGTGTTGACTGCACAAACATATCAGCTGTAGAGATCCTTAATGATGTTGACAATTTTAGATGATATTCCATATAGTCTTAAATTCTCCACAATGAATCTCTGTGTATGCTATAAAATGCATTTTTAAAGTCTATGAAGTTCAGGATTAATGGTTTTTGCTTTTCAATATGTATTAATTATTCTTAGAGTAAAGAACTGGTCGAGACACTTTCTCCCTTTTTGAAATCCTGCTTGTTCTCTCTCATTGCAACATCCACATATCTTTAATACTATTTAGAATGACTTTGCAAAATACTTTTGACACAACTGATAGAGAGGGTACCCCCCCCCCCCCTCAACTTCAATTACTACAATTAGCTAAGGTTGCCTTTATTTTAGGTATTCTAACAATGATTCACTTCCAGATGATGTAAGATGGCGGGCGTTTTTTTAATGCTCATGTTGACATGCAACATTCAGCTTAATTCATCACATATTCTGAACCAGGAGTTGGGCAAAAGGCTAACATCCTTATCCTGAGACCCACCAAAAGGCGACTCTAAATGTGGAAAAAAGGAATTGTCATGGAATATCGCAACAAAACCAACCAAGTCCAAGCGTGACACATCAGGGATACCAGCTCCAAAGAACTCAGACAAAGACTGAAAGAATGTACTCTTTGGCCCTAAATACATGACAAAGATTGAATTCTGGAATGTAAGAACAATGACAGCACCATCAAAAACTGTTCAAGTAATCTGAGAAATGGATAGATATCACTTTGTTGTACTGGGCATCAGTGAAATGCAAAGGCCAGAAGCAGGGAATTGTAAGTTAATAATACATTCAGGCAGAGACAATGGGAAATATCAAAAAGGAGTGAGTATAATCATGTCAAATGTAGCAGCAGGGAGCCTTATAGAATGGGAACCGGTGAACAGTCATATAAT
This sequence comes from Achatina immaculata, assembly GCA_009760885.1. NCBI lineage: Eukaryota > Metazoa > Mollusca > Gastropoda > Stylommatophora > Achatinidae > Lissachatina > Lissachatina immaculata. The sequence goes on along the minus strand of CM019697.1, from coordinate 20,520,023 downwards.
AAGTGCATGATACAAACTAAGACAGAATGACAATCATACAATGTTATGCACCCACGAACAATGCTGAATATGAAATAAAAGATTATTTCTATCACCAACTACAACAACACATGAACAAAGTCCCTAAGCATAACATGGAAGACTTCAATGCCAAGGTAGGGAAAGATAACACTGATGTAGAAAAAGTTATGGGGAGAGAAGGAATTGATACAATAAATCAGAATGGAGAAAGATTAATTGAACTATGTCTAACAGAGGGCATGATCATTGGAGGAACAATATCTCCACACAAAGAGATACATAAAACAACATGGATATCTCCAGATGATAGAACTAGAAACCAGACAGACCATTTTTGTATTAGAAAGCAATTCAGAACATCTCTGATAGATGTAAAAGCATAAAGAGGTACAGATGTCAACAGTGACCACAACCTGTATATAGAGAAAATAGACTAAAATTGAAAAGCCAGCACAAGAAATCAATACACAGGAAGATAGAAAGCCACAGTCTACAGGAAGAAAATACTAACAGTAATTTCAATTTGGAACTTACCAATCATTTTGCAGCACTCAGTGAGGTAGAGGAGATAGATGTAGATGAATTATGGAATTCTTACAGCACAGCCATAATCACAGCAGCAAAAGCAAGTGCTGGACTGCAAGAAACAAATAGAAAAGCATGGATATCGGAAAACACATGAAAATACATACATGAAAGATGAGCAGCCAAATTAGCCATGTTGAATGTAAAGACAGATCTTGGAAAAGATTTGGCAAAAGCAACATACAAAAAACTAGACAACAGAGTAAAAAGTTCAGCTAGAAGAGATAAAAGAGAATACATAGACAATATGGTGAAAGAAGCAGAGAAGGCAGCAAAAACAAAAGACAGCAAAACATTATATAACATACAAAAAAGGGTAACGGGTATTATTACATCCAAAGAAAGACCAATCTTTAGCAAAACTGGCACCCTATTAACATCAAGTAAAGACCAAAAACAACGATGGGTTGGACACTTCCAAGAAATACTTAACTGACCATACCCAAAAGAATTGATAGAACTTGAAACTGACTTACCAGTCCCACAACTAAATGTTAGCCTAGATGAAATTACACTGAACAAAACTGAAGCAGCAGTGAATTTAATGGCTAACAACAAAGCTGCATGTGAAGATGAAATAATGGCTTAAATGTTATTAACAGTGACATGAGCCAACTACAGAGAATGTTTAATAAAGTTTGGAAAGAAGAAAAGGTCCCTTCTAAACGGAAGGAAGGAAGCATTGTTAAATTACCTAAAAAAAAAAGGCAACATCGGCAACTGCAGTAATTGAAAGGGGGGGGGGGGGTACCCTTTCTATCAGTTGTGTCAAAAGTATTTTGTAAAGTCATTCTAAATAGTATAAAGATATGTGGATGTTGCAATGAGAGAGAACAAGCAGGATTTCAAAAAGGGAGAAAGTGTCTCGACCAGTTCTTTACTCTAAGAATAATTAATACATATTGAAAAGCAAAAACCATTAATCCTGAACTTCATAGACTTTAAAAATGCATTTTATAGCATACACAGAGATTCATTGTGGAGAATTTTAAGACTATATGGAATATCATCTAAAATTGTCAACATCATTAAGGATCTCTACAGCTGATATGTTTGTGCAGTCAACACAGTAGAAGGAATGAGCGAATAGTTCCAGATTGAAACAGACATGAAACAAGGATGTATACAATCTCCCTTGCTTTTTGGAAATGCCATAGACTTCATAATGAAAAAATGTTGCATAGGGCATTGATTGGGCACACAGGACCCAACTAGAAGATTTTGATTTTGCAGATGACATAACTCTTATCAGTGACAATGTGAATTCCATGCAAGAAAAAACAGATAGCCTGTCTTCTTCACTGGCTAGCAAAATAGGACTTGAAATTAACAGGGACAAAACAAAAATAATGAAACTTCCCATTAATTGGTAAGGGGGAAAATATACGTAGAAGGGACAGCTGTTGAAGTAAACCAATTTGCATGCCTTGGCAGCTACATAGACCAGGATGGTGACAGCAGAAAGGAAGTTAGAATTCCAATTGCAAAAGCAGCACTGACCTTCAAGAATCTTGAGAACATATGGCACTCAAAAGTTATAAGCACAAAAACCAAGCTGAGATGATTAAATTCAAATGTAATATCCACCCTCACTTACGCATGTGAAAGCTGGAAAACAACTGAAGAAACAGACAACAAATTATACTCTTTTGACTATACTCAGCATAAAGTGGAATGAATTCATGAACAATGCAGAGATAAGGCAGATGAGCAAACAACAACCTGTCTCATGGGTGATCAGAAAAAGAAGATAGACATATGCCATTCATGTGATGAGAAGAAACAATCAGAGAATCCCCAAACAAGCTATCAAGTGGAACACAAAAGGCCAAAGAAAAAGAGGTTGACCATGTGAAACTCTAAAGAGGACATTGTTAAGACAAGGCAGAATTAGTAGGCATAAAATCCTTAGATGAGGTTGAAAAGCTCACTGAAAACAGGAAAACGTGGCAAACTACCATGCCATATGTGATGTTTAACGGCATGGGAAGATGTAAAAACAACGATTCCTTTTTTTCCACTTTGAAGGGACCTTTTCTTCTTTCCAAACTTTATTAAACATTCTCTGTAGTTGGCTTATGTTGTCACTGATAATAGCTTTTAACATTTCGGCTGTTATTTCATCTTCACCTGTAGCTTTGTTGTTAGCCATTAGGTTCACTGTTGTTTCAATTTCATTCAATGTAATTTTATCTAGGTTGACATTTAGTTGTGGGATTGGTAAGTCAGTTTCAAGGTCTATCAATTCTTTTGAGTGTGGTCAATAAGTATTTCTTGGAAGTGTCCAACCCATCGTTGTTTTTGGTCTTTACTTGATGTTAATAGGGTGCCAGTTTTGCTAAAGATTGGTCTTTCTTTGGATGTAATAGTACCCATTACCCTCTTTTAGTATGTTATATAATGTTTTGCTGTCTTTTGTTTTTGCTGCCTTCTCTGCTTCTTTCACCATGTTGTCTATGTATTCTCTTTTATCTCTTCTAGCTGAACTTTTTACTCTATTGTCTAGTTTTTTGTATGTTGCTTTTGCCAAATCTTTTCTAAAATCTATCTTTACATTCAACATGGCTAATTTGGCTGCTCATCTTTCATGTATGTATTTGCGTGTGTTTTCTAACATTCATGCTTTTCTATTTGTTTCTTGCAGTCCAGCACTTGCTTTTGCTGCTGTGATTATGGCTGTGCTGTAAGAATTCCATAATTCATCTACATCTATCTCCTCTACCTCACTGAGTGCTGCAAAATGATTGGTAAGTTCCAAATTGAAATTACTGTTAGTATTTTCTTCCTGTAGACTGTGGCTGTTTATCTTTCTGGGTATTAATTTCTTGTGCTGGCTTTTCAATTTTAGTCTATTTTCCCTATACACAGGTTGTGGTCACTGTTGACATCTGTACCTCTTTATGCTTTTACATCTATCAGAGGTGTTCTGAATTGCTTTCTAATACAAAAATGGTCTATCTGGATTCTGGTTCTATCATCTGGAGATATCCATGTTGTTTTATGTATCTCTTTGTGTGGAGATATTGTTCCTCCAATGATCATGCCCTCTGTTAGACATAGTTCAATTAATCTTTCTCCACTCTGATTTACTGTATCAATACCATTACTTTTTCGACATCGGTGTTATCTTTTCCTACCTTGGTGTTGAAGTCTCCCATGACAAATATGACGTCATGTTTAGGGACTTTGTTCATGTGTTGTTGTAGTTGGTGATAGAAATCGTCTTTTATTTCATCATCTGCATTGTTCGGGGGTGCATAACATTGTATGATTGTCATTCTTCCATGTCTTGCTTTGTATCATGCTATTATTATACAACTGTTCACTGGTCCCCCTTCTAGAAAGCTCTTTGCTGCTACATTTGACATAATTATACTCATTCCTTCTTCGCATTTCCCATTGTCTCTGCCATTATGTTTTACTAATTTACAGTTTTCTATCATTCTTTTTCCTGTTTCTGGCCATTGCATTTCACTGATGGTACATCTAGGTGGTATCTATCCATTTCTCAGATTGCTTGAGCAGTTTTTGATGGTGCTGTCATTGTTCTTACATTCCAGAATCCAATCTCTGTCATGTATTTGGGGCCGATGATTGCGTTCTCTTGATCTTTGTCCGAGTTATTTGGAGTTGGTATCCCTGATGCATCACACTTTGACTTGGTTGGTTTTGTTGCGAGTTTCCATAATAATTCCTTTTTTCCCATCTAGAGTTGCCTCTAGGTGGCTCTCAGGATAAGGCTGTTAGCCTTACGCCCAACTCCCGGTTCAGAATACATGATGGACCAAGCAGCATCCCACTAAATTTTGCTTGTTGGCAAGAGCGTTAAAAAACGCTTATCACCTTATAATTACTAACCATAAACTTCAGCTTAGGTATTCATTTTATCAAGAACTAATTATTTAAGAAAATTTCCTAGCATTCAAGTACATCTTACCCCATAACCTGCAACAGGTCCAATGCTATGCCCAATGTAAGGTTCAGCAGTGTATTCTCTACCATAGCTGTAAATGATATACAAAAACAACACTTTCAAAGCTTAAGTTCTATCTAAAGGTGAAAGAAAAACAATACTGATAACAAAACAATGTTTCAAAAATTTTATTTTATTTGTATTTTACAAATAAATAAAATAAAATAAAAATTAACAGTACATTCTATGAAAAAATCTTAACTCTTCCCGTGCCTTGGGTCACTATATCGACCCTTCCAGTTTCCCGATTTGTGCCAGCGGTTGATATAGCGACTCTTGGTTTGTTTTATTAAAACAACTGGTGTAATATTTAGATTGTACATATTTTGTCCGCATTTCCGGTGACACTTTTCAAAATGGTGAAAGAGTGCTTAGTTACGAGCTATGCCGAGTGAGAAAAAGGAAGAGAAACATGGAAAATTTTCAATTTTTGATGATGTAGATAGGGGTATGGACATGGCCTGTGACCTCTCCACTGCTCTTGAATGTATCCCAAGTTGATCTAGACATATCAGACAACTGGAGAAGCAGTTAGGAGGTTATTTCAGACATTAATTTAGCGAGAATGCAACATAGAATCACAATAAGAGATCGACAAGTAGATCTAGACATCTCAGATGGTAAGTAGTATAGATCTAGACCTAACTGATGGTGAGCTGGGCACAATCATTTTCTAAAAACATCACATTACTTCTTTTTTTTTTCCTAAAAAACTCTGCATTTATGAAATGTTCATACATTTAGTTATATCTTGAAATATAATAAGTACACGGAAGTACTGTAAATAGTGTTTTCCATTCCATTTTACAACTATACCCCCCTAAACATATCGAGCCCCGCGGTTTTATTTCGGCATCCAACTGAACATCCGTGTTTCTTCCTGTGGCATGGGAAGAGCTAATGATAATGGAAAGGAGATGGTGCTGTTAAATCAGTCCTTGGGAAAACATTACTGTCATTTTGAGCTGACACAATTAAGGCTGAATGTAATGAGTCTTCCATCTTGCTCTACCTCTTCTCTGTGTCCTGTAGCATTTGCATGCCATAAAGGCATGATGTGTTTGTGGCTTCACTTTTACAGGCCACTGCAGCAATTGAGGTAAGGATGCCACTACCTGTCCTCGATGCCTTTGTGCTTCCTAGGGAAACCTCTGGTACCTATGTTTTGGAGGCTGGGTTGACCTTGGTGCCTAACAGCCCAAAAAAAATTCCACCTGGGTGTGAAATCAAACCAGGAACCTTCTGGCTGACAGACTGCATTAACTGCTACACCACCATGGCACCTCAGAAGATCAGGAGTTTGGCACACATTGCTTACAACATGGGCAACATGGTTCGTTGTTTGATGGAATCTTGTCTTTTACTGTGATTGAAATGGGTTCCTAGATCTTATTGGAGTTGATAAAGGAAAGGAGCCCAGGCATGATACTGACCACATCACCTTCTAGCATGCCAACTAATATGGGCACTAATACTATATCTCTTATGTTCCTCAGAAGCATGACACAGGGCTACCTTCATCTCTTTACAGTGACATGGGCAGTTAATAGCAGAATCATTAAGTTAAATGCAGGTAACGATAAAATGGTAAAGGTAATTATTCCATGAAGGCATCAAGTGGATATTGTGTTAGTGTCCATGTTTTCCTTGACCTGTCAGTACACTAGAGGGTGATGTGGTCATCATCACACTTGGCTGACTTTCCTTCTATCGATCTTTGCCATGAGAGACTAGTGCACTAACTACTTCTCTACTCAGGAAAAGTTAAATGATGTGTTTCCTCAGTTTTCTGTTATTTTGGATCTCCCCATGAAGCAGCAGAATCACCCATTTTTATGTTTATTGATAATCTTTGATTCAGAGAGATCTCTAGGAGAGCTTCTACCATCTGCCACTCATGGATATAGAAGAAAAGGAAAGTAGTTCCTACTATCATTCTCAAAGATAATTTCAGATTCAGCTGATTATACATTAAACTATAAGTGAAATATATAATTTCATATTATCATTTTTAAAATTTGAATAATATTACCTGAATTGCATATAAAATTAATAAAATATTAGTTTTGACACTATGCAGAATATAACACGTATATGGAAATACGCAAATGAATGAAAGTATAGCATACAGAGGGATGAAACTTTAATATATTGATGGACTGATGATGAATATGTTAACTGGCAACTCACGCTGCAGCTGCATATGCTACAGGAGTAGCTATTGCACCAGCTGGAAATGCGTATCTGGCAGCACCGGCTGGGTAAGCTGCTGTAGCTGTTGCATATGGTTGACTTGCTACCAGCTGCAATGATAAAGTTTAATGGATTAACATACCTTTCTGAAAACAAAATACTAAGTGAGTTAATTGTACTAGAAATTAAAGAGAAGTCTAAGATAATTCACAAGTTTTTTTATAATTAGCTCTTAATAATTCTCAAAGGAATACAACCCTGAACTGCTATTTTATTTTGTCCTTTCAAATATTGTTTGATGGAAAGCATTTGCCTTTATTTAATTTTTATGTGTCAGCCCTCATACGTATTTGTATATTTTCTTCTTCATTCCGGATCCTCTGATGGTTCCAATTTAGGACATGTCTGGCTGCTTTAGTTGATGCCTCTTCTAGGTATGGCCAAACTGGCATACTTCTTTCATCTAAATTTTATAACAGTCATTTCTTGACACATCAAAAATTCAACAAATTCAATAGTTTAGCTTTATTAAAATACACCATTAGTCTAAATGTATTTTTATTATAGTGTAGTAATATTTTCAACACATTTTTACTATAAGTTATGGCTTCCATCATTGTGGTGTTTATTACAAAGTTAAGAATCATAGTTTGCTGAGTGCCTTTAACTTCATCTACTTGTGAATGCCTTGTTATCATCATTATGTTTCACTGCCATAAGCTTTCATTCATTCATTCATTTGCATGTCCCTTGCGGAACTTTGCCTCCCAAACAGCACTCCTGTAGGCCTCTCAGTTGTGAGCAAGATGGCCTGCTGCTGCTGCATCCATTTGCAACGTCAACGATGTCTTGCAGCCATCTTCATGTTGGTCTTCCTCTTTTTCTTTTTCCCATTATGTATCCTTCCAATATGGTCGTCTCTAAATTATCATGACATTTAATGTGTCCAAAATATTTAAGTTTTCTCTCTTTAATCCTCTTTACTAGCCAGCCTTCTTCAATATTAAGCTCTTGTAGTATAGATATATTTGTTCTTTTTTGTGTCCGCGATATTTGGAGAACTCATCTGTAGCATTTACATTCAAAGGCATTTATGTGTTTCTCAGCTGTTTTGTTAAGTATCCAGGTTTCACAGGCATATGTTGCGATAGGAAAGATGCATGCCCTTAAAAATCTTATTTTTGTGGTTCTGTCTGCTCCTCTCCACAGATTCTTTATTTGTTTTACTTTCTGAAGAGCGATAGATGTCCTCCTTTTAATTTCCCTCATTGTATCTCCATTATTAGTTAGTAGTGATCCAAGATATTCAAAACTCTCCACTTCTTCCAATTTTTCCTCACTGATATATATTTCAGCTGCCTTGTTTGTTTTGTCAGTTGTCATCAATTTAGTTTTCTTTGCATTAAGATAGAGGTTCTGCTCTTCGTTGTTCTTACGGACTGACATAATTAGTTTTTCCATTCCTTTTTGTGTTGTGGACAGAAACACTGTGTTATCAGCTTATCTAATCTCTGGTATTTCATAACCTCCAATTGTTATGGCATCGTAATATTCTTTGTCTACATCTTCTCTAACATTCCTCATTATATTTTCAGTATACAAGTTAAATAAGCTTTATTAGGCAGAAATGCAGATTATTCAGTCCATCAGTAATCTGAACAATAGCAACAATACATTATTAGTTATTCAGTTTTATCTGATGTGATCTTATACTGTTCTGTAAATGAAAATGAAAGAAACAGACTAAATGCATCACCTGATATCTTGCAGCTGCATCAAATGCCAAAAACGGATCTTGGTAAACACTTCTGAAATGAAGGCCGAAGCACAAACATTTACACCAGTGAAAAAAGTCAACATTTAATTCATTGTAATTTGCTTAAACTGAGTTGAAAAAAAATTTTCTTAACTTAAATAATAAAACTCTAAAAATAGTTCAAGAAAACAAATAATATCATTTGTTATCATTTTATTTTTAGAACTGAAAATTTAAAAACGTACGCTGCATATGGAATAGCTGTTGGTGCTGCAGCTATGGGAGTAGCATGGCGAAGCCCTGCTGCTGCAGCTGCAGCTGTGTAGACTCCTCCCAAGGCCCTTGCAGCAACAGCTGCTGGTGTTCGTCCCCTTGTCAAAGCTACGCCTCTCAAAGCTGCTGCTGTTACTGTATCTATACGTGGAAGCAATCATTATGCACGTTAATACATGTTCTAAACACATACAGCAACAAAAATATGCTATTTGGAACTAATAAATGATTGACTAGTAAAAAGTCTTTCTACACAAGATCGTTCAGTTATTCCTTCTACTCACATAGCGAAAAAATGCATTCCACACTTCATTTCAAGCTCTAACCAAACCTCATTTGACCATTCCATCTACACCAACTGATAAATTGTGTTATTCTGCCTGCATCCAGATATAAATAAAATAAAATAAAATTTGCAAACATTATTTGCAGATAATCCAGCAGCTAACCTGAATTTCCAATGCAAATCTCATTATGCAGGTCATGTGATCACTTGGGGGTATCAAACATTGTATAAGCAAAGCTATTATTAAGTAAGAAAACTTTTCCAAACATCTTCTTCACATGAGTGACTCATTCAAATGTTTGACAAGAAAAAAATCAAGCATGCTTAGCTTAAAAAAAAATATGTCACTGTAAGATGCTTCTATTGGAACATGGTTAATAATTCACCTTTCAACCAAACTCTCTCAGAACACAGGATTTACACAATATGCCAAGCTATCAAATAACTATAATCAAAATGCAGAACATATTATGAAATGAATGCATAGGTGAAAAAAGGTGTCTCTGATCACCATAATACTTTTAAGAAATATACATTCTCCAAGTGGACAACATGATCAGGGTTTGTGAAGAGGACATGCTAGGATATTTATCTTTTGTGGAACAAACTTAGATTTTTTTTTCTGCACAGACTCTCTATTATGAAATGTTAACTAATTTTATGAAAAAAATTTTATTCATAAAAAATAGTTATAAACCAGAAACATGTTTTTAAAAAAGAAATCACCATGATCAATGAATAGAAAATAGAAACTAGATGAAGCTGAAATTTCAGAAAGTAATCTTTATCTAACAAGAATAGAAAACTCAAAAAGCTTCCTTCCAGACTGAAAAACCAACACACTGAAGGTAAAAATAGTCACAGTTTATAAGTAGCATTTATCCCAATAATAAAATAATAACACAGATGAAAGCTTTTGAGAAAGGTAATTTTTTTATATTTATCTATATCACCCTTATCTGACCATCATCCAGATAACTCTTACAAGCCTCAAGCCAGAATCAGAAAAGTGGAGGAAAGAAATATAAGATGATGTGAACCAATGGCCAGTTAAAATGAACATTGGGTTCATATCTTACCGGTGGATAGTGTAGGGGCAGTCACCTTTTTGGTCATGACTCGTGCAGTTGCATTGTTAACCTATCACAGAATCATGGTTCAGTCAAAAACAAATGCCATTCAAAATGCAGCATTCCCACAAAATCTAGCTTGAGAGACCATTTTAGTTTCACCTAATAAACCATTATTTAATTTTTTTTTTCCACAATGCAATTTTTGACAAGGAAGAGGGTTTGGAAATGTTTCTTATTTATTTTTCCTTGTGTTGAATGTGGGCATTCTCTGCCTCTTAAATTTGATAGTAAAGCAGTAAGCTGGGTACTAGACATTTAAATGATCCTTACTGGCATGATACTGTCATATTTATACAGTTAAAAGCAGCAAATAAATTTAACTCTTAGGCTATCAAACACACCCATGGCACATGAATATTTTTTGTCACCATTTATCACAGTCACATGTTTTACTGGAAAATGATGTGATGCCTATTTTTAGAGTTTATAACAGTCTAAAATATAAACTTCCAACAAACCATATGAGTAGAGCCATTATTCTTCAAAATTTTGTTTAAGAAGAAAAAAAAAGCCATTTAAATGGCTCATGACAGCCCAAGAGTAAAACTTATTTTTGATCTTATTTGAGATGGTCCCTCAAGCTAAGTCTTGAGGTTATGTTACTATATCTATAAATTAATCACAATATAATGCTAAAAGGTAACTAAGTGAGCCAATTTTAGTCTGTTATGATATAGTATGGTGTAAAAAAAACCAAAAAACCACCCCAAATATTTGCACAAATGGGAACTGAAATTTATTTTAAAAAAACAGATGATACTAAAAATGCCCAGTAAAATATCAAAGATTAGAGACTGTTGGGATAGTAGTGACAGATAAGAAAGAACAAAATTCAGCTGTCTAATGCTGAAAGAATGAGACTGGTAGAAAAGTAGCATTGGCACAAGAGCAGGTGAATGACAACTAGAAGTGGACTGAGCAGAAAGGGATAAATCTGAATTGCAGAAAACATCTGAAATATGAAAACATGCTATCTCTCCATGTGCTAGATTAGAACTGACAATACACTCAAAGCAATGCTTCATATCATGGGGAGTTAAAAAAGCACCTAACGGTAACCATAAAAGAGGTCAGAGCAAAATTAAGTGAACAAAAAAGTGGAGAAAAATTTGGGGAAAAAATGTACCGACAGTTCAAATTTGTCTCTGTGTACCAGATCAGATAGACATAATGCCCTCTTCAAAACTGGAAACCAAGAAGATAGAAATGCTGTGATTTTATGCCAAACAAAAGCTAACAGTAAATGGTGCATTATTTAACACATTACAACCTCAAAACTGCTACTGTGTTTTTTTTTATATGTCCATATTTACAGAATATCTATGATACTGTGCTTTGCCATTATTACTATATGAATGTAAACTCTTTTGATAGTAAACAAGCAGATGAAATGAATGCAACAGAGATACAATTCTGCAAAAAAAGTGCAACATATACACTGGATAGCTAGGAAAACAAGTGAAGAAGTTCTCAGAAAATTTATAGTACATCAAAAAAACTGATACTATGAGAGAGAGAGCAAATCAGAATTCTAAGAACACACCAAGATTAAACTGAATTTAGAGAATCTGACAGTCACTGGAAAACTCAAGGGGCAAAGAAAAAAGTGAATGAGAAAAATAAATATGTGAAATGGTTGACTAACTGGCATAGGATAGAAAAGGAAACCTATCTTGCTTCAGATAACATAGATGGCACAAAATAAAGACTGCCAGTGGCCAAATGAATGAATTCTGAAAACTCCATGTTGAAAAAGTTACTGCTGGATCAATAAATGAAGTCATTTTAATACAATTTCAGTTCATGTATGCTTTAAAGTTTTGACTGCTAAAAACCAGGCCGTAAAACTGAAGTTGAAACCATAAAAGCAACACATATTAAATTTTAAAATTATGATGGTTCTTAAACCTAAGTCAGTGGAGAACTCTGCTTTCACCAGCTAGTCACTCAAATATAATTCTAAACTTGGGAGTCCTAATCCTTTCTTTTCAACCCAGGTAGACCACAAATTCTCCCCTTTAAAGATTTTCACCATTATACATTCTTTTATGGAAAAAAATTCCTCCCTTTAGTCTCAAAATTCCTCTTTCAGGAAGCCACCTGTCTCCCTGTTGAAAATCGTTGATCTAAATGCATGAACTGATTTGTTTGCTCAAATATATGAGGGTCATACTGAAAGCAACATTTTTAAAAAATCAGAATTTATAGTTAAAGAAAATATAATGTATCGCCTTAACTGCACCCTTTTCTTCACTTTTCAACATAATCTCCATTTCTCTGCACATATTTTTTCCATCGCTCTGCAAGTTTGAAAATACCCTCCCAGTAGAATTCCAGCTGACCGATGGCACAGATGCACTGCTTTCTGGACGTCCTTTCCTGTGCGACCCAGCTGGCACAAACTTTTCTACAGTCTAGATTTTCAATCATTTCCTGTACTGCATTGTGTCCTATTCCAAAATTTACAGCGATTTCAGAAACTGTGACACGTCTGTTTTCTTTAATGATGACATCAACCCTTTCCACGTTGCGTTCAGTGGAGGCAGTTTGAGGGTGACTACTGTGAGGCATATCTTGGATGCTCATGTTTCCATCTTTGAAATGTTTCACCCACCTCCTAACACTGCTAGAACCCATACACACATCTCCATAAGCAAGTTGAAGTCTTTGGTGAATTTCAGCAGCAGGGATTTCCTCTTTAACGAGGAACTCAATAACAGCATGTTGACGAAATTAAACTTTAGCACCTGCTATTTTGTTTGTGCTTCACGTGGTCACATGATACATGATGGTGATGGCATGTGACCTCTACACAAAGTGCAAAGGTTGCAGTTAAGGTGATACATTTATATTTTCTCTGTCTATAAATTCTGATTTTTAAAAAATTTTGCTCATGACTTTCAGTATGACGCTCATAACTCCTAGCTCACCATCAGTTTGACTTCTCTAGCATTCTAATAGTTATTAAAATTACAGCACCTTGAAAAGACGCACCTAACTTCATTGCCTATAACTTAGTCTTCTAAATAATCTCTTATCTGCATATTTTGGATGACTTTTGCAAATACGCAGATCCACTCCTATTCAAAAAAAGCTTCATAGAATGGCAAGTTTGTTCAAGCTTTGCATAGTCCTTCACATGCTTTAGCTCAGGGCAATAACTTCACTAAAAGTCCAAGTTCTTGGTCATAAGAAAAGCTGCTCAAGTTCCTTAACTGATAGATGCTTGGAATGTCTCCATAACATCCTAAGATTTACTTTCCCATCATCCTTATCCAAGGATAAGCCACTTGGTAGCTTAAATAAATGGTGTGAACACTAGTCATGGTATGCCAAATGACATGAGTGATCAACTGCCTCTTCAGTACGTTCTTGATTCTGTTAATACTTTACCCCACCATTCTACACTTATGAAAAAAAAAGGTAAAGATAGCCCTGTTATGTCATGGAAGCACCTAAGGTGTTAATGTCCTTGTTCTTCACCTTCCAGTACACTAAGGAGTGATATGGTCAGCATCACATCTGACCTCTTTTCCTTCTCCAACCCATGACTAGGGTGCCCCCAGCACATTCCAATCATAGTCTTCTGAGACTTGTGCACTCTGGGTGCCTCCAGCCACATTTGAATCATAGTCTTCTGAGACTTGTGCACTCTGGGTGCCTCCAGCCACATTTGAATCATAGTCTTCTGAGACTTGTGCACTCTGGGTGCCCCCTGCCACATTCAAATCATAGTCTTCTGAGACTTGTGCACTCTGGGTGCCCCCCTGCCACATTAGAATCATAGTCTTCTGAGACTTGTGCATGCCCCCAGCCACTTTTGAATCATAGTCTTCTGAGACTTGTGCACTAACAACTTTACCATTCAGGCACTCTGTATTGTTATAATATATAATTTCTATCTCTATCCAAATATTTTTCCAGTTTCTTTGATATATTTCAATTTTTCTCTTCTGAGATCATATCCAATGAAGTCTTACTATTATTTTCTTCACTTTTTCTTTTCATTCATCAGGTTTTAACTTGTGAATTATATCTTACATTTGGATATTAATAAAATGGCCTATTCACCAATGCGAATCAAGATAACTGTTAGTTTGACTGAAAAATGGCAGAGTTCCTCCTTCTTTGTAAGCTATTGTTTTCTTGCGTTAACCTATTTTTAATATAATTTCATTTCTAAGGGAAAAACTTGACTGATTTTATTAGTACCATTTCAGAAAAGTACAGTACTACTTGAAGCATCTTTTTATGCCTTTTTTATATATATATATATTTTTTTAACAATTATCTTTCCCGCTTATACAACTAGAATTCATATAGTGAAAACAAGTAACCTCCATTTTAATCAAACTGCTGTGAAAAAAAGAATTCACTGTATGTCATAACAAACTAAATTGGCATTCTTTACTTTACTCTGATAAATATAGCCTAGATCTAACAATAATATTTTATAATATCTTTCTCTTTTCAAGATAGATAAAAAACACTTACAACATTAAAAACAAAAAAAAAGACTAGAAAATATCTCATGACAATGTTACATTGTGGTTTGTTTCGTTTTTTTTAAAACCCAATACATTTTTTTTATGCCAAAAAATTATTTTGAAGAATAAGCAAGTTACAAAAATAGTCTTTTCAATTGTTCAAGTGCCACTGTTTTACAATGGGTTTTAAATAATTAATACTAAGAGTTTAACAAAGCTCTGAAATAAATTAACGTTCCAGAAAAATAATTTCAAAACTTATCAGTGCCATTAGTATTTAATCATTCTTAATAACAAGAGAATTTAAAAAAACTACATTTCAGACTGCTTCTGACTGTTTAATCACCTACCATTATAACAGATGTGTGTCCCGTGATTCTTAAATTCACGCATATCATTTCCTTCCTCAAGCGAAAACTGGAATAACTAATTATGACCACTCCTAATTTGTAGTCAGTCCCTAAAAAATTCAATTTACTAACCAATGAAACAAAATAATTAGTAATATTTGCTGTATCAATTTTTAAATGAATCTTACAGCATAAAGAAATGCCATACTCACAAAAATGACAATGCTCAAATGTCTATGGATAAAGAAGAAGATAGAAAATGTTGCCAATGCACATGTTCAGAACAGCTGGGCAACCAGGAACATTGCACATATAGAAATGCATAATATAACATACTTGGCCTAAATAAGATGGCCTTATTCAGCATGGTTCTTCCTCTCTCTGGACTTGTGGAATTTCAGAAATGGAAAAAAAAAAGTAAGAAAATTACCAACATTACAAGATTTTTGGGTTGTGCAATGACAGATTTTCTGATTCAAACAGATAAATGTGTGACATATATAATAACAAGACTGTAACATCAAACAAATGGGGTCTAAGTGGACATTTTCCTCATCTCATACAACATTTATGTAGCCATCAAAGACAAAATATAAAGGTGATTTCTATGAAGGGAAAAAAAAAGATGTAACAGGCATTTCTCCATACTGCAACACTGACAATATACTTAGCATTGGCTTCATCTGTGCTAGCACATAAATGTAATGTAGCATGCAGGCACCTCAATCTTTCGTCCCTCAACCACAGTGCCGTTCAATTTCTCACGTGCTCTGTCGGCATCACTGCTATTTGCGAAAGTTACGAAACCGAATCCCTGCATGCATAAGGAAAACAAGGGGCATGCATTAAACGTGCAATGAAACATTAACATGATCATTATAGTCAATCAGATATAGCAAATATAACAAAGTAACAAGTCATAACATCTGTCACAATATATTACATGTTTTTCAAAATCAAGTATGAAAAATATATCTATAATATCCCCTATGTCAACATTAACACAGAACAGGACTACATGAATGTGTAGAATGGTCTCTTGAAAAATGAGAGTGATAACGAAAGATGTCAGCTGCTGTGTGCAATGCCTTGCAAACACACATGCTATTCCACAGATGTATGGTTTATTTATGGTTTATTTTACAAACATCAACACCAATCATCTTCTTTAGTCAGTTTAAACTGGGGTATTCAAACGGACAGAAGCCAAGGGAGATAATACAACATGCTTACTGCACTAAGCAACATGCGACCATGCCAGTAGGCACATCATGGACAAATTTTTTTTTTTTTAAATTAAAATGTGATCAATCATTTCTCACATTTTTGGGAGCCAAAATTAAGACTGTGATTAGTTAGTGAAAATATAAGATGTTCAAAGACTGCTGTCATCAATAAAACTGGAAGAAAGCACTGATCAGCCTCTCCTACTGTGGATATGAAATTTCCATATAAAGAGGGTAAGAGCTAGTGAATCAACAATGAAATGGCCATTCAAGATTGAAGGTAATGGGTTCTATCCTTGCTGCCCTCTCTAGTGGATTCAGTGGGGGAAAAAATGGGTACTTAGCACATTATGTTGAGGAAAACTGTCTTAACTATTTTGGTGTGCATGTGTGCATTATGGTGAGGTCTATCTCTATGGATCAGTCAGCATATAGCCTTTTTGTGTTACAAACAGCAGATAACACTAGTCACTGTATAGTGAAAGACATACTAATAAAGCAACTGAAGCACTTCTGGACTTGTTCAATGAAAAATTTTTTTATAAATAGGAAACAACGAGGCTTTTGTACGGTACAGTAAGAGAACACAGTTTTGTCGGACTAGACCTCGATAAAAATCGCAGAAAAAGCAGCCTAGTGAGATGTGAGAGAAAAACCACAATTGGTAGGCTGTTCTCTTGAGGCTAGATGGCTGTTACTCCTACCGGAAAACATGTTCAAATCCCAGGTAATTCTGTTGTGGTTTTTTTTTTTTCTCTCAAGTCTCACTAAGGTGTTTTGTCTGCGATTTTTTCTAGGTCTAATCCTACAAAACTGTGTTCTCTTACTTTACTTGTTCAAAGTAAGAATGATGATCCTAAAAACAAAGATTTTCCATTCTCAAGATCTGCTAGTGAGGCCTGGTCTCTCTGCCCATCATCCGCAAGTCAAACTTTCAGCAAATTTAAAGTACATCATCTGAGCAATGTTACATGCACTCATGTCAATTGTACTTCTCTTGCCATTATGGAATGAACTGAAGTGCTTTGCAAAATATAATAATCACATTTTTTATGTGTTGAAATGGTAGTAGACATTAAGGGAGGGAACAGTACAGTCAACAGTGGACAGCCTTCTCATTTCTGAAGAAATGGATGTCTGACTTATTAGTACAGAGGAAAACTATGCCTGAAAATGGAAAAATATATGTCTGCAGAATAAGCCACAGAGGACATCAACAACAGACTGACTAGAGAAAACCAGGCTTTTGCAATGTTACAGACTATATGAAAATCTAAAGAAAAAACAAAGCAGGAAGATGAAAATCAGGATATTTAAGAGGAATGTTCTAAGTGTACTACTCTAAGGAAGTGAATGCTGGAAAATCATCAAAACTACAGAAAACAAGCTGAATTCTTTCCAGACTAAATGTTTACAAAGAAGTAGAAGAATATTTTGGCCAAACACCATAAGAAATAACATCTTGTTGGCGGAAATTCAGATGAAGCCACTGACAGCAATTATTGAGGAAAGATGCTGGCGATGGTTGTAACATGTGCTCTGAATGACTGACAACTCAATACTAAAAATAGCACTAAGATGGACACTATAGGGGAAAAGATGTAAGGGTGGACCAAATGAGACATGGAGAAGAACAACAGAGAGGATGTTGAGCAATAGGGGGCTCACCTGTGCAAGAGTGGGAAAAAAAAGGCGAAGAACAGGCGTTTGTGGAAAACCCTTATGGAAGCCCCATGTGCCCTGGGCACATAAGGTTCAGAGAGAGAGATTAAGGCACATTAGACTTCACTGTACATATGGGTTTCAGTTAAAGACAAGAAATTAGAACATCATGTAAAAAAAAGTCTCAACAATATGGGGAGGTACACTTAAGTCCACTGCAGGTAGAGTCAGTAAAGAAATTAAAATGGCAGCAAGCATTCTTCTCATACTGACTCTGGTTCTCTTTCTCTTTGGTTCTCTTTCTCTTCTTCACTCGCCAAAAGGCAGAATGTCAGATGGGCCTGCATTCCCAATTCTTCACCCTTCAAAGATAAAGATCATTCATCCATTCTCTCTCTGAACTCTTTTTCTTGGCCTCCTCACACACTTAAATGACTTATATCTATATGAGACATCAGTTCTTCACTTCCACTGTAAGACAGGATGCTCTGTATTACACTTCCGAAAATCTTCCACATTTTGAGCAGTGATGCTCTCTGACTACTAAATGCCTGATTTATCAGGAACTTCAGCAGTTACTGATAGTCCATCAATGAATGCAGTTCATCCAGCACCCTGGATGATCTAGAAAGCAAATAAATAAGTACCAGAACAAGAAACAAACCACTAAAGATTTTTGCTCATATCATGAAAAGACAAAAAGCTAGTGACCTTGACGATCACTCAAAAACTCAATGAAAGAAACAGGAGGAGGACCAATAGAAATATATCTGAGCAGGCTGTCCCAACAGCACAGAGAATGAAGGGCAGCTGATCTGATCAGGAGTACAAAAGACATCACAAAATGGAAAAGCATGACAATAAATTCTTACTGGTATGATGCTTGATGATGATATATAAGCATATATCAGCAATAATGCACTGCTGAATAAACCATAATAATTAACTGGTAGAATCATTTCTTGACCTATCTGATTTATTATGGTTTTACTAAACAGATTAAAGTACCTGTCATATTAATGAGTACATGCCATAATTAGCATCCATAAAGCTTACTCCATTATTTCATAATGGTTAACTCATAATGTACCATCAGGGCTGTGCATTCGAGGTCAGAGTTCTAGAGTCAAAATTGGAAGCAACAACAAAAATGTTCTATTTATGAAGTGGTCAAAGCAACTCTGGGCGGAGGGAGTCAGCAGAAGTGTACTATTTATGAAGCAGTCAGAGCGAGACAGTGGAAAAGAATGAGAAGCTAGAGTGGAGAACAAAAATGGAAGAGCTGAAGTGGGATTCAAAGGACTGGCATACAAACTCAACAGCTTTATGTGCCACTGATAAAAGTTAATGATCATGCTCTTCCATTTTGTGCCATGTTTTAGTATTTCCAATCAGTTTAGTTTCATCTCTTTCCTTCAAGGCATTAATAGTTCTATGCAAATTTATGTAAACTTTTGTTAAGTTAATGGTTACATTTGCAATTATCACTGAAAAAAAACCAGCTAAGTTATAGCAGTGTAACACTAAGCTTGACAGCTTTATGAGACTTGCTGATGTGGAATGCAAGAACCAGAATATCAGCCATGCAGCATGTATTATACACTTTTACTACACTTCACACATCACTTCCAAAGATGTGTTGTTACAGAGCTACCACTTCAAAATTAGAATCATTTCACATTCAAGTTAATCAGTCTTTGATGCAAACATCTAGGAAACTCTTTGCCCAACATATTTAATCATTCCACACACAAGAGTGACACTGAACAGGTCAACCAAGGAACAAAACAGCCAGGCAGCAAACATGAGTGATGCAAACTTTCACTAATGAAAACATACTATTCTGCAACTTACTGTTATGATAATTTTGTATTGTGTAAGTAGAAAAATATTGATTAATTTTAAACAAAAAAAAATAAACAAATCCACATCTAATAAATATGCTTTGAAAATTAATAAAAACTTGTTCATATGCATTCTGAAACAAACACTATATTAGTAATCAATGCACAGAACAATTTTTTTGTTCAACTACAAGGCAGTTTCACTTGTAAAGATCACAGTCACAGCAGTCATATATTTCACAATAAGGCATAAAATGTGCTCACTATACAAGCACTCTCATTCTGTTTTGCCAGTTAATGTCAGTTTCAGCAAAAGAAAAAAAGAAGCTGTTTCATCAGTGTTATAGTGTCTTGCAGTTAGCAAACAAATTTCTTGCATTGTGAATGCATGTCTGAGGAAAGAGTGAATGACTGAACAAACAGAGGGAACCAGCTTGGATCTATGTATGGAATTCAACATTAACACATAAATGGTTAGACATGAATGCAACAATAACTGTGATAAAACTGATATTATGAAGTAATAAAGGAAGGAAGTGTATAGTGAAGCTTAACAAAAGAATGTAGTAAAATTCAGATCAAAAAGAAAAGAAAAGACAAAATGCTGCAAAGGTAACAAACACAACTAATATTTTGACATAATGTGTTCCTTTGAGGCATTAGAAAAGATCAAACAGCAGATGAACACAAAGGAAATGAAAGCAAAAATCAACTTATTTATTACATTGCATCCAACTCTTTGCTGAAATTCATGAAGATGTTTATGACAAAGTAATTGGTTGTGTTTGTTATTCATAATTGCACTTTTTTTTTTTTTGTCAATTCTTTACCTTTCTCATCTAATCTAACTACATTTTGCAACGCTGCCATATACACTTTAACTTTCCTTTACTTCATATAAATGGCCAGCAATGTGATGCTTTTATAAAACTGCAGATGTAAAATACATGTCAGTGTTATCATACATACAAACATAATTCTAACAATTATTTGCTATAACTTGATTTTTTTTTCTTTTAAATTTAAAAATTGTATTCACAAACCATGTTATAATATTACTCAGTTTCAGTTTCAGCAGCTTTTTTTTTTCTGTTTCATCAAAAAGTTAAGAGTGTAAAAATTAAAATTCTGAATCTTGAATTTCCTACAAAAATTCTGTTGAAACAAATATTAGGCCAAGAACTTTTAATAATTTGTTAATTAAAAGAAAGACTGCAAATAAGCAGAGATTTAACCAACTTAAATTTTAAAATAGCAATGACCTTGAACTGGCTTTTCAGCTATCATCAAAATTTACTAATAGTAAATTGTTTGAAAAAGCCAGTGATAACTTTCTTTTTTTTTTATGCCACTGCAATCAGAAACTTCTCTTTAATTTGTTTGGTTTAATCAGTTGATGCCACAAAAGTCACACTTGTAGGGAGGAAGGAACCTGTTTTTTTTTCTTAGATCAGTATTAAAAATAAATAATCATATATTATGACTTTAAACTAGTCTTGATTTATAATAAATTTTGATTCCACCAATCCTGTTTCAGTGTAAAGATGACTATTCATTCACGAGTGGCCATTCTATAAGAGTTGAATTTTAATTTTTCATGCAAATTATTCAGGAAGAACTCAACAGAATTAAAAAAATTTTTTAAGGAATGTCTTCTGTTGCATAATACCACTTTCTGATTATAGTGCAAGTACCCAAAGTAATTTATACTATTGAAATAAAGAATAGGATATTCATGTGAAATGTGTTATCATTAAAAACAGCAAAAAAGAATTTTTCTAGAATTCTGCATTGATCCTATGTCCAAAAATTATGTGTCAGATCCTGGTGAGTATACTAGAGGCTATATGCTCTTCCAACATAATCTAATTGCAGATCATTCTGTATTAAGATATCTTTGAGTATTTTTTTTTTGTTGAAACTTTACCAACTTCATTTTTCTGATTGCAGGGTTCACAAGTTTTTAGTTTTCTTCAATCTCTTGTAAGTTTTCACATTAAAAAAAAAAAAAGAAACAAGAACTTAGAAAAAGCTGCCACTTTATATGTCATAGAAAAGTCTCAATGATTAATTTTAACAAACTGTGGTAAGCTTTGCTTCCATTCTTATATCATTTCTGGTTTTTTAATTCTGCTAAACTGAAAAAAAGATGAGTCACATTCTGAAAACAAAACAAACATTTTGAAAATGGGGAAAACTTTTATTTAAAATACAACTTGAGGAGATAAAATTTTTATTTGAAAACAATTTTTAAAACACAGATTTACCTTTTAAAACCAGAAAACTTAGTGGAGATAATCTTCACTTAAATAGAGAAAATTATATTGTATTGAAAGAATGAAAGCAGTAAAGCTTATTTATTATTTTTGTGACAGAACAGGCAGCAAAATTCTATCCACAAAAAGAATTATTCATGCTGAATTAAACCCACATATTTGGTAAACCACCAAGACTCTACTGGCCAAAACTCTCCTACCAAGCAAGTTTATGGTGTACAAATAAAAGCATCCCAGTTTGCTTTTAACTGAATTTCTTTCAAAGAAGATAACTATATTCTTGTAATAAAGTACACAATTATTCGACCATTTTATACCCAGTGGCATAAGATGCAAACAAAATCCATTACAATTTGTGAACTATAATGCAAACGGCAGCCAACTTTACCTGTTACGTCCATAATTTAAAAGCATTGTGATAGATAGCTATGAAGAACTGCCTCTAACGGTTTACAGCTAAATATCTGGGTTTCATTCTGCATGAATCACCCTATAAAATTCTTATTAGAGACAAAACACTTGTATCACACCTAAGAGAATTACACATTTCATGTCCCTGTGTGATGAATTTAACTATGAATCTGCCTGATCTGTCATTTTAAGGATATGTGTCACAGCAAATTCATGACAATTATTTCTTGACAATTAATTCTAAACTCAGTTATAAATTTCGGTAAAATGCATAATTATTAGTAATATTGTGGCCAGAATTTGTCTGCTCACAGTCATTTTTCTATGGTTAACATAGGATTGTTTCTCTTTTTCTTAGATCTTAATAGGACTTCAAATTAATGCCTATAAAATGAGTGCTCATAGCCACTAAAATTTTATACTGCCAGCAACTGGCCAGAAAGATGTAAATATCAGTTACAGGAAGCAACTTATCTAAATATTATTTTATAAATGAGGAGATAGCAGGAATCATATCTGACTATTCTTTTATTATTTTTTTTTTATCATGAATTTGCTGCAACACTTACTTATTTTGATTCTTTTTCTTTAAATGAGCCCACAAGGTATTGAAGTCAACATTTTTTTTCCATCTCACTCTATATTACTCACCTTTGAGCCACGTTCATTAAAAATTATTTCCACATCTAAAATGGTTCCAAATTGCTGTGAAAGCAGAAATAAATAAAACACTCACTACTGAAATTAATTTTGTACAAAAATGTCATGAAAAATGTACCAAAATTAATAAATCTGCAGTTATGGTTATCTTTGGATGTGTTAGTTTCTTAAAATATAAATTTATCATATTACACATCAGCATGAATGTATCATTTGCGGTTAGAGACTGCAACCATCATTATAAGATCATGACTGTAAAAAAGGAAGTATGATTTATTACCAAAACTATTATATCATTATTTTTTATTAATATTCTTCTTCTTCTTCTTCGTTCACTTCTACCACCAAAAACCGCACTGTGAACCTACTGAATTCACGCATGTGGTCCTCGTTAGGTCCCGTGGTCCCCTGTGTGGTCCAAAATAGACCACACGAGTTCCACGAAAGGCCCACAGGGGGTTCAGAGTATCACAGTGCTTTAGCCTGTATTCTTGGTGGGTCTCGGAAGCGGGATTGCGTGACACCGTGGTTTTCATTGCACCAGTTTGGTCTAGAGTTGGACTTTCTCACCGGAGAGACCTCGACGTGTTTGGAATATCAGTGCATCCCCGCTGGGTGAGAGGCGGTAGCCCACCCAGGCCAGAGTTGGACTTTCTCACCGGAAAACCTCGACGTGTTTTGAGATACCTGTGTATCACCGCCGGGTGAGAGGTGGTTGCCTATCCAGTCCAGGGTTGGACTTTCTCACCGGAAAACCTCAGCGTGATTAATTAATATTCTGAAACATAACTAAAAAAAAGGTAAAATAAGGTCAAATTCCCATTTCTATATCACTTAAGGCATACTGGGGATATGTGTTAGGCCCGTACTTCCAAGACTATCAGCACATGAAAGTCTGATGTGGTCAGCATCATGCCTGGCCACATTTACTTCCCCAGATTTATCTGGTGCTCATTTTTAGAGTCTAGGGGGACACTGAGGGCTTTCTGGTGTGTACCAGGAAAAAAATCCCACTGCTGGGACTTGCACAGTACCACCAGATAAGTAAACTGAATGAAACCTATACCTAAACAATGATAAAGAATTACAATAATGCTTTCAAAAAAGCATCATACACACACATATATATATTTTTTTTTTATTTTGACACAATTTCAAATGCAGCATTCTCCACTTGTCTGCTTTCTGCATTCACCCATATCACCATTGTCTGCTTTAATTCCTACATAATTTCTTTACATAATTGCTTTAGACCACATACTAGTACTATTACATATCACTATTGTCTGATTTCACGCTCACTCCAAATAATCTGTTTTAATTCATACATAAGTTTTGCAAAATCATTCCATGTACCAACCCCAAGTAACTGTCGCAAATCCGCTTCTCTAAATCTGAAGGGTATGTTGGAAACATGTAACCGCTTCGGACCAGTGTTGGGTGAGATCGTGCCACTAGTTGGAGGCAAAGTGGCTACTTCACTTTCAGCAGATGTTAGGTCAGTCTAACATAAGAAACAATGAGTGAATCAGTAAGAAGTAAATTAATAGACATTACAGAATTTTGTATCACAAAAAGTGTCAAGCAACATCTTGATCTTTAATTTTACTCTAGATGTAAAATGAAACAAAGAACTAATCATTCAGCACTAACAGATAAACTTTAGTTATTCAGGACCTAATCTTTGAGGCATCCTATAATGTATTGCAAGTACTGTAATATTAAATTTGCAGCGCATATTTCTAAGCCCTTTTTCCTCATGCATGCAAAATAAACTACAATATGAATATGTGCAAACTAATCTGCAATAATAAAACAAATCATATAACAATATGCTAGCATAAACATTTATAAAGGCATTTATATTTGGCTATTTGGAGCAGCAATACATACATACATACATATTTTTTTTCCTTGAATAAAATCAACCTTCTCTCCCCAGTATTAAAAAAAAAATTCATCAAATTCAGTTTTTTAAATAGCACCTGTACTGTAACCCTCCGTCTCAAATTACTGATCAATGTAATGAAGCAAAACCAAAAAAAAGGATATATTTATAAGAAAACTTCATTTGCAAATTGTAGAAGCTTGAGTTTTTTTTTTTCAAGTCAGTTCAAAGTCTGCTAATTCCTGTCTGCCTCTATTTTTATTTCAGCCTGGGCTCTTTGACTGGGACAACAGATAATTCGTGAAGTAACGATATTACTAAATATTAAATATAGCATCACGATTTTATTGGGGGTTTTTAAAAATAATTTATTACACAAAAATACACATGATGAAGTTAAAGAGGATCCTCTGATGCATAATTATTTTATTCATCAGACGCTGCACCAAAAGGATTCTCCATTCTGTGTCATCTTTAGCATTTAAAAGCCAATCATTTGCCTTTCTTTTCCTGTGCCACTTGGTCAGCTGGTTCAGAATATTCTCTTAGCCTCTTTTTCTCTCTCTCTCTCTCTCTCTCTCTCTCTCAAGTTTTCTGTGATTTACACATATAGAAGTTTTCTGATGGTGCAGTGTCACTTAGCATACATAACATCCCTTTCAGGGCAAACCTGTCTCGGTGGAGAACCCATTCATGCCATTTCTATTATTCATAAAAGGGGAAGTCAAGATTTTACAAGGTAATGAAATTACAGCTCAGTGGTGGCTTATTCTTGCCTTTTCTTGGTTTTCTCAGCTAACCTTTGTCTAAAAAAAAACAAAAAAACTAAAAGGTAACACATAGAAGAACATACTTAAGAAACCAGTCAATGGAAACATATTGATTATACTGTGGAAAAGAAGGGAGCTTTATGCTTCTAATTGTTAAAACTAGAGATTTATCTAACAGCACAGCAAATCTGATGCACATTATTAAGTTCAGTTTACAGAAACAGTTGCAAAACATTTTATGCTCGCAACATTAAGAAAAAATGCTGAGTACACTAAATTCAAAGCCATATTGAGAAATATAACAACAGATAGATATGAAAGCAGTACATATCTCAGTCTTTTGTTCAAGCATACAATGCAACAGCAATTTTACAGTTTAGCAAACAATATAGCCTTGGGAAAAAGAAAGAGCAATATGGTTAAGTGATAATCCAGTTCAATGAAACTGAGTGGAGATCAGTTGTGTTTTTTGTTGGTTTTTTTTTTTTTTTAGCTTGTGGAAACAAAAAAAATCAAGATATGAACACTCTTTTCTCTACATATTCATTGATGAACTACTCAGTTTTTCCCGTATTTTATTCTGCTTAACCACATATTTCTGATTTTAATTAATATGGAAATACACTAATTAGCACACTGAACTTACATATCTGAAATACTAATAATCTGAAACTGTGAATAACAGACAGAAAAGCTGTCACTGATAACTTAAGAGATAGGTGGAGCCTGCTCACTGCATCAGTTTACCAAGTAAATTAAAGACAGAAAGAAACAAATAGTATGCATAATCAGAACAAAATAAAGTGGAATAAATTTTTTTAAAAACTGGGCATAAACAGTGAACCTAACCTAAGTATCAGTAGGTTATTCATTTTTAGTTCTTCTAAGGACTGGTCACTGATGGTGTTCAGACTCCAGAATAAATGCAGCATGACTGTTCAGTCAATGCAGATATATGAAGTATATTCTCTCAAGCCTGGATGGGAATGTTGAATCCAAAACAGAGTCTGTGGGGCTGCTGCGTAACCTTTCAGGAAAAGGCTTTTACATTTTTAATGTGAAATAGCTTTGTCAGAATCCAGAGAAACTCACCATGAGAAGAAAAACTAAAATTTATATCTCTGTATTTTGGCTCAATCAGTTGAGAAACAGATAAAGATATCAGTCAGGAATACAACAGTCTAGAGCAATTTCTGAATGTGGATTTAAGAAACTGACAAAAAACATATTTGTTGAAGAGGAAAAGTAATATCTTTGTTATTTGATGTTATTGTTTTTCTTATTTCTTCATCTGTAAAAATCTCATTACTCAATGTCCCACAGCACTCAATGTCCCACAGCACTAAGATCACCACACTGATCCTCCTAAACCACTTTCAGTCTTCAACAAATGGCGAGGGGATCAACTTTTTTATCTCAGATGATACGTCATTATTTTGACTTATGCTGAATATAAGCTATGAAGAGTTTCAGATACTTCCTTTCAAACTGTGGAGGGCATTGAGCTAAGAACCAGTATTAAATGGATATGTCTACTCTAACACAGAATATTCCAACAGAGGCAAAATGCAAAACTTTTCAGGCCACCTTTGTAGTGCAAGTAAAATTAGCTCAAAGAGTTAAATATAACATTAAATTTTTCACAGTTTATTCATTAGCATTAAGTTGAAAATCTTTATTTTTCTCATTTAATCTAACTACATTTGAGATGAAAATAGTTACTGATCACCACCCGTTTCCTTGCTTTTCCATAAATGATATTCAAAAGCCTAGTAGTACAGAATTTTAATATAACACTGCTTATCAAACCAAAAAAATGCATATTTTGAGTAAGTGCACAATGCACTTTCTTCCACATACAAAATCATAAAACAGTAACAGAAGTTTGTCCAAACTTATTGGATATGTGAGCAGGCAAAGTCATGCTGCATTTGGTGAAGACAGAGACTGGTGATAATGTCAGTGGGAAAGACACGGCGAACAAATATATTATGCCTAATGAAACAAACAGAACAGAAACGGGATTAAATTTGCCCGGCAAAACTACACGTAAGCCTGACTAAAAACTAAGAATTTTACAGCGGTACTGCCAGCAGTAAAAAGTAAAACTTATAACTCAGATTTCAGATACATTATGTGATTTCAGTTTTTAAAAACTGTATTATAGTTGCCAACTATCAGATATAAATTAATAATTGAAACAATTTATTAAAATTCAACAGTTTTCAAATCAGTATTTAACCTTTACAAATATATCAGCTTTTTACTTCTTTTTTTTTTTTAACACAACTGGAATTTTAAGTACTTAACGTTACATAAAAATTGTACTTTAAATCTTTTTAAAGTTATCATATTATACTTATATAATGTGTGCCAGAGTTGCTGAATATTTGAAATAATACCATAATTTACATTTTGTGAAAGAAAATATTAATCTATTTATAACACAAAATCACATTTCTGAAAATAAAAAAGTGAATTTTAACCTCCCTATTCTTAAAACCTGGACACATTTGGATGGCAGCAGTACCATAAGCAAGGGAAGGAAGCAATTTAAGACAAACACCCAAGTTATAAAAAAAATATAATAATAATAATAATCAGATGAATGCAAACCTCAGACATGGCTTTAAGGTCTCGCAGCCAAAGGCTTTTTTGTGCCTCTCGCAGGAACTGAAGAGGAAATATTATGACATTGACGACATCTGAACAGTCACAACCAGGACAAAATAAACAGTGCAATCAGAGTTAATGCATCTGGTAATTAATCCAAAAATAAAACAGGCAACCCAAGACAGAATGGAACAATAAATGATATAAAGGGCGTACAAGTTAATGAAATCATATAAAAAAAAAAACTGACTAATGATTTTCACACTGAAACAGAAGATTTACATTTATCTTCACATACATAAACAAGAAATGAAAGCATAACATAATAAACTTTATATAAGTAAAAAAAACAAGAATTTTCTTTTGAAAAAAAAAAGTATTTCAAAATATTTATGTGCATGTATATATATATATTCAGGAATGCCTGATTACTTAATGAACCATGATAGTAGCAGCTAGAAAAACCATATGTGTGGTGATATGTGTACATGTATATACACATGCGCACGCACACATATATATATATAAACATGCACACATACATACGCACAAGATTGAATCAAAAAGTAAAGATAACACTCTTTTGAGCAAATGAACATAACAGCTGTATCATATCTTCATATAGTCATAATCCCCCAGCAGGTCAATGCACTTATAGAATTGTTTCACTAGGTTCTTCATTCCTTGACAGAAGATTTTCACCTGCTCTTGAACCAGGCCCTTAACCCCAGATCAGTGAGCTGTTTGGGCACCCACTCTGCACAAACTCTGTGATGCCAGGTCATCACTCTCTATGGCATATGCTGATTAATAACTGATACTGCAGCAACAATGGACAATGTAATCTGTCAGTCTTTACTAATCAAGACTTGTGCCCTATCAATATAGGCTTGTTTGCACGATTTTGATGGCCAACCAGATTGTTCTTCAATGGTTACACTTGTTCTTTCTGCTTTAAATCTTTCTACCAATTCATAAACTTTCTGTTGAGTCACGCTGCGTTCATTATTTTCATCCTAATCAGCATGTTATGATGAATTTCACTAGGTTTCATTTCTTTTTCACAAATAAATCTTACTCAGGCTGTTATTCAACAATGGTGCAATCCTACAATGGAGTGTCCATGTTTATTTGACTAGACTAAGGTCAAAATGCTGCAATGTGTGTGTTCAAACTAACCATCAGCCACTGTGAACACATGGTATTGCGTCAGTTTCTGTCTGCTGTGGTTACTATGCAATTTTCAAACTGCCTTTACTTTTTGAGTGTCCCTCATATATATATATATATATATATATATATATATATATATCTCATCATCATCATGTGCCATGCAGATTGGCGTTGGCTATTATGCTTCTCCAGAGTACACGATCCTTCATGCAGGCCATCAGCTCAATTGGTATGTTTCTCATTCTCTGAAATGCAGTCTCTGCTTGGCCTATTCTGTTCCTAATTTCTGTTCTGCATTTCCCATCTGAAGTTATTACTGCTCCAAGGTATTTGAATTTCTGCACCTGCTTTAGAACAGTTCCATTTAATTTTATACTGCATTTTGGTGGATTCTGTTTCTTAGATTTCTGTTCACTTTCTTTGGCCGCTTTATCCAAGAGATTTTGCAGGTCTTGTTGGTTCTCAGCTATCAGTACTGTGTCATCAGCATACCGAAGGTTGCTAATATTGTATCCTCCAATTTTTATGCCTGGTTCTGTGATGACAATTCTTAGAATATTCTCGCTGTACAGAGGAAAAAAGTCTGATCTGGAGATAGTACACATCTCTGTCGCACCCCTTGTTTTATAGGTTGATATTTTTCAGTTCTATTTTCAACTCGAATTGCTGCTTCTTGCTGCCAGTATAGATGTTTTACAATCCTCAGGTCTTTGCCGTCTATATTGATGTCTTGAAGCATTTTAATAATTTCATTAAGTTTCACTTTGTCGAATATATATATATATATATATGATATATATATAAAAACATTTAAAAGATGCACAGAAAACAAAGTTTTGTGTATTTGACTGAGTATAAATATTTGATTTTCTAATTTTCCAAGTGGGAAAATACAATTCAAATGTAAAAAGTAAGTTCAAAGATGCAGAAATACTCATTAAAAAATAAAAGTGTGAATATGAAATTTGTTCTATAAATGATGTACTGACATTAATTATTTACTTCTTACATGTCGAATTCTACTTTCGTTGAAGTTTGCATAGTCCATGCTAAGCACAAATTGCCAGTATACCAAGATTTAACATTTAACGGTCCACACTTTTAAAAAAGTTTTCAAATTTAAAAAAATTCACATCTACAGTTAAACCTTTATCATGATTTGCCATTTTGAATCATTACACTAAAGTCTGCGGATATCAATGTTTTTAATAAATTACAAAATATGATATTTTAAACTTTTTTAATGCACTTAAAAGATGTCAACAGCTCAACCTGATCTGAAAGAAGATTACCTCTTCTTTCTGTCACACTCATTAGTCGCAAAATGCAATGCAACTGTTGCTGAGTAGTCTTTCACTTGCTACACTTTCAGGTCACATGTCATACAGATTTTGACTGCTACAAAGAGTAGAAGTGATGCTGAACATTCTGGATTTTTAATTAAGAAGGTGCATCATTGTCACACTGCAAAGAGCTCTCTGTTAAATAATTTTATTATCATCATTCAAATGGCAACAATAGTGACTGTTGCTTTTTTGCAGTTCAAATGATTCCAGTATGATCATATTCTTGATTTTTTTTTTCCTCACAGAGGGTCTTTGCCATAAGTCCACACTCTTCCTATCTTTATGTGCACCTACACATACGTCATGTTTTCTCATATACATATATATGTATGTAAGTATTTTAGAATTGTGTAATGCTTGACTAAGCTTCAGCGGTAACTTCTGTTGTATAAAAGCATTCCTTATTACATTTTCACATAAAAATTATCAGCATCCAATTAATTTGGGAATGTCAGTGTTATCATGAATTTGGCCAACTTACCCTGTAAATGGCTTCTACTTTAAATGTCATGGGTTTCAATTAAAACTTTCTGTTCACTCTTTCCCTTGTGATATTGATCCTTCTCCACACAAATTACATGCAGCCAGCAAAATTATTTCCAAGTTCTAGAAAAAAATGTCCCCTTCACTGGAGTGTCTTTACTTTGAGATATACTGGGCAGGTATGATTTAGAATTCCCAATAAAATCATGATTAAAAATGAAATGGATAGTAATTCTAAGCTGATCTGTGGTTTTGATAACATGATCCACGGAATTGGGGTTGTCATCTTCTGACTGTGCATTTGCCAATCTTCAAATGAAAAAGAGTTCCCATAAGCTGAATGAGAGCTGATTAGTTTATAAAAGGCTTTCAAAAAAAAAAGTACAAAGTACTTTACATTTCAGCTGTCTATGAAGGAATGTAGAGGCAATCTATTTGAGGATAATTTCTGGTTCCATAATTTCAACGTAATGTCTGCATGATATTTTCTTGTCCGTAAACACTAATTCCAGGAAATTTGAAAAAAGTTATTGGCTAATAAAACTGTCAGTCAGCCAACCTGGCCAGACACTTTTAACATCATTCTCTCATCTAGAAAATAGTGATTCAACTCACAGCAAAATCTGGGCTTTTTCTGTTATTGGAAAAATTTTTTTTAAAAAAGGTCGGCCTACACGCTCTGTAAAAAATTCTACAGATAAAAAGCCCTGATCTCTCAAGTTTGCATTGGGCAATGATAAATATATACACAACGCAGTTGACAGTTGTGACTTTTCTTCATATTTACATTAAATGTAATTCTACAGACCAATTTCAGTATGCACATAAAATGAACCAGTCACTCATAAAACTTTTAAGCTGTCAGTTACGCCCACTTTAATGTGACTGCTAAATTTGTGCTAATATTAGAGGACATAAATAATGACAGTGAAAATCTGAGAAGAATATAAAAAATAAATATGTACTGGAATGAGAAGCAGCCACCAGAGAAGAAAATATGATAGGCATATCAACTAATAAAGCAAAGAGTTAGACAAGATTATGTCCTCTTGGTTGATTTGTTCTTGCTATACAGTGAAAATATCATGAGAGAAATTTTAAAAAAAAGAACTCAAGTTGGTGGCTATACCATGAACAATGATGATACAGTACTAATAGCCAAAGATAAAAAGAGTCTACAGGAATGATTAGATATAGAAGTAAAAGAATGCAAAAAAGAAAGGACTCACCCTAAATAGGAAGAAAACAGAAACAATGATTATATCATGGAAGAAGAAAACATTTAAATGCAATGTTAAAGTATAAGGCTTATCCCAAAAGTAAGTTCACAAGAATTATCACTTCAATAGCAAAATTCATTTGGACGTAACACACTGTACACTGTGTTCCATGATGGACACCTTATTTTTCTACCCAGTCACCATGACAACTGAGGCATGTGTCTAAGCATAGGACAAATTTTTCAATGCCCATTTTGTAAAATGTGGTGTGCTGGACATAGAGCCACTATGTCATTGGTGTTTTGACATCCTCATCACTCTGAAATCTGTGGCCATCAAGATGTTCCTTGAGAGCTGGAAAGAGGTGAAAATCATCTGGCACCAGATCAGGACTATATGGCAGATGGTTCAAATTCTCCCACTGATAATATTACAAGAGTTCCCAGATCAAAGCAGCTGTGTGTGAGCAAGTGTTATCATGGAGGATCAAAACATCTTTTGTCAACAGTTCAGGACAATGACATCCCATTGGAGCTCATGAACATTCCTGTACTGCACTGTACACAGTTGCATTAATTGTTGCTCCCATGTACTGTACTGCACACAGTTGCATTAATTGTTGCTCCCCTGTATTGTACTGCACACAGTTGCATTAACTGTTGCTCCCCTGTACTGTACTGCACACAGATGCATTAATTGTTGCTCCCATGTACTGTACTGCCCACAGATGCATTAATTGTTGCTCCCATGTACTGTACTGCACACAGATGCATTAACTGTTGCTCCCCTGTACTGTACTGCCCACAGATGCATTAATTGTTGCTCCCCTGTACTGTACTGCACATAGTTGCATTAACTGTTGTTCCCCTGTACTGCACTGTACACAGTTGCATTAACTGTTGCTCCCCTTTTCAGGAAGTCAATGAACAACAATCCTTACTGATCTCAAAACACGGTAGCCATCACTATGTCAACAGCCAGCACCATTTTGAATTTTTTGGTTTGTGGTGAGCCCAGATGCTTGCATTCCATGCTTGTACTTTTTTATTCTGGAGTGCTATGGCGAACCTACATCTCATTACTGGTGACAGTGTGTTTCAAAAAGTGCTGGCTGTGAATAGCATATTGTTATAGGAATCACAGGGCATTTGCCATTTTCTCTGATTTATGGTCCTCAGCAAGGCCTCACAGGATTAACTGTGCACACACCTTATGAAATTTCAACTGCACAATCATTCTGGACACTATTCTATGTGACAGGCTTAAGTCACCTCATTCACAGTCACTTGTCTGTTTTTCAATATCTTATGTTGGACGTGTGATTTGTCCAGTGCCGTATCTGCTTTTGTGGGTCTGCCACTCTGCACTATACTACTGGTTGTCATTCACCTGTTTCAAAATTCTGCATACCATTTTGCCACATGCTGTTGACTCATCACACTGTCTCCATAGACTTCCACCAACTGGCAATAAATTTCCACAGCTGGCACCTGCTTCAAATTCAGAAAATATATCACAGAATATGGAAAATAAACTTAGTGATAACAGTAGCAATGGCAGCATTATTTGGTAGCAAAAGTGTGGGGTTTTTTTTTTGTTCCAAATAAAAATGCTCCTTTTTTTTTTTTTAATCACACAGCTTAATCATCAAAATGGTGCTAAAGTGTTGCAACAGCTCACAAACACTCAGTAACCTTAATTAGACACTGTTTGAAGCATTCAGTGTTCAAATATAAAGACAGGATTTTGCAATGCTTAGGTGGCTTTTGATTGTGATACCTTACACCTAGGCTTATGTGACACAACAGTGAAGGTTTA
Organism: Achatina immaculata; assembly: GCA_009760885.1. Taxonomy (NCBI): domain Eukaryota; kingdom Metazoa; phylum Mollusca; class Gastropoda; order Stylommatophora; family Achatinidae; genus Lissachatina; species Lissachatina immaculata. Next base: position 20,485,576 of record CM019697.1, on the reverse strand, counting down.
TGCTACAAGGATAACAAAGTTTTCTTGGTCTGTGAACCATATAATGTCATACTTTTCCCATTATGGTTTTTTTTTGTTGTTGTTGAGATGAGGCTTCTGCATCATTTCAGCATGGCCAACAGGTTTCATGGTTGGCAAGTTCCTTCAGCAAACAGAACTTGCTGCCATGCTCACTTCTTAGGTCACTTCTGCAACTCAAGAAAGCCTAAAAATCTTTGTCCTCGCCTAAACTTGTGCCCTGTGGTTCAAGATCTTTGTGGCTTCAGATGCTAATAACTGGATGCTTGTAGTTTGTGGAGGATAATCAATATCCCATCAACAACAAAAACAAAACATTTTTTTAAAAATAAAATTGTGGTACAGCTTTGCCTAAATTATTGAGACTTCATTCATTCACTCATTTGCATGTCCCTTGTGGAACTTTGCCTCCATAACAGCACTCCTGTACATACTGAGACTTATAAGTGACAAAATTAAAATACAGAACCTTATTTTAACAAAAAAAAGACACCAACTAGTTCAAATGTAAAGGAATTAATGTGTTTTAGTTGAAAGACTGCAACTGCAAGCTGACTAAAAGGAATACCATAGCTAGATCAGTATATGAGAGACATGCACGGATGTAGTACTAAACGTACCTTCATGCCAGGTTTGTGTACTAGTTTTGTATTTTCAAGCATTTCCTGAACAAGACACATTTTTAAAGTAACATATACTTCTGAAATTAATCATTAAGTGTGAGACTAAAAGGCAGGTTAATTTTTTAATAACCTAATTTTATATCCAAAAAAAAAATATATATATATTTTTATTTTAAAAAACTATGATCATAAAATTGTTCAGATTCCACTAAATAACATTTCTCTTCCTGGCTATGTTGCATCTCACACTACCAAGAACATTATCATTTCAGTTATTAAAAGGGAAGCAAAGATGGCTGCCTTAGAGTAGAAAAACAGTAACTAGGGTAAGGCAAGCCATAACAGGCCTATACTCAATTCTACTTTCATATAACGCTAATACAAGTGATAACTGTGATGGTAACTGCTACAAAACTGGTGCTAGTAGAGTCAGACAGAGTTGTATGGTGCAGTTTTATGAAAACAGGGAGGGAGGGAGGGAAGGAAGGAGGGAGGGAGGGAGGAAGGAAGGATGAGAGACAGCAACAGCAACCTTAAATTTCTGTTGTCCTTGATAAAGGCAATTTTGCGGAAATATGGTGCTGTTATTGTCATCTTTCATAACAATTTCATTGTTTCTACTCTTTACTGGTAACTTTTCTTATTTCCCCTGCTTACTTGTCTACAGAAAACTGCATCATAAACCTCCATCTTACTCTGCTTTAATGGAAGTGACTGCTTCATTACATCAGCCTTGCTATTCAGGGCAGGATTAGTGTTCCCCAAAGTGATGGAGTCTACCGAGACTTTCTATTCCACGACTCTGTTCCAGGGATTAATGGAAGCCATCATTTCTCAATCTCTTTCCAGCTTGATGAAGATATTTCATGACTTTCAACACATCTTCTTCTTCTTATCTGTCTGCTAATGTTATTAGCATTGCAGGGAATTTCAGACATCAATCCACAGCAAGGTGAGAGAACTGGACAGCTGTCATTTTATGTTTCCTCACCGTGTCTTTCATCTCATCTATTCACTTTTTCCTTTGTTGTCCTCATGTCCTACATCCAAAAAGTTCCAAATGTTTTCAGGTTGCATGCACATGCAACTGGTTGTTCTGGATTCATGCATATCAAATGCCTGAACCACTAACTCTGATATTTTATGTAGTCCTTGACAGGTGTTGTTCCCACCATTTGCCAGATTATTTCATTTCTCACTTGATCCTTTTTTGTTTTATTTACCATTTTTCTTAAGCATTTTATCTTGCATCCTGTTATCTTTCTGTCATGACATTTTGATGAGTGTCTTTTCAGGCAATGATGGCACAGAATCAGAATCACCACATAAACAGTTGCAAAGAATTCAAGTTCACATCTACAAGAACATCATCTATCAACCACCTGTTTTTGTTTTGTTTTCTTTTTAAATGTCATTAATGATGACTTTTTCACTGATTTTAAAAAATGTGATTCAGCAGGAATTAAATATAGTTTTACACTACACCCACACACTCATAACAAATTTTTTTTCCTGTAAAATAACACTAAAATGAAGCTAATAAAAAGTGAAACAAACATATTTTTAAATTAAAATTAATTTTGAAGTTTGATCCAATAAACTTTTAACAGATACATTTGTAATTTATCTCTGATTTATTTTTTTTGTTGTTAATTAATCATCTTTTGAACTAAAAACGGGTTACTCTAGATGAGTTTTAACCACAATATGTGGCATTTTAAAAATTTGTAGTGACAAATATTTGATAAACTCCAAAACAACTAGTTTCCACAGCTTGTTAAGACCTTAGAGGACAGTGAATTTCAAATTAATTCAAAATGTTATTTGGTTATGTTAATGTTCTAACAGAAAAATTTATTATTGGGACATAACACAATGCTTTTAAAAGGTCATCAGTTAAAATTTACTGTTATCAACAACCAGAACAGAATTATTATTTCTCTTATTATTTTTTTTTTCTAAGGACATGAATTATACACATACAGAAGAAGTGAGGATGGATAGGTACTATAATTGGTTAAATTTAGTTCTAGCAAAAGAAAAAATTGCTATCCATGAACTGCCTAATCAGCATGCATTTCAGAACACTACCATATAGAAAAGTTGGAATAAGATAGAAAGTGGTCCATTTTTATATGGTTTCTGAAACCCTGTCATGTTATTTTTAATAATAATAATAATAATAATAATAAAATTATTTTACATTATGTCACTTAATATATAGCTTATTAAAATGAACTGAAATAGCCAATGAAAAGTTTTCCATGGCAAACGAATTACAGTACTGTGCAGTAGTATAAATTATTCATTTATAATACCATGTAAAATTATATTTTTTGCTTTCTTTTTCTTTATTTTTTTTTTATTTCTCACTGTTCATAAAATTAATAATTATCACCATAAGTTTCTAATACACATTAATGTACATATTTAATTAACCTTCAGAATTTGTGAATATATATTTGGATTCATGGTAAGGTTTACTGGAACAAAATTTTCCGCATAACTCGGAAACTGCCTGTGCAAGTAAGTATGAAAAGCACAATTTTATGTACTCTGTTTTCGTATTCTCTGCTTTCAGATGTATGTAAAAAATTTTTTTTTAAATTTTAGCTGAAATAAAATGAACTTTTGATTCAGTACATTACAGTATTTCATTTCTGTTTCATGCTATGATTCATAGTACCCTACTAATCAAATAATATCTCAAAAATTGATATTCATGAACTATGAAATAATACTGACTTCAGTATATAGCAGATTTAATCTATAAAGCATTATTCTACAAAGTGGTGTCTAGTTAGCACAGAAACATCTCACATTTCTAAGAAATATAATATTCACAATGCATTACAACCTTCACTTATGCACATGTTGCAACATTCTAATTGTAAAGAAAAATTCTTAATCCTAACAATGCATGCATGCTACGATTAACATGACTTGCACATACAGAATCCGAAATTTGGCACAGGAAAATAAATAAGTTACATACAAGCAAAGACAGCATTTGTAGCAACAATACCAAATGACTAACTTCTTAATTTTCTAACTAATTAAATTATCCAAAAAGACATTCATAAAGTCACATATATGAACTGCTCTTTAATTCAGTTTTGTTTTCACTGAAAAATTAAAATAGGAATGAAATAATAATTAAAAACCTGTACACTAAACAAGATGATTATTTTGAATTTAAATATTTATGTATATTTGCTTCTACATCAAGCACTACTGCACCAATATAAGTTCAAGCAAAATTATTACATTAGTTCTCAACATTAACGTAGGCATGCAGGAATGCACGAGTTAAGAAATATATAGAAAATATACAAAGAATTTAAACCTAGAAATAATTTTTAAAAAGAACCTTATGAAAACAACTGACCTACTGTCTGAGGATTTTAAAATGTAGGAAAGCACTATATAAGTCAAAATCATGAAAACATAAAATTACACAAGGTAAAAAAGATATGGCTAATAAGTTGATATTAAAAAATGTAAAAAACAACACTACTTGAAAAATGACTGCACTAAAATAGCTTGAATTTTTCAGAAAAAAAAAACAAAAAAAAAAGAACAAAAAAACATAACTTACTGTTTGCTGGTCAGCGGCACCATTTGATGTAATGGGGGTAGTTGTGTAGATAGTCTGACCAGTAGGCTCTGAGGAAATAGCTGAAACTGCTACTCCTACATTTTGGATGCCTGCTAAACCAGCTGCTGCAGCTGAGGTGGCTGCTTGGCTGGCAACAACCTGGTGGTACTCCTCTAAGCTAGTTGCTTGAGGAAATGTAAAAGTTGGAGTCATCTGGTTCTGGACCATGTGCTGAAGACAATAATTGAGAACAAATACTTAAATAACTTTATTTCAACAGCTTTCAGTTTTTACTGCATAAAAAAAACTGTAACTTTTACAATCAGAGGAAGAAAACAAAACATAATAACAATCTTACCTGAACTACACTTGCCATGTGCCACATTAGATAAAATTTTGTTTGGTCAATTACAAAATTAATATTGTCTGGATGGCTGAATAATAGTACAGGGTGAGCATAAAGTCTTGATTTCAAAGATTAGTACATAAAAACAATGCTAGTTACATAATCTTACACCACTGAAGAAGCCTGCAGAGATTGTGGATATGAGTTATACATTACTAATTAATCAGTTTATGCTTAGATCTGTAATCAGAATATTTTTTTAATTAGGAAAACCTTTACTTCTTATGTAAAGAAAAACTGTTCCTACCTTTTTAAAATAGTCTCATTATTTGTTATTATAGCTTAACCACAGCAGCCTTGTATATATTTATATACTTAGTTTTATATACTTAAACATAAAAAGGTAAGTTATATAAATACTAATTTGATGCCTGTGATAGGAAGTTTGTATGAAATTTTTATTTAAGTATTTGAAATTTCTTCTGACTATAAATATTCAGATTTAGTCATTTTTTGATGAAATAAAAACTGTTATGGATTATTCAGTAAAAATCTGCAGTAGACGATCATGTCTCTCCACATCTTGTCTTAGACTTTCGGATGTCTAATTGTCTTCCTCTGTACTAGACTATAAGATCAAGAAATATATTTTCCTTCCTTTTTTTTACTTCTTTCCATTTTCAGCAGTTGTGATTAAGATATTTCAGCCTTTTACTTCTATAACAAGCTTACTATAAATATGTGATTTATTTCCAAATGTTTCTTTGCACTTTACTTTCTCTTTTACGCTCATCATTTTGTGCTGTCCTAATAATGAAGGCTCATTACTAAAAATAAACCAGCTTTTTCTGTTTATCTGATGACACATTTCAACAAGATTCCTTATATTCAGCTCTAGATTCAGCTCTCATTATCTTCCCATATTCACACCATTTCATCCCTTTCTTAGCCCACTCCTTCTTCATTCTATGTAGTTCCAGTAATTCTTGCTCTGATTTTTAAAAACTTTTTAAACTTACAAAAAGAATTACAATCTCTTGCCTACTTTTAACACTGTTTTATGTAATCTTAATTAATCCTATCCACAAGACTCTCAACATTCATTATAATAAGCCGTTTATTACTTCACACATGTTACTGTTTGTTTATTCGGTCCTTTTCATGTCTACATATTTCCCAGAACTGTCTTACAGAAACATTTTTTCTTTCAAAAAAGAATAATAAAGTGTATTAAAATTCATATTATTTTTCTAATAAAACTTTCTTTTAAAAGTCTTTTGGGGGAAACTATGATAGTGTCATAGTGCCCTGGGCACTTAAGGTTCAGAGAGAGAGAGATGATAGTGTCATCAGAACACAAATAAAACTGATAGCAAAGTATGGGTCACAAGGTTAAAACTGTATTAAAAAAAAAAAGAATGAAGCTGAATAAGAATTAAACCATTAAGTAAAAACACACATGAAACTGTGACATACATATACGGCTGCTGCTTGACTTGTACAGAGTTAATAGTGAAGTATGGGTTAAAGAGTTAAAAACTGTCTGGAAAAAGAATGAAGATGTATAAGAACAAAATCATTTGCTGAAAACAGTCAATAAACAAGGACATACAATTTTTTTTCAAGATTATTTATACATACTTTTAAAAAACAGGATACTTCTTGAACAACACATTTATTTTGTTTTTTTTTAAATCACATTTTAAAAAGCAACCAGACATACCAATCACCTATAATCAGAAGAAAAGCATGATAAAAACCTACAGGAAGCCACAAACACCACCACATGATGACTATCACATGCTAAACAGAAAGGAACAAGTCACCATTTTCCGTCTCCAAACAGGACACAGCCGACTCCGAAGTCATATGTATACAAAGTTTAAGGTTGGTACTGCTAATCTATGTACATGTGCCCAGGTGCCCCAAACTGTGGAACATATCCTCCAGAACTGCACCAACTATGAGACACTGAGAAATAATTACTGGCCCAGTGAAACCACTAAAGAAGATAAGCTCTATGGTTCCATACATGAATTACAAAAAACAGTGAAATTTGTCCAAGAGACAGGACTGCAGATATAGACAGACAGTGCAAATGAACAAGAAGAAGAAAGACATTTTAAAAGCTAAAAACTGACCATTTTCATAACAACATAAATTTAATTTATGTAATAAATGTATATAATAAATGCTAAGATTATTCAATTCAAATGCAATATCCACCCTCATTTATGCATGCGAAAGCTGGAAAACAACTAAAGAAATAGACAACAAATTAGACTTTTTTGAAAACAAAAACCTAAGGAAAATACTCTGTATAAAGTTGAACGAATTCAAGAACAACACAGAGATAAGGCAGATGAGTGAACAAAAGCCTGTCTCATGGGTGATCAGAAAAAGGAGATGGACATATACTGGTCACGTGATAAGCAGAATGAATAAGAGAATCCCAAAACAAGCTATCAAGTGGAACACAAAAGGCCAAAGAAAAAGGGGTCGACCACGTGAAACTCAAAAGAGGACACTGTTCAGAGAGGCCAAATTAATAGGCTTAAGATGGGGTTGAAAAGCTCGCCAAAAACAGGAAAACTTGGTGAACTACCATGTGACGTTTAACGGTATGGGAAGGATGTAAGACATAAGATAAGTTTAATTTAAATTTTCAAAATTTCCATCATCGTATTAGTATATTGAAAGAACAACAAAAAAATTCATCTGCCTCATGCCTTTCAACTTGTAGATCAATTTGTGAGAGACGTCTCATGTGTAATCTTTGTCAGAGAGGACATTTTAATCATTTTAACTAAAGTTAGGCTGTTGTGGAAAAAAATTGTAACAATTTTTTTTAATATATGTCATTCAGAAAACAAAAAAGAAGACTTTTAAAGCTTATTAACGTGATTTTGATACGCGGAATTATAAACCATGGTAAAACAGGTCCAAACTCCAGAACAATGAAAGGGCACTCACCCACATGGCGCTGCAAAACGGGTACAAATAAATGTCTCTCAAAATTTATCACTGAAGCCTTGCCAAACTGTGTATTGTGACAAACATCTACAGCTCGAGAATTAATGGCTATGATATGCATACCACACCGCACCAGATTCCTGTGATGGTGACACTCGTAAATGTGGCGCCTTTTCTCAGAGCATGCTAAAACGCTTTACCCTAACCAGAAATAATGAGTCCAAATTATCCAGCTATTTGGTCATTATATGAAAATCCAGACGTTAAGCCAAAAGAGGGGGGGGGGGGGGTGGGCTAGCAATCTGTGACACGGCTCTGGATTCATGCACGGGCTTAGACAGAAGTTCTGGCCAGTTCTAACTTACTTGGGTTGGGAGCACTCACAAACATGAGTAATACTTCTGAAATGGCAATTTGGTAAGGGGTAAAGGGCGCTATAATACATCGTGACATTTTGTTGGCATTCGTTTACCACCGCTCCCAGTTGGCGCTACCGTTTTTCCAATTATTTCTTTCCTTGGGTGATATATCTGGCCAGCATTCGCGAGTGATGTTTAATTACAGAACGCTCGGATGCACAACTCGCGCCACGTTTAAAATTAATTTTTTAACTCTTTTGCTCCAAAATAACACTAGCAATGTTGGCAGATCTTGCACACCTACGTGAATCAATGCTTTGAGCGATATTTAGGCAGAGTCTAAATAAAATGAAAAACAGTACATTATTAACCCAAGTCTTGTTTTTAAAATATACAACAACTTTCTTTCAGTTTATTTCTCCCGAAATTTCTCAACAAAATTAATTCAGGCATAAGGTGGAAAATAATTCAGGAGCGAAAAAACGGATTCACGGAAACTGAAAATCTAGCTGCAGGTAAAGGAACTGTGAATATAATGAGCAAGAATAATGGGGGGGGGGGGGAATACTGCATGTGCACTGCTCCGGAAGCCTAAAGGGCTTATTTAAGGGGGGTAGTGGGGGTTAGTGGATGAAAACAGAACGGCTAATCAATAGAATGGGGGTGGGGGAGGGGGAGAACTGTAATGAACAGCCTAACAAAACTCATCCCAAAGGCCCTGACGAAATGAGACACAAACGTTCGCACAAAGAAACAAACCAGTGCAGAGACAAAAATGAAACCAAAAGCATCCTTTCCATGAAAATATGTAAAACCAAAAAAAGAAGTGAACAGTTATTGGGCACTGCATTCAAAATGAATGGCATTTCTTTCATTAATCTAAAAATTATTCATAACTTCCTTGCCCCTCGTGACATTTGTTGTTTCAAAAGGAGGGGGGGGGGAATATTACCTCTTTCACCTCACAACAACATTGGCAGTGCTGGCAGATCTTGCACACCTTGGCTCATATCGATATTTAGGCAAAGTCTAAATAAAACTAAAAGTAGCACATTTCCATATCCAATCCATTTTTTTTACATTATAGCGGAACTTCCTTTCACCTTTCTCCTGCCAAAATTTCTGTTTTTTTTTCCCCCTAGCCAGGCATGGAAATGAATTCTGGAGTGAAAGAATTAAAGATTAAAACCTGTTATTATAGGTATAATTTACTTTCATTGAACAATCTGCATTTTAGCGCTAAGTACGTTTATCACCACCACCACCACCATCATCATTATCATCATCATCATGTGACATGTCTGAATGAAGTGGCGATCATATATCTCCGAGTTATGTGGTCCCAACACTTTAGCTGAATATTCTTTTAAACACTTGATCAACCCATTCGTAGCTTAACATCAACATGTTTAGAAGACAAAACATCACATAAATCGACGATGGGAAACCAGCATTTTACTTTAATTTTCTAGTAAAATCATCCTTCACACGTTAAACATCAGCATTAAAAGCACACACACACACAAAAAAAACGTCCACTCAAGAGATGAACAGAGGCAGTAATAGAACTTTCAGTTTATATGACGCAAACCACTGAGGTCCCTTAGCAAGTCTGTTTTACCCCCCCCCCCCCCTCTCTCTCTCTCCTCTCTCTCTCTCTCTCTCTCATGTTTCATTATTTACTTGCTTGTAATTATATGCCTCCATAAAATAGCCAGCACTCTCTCAACACATGGCTCGTAAACCATCAAGTACTTCAGTGACATAGTTAGAAAAGCAACTTGTTAGATATTGTTAGAAATTATTTTAATGTTTGTTTAAAAAAAACATGTTAGAAGATCTGTATTTACAATGTATTTTTATTTATGTATATGTCTGCGGGTGTATGTGTGCGTGAGTGCTATTTTATTAGGTTAATTACTTCTTCTCTTTTACCTTGAATGTAGTAGTTAAATCTTACACTCTTGTGATATGTTTTTACTTATTTAATTTGTATTTTTGTACTAAATCAAGTGTGTGGGAAGAATGAAAGATGGAGTGATGAAGGGCAGAATGTAAGACGGGCCTGCGTGCCCAATTCTTTACCCTTGAAAAATAAAGATTATTCATTCAAAGATTATTCATTCATTCATTCTCTCTCTCTCTCTCTCTCTCTCTCTCTCTCTCCTCTCTCTCTCTCTCTCTCTCTCTCTCTCTCCTCCCCAGCTTTCCCAAATAGCAAGGTTCCAGCGGAAGACGTCCAGATATAAAAACAAGTTTATATCAAATTCGTAATATTTAACCATAGAACAAACGGGGCATAACAGCATGCGCTGGTGATATGCTACCTATTTACAGGTTTCCAAGAGACAAACAGCATCATGCAGCAGCAACCCGGAGCCAGATAAATATCAATGATGCAGGAACACAGCGGCGAATCCTTATTAAAATACACATACATTCAGAATTCCAGCTGACGTGACGCCTCAGACAACCAGCACAAGAAATTATTTACGCTTTCGTAGGATAAAGTGAAGTCTTTGTTCATGAACAGCTATGGCCGCTGCAGGCTAGTATATGGGCATGCTGGAAAGCTTTTTTTTAAATAAAAGTGCAATCTATGAAGATATCGATCGACACGCATTTTTTACTTAGATTTTGTGGCAGACTGATGTAATTAATGGTCACGTCTGATTAGTTCGCCCTTAAAACGCTTAAAACTAAATCAGACCGCTACTACCATTCCAAATATGAGGAACTCAACTAGAAAGCTGCATAATTCCGCTTAATTAGAATCGGGTGTAGCAAATGTAGGCCACGTAGAATAACTAAAAACATGAACCATTTACTATCAAATGGTGAAGCAGTGTGTGTGTAAGTGTGTGTAAAACAGTGTGTGCGTGCGGGGATTTGGGGTTTGGGGGGGGGGGGGTGGGGAGAGCGGGCGCACCCCCAATTAGCACTGACTTTAGAGGTCTGCGATTCTGAAAGACATCAGTCGAACTTGCTCGCAAACTCATTAACCAACACCACAAGGCGGTCAGTTCCTTTATATATATATATATCACCAACTTCATCAGGTGCCGTGCTGACTGGAGTTGGCTATTATGCTTCTCCAGAGTACACGATCCTTCATGCAGGCCATCAGCTCACTTGGTGATCTCCTCTCACACCATCCCGTCAGACTGTCCAGTATCATTTCTCTTGGTCTTCCTCTTGATCTTCTTCCTTGCATTTTTCCTGTTGTTATAATATTTTCAATGCCCCCTCTTCGTATTGCATGTCCTATAAAAGTACATTGTCTCTCTTTTATTTTTTGACAAGATGTTATGTCTCTCCAACTTTTCTCATACATTCTTCATTAGTTATTTTTGCTGTCCAGGGATTCGCAACATTCTTCTAATAAACCACATTTCTGCTGCTTCCAATGATTTTTGTGCAGACCTGCCTATTGTCCATGATTAACTTCCATATAACAAAATAGGTTCAATATAGCATTTTAGGACTCGTTTTCTAATATTCATTGATAAGGATGTGTTGGATAATATGTTTCTCATTCTCTGAAATGCAGTCTTTGTTCTTACTTTCTCTTCTGCATTTCCCATCTGAAGTTATTACTGCTCCAAGGTATTTGAATTTCTGCACCTGCTTTAGAATAGTTCCATTTAATTTTATACTGCATGCTGGTGGATTCTGTTTCTTAGATATAACCATAGTCTCTGTCTTTTTTATGTTCAAAGTAAGGCCTTTCTGTTCACTTTCTTTAGTGACTTTATCCAAGAGATTTTACAGGTATTGTTGGTTCTCAGCTATCAGTACTGGTTCGTCAGCATACCGAAGGTTGTTAATATTGCATCCTCCAATTTTTATGCCAGGTTCTGTGATGATCGTTCTTAGAATATTCTCGCTGTACAGAGAAATAAGGTCTGGAGATAGTACACATCCTTGTCGCACCCCTTGTTTTATAGGTTGATATTTTTCAGTTCTATTTTCAACTCGAATTGCTGCTTCTTGCTGCCAGTATAGATGTTTTACAATCCTCAGGTCTTTGCCGTCTATACTGATGTCTTGAAGCATTTTAATAATTTCATTATGTTTCAACTTGTCAAATGCCTTGGTGTAATCAATGAAGCATAAGTAGAGATCTTTCTGTACTTTTAAAGCTCTTTCTATTAGTGTTCGTAAAGCATACATGGCATTGTGTGTTCCCTTTCCTTCAGCAAATCCAAACTGTTCATCTGCTATTTCCATTTGTATATTTTTCCTTGTTCTTCTCATAATGATTCTCAGAAGTAGCTTCGTTTTGTGACATGAGAGGCTGATAGTCCGGTGGTCATCACATTCCTTTGCACCTGGTTTCTTTGGTAGTGCTATAAACGTAAGTAGATGACAGGTAACTTCAGCACAAGATGTGAGAGTGCAATAAGGACACATAAGGGACAACTTGTCAGTGGAGAAAGAGAAAAAATTGAAAGATGGAGGGAACACTTTAACACCCTACTAAACAGAACACAAGCAGTACAAACAATAGACATACCTGAAGCAAAAACGGAACTAAACATCAATACAGGACCAGTAACAATAAGTGAAGTAAAGGGGGCAATAAAGAAGCTAAAATTAGACAGGGCACCAGGTGAAGATGAAGTGACTGCTGAGATGTTGAAAGCAGAAGGAACAGAAACACCAAAACAACTCCGCCGGATACTACAACAAATTTGGGATCTAGAAAAAGCTCCAGAGGAGTGGAAAAGTGGCCTTATAGTAAAACTACCAAAGAAGGGTGACCTCAGAGATTGCGGGAACTGAAGAGGCATTACCCTACTGCTACTCACCAGTAAAGTATTTTGGAGAATAATCATCAACAGAATTGTACCAGCACTTGAGGGAAAACTTTGGAAAGAGCAGGCAGGATTTAGGAAAGGAAGATCATGCATAGACTATATATTTGTACTTAGACAAATATTAGAACAGGCAAATGAGTGGCATAAGCACAACATATGCATTGTTTATAGATTTTGAGAAAGCCTTTGACAATGTCAACAGAGATGCACCGTGGAAAATCCTAAGATGGCATGGCCTCCCCCATAAGATAGTAATTGTAATCAAAGCCCTATACGAGGGTTTTCAGTGCAAAGTTATCTGTGGAGAACATACCTCCAGCAGCTTTAGTACAAACAGGAGTGAAACAGGATGTGTACTATCACCAACATTATTTATCTTGGAAGTGGACTGGTTAATGAAGGAGGCAACATCAGACAAACGCAGAGGATTACAATGGACCCCTGACACAGTGCTGGAGGACCTTGACTTTGCGGACGACATTTGTCTACTAATAAGCAGCCACAAAGAAATGCAAGAAAAAATAAACAAATAACTCAGAATGCAAACAACATAGGACTAAAGATCAACGTAGGAAAGACAAAATTAATGAAGCAAAATGTGAACAACAGAAATGTACTGAGAGTAGATAGCAAGTTAGTGGAGGAGGTCAACGAATTTGTATACCTTGGCAGTAGAGTAGTAGAAAATGGAGACAGCACAGAGGACATCAACAGCAGACTTACTAGAGCAAATTAGGCTCTAAAAATCTTAAAAAACTAAGCATAACTACGAAAATCAGGATATTTAAGAGTAATGTTCTAAGTGTACTACTCTATGGAAGTGAATGCTGGAAAATCACCAAAACCATAGAAAACAACTTGAATTCTTTCCAGTCTAAATGTTTACGAAGAATTAGAAAAATATTTTGGCCAGACACCATAAGAAATAACATCTTGTTGGCAGAGATTCAGATGAAGCTACTAACAGCAATTATTGAGGAAAGACGCTGGCGATGGTTGAGACATGTGCTCCGAATGACTGACAACTCACTACCAAAAATAGCACTAAGATGGACACCACAGGGGAACAGAAATAAGGGTAGACCAAAAGAGACATGGAGAAAAACAACAGAAAGGATGTTGAGCAATAGAGGGCTCACCTGGGCAAGAGCAGAAAAAAAAGACAAAGGACAGGCATTTGTGGAAAACCCTTGCGGAAGCCCCATGTGCTCCTGGCACTTAAGGTTCAGAGAGAGAGAGAGAGAGAGAGAGAGAGAAATAGAGAGAGAGAGAGAGAGAGAGAGAGAGAGAGAGAGAGAGAGAGAAACAGAGAGAGAGAGATAAACGTGGATTTAAGCAAATCACTGGGCATATAAAATGTTATATATATATATAACTGTTTTGCTGCTGTCTAACTTAGTCTCAGGATCTTTTTTGTACAGTGTACTTTTTTTTCCCAGCCGACAGCTCCACTAAACCTGTCAAGAGATCTAGTTGCTCACAAATGCCATGATAGCATATATATAAATATATGTAAAGAATAAATATATATTGGTAATATATATGCTATCATGGCATTTGTGGGCAACTAGATCTCTTGACAGGTTTAGTGGAGCTGTCGGCTGGGAAAAAAAAGTACACTGTACAAAAAAGATCATGAGACTAAGTTAGACAGCAGCAAAACACTTTGTTCAGAATATGAAGCAGTTCTGGAGCCCGAATCGTAGTCGGAGCCTAGGGTTTGATGCACTGACTCCTGCCGCTTTGAATCAAGGACCGCTAAACCACGGCCAGCCTTGACCTTATCTCATTTTCTTGAATTCATCTATAAACCAAGCTTTCATAACTGTCTGGCGAACTTGGGGACTGATCGATAAGGTTCACAAAGAAACTGAGCATTCTCAGATGCCGGCGTGGAGGAAAACGGTTTTACATTTGTGTGTAAATATTTGGGCAACAGTGACACCAACACAGAAAGCTATTACTGCTATAATAATAATAATAATAATAATCGTTACCATTCTGTGCAGAAAGATAAACACTGCCATATTTTAACATTGTTAACATTTTTAAAAAATATGAATCTTTACTGATGAGAGCAAACACTAGAAGAAAAAAATGGCCGACAGCGCATGGGCGAGAATATTATCTGATATTTAAACGAAAAGTGGTTTAATTTTTTTAAGCGATAATTGTAAGGTTGCACCAAGTCATGGTGGAAAATACCAACAACCTCAGAAATAAGATGATGTAATATTAACATAGTATAAAAGAGAGTGTCTGGATAAATTACATTGGCTGTTATAAAGAACTGCGCCCAAGTTACCGGGGTTCTGTTACAAGACACTGATGGCTCTCGGTTTGTTTGACTAGTATCGGGGGAGCGCTGTAAGAAAATTTCAGGAATCTAAACTTTCCGAAAGAATGTTTTGACGCAGCATATAACCGTACAATAAATTACTTCGTCACGTTCCGAGCCGGACACCGGTGGCTAACCATACATCTCCGTCTTGTGTGACCCTTGGCGCTTCCGACTAAATTCAAATGCTTTTCTTTTCCCATGCCATTTGGTCAGTTCCCTGATATATTGGTTTTTTGTTTGTTTTTTTTGTTTGTGTTTTTTTTCCCACTGGCTTCCTTCTCTTCATTTTCCTCTTGAATTTTCCAGTCATTATTAAGTTCTCTGTTTTCTCATGTCCTTGACATTTTGACTATCTTTTCCCTCTAGAATTTAAACTAATTTTAGTTGCTCTGGCACTCATGTAGCGTATAGCGCCCGCAGTAAATACTATTCTTATTACAAGAAAAGTATAGACAACGAATATACTTTGCTTATAAACACTGCAAGTAGTTTGAAATTTAAAAATAAACACACACACAAAAATATACGAGGGGTAATTGATAAGTTCTCGGCCTAATATAGAAAGGATTATTTGTGGACAACTTTTTTAGGTTATTTCTCAACATAGTTCCCTTGCAAGTTTATGCACTTAGTCCAGCGATCCTGGAGCATACGGATCCCTTTTTTTTGTAAAAGTCAGCATCTTGTGCCAGTAGAAAGTGGTCTACAACATGAATGATGTCACCATCTGAAGCAAATTTGCGACCACTGAGCTCCTTTTTGAGTTTGGTAAACAGGTAATAGTCTGAAGGGACCAAATCTGGGGAATAAGGAGGATGTTCAAGAAGCTGAAAGCCACATTCATGAATGGCAGCCATTGCCACCGCCGACTTGTGAACTGGAGCATTGTCTTGATGAAAGATGACTCTTAACTCTCGTCAATTTCCTTCGACGCTTTTCTTTCAATTTGACCCACAGTTGCTTCACAAGATTAGCGTAATTATCGTTCTGCCCTTTTGAAGATAGTCTACCAATAGCACACCTGAATCCCAAAAGATGGAAGCCATCACTTTGCCTGCACACAGAACCACCCTTGCTTTCTTTGGAGGTGGGGATCCATGATGTTTCCGCTGCTTTGGCTGTTCTTTGGTTTCTGGTTGAAAATGATGAACCCAAGTCTCATCCATAGTCACAAATTGCTGAAGAAACTTTTCAGGATCTGCAGAAAAATGGCTAAGATTGTCTCTTGACATGTTGAGACGCTGTCGTTTGTGATCAGCTCCAAGAAGTTTCGGGACCCATCGAGCAAAGACCTTTGTCATTTGAAGATCGTTGTGAATAATGGCATGAGCACGTTCCTGGGAGATGCCCAAGTCAGTAGCAATGTACCGTTCAGTTAGTCGTGGATCCTCCATTATCATGTCATGGATTCTGCCAGTGGTTTCATCGGTGGTTACCGTTCTTGGTCTTTATGGACTGAGATCATCTTTCATACTCTCCCTTCCATGTTTGAACTGAGCTGCTCATTTCTTCACTGTGCTGTAAGAAAGAGCACTCTCCCTTAGTCTCCACCATATCCTCATGGATCTCCTTCGATGATAAGCCCTTGATGCAGAGGTAGTGAATGACTGCTCGATGAGAAATTATATCAATTTTCTCAATTTCTGCCACCCTTTACCACTTCAGTAGCCTGTTTAAAAAAATGAGTTGCAGATAATTTCTTGAAACTTGGTGTTTAATCTTACATTAATCTGATCTACAAATGCACCTAATATCAACTGTGTGTTTCAAGTATTTGTACCTTATGCCGAGAACTTATCAGTCACCCCTCCTAACTGTTGCCGTGCACACTAATCGGTGGACTGTGAATTAGTCGGCGAACGGAAAATTATGTTAAAGCACAATTTCAATTATCTAGAATTTTGTCCAGTAAATTGAAGTCCATCATATCCAAGGTAACTGGTAATCTCTTTCTGATGAAAATTCAGATCATTGAGAAAGTGTGGAGATCATAAACATGCAGTCGGCAGACAAAGTGCAGTGCAGCATGTAACTTCTGACAGATACTCAAGGAGTGGCTGTAAAAGACTAAAGACAAACGTGTGATGTGAGTGTCACTTTTAAGGTGACTGTGAAAAGGATATTTAAGAAGACATTTTAAAATACCACATCAGCAGGAGGTAACAGATATTGAAATGTTTCAAGGGGATAAGAGTTACCAAAAACCAAAATAAGGATAAATTTAGGAGATGGAAATCAGTATAAGTCGTTAAGGATATACATTATATCTTTAACATAACACTTCAGTTCAAATACAGGGAGATAACCTGGAGACTGGCTAGAGAAAGAAATGTAGAGGAAAGCGGGAATGCTGGAGATGCTGTAATTGGCCCGTTCATGATACATCTGAAAGCTGAAAATTTGTAGTCTATGCTTCTCAAGGAGTTCATGACAATATAACCACCAGCAATCTCTGCAAACTGTGATAAGCACTTTAAAATTCTCTACCGTCAAATCTAATCAAGAGCCAATAGCCACTTCCCTCGTAAACCACAGTAATAAAGTTAGACAGAGGTGTGTGGTTCAGTTTACGCAAAAACAAAAACAAAAAAAGAAATAGGGTACTTTCCTCACTCTTTCTATCTTTTCTGTAAAACTGAACCATACACCTCTGTCTAACTTTATTACCAAAACCAGTTTTACCGCAGTCGTCATTTCGCTTCGTAAGCCACATGTGTCTTCAGAACCACAGCGCCAAGTCACAACGATCCCAAACATGACAGCTCGAAATAACACGTGGACAATTCATGTAATTTAACTCGTGATGTGAAACACGAATTCGAAATACGCGTGGCTGATTAACGCAAATTCACGTGAAGCACAGAACAAGAACTCGAAATACGCATGGTTGATTTAACGTAACTGAACTCGCGACGCGAAAAATGTAAGCTCGAAATACGCGTTTAACTTTTAAGGCTGCTCAAAAATTCACAAACAAACTCATTTTATGTGTGTGGGTGTGTGCATGTATGGATGTGTACGAGTATGGCTGTGCGCGCGATCTGGTATAGTGAATAAGAAATGCTTGCTTTTATCCGGTTAACCCAAATTTTCATTAACGCGAATCATATTTATCGTGATTAATTGGAATAACCAGAGCATTGTGCTCCGTTTCTCAGAAGTACATATCTGAAACATCATAGAGCAGCTGCAGTTATAAATACGAGTCTGGGCCATCATTATTCTTCTTAACAGCCTGCAACATGATCTGTCACTGCAGCTGTCTCAAATATCCAATGACCGTAGTTAAGCCTAATGGGAACTCCATCTGTGCACGGAGTTCCTCTTCGCAGCGACGGCATGGTGGTGTGCTAGTTCTTTCACTGCGCATCCATGACGTTTGCAGTCTATTTTATTTAACCGTTTGTGTGTGCTGCTATTTGTCTTGTTTATTTATTCCTGTGTAGTGTTTACTGCCATGTCCCACTTATTTATATTTTGTGTGAGTGTGTGTGTGTGTGTGAGAGAGAGGCCGTGTCTAGCTTATTTCTCTCTTTGTGTGTTATGAGAGGCCGTGTCTAGCTTATTTCTCTCTTTGTGTGTTATGTGAGGCCGTGTCCTGCTAATTTATCTCGGTGCCTGCCATATGAGGCCGTGTTCCACTTATTTATCTCTGTGATAGGCCGTGTTCCACTTATTTATCTCTGTGTTATATAAGGCCGTGTTCCGCTTATTTATCTCTGTGTTATATAAGGCTGTGTTCCACTTATTTATCTCTGTGTTATATAAAAGGCCGTGTTCCACTTATTTATCTCTGTGTTATATAAGGCCGTGTTCCATTTATTTATTTCTGTGTTATATAAGGCCGTGTTCCACTTATTTATCCCTGTGTTATATAAGGCCGTGTTCCACTTATTTATCCCTGTGTTATGTCAGGCCATGTTCCGCTTATTTATCTCTGTATTATATAAGGCCGTGTTCCACTTATTTATTTCTGTGTTAAGTGAGGCCGTGTTCCACTTATTTATTTCCGTGTTATGTGAGGCCGTGTTCCACTTATTTATTTCCGTGTTATGTGAGGCCGTGTTCCACTTATTTATTTCCGTGTTATGTGAGGCCGTGTTCCACTTATTTATCTCTGTGTTATATAAGGCCATGTTCCGCTTATTTATCTATGTGTTATATAAGGTCATGTTTCATTTATTTATCTCTGTGTTATATAAGGCCATGTTCCACTTATTTATCTATGTGTTATATAAGGTCATGTTTCAGTTATTTATTTCTGTTATATGAGGCCCTTTTCATTTACGTATTTATCTTCTTGTGTACTATTTGGGGCCAGGTCCTGCTTATTTATCTCTGAGCACGTTTTTTTTAATGCTATGCCCCATACACCTCTCTCTCCCTCTCTCTCTCTCTCTCTCTTATTTACTGTCACGTCCGGCTTATTTATTCCCCCCCCCCCACCTCCACCTTCCCGTGTGACATTTGCCAGCAAGCTCCGTTTATTTTCGCTGTGTTGTCGCGCTTATTATTTATTACTTGTTGTCGCGCTTATTATTTATTACTTGTTGTCGCGCTTATTATTTATTACTTGTTGTCGCGCTTATTATTTATTACTTGTTGTCGCGCTTATTATTTATTACTTGTTGTCGCGCTTATTATTTATTACTTGTTGTCGGGCTTATTATTTATTACTTGTTGTCGCGCTTATTATTTATTACTTGTTGTCGCGCTTATTATTTATTACTTGTTGTCGCGCTTATTATTTATTACTTGTTGTCGGCTTATTATTTATTACTTGTTGTCGGCTTATTATTTATTACTTGTTGTCGCGCTTATTATTTATTACTTGTTGTCGCGCTTATTATTTATTACTTGTTGTCGCGCTTATTATTTATTACTTGTTGTCGCGCTTATTATTTATTACTTGTTGTCGGGCTTATTATTTATTACTTGTTGTCGCGCTTATTTATCTCTTTATTAATTACCTGCTGTCCGGCTTATTTATCTACTCTCTGTGTTACTGGCTGATTTTCTTAATTTATCTCATGTGTGTTATTTATTACCATACACCGCTTATTTATCTTCTTGTGTTACCTGTCTTGATAACACATCTCTCTTTCTTTTGTAGCACGTTGTCACGTACATTTATTTAATTCTGTAAAATACTTTTTATCTCGTTTGTGTGAGTGTTATTTGTGCTGCAGTTATTTGCTGTCTCGCTTGTTTATCTCTCTGTGTATTACTTCCTGTCTCATTTATTAATCTAGTTACAAATTATACGATTGTTTGTATCTCTATATGTTACCTGCTAACGTTTATTTGTTGTTTTTTCTAAGTTTTTTCCCCAGACTTTATTTGCTAATTGTCTCGTTTATTTCTGTTTGTTTGTTATTTGTCTTGTTTACTTCTATGTTTGTTACTTGTCTAGTTTATGCATTTCTTTGTTTGTTATCTGTCTTATTAATTAATTCATTAATTTATGTATTATTTGTCCCCGTTATTCATTTCTTTGCTTGTTAATTATCTGTTTTTATATGTTACTTGCTACCTCGATACTGACATATTTATGTGTACCTTTTTGATCTCCTTTTATATCTCAGTGCGTTTATCTGTTGTCTCGATTACTTATTCCACGTATATATGTATGGTGTGCTAGTTCACATCATTATTTCTGTTCACTGATTATCTCATTATTTATATGTACACGATGCTATTCTGTTTTAATACAGCGTCTGCTGTACTGCCGAGTATTTTGTGTGTGCAGTTTGATATCATCCCCATTATAACTCGCACTGGTTATGTAGTTTTTTTTTTCATTATCTTGCTGTATGTGTGTGCTGTTTCCTGTGTTAATAGTGTCAGAAGGCGTGTAATTCTTAGACTCTTTTGAGTTGGGTTTTTTAAATGAGGGGTGGGGGGAGGGGGGAAGGGGTTCTGCTTGTAAGTGAAGGGGATGTTGAACTCGCATGTACACACACGTGGGGGTGGGGGGAAGGAAGGGGTTCTGCTCGTAAGTGAAGGGCATGTTGAACTCGCATGTACACACACGTGGAGGAGAAAGCGTGCTGTATCGTGCCACACATGCTCGGCGCGTGTTGTTTCTGTCGGCTCATCTACCAGTCCCGCGCATTATCTGCGTGACTAGAGCGCTGTTGTTTTGCACCCCCTCCCCCAAACACACACATACACACACGTGCAGAATGTGTATCCTTTAGCTTAAAGAATATAATTTTTAAAAAATCTATCTATTCTTTGGTTCAAACAATAACTCAAAATATTCTCTGAAACGATAAGAACTCAGATAACAAACTGACAGGAACTTATTTTTTAAAAAAAATCATTAACGAATGTTAGGAATAGAGAATGTTGAAAAAGTGGTAAGATGGCAGATGAATTAATAATACTGAGGCTCTCCTTACAGAAAAAAAAAAAAAACGATGATAAAAAATGAACATAATTCTTGTTTGCTCAAGTTATCAACTATTCAAGGGCTGTCACTCGCTTCGTTCTGGACTCGAGTATTGTTTTTGTTCTATATATTTCAAATTATGCTCAATTTTTGTGTGTGTGTGTCCGGAACCAGTGCCTGGTGGTTAGCGGAGCCGGCAAACCACAGCTGGTGAACACTTTATGCTATCTCTGTTAGTTTAGTAAAAGATTTTTTTCCCCCTCTAGAGGGGCTAATGGAGTTGAGCTCGCCGAGTTTCGCTTTGTTCTACAGTCTGCTAAGAATTTCGCTTAATCGGTCCAACCTGGGATCTTCAAGCCCTGGTTTCACTCCTCATCCAACGCGATATGTGGCCTTCAACATCTTCACACCCCAGGTATCAGGCTGTGGCTTACTTAAGTGGTGGAAGGTCTCAAGAAGGCCGACACTGATGTTTGCTTACCAAGACAAGGCAACGTGCCAGCCACAGCCACAAATGGCGTGTTCCAGTCTTAAGTGGCCAAGCGCTGCTGCTGATTTTTCATTTCCATTCCCCGTCTCTCGTTCCCCCCCCCCCCCCACCCCCTCCCTCCTCCCAATGGTTTTAGATGGCTACATGATTTTGCAGGTCTTTCGTTCTGTGGAAAATGAATGTGTGGATCTTTTTGTCCCATTTTCCTGTTGACAAAGACTGCTCCTTGTTTGTGATTTTTGTTATCGGATTTTCTTAGTAATAGCTAAATTTATGTCCAAACAATGATGAACAAAGTGGGCTTGGTATTAGTAGCCAGTGCTGCCTTTGTTTGAACATTCAAACCAAGTGACATTATTTTAATATTTCTAAAAGAAAGATCGCGAATTTTTTTCTTTAGGTAAGATGGCCGGAGGAAGACCAAAACTAGGATACAGTGATCTGTGTAAGCCGTCTACAGAAGATTTTTTAAACTCAACTACAAAGACTGCGAAGAACTGGTAAAACACAGAGGAGAAAATATATACGAAGGTGCAGAGTCGTTAGACCAGGAAACGATATGATACTGATGATACTGAAGAAAAAAGGCAAAGGAGACTCGACCTTGTTCACAAACACTGTAGCCACGCATGCACATCCAGTATTAGTAGAATCAGCCGTGACTGGAATGGATCAGCAACATGATCATCGGCAAATTCTACACACAAAAAAACAACAACATCTGGCTATCGTATCCTTATCGTTTCGTATCCTTTTATCTTAATAAAAAGGAGCAAATCTGTCAAACAGGAAACAATGAGGCTTGCATACAACAAAGGATGTGAAATGGCTGGATGAATAATGAGTTATTCTCTTGTGGCTAGGCGGTTGTTCGTTTTATTGAAGTCCATGGCTCGAGTAAGTGATTGTTTTTTTTTTGGTTCCTTTCTCTCACGTGCAAGGCGCTGTGTATTTCTGTCTGGAAGGCTATTCATACGTACGGTAATCTATCGTTGTACTAAGCTGACTATCGTTTGACTAAGATGACAAGTGTCATATATAGGGAACAATGAAAGAAATAAAAGCTGTTGAATACTATTTTTGTGAGTAAATCTTACTTCTGGTTCTGCAAATACTTAACGTGTACAATCAGCCGGAAAAAAGAAAAACAGCAAAGCATATTTACCTTGCACCGTCTAATCTCCTTTCTCTCACAGAAACCAAAACAACAACAAAAACATCAGTTGCCTGTCTTCTTAAAGCACAACAAAAAGATCAGTTGCCTGTCTTCTTAAAGCACAACAAAAAGAGATCATTTGCTTATCTTATTAAACTAACCAACATTTAAAAACAGTTACACGTAAAGATGCAAAACGCTGGATCATTTATGAATCTGGTGTTAAACTTATGTCCACATACATGAAAAATAGTTCTGAGGAGGAAAAAAAAAACAAAAAACCCATAGACAATGCGTCTACAGGATTTCTGAATAATTCAATAACTGTTATTGTAGAAGGCAAGCGTGTAGGTTGATAACTTTATTAGTTCCTGCTACAGACTGTCTAGGGATTACTATATTTCCCAACGCTCCTGACCGAAAATGAAAGTATTTTTTTTTCTCTTTTTTTCTGCTCTCGCTCTCTCGTCACTTCCATTTTCTTTGCTTCTGTGGATCCACAGACATAACCTTAGGTTCTTATTGGAAAGAGGTACAGATGGATTTTGGGAATGTTGCTTATGGACCCCCCCCCCTCCCCGGTGAATTACGAGTTGTTTTCTAGTTTCTAATATTGCATCACTAGAAAATTTACTACAATGAAGCTCAGGGAACAGAGAAAGCTAGAGGATGTCTCTTTAAAAGCTCAAAGACTTTTAAACTTAGTTTTAAAAAAAACGACACCATAGAGTGCTGGCAAGGTTACCGAAGCCAGGGAACCACAACTAGTCGAAACGCTATCTCTTTTCTTCATCGATGCTCCTAGTAAAATAACCCAGTCTGGCTAACGGGAGATAAAGTTCGCCGTGGTCCACATGTGGAGTCTGCAGATAAATTCATTTCCTGGATCCACTCCAGGAGTTCAAACAAGCCACTGTAATCCACTCCCCATCCGATACAATTCCTGTGGGGCAACACCTGTCAAAGCGATCCCTGCAGAGAACAACAGCAACGGTTCCACGGAGATCATGAAAGAAACCAGAACATTACTAAACACAATGTTGACAACCAGAAACACATCCGCATCTGTTTATCACAACTACCGCATGTAAAAGGTCTGCCGTCAGTTAACAGACTAAAAGATAAGAGCTCTGAGATCCTAACAGATCAAGACGTGACTGTTTAAAGAGCTAAGCATTGTTATCAACAGATCAGCGCTTAGCAAAAGTAACGTATCACGTGCCGCTAACCAATGTTCATGAGCAACACAAGAGGCAGAAAACCTTACACAGATCGAGCTTTGTAGCGAAAGTGGAACGCGGATTCTTAAGCCAACAAGTCTGTAAATATTGATGAAGTAAAAACTAAACTGGCTGTATTACATTATACATGAGGAGAAAACTAGACTGACCGTTTTACATTATACATAAGGAGAGAACTAGACTGACAGTCTTACATTATACACAATGAGAGAGAACTAGACTGACTGTACTACATTATACGCAATGAGAGAACTGGACAATCTTACATTATACATGAGGAGAAAACTAGACTGATTTTATTACATTATACATTAAGAGGAAACTAGACTGACAAACATAGAAACAAGCATAGCTTCTTGAGTTGAGTAGGAAAGTGGCCTGCGTGATATTGAGTGTACAGACAAGTAAGGAGAATACAGGACACTAACATAATATCTGAGTCACCATTCTGCCCATCAATACTGTATCGAGTACTCATTTTTTAACAGTTAGGCGGACTATATGGCATGGCCTATCTTTAGGTAGCTTCCATAGTGGGTGATACCGCCCCCTTATGCGCAGTGGGAAAATCGGGCGGGGGGGGGGGAACGTGGGGGGGGGGGGGGGTGTTAAGAAAGAGGGCGCTACAGGTGGCATCAAAAACAACTGGGCAAAAAAAAAAAGTTTTGGAAAGGGGGAGGGCGTAAATAACGTTAGGGATGCAGCTTGTTAGTTTTTTAAAAAAAAGGACGGCAGTCAGAAAAAAACTTTGAGAACCTCTGCGTTAGATAATGAGACAGTATCAGCGTCTGTACTATTCCCTCGCCAAAAGGCTACAGTAAACAAATATTAGTCACAAAAATGGTAAACGGCAAATCTGTGTCATGCCATTGTGGAATACACAGTATGTGGTGTTAGTATCCACGTTTTCCTTACAACGTTTGCAATTTGTAAACAATGAGGCTTGCACATGGTGAAATGTTAGGCCGAATTATGTATGCTTAGGCTTCTAAATTAAATAGTAGATATAGTACATTAGATGTGAGAGAAAGAAAATAGCATACAAAGCATTGTAGACTTAACAGTGAGAGAGAGAGAGAGAGAGAGAGAGAGAGAGAGAGAAATAGTAGACAACGCACTGTAGACGTGAGAGAAACAAATATAGTAGACAAAGCACTGTAGATGTGAGAGAGCGAAAAGTAGACAAAGCACTGTAGACGTGAGAGAAAGGGGGAAAAGGGAAAAAGTAACAAAATGACTGAGACCAAAATTCTGAAGCATATCATAAATATTTTGCTCTCACACTTCACCACACATAATTTGCTCTCACATTTCACCACACACACTTTGCTCTCACACTTCACCACACATACTTTGCTCTCACACTTCACCACACATACTTTGCTCTCACATTTCACCACACATACTTTGCTCTCACACTTCACCACACATACTTTGCACTCACACTTCGCCACATATACTTTGCTCTCGCACTTCACCACATATACTTTGCACTCATACTTCACCACACATACTTTGCACTCACACTTCACCACATATACTTTGCTCTCACACTTCACCACATATACTTTGCACTCACACTTCACCACACATACTTTGCTCTCACACTTCACACACATACTTTACACTCACACTTCACCACACATACTTGCTCTCACACTTCACCACACATACTTTGCACTCACACTTCGCCACATATACTTTGCTCTCGCACTTCACCACATATACTTTGCACTCATACTTCACCACACATACTTTGCACTCACACTTCACCACATATACTTTGCACTCACACTTCACCACATATACTTTGCACTCACACTTCACCACACATACTTTGCTCTCACACTTCATCACACATACTTTACACTCACACTTCACCACACATACTTTGCTCTCACACTTCACCACACATACTTTACACTCACACTTCACCACATATACTTTGCACTCACACTTCACCACACATACTTTGCTCTCACACTTCACCACACATATTTGCTCTCACACTTCACCACATATACTTTGCACTCACACGTCACCATATATTCTTTGACCTTGTACATGCCTAACATATACTGGTTATTCTGTTCTTGCCCATATTTCCCTTGATCTGTCAGGTCATTAAAGCAATAGTTCTCACATCCAAGAACTACCCTTACAGCTACATATAAGTTGTGAGCCATCATCTTGTCTGTATTATCGGAATGCTATGAGGCTGTTACTATTTTTATTCAACAGATATCACGTAATACCAATCTGATAATTCCGTCGCGTACCACTTGATAATGCTTCGAGGACCACTTGTGTAGCCCAAGGTGAAAACCACTGCATTAGAGAGTGATGTGGTCAGTATCACGTGAAGATACCTTCACCAGTTCCATGAGAAGCCAAGTGAAGATACCTTCACCAGTTCCATGAGAAGCCAAGTGAAGATACCTTCACCAGTTCCATGAGAAGCCAAATGAAGATAGCTTCACCAGTTCCAAGAGAAGTCAAGTGAAGATACCTTCACCAGTTCCATGAGAAGCCAAATGAAGATAGCTTCACCAGTTCCAAGAGAAGTCAAGTGAAGATACCTTCACCAGTTTCATGAGAAGCCAAATGAAGATAGCTTCACCAGTTCCAAGAGAAGTCAAGTGAAGATACCTTCACCAGTTCCATGAGAAGTCAAATGAAGATAGCTTCACCAGTTCCATGAGAAGTCAAGTGAAGATACCTTCACCAGTTCCATGAGAAGTCGAATGAAGATACCTTCACCAGTTACACGAGATGTCAAGTGAAGATACCTTCAGCAGTTCCAGGAGAAGCCAAGTATCCGTTTCCACAACTAGGTCAACTGGGGCGCCTTCAATGGAGAAGCACTGGAAGTGTTTACCACTGAAGCTAAATCACGAACACAACACGTACACGACATCACAACACGTACACAACATCACAACTTGCAGGTTGCATTTTCACCTTCGTCAGAATGACTCCGCCCACAGAGGGTATATGATCATGGCGCAGTCGAGGTAGTCCTTGGATCGGGTGCAGACTGCCCTTTACAATCATTTTAATCATCGTGTAGACTGGAGCCTCGTGATCCTTCTCGCTAACAGGCAATCAATCTTTCTCGTGCGCTTTCGTGATCCTTTCTCAAAGGACGCGCTGACCATGAGATTCCATAAGCAACGGCAAAGAGTCACTGATACCGCGCTGATGTCACAAGTTATTGATAATATCTAAGAGTCACGCATAGCGTTTCCCTATAATTGTTACCTTTCGAACATTAAGAGATGGTGGAGTTGGCATAAAAGAATAAAAACTGTTAATATTTTATCTTGATTTTACTTATAAGCTGTTAACTTGTTAACTTTTTATAAGCTGTTAACTTGTTAACTTTCTCATAAGCTGTTAAAAGATCGGCTCCTTCTTAATTATTTTTTTGTAGGAGGGCGTTCAGAAAGTATTGCACCACGTCGTTTTTTTTCACCTAATAATGAAGATAGAAGCGCGAAATTTTGCACACTTTAAATATATGACATGTGCCCATTGTGTGAACCAAATTGCACCGCAATCGGCCAAAGAATATGGCTGCCCTAACCGTTGAAATGGAGCGTGTTAGCAACTTGCGGTATAAGCAGCGAATTGTGATAGAATTTCTCGTTGCAGAGAAGGAGACTGTTGTGAACATTCACAAACGTCTATGTGATGTGTATTGAAGTTTTGCAGTCGACAGGAGTACAGTCAGTTGCTGGGTTCAGAGAATCAAAGAATCAATAAGTGGAGATAAGGAATTGTATGATCAGCCGCGCTGTGGACGTCCTGCCACAGCCATCAAGGCAGAAATGATGAAATGCGCTGAGGGCATTATTCTTACTGACAGGCGTATCACTACTCAACAATTGGCCTTAAAGCTGTCAGCCAGCAATGGTAGTGCAAATGCAGTTATAAAAGCTCTCGGATTTTCTAATGTTTGCGCAAGATGGATTTCTCGAAGTCCCACAAATGATCATCGATTGCAAAGGAAAACAGTTTCTTTTGAATTGTTGGAGTGTTTCAATGCTGAGGGAGATAAATTTTTGGCTAAGATAGTAATAGGTGACGAAACGTGGGCACATCATTTTGAACCTAAGGCAAAAAGACAGTCAATGGAGTGGCATCATCCGGAATCACCATGAAGAAAGAAATTCCAGACAACTCCTTCAGCTGGAAAGGTCATGATAACTGTCTTTTGGGACACTGAAGGTGCGACTCTTGTGGAGAAGAGGCAATCATTTCGCAAGCTTACGTTAAGACATTGAAAAAACTCAATCACCGTTTTCGTATAGTTCAGCCACACAAGAATCCAGCAGACCTGCTTCTCCCTCACACAAGTCTGGCAATTAGGAAGCAATCATCAAACTGGGTTAGACTATACTACCATATTCACCCTATATTCCCGATTTGGCACCCTCTGATTTCCATCTGTTTGGTCCACTTAAAGATGCACTCCCTCGGAGGGATAAGATTTGAAGATGACGAAGGAGTAATTCATGCAGCGAAGAAATGGCTGCATAATCAAGAGAAAATCTGGGACGGACTAGGCATACATGCACTTGTTTCGCGCTGGCGTAAAGCCGGACAAGTTGATGGGGATTATGTTGAATAATACCGATGTTTACTTGACATATCCATGAATATTGTGTATAAATTTCATTATTTTTAAATAAACAGCTCCTGAGAAAAACTATGTGGTGCATTACTTTCTGAACACTCCTCGTAGATAAGCATACTGAAGAACTACGAGGGGTAGTCACTAAATAACTCGCAAATTGAAATATTTTATCAGTGGCCGTTATCAGGTAGTATTTAAATATATCCTTAGATAGTACCATCATCCAACTTTATAATAGTTGTATGTAGGGGGCGCTGGGAGTTACGTGCGCATGCGCAAAGCAATAACAAAATGGCTACCCAACTGTTAGTGTGTACCAAAGAAGAACAGAAAAGTGTAGTGCGATTTTTGTGGGCTAAAAAGGACATTCAGTTGAGGGCATTCATAAGGAAATGATTACAGTTCATGCCGAAAAGTGTTTATCACGTACAGCGGTCTATAACTGGGTAAAAGAATTTTCTCAAGGACACACCGAAATTGTTGACAAAGTCCGACTTGGCCGTCCTGTTCAGATTGCAACAGAAGCGACTGTGCAACGTGTGAATGAGATTATCAGAGCTGATAGACGAGTAACGATAGACAGTGTAGCAGGTGCAATCGGATGTTCACATGGCTTAGCCTACAGACTAATGCATGAGCAATTGAATTTTCAGAAAGTTTGCTCATGCTGGGTACCCAGAGATCTGAATGATGAACACAAAATGAACCGATTTAGTTTGTCATTGCAGCATCTCTGTCATTATGCCTATGAAGGTGAAGACATGCTCCAAAGGATTATTACTGGAGACGAATTTTGGGTGCACCACTACCAACCCGAATCAAAACGTACCTCAATGCAATTGAAACACCCGTCATCGCCATGCGCAAAAAAAAAAAAAATTTCAAGATTACGCCTTCTGCGGGGAAAGTTATGCTGACAGTATTCTGGGATTATCAAGGAGTGTTGTTAACCAAGTTCCAAAAGTATGGTGACAGGGTGAATTCTGTATCGTACTGTGAAGTCCTGTCGATGCTACGAGAAGCAATTCGAAGAAAACGTTATGGTCTGCTGACTAGAGGTGTGTTTCTCCTTCATGACAATGCCAGACCACATACGGCTCGGTTAACCCAAGAGAAAATTAGCCAGTTGGGTTGGGAAGTTCTTGAACATCCACCCTATAGTCCTGACTTAGCTCCAAGTGATTTTCACCTGTTTGATCCATTGAAAAACCACCTTGGCGGGAGAAGATTCTCGAGTGACGAAGAGGTGGAAACAGAAGTAAAAGAATGGTTCAGAAATCGGACTCCCGATTTTTACGCCATGGGTATTGTATCACTGATTACACGATGGAACAAATGTATCAATGTTGGTGGCGATTACGTTGAGAAATAGGGGAATAATGTAGGTTCAAAAATTAAAGGTTTTCAAATTACTGTCGCATTTAGTTTTTTTGTAACAGGCATTTGCGAGTTACTTAGTGACTTCCCCATGTATCTTCCTCTCGCATTATTTATTTAGATTAAGTTAGTTTTCATATTTAAAAAAAATAAAACTTTGTATCTCAGTCAGAATAACTTCTTCTTCAGCTCTCCAAGCCATTAAGGCTCACTGCTGCAGATAAAGTTCGTCTCCATTCCTATTAGTCAAGAGTAATGGAAGGAAAGAAAGATAAATATAATAAATCAGCCAATTCAGTTAAACTTTAGTGCAAAAAGAAATGTTGATGAATTATATTTTTAAAAGATGTTCTTTTTTAAAAGATGGACGAGAAAGGGTCACGTAGTGTAAAAATCCCGAGAAAAGAATTCTTGATATTGACTATCACATTTTCTGAAATTTAAGGAAAACTACTGACAAAGGTACATTTGTTTCGTTGTGAAAATAATTTCAACAAAACTTGCTGCCTTGTATCGGTTCAAACATTTATTTAGCTTCTACGAAAACTTAACGAAGTTTAGCACACAACGCGAGATGTTAAGTTACAACACAACTTCTAAAACACCTCGCTTGCCGAGAGCAAGATTCCAGCAGAACAACATCTACTCATAGATCGACTAGACGAAGTACATTTATCACCATTTTTGCACAGAAAGCATCAAATCATATTAACACCCAAATACGGACATCTATTATTTCTGCAAAACTTAAATAGCGGCGAAATCACGAAAATCCCCAATCTTCCTGATTACAATCACCTTAAATTATAGGCTAAATAAACCTTGTCGGTCAATATTCGGTACAAAACATATCATCACCTATTCTATCACAGTGCTAGAATAACATTTATAATGTAGTCCTCTGGTTCATTATTTAATTTGAAACTGATGACCAAACAAATTTTGAACGAGCGTTATGCACTCAGTCTACACACAAACACACACACAAAACTATAAAGAGAACACTTTCCAGCTCTACTTCAAATTCGTCTCTGTCACGAAATCTGAGAACAACACACGATACTTCGTTTCTAGTTCAAACACACAAATATATTTCACACCAAACAACACCAAGGTTTGATTTAAATCACTGATGTAAATAACGAAAACTACATTACAATAACTCTTTCAATCCGAAATCTGAAGATCGAATATGAGCTAACACTTCATTTCGCGGCCCAGTCTGTTGAAAAAGATTCCGAATAATGGCTTCATTTGTACTGCGTCAAACAGCCTGTCCAACTTGCCCACTTCTCCTACACACAAAAAAACTGCGAGGCCAAGAGCCCAGCTAAAGATCGATAATGGTACCCCCCTCTAGATACTCGCAGACAAGAACGGCATTTCAGAAGAAGTCGCTAGCAAGCGGATAAGATTTTGAAGTCATCTTAACGAAGACATCTTTCTTATCCAGCATAAACTCTAAACGGCTAACAAAAACACATGTATAAGTTACATAATTCAGTCCGCTCTATGTGCAGGAATGCGTGTGGTGCAAATGCTTACCAGTTAGGCTAAACTACGAGCTCAAAAGGCAACTAAAATCTCAAAAACAACGACTAACTTCAACACAAAAGCAAATATTCTGTCTAATCTCTCAAACGAATCCCAGCGGCGACTAAAGACCAAGGGCTTTGGAAAGCTGGAAGCCCAGCGGGATTTTTTTTTTCAGCAAATACGCGGCTCTTCATCGTTCGTCACTCTTAGCACATTCAGCAGTTGAGAATATTATTCAAGATCAATACGACACACGTTGAGCTGTAGGCTGCCATCTGCAGCACGCGTGGAAACTGAAGGATGTTCCTCACATGTCACATCTTCACGTGCTGGCCAGAAGATCGTCCGCGTTTTACAAACTTCTCGGCTGAAGAAAGCATTAAACCACATCCTTATCTTTCCATCTTTTTTTACACACGCTCTCAAAGCATGGCCCTGGGTTGTCACATGAAGTGAAGGAATGCCATAAAGACACCCCTGTTTAGAAGTGCATTTACGATTGCTGTCTGAATCTTTTAAAAAGACGCACTTAAATGTTAACTATTAAGAGGCAAGCACTTAGTGGTATTACTATTTCTACGAGGTATCTAGTAAAGGCTGTCTGGTGGCTCATTTTGTAAATGAACTACTGATATACAAGAACATGGGAAAGGCTGGGGGCGCAGGCGAGTAAGTTAATCGATAATAACCTATCTTCTCATGCAAACCGTTGTGGGTTCATGATTCTGTCTCCGCCACCCTCCAGAAGTTTCAGCTGTTACAAAATGGGAGAGGGGAGGAGGGGGGGGCTGTTTCTGGATATAGAAATGTCTAGGGAAAAATCAGCCTCAGACACGAAGATGATCTTCCCGCACATGAAGCACACAGTTCCCGCACATGAAGCACACAGTTCCCGCACATGAAGCACACAGTTCCCGCACATGAAGCACACAGTTCCCGCACATGAAGCACACAGTTCCCGCACATGAAGCACACAGTTCCCGCACATGAAGCACACAGTTCCCGCACATGAAGCACACAGAACCCGCACTCGATGGCTCTTTTTCTGGACACCCTGGAACCCTGGATACTGAACGAACATCTACAGAAGCTTCTACCTCTTTTTTACTTCATTTTTCCATCAGCCGTGAGTGCTGGGATGAAGTAATGAAGGACTGAGCTTTAGGAGTGAACTCTCGGTCAGGATACCGCGCCATCTGAGGGGGAAACGAGAGCCAAAACTGAAAACAAATGAAGCAAACGCAGAGAGATTGGACTCTGCAGTACATTGTTTGCTGTTACTATGGTCGATCATGGGGAACAAATATTGATAGACTCCGGTTATGAGAGACGCTGATAAAAACGCTGGGAAATTTCCACAACTGCTTCAAAATGGTTAAGGCGAAAAGTGCCACAACCTAGTCAGACTGAACGCACGAGAGAAAATAGAACTATACAATGACCAATCAAGAAGAAACTTGTTCAAGTGTAACACCAATACTGTTGACGACCACTTTGTCATAGTATTAGATACACACTGAAGTGTTAGATGAGAAGTAAAAAAAATATCGACATGATCCCAGACTCAGGTAGGTCGAGCACTAGGCTGACAGTGGCGGATTATCCATTAGGTTAAACAGTCTAGGGGCCCAGTAGGTCGGGGGAGGGGGGCGCTGCCGTCAAGGGGGGAAAATTCTGCAGATACAGATGATTATCAGCAGATAGTCAGTGAGCTGTGGAGAGGAACAGGCAGAACTACAAAAACAAGAATTTTAAGGGCATGCATCTTTCCCATCGCAACATATGCCTGTGAGACCTGGACACTTAACAAAGCAGCTGAGAACCACACAAATGCCTTTGAATGTAAATGCTACAGAAGAGTTCTTCAAATATCGTGGACACAAAAAAAGAACAAATATATCCATACTACAAATCTGAAGAAGGCTGGCTAGTAAAGAGGTTAAACAGATAAAACTTAAATACTTTGGACATATTAAACGTCATGATAATTTAGAGAAGACCGTCTTGGAAGGGTACATAATGGGAAAAAATAAAGAGAGGAAGACCAAGGCGAAGATGGCTGCAAGACATCGTTGATGATCTGCAAATGGATGCATCAGCAGCAGGCCATCTTGCTTACAACCGAGAGGCCTACAGGAATGCTGTTAGGGAGGCAAAGACGGACAAGGGACATGCAAATGACTGACTGAATGAGACGGGCAGTATAGGTCACAGAGGGCAGAGCCATTACCAAATTTAGCCTAGAAGCCCGGGTAGGGGTTCGAGTCCTGGTCACTCCCTTACCACTCTTCCTTTAAACACTTTGCTCTAACACTTGGCCATGACTCGTTGTTCCAAACTTTCTCTATTATTATTTTTGTTTCTGCTTCCCTCAAACACTTTGTTCTTGCTCTTTACTGTGCGCATGCGTCGCTGTCCTAAACTTGCTGGACGTGTCAAAAGTAAGATGGAACAGGAAAGGACAGTCGATTTTTTTGTTCTTTTCTTGAGACAGAAAGTAAAGACACTGACAGTCAGACGGAACATTCAGATGAAAAGGAGAAGCTGGAGAAAAGGTGAGAGATAAATGCCAGGACATGTTGAAGAAGTTGTGTGGGAAAAGAATAGATAACAGATCTGATTGGACATGACAATGAAAACACAAAATGAATAAATACGACGATCATACTGTTTATGTAATACAGTTTCACGATGCTGCTGCTGCTGTTGCTGCTGCTGCTGATGATGATGATGATAATCTCTTGGACAGGTGTTGAGGCATAGGGGCTGTCGCGAATGCAATGACGCCGGAGTCTGAATTTTGAACCTTTGAATCTCATGATGATGATGATGATGATGATGATGGCCGGAGATTGACTGCAACAAACTTTCAAAGAGTAATGACTACGATAAACACAAGATACAGAACATGTTGGAGACTGCCTGACACACATTTTGAAAAAAATAGTGATGATGATAACGATGATGATGATGGTGAAGAACACGAGATACAGAACATGCTGGAGACTGACTGCAACAAACATCCAAGGGACATCACATGATGATGCTGCTGCTGCTGTTGCTGGTGGTTTTGCTCCGTTTCAGACAGGAAACTAGACCACCGTATGGTCAATCTTGAACTCATCTCTTGCCTATGCCTGTAAGAAACTCTCTGCGGTAGAGAGCGGGACAACAGCACAATTCCTTCAGATCATCGGAGGAAGTACCCCCTCATCCTCCTCTCAGACAAGTGTTTCCTCAAGCCTTATTAAACTCCTGACACTCTAATGGGTGGTGGGGGGGGGGCCTCTGGGTCATGACTCCCAGAGGTCTTGTGAGTTGCTGCTGTCCTGGAATTTAACCCATGATCTTCCAACTGGCACTGCACTTCGAAGTGCATCTTAGCGACTTAGATACGGTGGACTGGTACTGGCTGTGACAAATGGGATCAATTAAGTTCTCCATACTTGTTTCGCATACCATACGCAGCCAGCATGAGGCTTAACCGAGTCACGTGACCAATCAACCTCTAAAGTGGCGCTTAGCTTCTGACGAAAGTGATGTTTGTGGCATGTAAGCCACTGGAAAGTCAGGTGAGATTCCAGGGAGAGAATTTCAACAACCTCTGCTCACTCTAAATACTTCCACCCACCCCATCCCTACCTTGCTCGGATTTAAGTATAGAGACTCATAAAAATACCTGGACAAGATTCTTTTAACAGCTCTCCCTATATTTCTCGAAAACAGGCTGTTGTGCCACATGCGTAACTAACGATGTATTTTTGGGAATGCTGCTTGTTCGGAATAGTGATGGAATTTGCCAAGAAATCCATTTTTTTAGTTTAGTATAGAAACTTTGGAAGCTCATGTCCTTACAGGACCTCATTTCTGTACCGTAAGATCTACACTATCCTGGTTGGAAAAAAGCGACAACAAGGAGGGCTTACAAAGACGAACAAGTCTACATTATCCACTATTCTAAGTTTCAGGATCTAGAACGTAGTATATGCCACTGTGTACATGAGTAAAGTATAACTTACACGGGAAAGGCCGGTCTTAGACTAGGTGAACACAAGTAGAAACGTCTTTATGATATCTCCCAGAATGCTTCTAAGCTAGTCAACAATCATTTCAACGGCCCTAAAAGCGATGGCAAGTCTGAATTTCTAGTAACAGCCATAAAACAATGTTACGCTGATGACAAAATCCGCCTGCCGCTTGGGAATCGCTACATTCAGGAATATAGGACACTGGAACCACACGGTTTGAACTTGGAATTCATCTATTCCGTTGTCCGTGCAATACCACATTCTGCCCTAGCAAGGAAAGATGCTGAAGTCGGAGGTACCCAACTAGAAGGCACATCGCAAAAATCAGGATACCTCGCATTATCGCTAAAAATGCGTACGAAGAAGAAGATCTATTTCGCCTACTTTTTTCTCGGATTGACAACTTTTGTATTCTTCTCTCTTTCCCTTTCCCCATCTCCTCTTTCCTACCAATCAGTCAGACTGGCATCACACCTCATAAGTCTTCATTTAAACATTCACAATCCGCGCACTCTCACATGCAGCTTTCTGTAAGCCACTGCTGCATTTTTGAATGATTAAGGCGCAAGCCGAAATGTTACAACAGTGTGCTCGGTAGTTAATAATGCTTCTCCTCCATCTATTTTAAATAGTTTTTAACAAATCTTATATGATATTTGTTCTACTGCACTGGCTTCTTGATATTTATATATCTAGTTTTATATATACTTATACCCAAAAATTATTACAGTGTCACAAGATCTAGATGATCTCGGTTAAAGTGAGCCACAAGAGGAACGATCTACAAAGGTAAACAAAGTCTACTGCTTCATTATCTACTTTTCTAAGCTTCAAGATCTACAGTACCCCGGTTGCAATAAATCACAAAAGGTATAAAGGTGTCCCAAAAAAAAAATGGAATTTATAAAATGTATAAAATATCTATTGCTGGGATTATTAAATAATTTCCACAGCGAATATTAATTACAGAATTTGTAATTAATATCGGAGAATTATAGCTCGTAAGTTCCGTATCATCATCACGTGCCATGCCTGTGGGCTCTGACGGTCATTTTTCTCTAATATGTATACAATGTAATTTATTGCACATACATCTCTTATCTGTACATATAATCCTTCTGCTCGAACAAACGCTTTAAGGATTTATTTCTACGTAAAAAGTAGGAAGCAAATCCCTTACACTCAAAATAATCATACAAAATCCAAACAAAGCATTCTGAGAATCGATGATGATGATTATGATGATGATGGTGGTGATGATGATTTGGCTGAGAGATGTTCCTCTCAGCAGGCGTGTTTAAAATTCACCAGATTTAGTTTACAATGTCGATTCATCGACCCATTGGGTGCAGTCCGACCCACCACTCCTCTGGTGCAATCAGATTACTTCCCCTGACCACTGACCAGCGTACCCAGATCAAAATCATAGGGGCGAAATCTGGTCTCACATACATTTAGACATTGACCATCGACACGTGTCAATGAGAGAGACAAGACACTTCCGCTTCGCGCCTTTTACATCCAGCCTCTTTCGAATAATGTGATTCAGGAAGCCTGCAACGGTAAATTTTCCATGGGTCCATTATCTACGTTTCTATGCTTCAAAATCTACATTTCTGTAGAGTGATAAACCCTGTTGCTCCATTATCCATTATCCACATTTCTAAGCCTCAGCATTTATATGAATTCGGCCGTAAAGAGCCACAGCAAAGAAAGGCAAAATAGACAGAAACTCCACTATTCACTTTCCTGTCACGATGTTCATATCCCTTCCCCCATATGAAGTTCTTAAGCCCATCCAGAGTCCCCCGGCCCAAGAAAGACGGCCTGATCGAAGCACTTCTACAAATACGAGACCGACTCTTCATTATGGCAATGGACTCCTCCTTGCTCACTCTCATCATTGATCGAAGGTCCCAATAAAACATTTCACTGGTCCTTGGATAAATTTTTTCTTTATGGCTGTGGTCTCTAACTGACAACTCACCACCAAAAATAGCACTAAGATGGACACCACAGGGGAGTAGAAGTAAGGGTAGACCAAAAGAGACATGGAGAAGAACAACAGAAAGGATGTTGAGCAATAGAGGGCTCACCTGGGCAAGAGCAGAAAAAAAGGCGAAGGACAGGCATTTGTGGAAAACCCTTGCGGAAGCCCCATGTGCCCTGGGCACTTAAGGTTCAGAGAGAGAGAGAGAGTGGTCTCTAAGCTGTGGCAGACATGCAATTTGTTGCTGTTTAGTAGCACTGTTTTTTTTCCATGTCTATTTGACAGCTAGAAAGTTCAGCTATAAAGCTAGAAAGTTCAGCTATAAAACTCAGCTAAAAAGCTAGAAAGTTCAGATATAAAACTCAGCTATAACAGCGAAAGATGACGGCTCTTGGTGGCTTTTTTGGACCACACTGGGGCACTGCCTTCATTTGTATTACTTGTGGCATGTAAAATATAACTTACATTGAATGCTAAACGTTTTAGGACACTCTTAAACTAACGAAAGAGAATATAACAGTTCTCTGAAGATTTCAAGAGAATAAGGAACTCTGAGAGCAAGATAATCGTAGGAAAATTGAAAAAGGAAAAGTACAGATAATGAGACAGTAAAATAACCGAACTGGTTGAAATGAAATGGCATAAGAAAAAAAAAGGCGATAATTTTGTTTATAAATAGCAGTGACAGCACATAATGAATAAGTATGATCGTCAACGTTGTTCAGCACTAAAGTATATATATATATATATCACTGAGAGCAAAGGCCACAGATAAAGGCTCTCCAGTCATCCCTGTTCTTGGAATTATTCTCTACTTCCTTCCATGTGTATCCCTTGTCTCTGAGCACTGTCATAATTTTTCTTCTCCAAGTAAGTCTAGGTCTTCCTCGTTTTCTATTTCCTTGAGGATTCCATGTCAGCCCCTGTCTTGCTAAGCCGGTGTCGGGTTTCCTCAGAGTGTGGCCAATCCATCTCCATTTCCTAGACATGATTTGTAGGTTCATAGGTTCTTGTCCTATATATAATCTATATATAATGAAAAAAAAATTAGAAAAACCGGCAACAACAAACAGTAAACAGTGATTTTATGTAATCTGCGAACAACGACAAATCTCCGATATATCTCAATGCAAGAAATGAAAGAGATGACGACTGTAGTAAAACTCCTACTAGTAAGAACTTATCTTACGAAGTTATATGGCGAATCAAACGTGCTCAGTTACTTTTGAACCAAATATTTGGTGCTGTTAACTATCAGTTTTGTGGTATTATGCCCTGGTCATTGTGAACTATGGTTTTACTTCTCATTAACAACGTTTATGCTAAGTAAACAACAACAAAAAAACATAAAGACTTTTCAAAAGTTCAGTTTTATACGCATTTTATAGCAAGTTATTGTCAAGAATAATGTAGACATTAATTTAAAGTTTCGTAGCAAAATTCCCTACTTATTCATACAACTCTGGCACATGTCGTGTGAGATGGAAAACAAAGCAAGTTGAACTTTACAACTCTGGCACGTGTCATGTTAGACGGAAAACAAAGCAAGTTAAACTTTACAACTCTGGCACGTGTCAAGTTAGACGGAAAACAAAGCAAGTTGAACTTTGCTGTCCAAAGAAAACATCTGCCAGATGAGAATGAGAACGAACTAAAGATCAAAAACTATTTTC
Organism: Achatina immaculata; assembly: GCA_009760885.1. Taxonomy (NCBI): domain Eukaryota; kingdom Metazoa; phylum Mollusca; class Gastropoda; order Stylommatophora; family Achatinidae; genus Lissachatina; species Lissachatina immaculata. The sequence continues at coordinate 20,445,974 of CM019697.1, read as the reverse complement.
ATAAGCTTCAGCGACAGTGAGGAAATATGAAGGAGAATCGAAAAGTAAGGACAACATGCCCTCTAATACCAGTAACTGTGAGAAAAGGAATATTTTTACATCACTTCTCTCCACAGTTCCCCTGCAGATCGATGCACTTCTTCTATCGTTTCATTAGTTTCTTCGTTATCTCGGAGAAGAATATTTTCGACTGCTCCCAAATCTAGGTCTGTATCGGTTCTTTAACCTCAAAGAGAATCTGCGACCGCATAAGAGCTCTTTAACACTTTCATTCCAAAACCACACCGGCAGGGTTGGTAAATCGTGCAACCCTACGTGAATCAATGCTCAGACTGATATTTAAACAGTCTAAATAGACTGAAAAGTAGCAGATTTCTAACCCCACCCATTTTTTTAAATTATAGAATTCCAGCTTCTTTTTTACCAAAATTTCTCATCAAAATTTCTTCCGGCACAGCGTGTAATTTAATTCGGGAGTTAAAGAGTTAACGAGGGCCGATAACCGTGATGACCACATGGAGCCAGATCAGGGCTGTAAGGGGGATGAGGAAGACGATCAGACCCCAGCTGATGCATTCCCTACATCGTTACGTTCGATGCTTGAGAACGTTCAGTGTCACGGTGCGACAATGGAACGTTCAGTGTCACGGTGCGGCAATGGAACGTTTACTGTCACGGTGCGGCAATGGAACGTACACTGTCACGGTGCGGCAATGGAACGTACACTGTCACGGTGCAGCAATGGAACGTTTACTGTCACGGTGCGGCAATGGAACGTACACTGTCACGGTGCAGCAATGGAACGTTTACTGTCACGGTGCAGCAATGGAACGTACACTGTCACGGTGCGGCAATGGAACGTACACTGTCACGGTGCGGCAATGGAACGTTCACTGTCACGGTGCGGCAATGGAACATTCACTGTCACGGTGCGGCAATGGAACGTTTACTGTCACGGTGCAGCAATGGAACGTACACTGTCACGGTGCGGCAATGGAACGTTCACTGTCACGGTACGGCAATGGAACATTCACTGTCACGGTGCAGCAATGGAACGTTTACTGTCACGGTGCGGCAATGGAACATTCACTGTCACGGTGCAGCAATGGAACGTTTACTGTCACGGTGCAGCAATGGAACGTACACTGTCACGGTGCGGCAATGGAACGTTCACTGTCACGGTACGGCAATGGAACGTTCACTGTCACGGTACGGCAATGGAACGTTCACTGTCACGGTACGGCAAGACTGTTTTATTTTTTATTGGCAGTTCTGCATTAAACCTTGAAACCCATTCATAAACTTCGCGTTGAGTCTTGCTGTTTTCACTTATGTGCTGAGCCAACGTCCTACAGTGAATTTCGGCAGGTTTCACTCCCTCTGCTCAAAGAAATCTCAGTACGGCGCTCTGGTGTAATCCAGCAATAATGCGCTCATATTTACTTAACACTGGCCTCAACTAGAATAACAGCAGAGCCCTGCGCTCTGTGTATTCGAACTACCCATCATCCACTGCGAATTTGTTACATTGCTTCAGCTTCTATTCATTGTGGTTACCGAGTAATTTTCAAACAAACTTTTTACTTTTTGGTTCTCCTCCCTATAATCCGTCTTTTTATTCCGAATGCTATAGATCAGAGATGTTTCTCCTTTTTGTCCAACGATGAGGATGTTCTTGGTCACAGTGTGTGATGATGTTCTTTATCGCAGTGTGTGATGTTCTTGGTCACAGTGTGTGATGTTCTTTGTCACACTGTGTGATGATGTTCTTTATCGCAGTGTGTGATGTTCTTGGCGAGAAGTGGTTGTATTCTTGGTGACAGAGTGCTTTTTTTTAAATGATTGACTGTGATATTCTTGGTTACATGCGGTGATGTGAAGTGATTGTATTCTTGGTGACAGAGAGTGATATTTTGTATGATTGGCTGTGATGTTCTTGCTGACAGGCCGTGATATTATGCGATAAGCTTAGAGAAGAATGGGTTCAACTGTTAAGCCAGTCAACTGTGATGGGCCTAACATGGCCTTATTGTCCAGGACATGCGGGAGTGCATGGCAATGAAGTGGCATACAGGCATTTTAATAAATGGCAAGCTGAGAATTGGGCAAGAGAGATGTTACTAAACCCGTATTGGAAAGAGTAAGGAAATGGACGGAGAGTGTAACTGTGAAGCGACTGCTGGAGCTAGGACAAATTAAGGTCGCTGTTAAGACATTTGAAATGTGTGGCAGAAAGGGCACCGTATAGGAGCAACATTTGATGGGAACTATTAGAGAACACACTCTTTGATGGATGCTGCGCCACGCGGCGAAGCTTATATGGGGCTGTACTGAATGCAATGGCGCCGGAATATGAATTTGAATCTTTGAAACTTTGGTGATATTCTTGACGAGAAATGCTGATATTCTTGGTGACAGAGGGTGATATTTTTTATGACTAGTTGTGATATTCTCAATAAGAAGTGATGATGTTCTCAATTAGAAATGGTGATATTCTCAATTAGAATTGGTGATGTTCTCAATAAGAGGTGGTGATATTCTCATTAAGAAGTGGTGATATTCTCAATAAGAAGTGGTGATATTCTCAATTGGAATTGGTGATATTCTCAATTAGAATTGGTGATATTCTCAATAAGAGGTAGTGATATTCTCAATAAGAGGTGGTGATATTCTCACTTAGAATTGGTGATATTCTCATCTCAATTAGAATTGGTGATATTCTCAATAAGAAGTGGTGATATTCTCACTTAGAATTGGTGATATTCTCACTTAGAATTGGTGATATTCTCAATTAGAATTGGTGATATTCTCAATAAGAAGTGGTGATATTCTCAATAAGAAGTGGTAATATTCTCAATAAGAGGTGGTGATATTCTCAATAAGAGGTGGTGATATTCTCAATAAGAAGTGGTGATATTTTCAATTAGAATTGGTGATATTCTCAATAAAAGGTGGTGATATTCTCAATAAGAGGTGGTGATATTCTCAATAAGAGGTGGTGATATTTTCAATAAGAGGTGGTGATGTTCTCAATAAGAAGTGGTGATATTCTCAATAAGAAGTGATGATGTTCTTTGTAACAAGCGGTGGTGACTGCGATGACAGATGTTGATCTTTGTGAAACAGGTAGTGGTGATAGGAGACCACCAGGCTTGCTTGTGATTCCTGCCCTCCCCCTGTTGGGGGGGGTGGTGGGGGTGGGACGTAGATAGGAAGTTAACAGTGCACAAAATGGATTTTCATTAAGCTTCGCCATAACGGAGTTCAGGCAAAAAAAGGAAGTGATGTTGACTGAGTGGACCAACTCTAGTGGCTTGTGAAGTAACTATACCGGCTAGCGAATTAACTATATAGATTGGTGAAAGCCAAGAAGAAAGAATCGTGGGTAGGTTTGATGAAGGTGAAGTAATGAATCCAGATAGCGTGTGGAACATCAGAATTACGCTTTCGTCTGGAAGAAGTTAAGAGTAATGTCTGGGGAATTCATGAAAGTCATTGGTGCGGAACAGGTCATATTACACTCAAATCTAGAGGCTCGGTTGTCTGCTCTCGTGAAGACACAGAGAGAGAGAGAGGAGAGAGAGATAGAGAGAGAGAGGACAGAGAGAGACAGAGATGAGAGGGAGGAAAGAGAGAGGCGAGGGTGAGGAGAGAGACAAAGATGAGAGAGTGGGGAGAGAGACAGAGGGGAGAGAGAGAGAGACAGGACAGAGAGAGACGGAGATGAGAGGGAGGAAAGAGAGAGGCGAGAGTGAGGACAAAGATGAGAGAGTGGGGAGAGAGACAGAGGGGAGAGAGACAGAGAGACAGTGAAAGGGACAGAAAGGAGAGAGATAGAGAGGGACAGAGAGGAGAGAGAGAAGAGAGAGAGGGACAGAGAGGAGAGAGGGGGACAGAGAGAAGAGAGAGGGACAGAGAGGAGAGAGAGCAGCGAGACAGAGAGAGAAGAAAGAGACACACACAGACACACACAGAGACAGAGAGAAACAGACAGAAGATAGAGAAAGGAGAGAGAGGAAGATAGAGAGAGAAGATAGAGAAAGGAGACAGAGAAAGGAGAGACAGACAGACAGACAGAGACACAGAGGGAGAGACAGAAAAGGAGAGAGAGAGAGACAGAGAGAGTCCATATCCCTTTATATTCTTTGATGGTGCTGTGTTCTTGTTCTGAAGTAAGAAGTTGTTTTCATTCTGATGCTATATGCCCTTTATCTACACCAGTCTCTCCTAACCTAAAGTCTCGGCCCTAATTAGGGACGAGCGAGTCTAGACATCGGGTCACGAGAAGATATTATGAAAAATGTTTCATACAAAGGAAAGAAACAAAAGAAGATATTAATGTTAAAAAATAAGGGAAAATTTTGAAAAATAAAAAGAAATCATAAGATTTTAGAGAAATCCTACTGCTTGATGTTTCTTACTTAAATACTAAATTTCAGCAAGCACATTCGTTACAATTCATTGGAATGTTGTTCGTTCAATGTTTGTTTTTCTTTTATGAATGTTTTGATGGAGTATTTTAAAAGTCACATCATACACGGGATGTTAAAAGTGACAACATAAACGGGATGTTAAAGTAACATCATACATGGGATGTTTAAGCTGTCCAATTTGACAATCTGCTAGCATTAGAGTTGGTGAACCATAACTGACCAAGACCCTATCCAATCTTTTTAGATTTAATGTTTAAGCTGCCCAATTTGACAATCTGCTAGCGTTAGAGTTGGTGAACCATAACTGACCAAGACCCTGTCCAATCTTTCCGTTGGTAATTCTAGCAACAAGCATAACCCTGGTTAATAGGGCAAGGATCGCCATATTGCCCATGGGAGTGGAGTCTGCTAAAGAAGTACTGCACACCCCCCCCTCGGCTTTTTAAGTTCCACTTGAGGACTGAAAAAAATGGCCGCCATGATCTGCTCCCAATCTAAAACAATTGCCTTTAAAACTTCACAGCATCGGCTGCAAAGTGCACCAGCTCGCAGTTAGAAAAAGAAGAAGAAGAAGAATGGGGGAAAAGTTTTGAGAACCGCTGCCGGAGATAAATTGATAGCTACATACAATCTTTCACCCTCGGCGTCCTGCCTGTCCTATATCCTAGGATAATCTGTCCCTGCAATCACGAGCTTCATGTGCTGTCCTCACTTAAACGGACGCAATTATCTTGCCTGTTTACCCTCAGCTTCCCGCAAGATTCCACCAGAATTACAGTCTTTCACGAGTACACGATATATTAACCCTTTTCCTGCTCAGTTAAAAAAATAAACGCGCGAGAAAACCCTTTGTGGAATCCAATCCTATCCTTTAATACTTCATTTCGCATTTTTTTATATAATGGATATAGTTCTTTTAGCCTTTCTTGTATTCTAATTGTTCAATGAAATTGGAAAAAAAAAAGTTTAATTCACGAACCAATAAAAACTGGCAAATAAACTGTTTCTTTTTCGGGATATAAATAACACAAAAATGTGATTGTGAAATGGGCCACTGGTGAGAGAAAGGTCTGGCACAGAATTACATGGCTCAAAACTGGTTTGCCTAATAAAATAAAATTAAAATTAAAAAAAAAACAACTGAATACAAAAGATAGAAAAGGATTAAACGTTTAGGCATATCGTCCTTCCTTTTGATGTCAAGTTTTCATTCCAATGTCTTTTCTGGTGCATTTAATCCACCCATCCATCCATCCATCCATCCATCCATTCATCCATCCATCCATCCAATATCCACCCATCCATCCACCCACCCACCCAATATCCATCCACCCATCTATCCAATATCCATCCCTCCATCTATCCATCCACTCAATATCCATACATTCACCCATTCATCCATCCATCCACCCAATATCAATCCACCTATCCATCCAATATCCATCCATCTATCATCCAATATCCATCCATCCATCCACCCAATATCCATGCATCCATCCAATATCCACCCATCCATCCACCCAATATCAATCCACCTATCCATCCAATATCCACCCATCCATCCATCCATCTACCCACCCACCCAATATCCACCCACCCACCCAATATCCACCCATCCATCCATCTTCAGATACGAAATGACACATGACCTTATCTTGACATTACCTCTCATCCCCTCCCTCCCCCCCTCTCCCCTCTCAGTACAATCTTGTTTGATAATCTTACAATCTTGTTTGATACTCTCACAACCTTGGCCGATGCTCTAAAAAAGCAATATCAGATTCTCTTTTGGGGTCCGCGCTGAGGATCAAACTCCAGTAAACGCAAGAAATCATCAAGAACTTTATTCCCCGACCTCATCCAGTGCCAGGCTCCGGCTTATTCAAGACGACGGATTTGGGAATAGCCTCTCCCTCAACGCAGATGGGCCCCTGTGGCGTAACCATGGAAACGACTGCTCGTGAAAATCAGAGCCTAGATTCAATTTATTGCTGGGCGACGGGACGGGCTGGGGGCGAAGCGTTTGTGGCTGAGTTCCTGTCTTACCCCGTGGTTAGAGGCAGTGCCGCCATATCAAACACGTGTACGCGTCCATTTTCCAGCCTGGTTGCGAGGGGTTGCAAGTTTTTGACACATTACAATGTTTTTGTTTTGTTTTGTTTTGTTCAAAGAAATGGATTTGGTGTTTAATATTTTTAAAAAACCACACTGTTTAAAATAAAACAGCCACTTTCATTATTCCTATACCACAGCCACATCTATTTATAAGTGAAACTGATAGACTTGATCTCGTTCGCATGTGTAATCATCATGGATGGCCAAGAATCTCTTCCACTAGAGCTGGCTCGTGTTTTACGGAACCGAATCTTTCGGGTAACTGTTTAGTAAGTACTCCATGGAATCGGTGCCCGGAACAAATTCCTCGAAGCACTGCCCTTATAAATGTGAATGATGACTTGCATATAAAGACAAGTGATAATTTCACCATGCATTTCCTTATGGCTCCACGCAGAACTGCTATCTGATCTCTGAGCCATTATTCAAAGGTAACCTTCACAGGAAAACACACAGAACCGCAGTGAATGAAGTAGATCTAGAAGCAGTAGTTCGAGGGGAAATAATACAAGTTTATAACAACGACAACTGTATGAGGGGATACTAATATGTTTATCAACGTTAACAAATAAAATGAGCACATTTAATGACTGCACAATATAGAAATATATGACTACTGTGGTTAAGATGGTTCACCACTTAATACTAAAAGAAGAAAAGGACCGATGTTTGTTGTACAAGGAGGGAGAGAGTGAGAAAGAGGCAGGCGAGGAATAACACTTCGCGACGGCCATATTGTTTTGATGCTACGACTTTCAAACCAAATCGTCGTCATCGGACGCCATTCCATCTACATTATCGCCCGGCAGCAAACAGTTCTACTCGTATTTGGAACTGGTTTGGTTTCTGTTTCCTAAACCGGTTCCAACTTACTACTACTCGGTATCTGGAATCGGTTTTGTATCTGGTTTTGGTCTGTTGAAATCTGGTACCGCTTTTAGCGGAAGAACCGAAAGAATCGGTTCCTAATTCGGTTCTTTCCCAGCTCTGTCTTTCACGACAATTTAATTTTCTCTAAAGGTTACACGTGATTATCTTAAGATTAGTTTTGGCAAAACTCATTCGGAGGAAAAATTTGCGCAAAGTCCAGACACAAAATATGATATGATTACTTTATCACGTTACGTGTTTACATCTGGAAATCCAGCTCCTGCTAGTTTTGGCTGTAAGCTGAATAAAGTAGCGAAGAGATGGCGGGTTATATTTATTGAAAAACACGGCTGCTTATATTTTAGATGATGATATCAAGATAACAGAGTTATAACTGCCTGAAGTTTAGGCGTTACTGTATTAATCTTTATGTTTATGGTTCTACCCTTTCTTATAAAACAAAATAAAATAAAACTATTTCACACTTAATTATTGAGGAAAGACGCTGGCGATGGTTGGGACATGTGCTCCGAATGACTGACAACTCACCACCAAAAATAGCACTAAGATGGACACCACAGGGGAACAGAAGTAAGGGTAGACCAAAAGAGACATGGAGAAGAACAACAGAAAGGATGTTGAGCAATAGAAGGCTCACCTGGGCAAGAGCAGAAAAAAGGGCGAAGGACAGGCATTTGTGGAAAACCCTTGCGGAAGCCCCATGTGCCTTGGGCACTTAAGGTTCAGAGAGAGAGAGAGACTTCACACTAAGAATAACTCCAAGAACAGAGATGACTAGAGAGCCTTTATCCATGGCCTATGCTCTCACTGGGAATGAAAGGTGATGACGATGACGACGACGACGATGATGATGATGATGATGATGTCGACAGTAACATTCAAAATAATTAACACTTTCCCCCCTACTATTCTAATTCAAAACAATTTGTATTTAAACTGTACCAAGTTTCATCTGTACCGACACAAATCACTGCTTCTACATACTTCTTCTGCTTCCTGACTTGGACGCTGTAGTAAACAGCTTTCCTAATGTTCCCGGATAGATCAAGGTAGAAGGTACGGTAAAAAAAATCCCCGTTTCCACGCCACTAAAACATATTGAGGACACGGTGTTAGGCCCGTTCTTCCAAGACCATCGGTACATGAAAGTTGATGCGGTCAGTATCACGCATGGCTGCACTTACCTTCCCAGGTTTCTCTGATACCCATTTTTAAAGGCCTTTTTTTTTTTTTGGTGCGGACCAGAAGAAAAAAAATTCCACTGCTGGGACTTGAACCCGGTACCACCGGATTAGTAAGCAACAAAGAGCTAACCACTCAGCTAACCAGGCCGCCTTACGGATAGACAGCTATGTCTAAGTTTCACAAAAATATTTAGCGCATTTCTTTACGGAACAAAGTGGAAAGCTGACTCTCGTCTCGCTTACAATGACATAACAACGTATGCTGATGCTCTTTCAAATCACTGGATAAAGCAAAACCTGAAAAATGGAGAAAGCTACCTTTTATTTTGCATCTTAAAATCTCTTTTTTTTCCCCTCTCCCTAGAATCTCTGGGCGAGACAAGCATGATGGGAAGTTAGAGCAAGAACGCGGAAAGAAATATTGAGAGAACGATGGAGTGGGAAGAGGAGAAAGAGAGGAGGGGAGGGGAAGAGAGAGAGAGAGACAAAGAGACAAGAAGAAGCCTACGACAAAGACTGAAAAAAAAGAGAGTAGTTTCAAGAGTTTATGCCTAAAACATGAAAAATAGATGAAGCGGGAGGAGAGACAGCGACGACGTGACAGACAAGAAAGAAGACCAGCCATTAGAGCGTCTAATGGAAGAAAATCCCCACAGACAAAGAAAAGGAAAAAAAAACAGACAAAAAAAAACCCTCACGCCTACAAGCTCTATTGATTTAGAGCAGGCGACGCTGACATAAAGTCTTAACACTTTTCGTACGCCGGTCCCACCAGCTTAAATATTTGTATAATATACGCTTTCAGTTTTGTTTTACTAAACGATCAGGGTAATTCTACTTTTTAACAATCACTAGTCATTAGAAGATCTTTTTAGGGAAAAAAAATAGGGAAAAAAGGCACAAGGAACATCTCCGCGGTGATATTAGAGACATATTTTAAAATGATTTAAATGCCAACCATCCTACTCTATCCCAGCCAGCCAGCCAGCCAGCCACTTGTTTGTGTGTCTACAGTTTATATTTTTCATTTTCACGACTTTAAGTGTAAAACAATTCACCAAGTCTGAGAAAGGCAAATGTGTAAGCACTCTATAGGATTTTGCTGTACGGCAGTGTTTCCCAAGATTTTTTGGATCGTTCTCCATCTCAAAACTTTAAAGATTTTGATGTCCCCGCTTCCCCCGCAGCAAAATATTCAACCAAGATCTAAAAAAGTATGATATAAATATATTCTAACTGCCCCCCCCCCCACACACACACACAGAAAATTAAAATTGCACTGAACATCCAAAACGAATCCATGTTTCCCTCCAGAACCCGTCACCATGGTGATTACAATAAGCTGTATCCTATTTGCCAGGTTGAGGCTAACACGGGGGGAGGGGGGGGCGGGGGTCCTAAAACAGAGGTAGCACTGGGTCTTTCTTTATTCTGGTTCGCTACAACCAACCGCCTGTCATTAACATATATATTTTCAAAGAAATATACTTCAAGCTTCAAATGCAGTTTGATATACGCTCCGCCCAACTTGCCATCAACGACTGAACAGTATAAACCTCCTTTCGCAGATTCACCCGTTGTGATGTGGCGAGTAGCAACTGATGCAAGCAGCTTCGTAGGAACAAACTATTAACTATTTCAATCCAAACAACATTTGCCGTGCTGATAGATCTTACAAACCTACGCGAATCAAATGCTCGCAGTGATATTAGTCAGTATAAATAAAATGAAAAGTAACACATTTCTAAACCAAAAGCCATTATACATTTTTTTTAAATTGTAGAGTAAATTCTTTCCAGTTTCCTTTTACTAAAATTTCTCATCAAAACTTATTCTGGCAGAGCAAAGGGAATTAATTCAGGAGTGAAAGAGATAAGATACAACGAAAGAGTTGTAAAACGGCTGTTCAGAGATTACATTCACTGGATATAATGGGTGGAGCTTGTTCACAAAGACGTTAATGGCTATTGGTTATTGCCGTGGACCTTAACAGGCTTAAAAGGCGCGGAATTACAACTTCTTAATGAGCAGTGACGAGGCCGGCTATTAGAACCGTAAACACTGTAGTGATGTCTCTGCAGTCTTACTGCTGGATGGGATATACAGGAAAAGAGAAAAAAAAAGACTGAGGAAGACTACTTACACTTAGTGGTTTTTATAACTAGTTACTTGTGATATTGGGAGCCTACCCAGTGGCGAAATGGCTAGTGCACTATCATGGAGAAGGTGGGCGTTTCGAATCCGGCCGGAGAGGCCCCAGTCAACCATTTGTAGAAATGGGGTACCTGGCATGTTCTGGAGATGGAGGAGGAGAGGTAGTCAGACCTGATGCCGACAACATCACCCCCCCCCCCAGTGTGTCGACCGGTCAAGGAAAATAGGGGCACTAACACAATATCCCCTAAGGTAGCTACATGACATAATAGGCTTACTTGTATCTTACTTGGTGATCCTATCACCTGAGAAAATGTGATATGGATCGACGTCTTTAACGTGGTGGTGGATCTTACAGAGAAATCTGTTTTTATTTATGTCTGCTACGGCAAGTAATGAAACCCAACGTGGCCCATTCGAGTACTGGGGTGGGGGGGAGGGGGGTGGCTAACTCGTAGCGGCACAACTTCCTGGATTTACGGAAAGCAGGTTCTATCCTTCTTCTGTCACCTTCAAGACGATAAGGTTTCTCGTGATAAGGAGCTATGGAATACCTACATCGCCCCAGACGTCCTTCTTCCAAGTAAGATACTGGAGGATCTACAGAGAATATATTGATGACAATCCTCCACATTTTAATACTTATCACTAACACTTCCCATCCGACACCACTTATTTGTAATAAATTTTTCACCAGGACGTCTTCCACACCTGGCATCCAGCTGTCATCCTCAAGAAGAACCTACAGCAACTAGAGGAACCTACAGCAACTGGAGGAACCTACAGCAACTGGAGGAACCTACAGTAACTGGAGGAACCTATAGTAACTGGAGGAACCTACAGCAACTGCAGGAACCTACAGTAACTGGAGGAACCTACAGCAAATAGAAGAACCTACAGTAACTGGAGGAACCTACAGCAACCGGAGGAACCTACAGCAACCGGAGGAACCTACAGCAACCAGAGGAACCTACAGTAACTAGAGGAACCTACAGCAACTGGAGGAACCTACAGGAAACTAGAGGAACCTACAGGAAACCAGAAGAACCTATAGTAAACTAGAGGAACCTACAGCAAACTAGAGGAACCTACAGCAAGTGGAGGAACCTACAGCAACTGGAGGAACCTACAGCAAACTAGGGGAACCTATAGCAAACTAGAGGAACCTACAGCAAATTAGAGGAACCTACAGCAAACTAGGGGAACCTATAGCAAACTAGAGGAACCTACAGAAAACTAGAGAAACCTACAGAAAACTAGAGAAACCTCCTACACCGGAGCTGAAATCTGTCCTTAATACTAATCCATTATCACGAAGATGTGATTTTTTTTTTTATTCCCAGAGAAAATCAACTTAAACGGGAAGTTGGGAAATTTTTCACGTTTTTTTTTTTAAATCAAAAACGTTAGAAACGTATACACCATCTGATAGTAAGCATCTCATGGTGTGACTCTACGGAACTCATTACTCAAACAAGACACAACTTGTGTAAATGTTGTAGCTTTTACCGCGATAAGAAGACGCTGATGGTGTAATTCGATCCCACAGACATTTTCCAGCCGACAACTGTGAAACAGAATTCAGTCTAATGAATCAAAAAACAAAGACTTGGAGATCGATTAAACGTCAGCCATTGGACAGTCCGTGGAGAGGACCGATCCGGACACAATGTTCAATCTGATCTGCGGTGATTCAGTTCTTTGAGAGAGGGAGAGAGAGAGAGAGAGAGAGAGAGAGAGAGAGAGAATGAATGAATGAATGAATGAATGAATAATCTGTATTTTTCAAGGGTAAAGGAGAGAGAGAGAGAGAATGAATGAATGAATGAATAATCTGTATTTTTCAAGGGTAAAGGAGAGAGAGAGAGAGAGAGGGAGGGAGAGAGAGAGAGAGTGATATCTGAGATGGCTCTTCAGAATCTCATATTATACTTCAAAATTACAGTAATCTGTAGATAATTAAATTATCTTCTTCTTATTATTATTATTATTAGTATAAGGCCTGGTTGGCCGAGTGGTTAGGCGCTCAGCTTACTAATCCGGTGGTACCGGGTTCAGTCCCAGCAGTGGGGTTTTTTTTCTGGTACACACCAAACAGGCCCCGGGGTTCACCCAGCCTCTTAAAAACAAAAAAATGGGTAGCAGAGAAATCTGGGAAGGTAAACGCGGCCAGGAGTGATACTAACCACATCACACTTTCATGTGCCGATGGTCTTAAAAATACTGGCCTAACACTGTACATCGTATCCCATCATGTGCCGATGATCTTAAAAATACTGGCCTAACACTGTACATCGTATCCCATCATGTGCCGATGATCTTAAAAATACTGGCCTAACACTGTACATCGTATCCCATCATGTGCCGATGATCCTAAAAATACTGGCCTAACACTGTACATCGTATCCCATCATGTGCCGATGGTCTTAAAAATACTGGCCTAACACTGTACATCGTATCCCATCATGTGCCGATGGTCTTAAAAATACTGGCCTAACACTGTACATCGTATCCCAGAATACCTTAATGGCGTGGAAACTAGGAATTTGGCCTTTTTTTATCTTTTCTTCTTATTATTATTTTCATTTTTACATTTAAAAAAAATTGTTAAAAGGCCCATTGATAGAAGGAAGCATACATTTCTAGTACAAGCAGTGGGTGAGCGGACTTAAGCTTAGGGGCCAGGTCTGGCACGGGGCCCATCGTAAAAAAAAAAACAACTCTGTAAATAAAGCTTATAGTTTCATGTGACATCCATGAATTACAAAAATCAGTGAAATTTATCCAAGAGACAGTACTGCAGATATAGACAGACAATGCGAACGAAGAAGAAGAAGATGTGACATCCATGTGCACCTACTATCCCTCACTAACCTTCAGGCCCGAAGAATTCCCCCCCCCCCGGCCCTGCTGATTGGCTGAATAAAATAAGTCTCTCGTTACTTACCGGACACATCTTGTATTACTGGGTACTAACATCTTTTGCTGTCCACAAGACAGTGACGCGTCAGTTCGTGTTTGGTCTGTGTAAAACAAGTCTTACAGTTCCTAGCAGGGTTCACAACCAGAGAGGAATCATGCCATAAATTAGCAGTGGGACGCTATACACTGAAAGGCGAGGGGGGGGGGGGGTTACTACTCGTAAATCTAGCCCGGGGGGGGGGGTGGAGGGTTGTGTTTAATCTGTCATTGAGGACAAGGCATTGTTAACTGGCGGGATAAAGGAAACAGGCGGGAAACAGACGAAGGCCAGGAGAGAAGATAATGAGCAGTCTGTTACAAATGATAAGATATAAATTCTGCGGTCTCTTACATATATATAAGTTATAAATTCAGCGGTCTGTTACAAATGATAATATATACAATCAGCGATCTGTTACAAATGATAATATATACAATCAGCGATCTGTTACAAATGATAATATATACAATCAGCGATCTGTTACAAATGATAATATATACAATCAGCGGTCTGTTACAAATGATAATATATACAATCAGCGATCTGTTACAAATGATAATATATACAATCAGCGGTCTGTTACAAATGATAATATATACAATCAGCGATCTGTTACAAATGATAATATATACAATCAGCGGTCTGTTACAAATGATAATATATACAATCAGCGGTCTGTTACAAATGATAATATATACAATCAGCGGTCTGTTACAAATGATAATAATACAATCAGCGATCTGTTACAAATGATAATATATACAATCAGCGGTCTGTTACAAATGATAATATTACAATCAGCGGTCTGTTACAAATGATAATATATACAATCAGCGGTCTGTTACAAATGATAATATATACAATCAGCGGTCTGTTACAAATGATAATATATACAATCAGCGGTCTGTTACAAATGATAATATACAATCAGCGGTCTGTTACAAATGATAATATATACAATCAGCGGTCTGTTACAAATGATAATATATACAATCAGCGGTCTGTTACAAATGATAATATACAATCAGCGGTCTGTTACAAATGATAATATACAATCAGCGATCTGTTACAAATGATAATATATACAATCAGCGGTCTGTTACAAATGATAATATATACAATCAGCGGTCTGTTACAAATGATAATATATACAATCAGCGGTCTGTTACAAATGATAATATATACAATCAGCGGTCTGTTACAAATGATATATATACAATCAGCGGTCTGTTACAAATGATAATATATACAATCAGCGATCTGTTACAAATGATAATATATACAATCAGCGGTCTGTTACAAATGATAATATATACAATCAGCGGTCTGTTACAAATGATAATATATACAATCAGCGGTCTGTTACAAATGATAATATATACAATCAGCGATCTGTTACAAATGATAATATATACAATCAGCGGTCTGTTACAAATGATAATATATACAATCAGCGGTCTGTTACAAATGATATATATACAATCAGCGGTCTGTTACAAATGATAATATATACAATCAGCGATCTGTTACAAATGATAATAATACAATCAGCGATCTGTTACAAATGATAATATATACAATCAGCGGTCTGTTACAAATGATAATATTACAATCAGCGGTCTGTTACAAATGATAATATATACAATCAGCGGTCTGTTACAAATGATAATATATACAATCAGCGGTCTGTTACAAATGATAATATATACAATCAGCGGTCTGTTACAAATGATAATATACAATCAGCGGTCTGTTACAAATGATAATATATACAATCAGCGGTCTGTTACAAATGATAATATATACAATCAGCGGTCTGTTACAAATGATAATATATACAATCAGCGGTCTGTTACAAATGATAATATATACAATCAGCGATCTGTTACAAATGATAATATATACAATCAGCGATCTGTTACAAATGATAATATATAAATTCAGCGGTCTGTTACAGATGATCAGATATAAATTCAGCAGTCTGTTACAGATGATCAGATATAAATTCAGCAGTCTGTTACAAATTATAATATATAAATTCACTGCTAAACCAATGGAAATGTTTGGAATAAATTCAAGGGGAGATATGGTCATAAAGTTATCATCATGGCATGTGAAAAGTATTCGATGTCGATGATGATGATGAATCAGCAAAACTGAAGAAAATATCGAACTTGTTCGGGCATCTTTGCTGCAATATTGCCGAATCACTATTCGTGAGTTATCTTACACATTAGTTTCAATTCCTATGGACGATCTGGGCATGAGATGTGTCTCAGCGAAATCTGTGCCAAAGGTGTTCTCAGCTGACCAGAAACAGGCCTGCATTTCGGCTGCTTATGACCTGCTTGAACGGGTCGAAAACTTTATAGAAACAAAGATGACTGGTGGGTTTATGGGTATGACCCGGAAATTAAGGCCCAGTCTTCGTGGTGGAAGACACCGGCGTCTCCAAAACCCAGAAAAAAAAGGCATGACAGAGCCCCAACACTTTAAAGACAATGCTGACTAGTTGTTGTTTTTTTTTTGTTGTTGTCGATTACAGTGGAATTGTGCATCATGACTATGCTCCATCAGGATAGACAATCAACAAGGAATACTACTGTGGAGTTTCGTGAAGTTTGCGGGAAGCAGTTCGTCGCAAAAGGCCGATATTGCATGACAGTGAAGCGTCACAACTCCACCGTGACGACGAGCCTGCCCATGGACTGCAACTTGTGCAGCAGTTTCTTGATAAGCTCCACATTCCACAGGTCAACCAGCCACCATAATCACCTGATATCGCTCCCTGTGATTATCTTTTAACTATTGTCAGAAAAACAAAAACAAACAAACAAACAAAAAACTTGAAAGGAAAAAGATTTCAGGATGCCGAGGAGATACAACAGAATACAGTGGGACGGCTTCACTCCATATCAGAAGATGACTTCAAAAAATGCTTCCAGCCGTGGAAACAGCGCTTTGTTGCTTCGGAAGAGGGTGGTTTCGAAGGTGACTAAAATACAGATCGGTGACTCTTGTAGTTTCTTTTTTAATAAGTTCAGTCCGGATACTTTTTGATCACCCTTGGTATTTTTTTTTTTTACGGTACTCGATAACAATGGTTCGTGTTGTCTTCAAATTAGCTTTAATCCTAAAAGACAGAATGTGGTCATTCGTAATGAGAAACAATGAAATACGAAATTTATTTCCCGCTAACGAAATTTATAAATATCTTGGCAAGGGGAGGCAATCCAGGTTGCGATGTGAAAGGAACCCACGCGCAGTTGCTGTTTGTAAACATTCTGAGCTGAAGATAAAATGAGACGGAACTGTGAAATATAATTCTTTTATTTTAGAATCAGCGAAGTGTTTTCTTTCTTTCTTTCTTTCTTTCTTATCTTTCGATGGCAGTTCTTACTGTGGAACGCGCCGTGAGGCGACGAGAGAAAGAAGAGGAGACAGGATATAGATTATCCGAACAAAAGAAATATAACAATCAGAGCCGTGTATTATTTCTAAATAAATACATTTATTGTCAATATCAGGTCCGGAAAAGGGGACTGGGGTGGGGGGAGGGGACTAGTTTTGCACCCACCCACAAAACTATTTTGGAAGACCCTGGTAAAAACATGAAAAGAGAGAGTCAGTCAGTCATTTGCATGTCCCTTGCGGAACTTTGCCTCCCAACAGCATTCTTGTAGGCCTCTTGGTTGTAAGCAAGTCCCGAACAGCTCTTTCGTAGGCCTCTCGGTTGTAAGCAAGATGCCCTGCTGCTGATGATCGCAGATCATCAACAATGTTCAAAACAGAGAGACAAACGTGAAATCTGACAGCTGAAAAAAAATATGAAAAAAAAGTCACGAAAAGAAAAACAAAACAAAACAAAACACTGAAATGCTGACTCGCACAGAGCACACTGGCCTGACGTACATGAGTTAGGCGTTTGACATAAGTAGGTCATTCACCACGAGGACACACACATCACACACTGATTTCACTTCTGAAAATTTCTCATGTAGTTCCAGTGTATTTGTATCGGCTCAATGTCTTTTGAGTTATCTGTACGAAATCAGTCTACACAAGCTGTCCCGTATACTCTTGAAAAAGAAAATCTTATTATGAATATTAAACAACGGCTCTGTCCAGCGAAAGTTATGATCTCTTATAAACAGTTTATCTCTCTTGTTAAACATGTGAAAACTCAATGACTAAAAGCGAAAGTGAACTTTATAAAATCTAAAAGAATTTAAATATTTAAATACGCATGCAGACAAATAACGGGCAGAAAACTATGTGGAAAATGTTCAGTGTACCAAGAGAAATGTACTAAAAGGGATGAAAAAGTGTAGATTTGTTTTGTATATTACTATTTTCAGATATGAAACGAGTCGAACGTTATGTCAGGTGTAATGTAAGTGTAGGCAACATGACACGTGTAAAGTTTCATTTATAGTAGAAGTAGTAGTAGTAGTAGTAGTAGTAGTAGTAGTAGTAGAAGTAGTAGCAGTAGCAGAAGTAGTAGTAGTAGGAGTAGTAGGAGCACCAGCAGCAACTGCAGTAGTAGCGGCAGCAGCAGCAGTAGTAGTAGCAGTAGTAGTAGTAGTATCAGCTGTAGCAGCAGCAATGGTAACGGTAGTAGTAGTAGTAGCAGTAACATTACTAGTAATTGCAGTTATATTATTAATGTTGTTATTACTACTACTACTACTGCTACTAGTACTACTACTATTTCTTCTACTACTACTACTACTATAACAACTACTACTACTACCACTACTACTACTACTTCTACTACTACTACTACTACCACCACTACTACTACTACTACTTCTACTACTACTGCTATTACTACTACTACTTCTACTACTACCACTACTACTACTATTACTACTACAGTAGTGGTGATAGTGGTGATGGTGGTGATGGAGTAATCGTTTAAAATCGCAAAAGAATGTAAAAAAAAAAAACGAGGCTGTATTTTGTTTAAAAATAACGACATTATAAAGAAGAGCAACGAGATAACAAATGGCAACAGTAACAAACTCGACGACAAAATGTCTAGTTATGACTACAGAATGAAATCATGGCGCTTTTTTTTTTCCTGAACCGGAAATTGTCTGGTCTTAATTAAGGTCAATTCAAACTCAGCCGGAAGATTTAAGAAAGGAAAGAGAAAGAACTCGAAGACGAACAAACTAGAATGCCCTCGAGACATACGCTACACGAAGCTTGCGCGCTGGGCAGCACAGCTAAAGCTCGAGACGCGTCTGTGAGGGCTGCTTGTGTCTGCTCGTCACTCAACACGTGCACGTGATTATATTACGTCATTTGTGGCTTATTTACACAAAGGAGCCAGTTCTGAGAAGTATGATACAGATTATAAATGGACACTGATAATGACTGTAAATGGGATATACTACTGACTATAAATGGGCATTGCTACTGACTATAAATGGATATTAAAAAAGTAAAGTAAAGGTAACCCTGTCATGCCTTAGAGCCACATAGGGATATGGTGTTAGTGGCCATATTTTCCTTGACCTGTCAGCACACTAGAGGATGATATGGTCAGTATCACGCCTGGCCGCCTTTCCTTCCCCAACTCCAGAAGAAGTTGAGTACCCATTTCTATAGCTGGGTGACTGGGGTGCCTCTGGCCGGATTCGAACCCTCGACCTTCGCCATGAGAGACCAGTGCACTAGGTCACCCATAAATAGATATTGCTACTGGGTAAAACGGTCCTTGCTATTATAAGTGGGCATTGCTACTTGCGATAAATGTGCACTGATACTGGTTATAAATGGAGCAGTTTAGGACTTCACAAGGATGTGAATAGAAAGACTGTATAACCTATCTTTCAGTGGCAATGTCTTCTTCATCTTCTTTCATATGCTGCTTTTGGCCTCAGGTATAAACTTTGCTGGATTTCCTTCGAAATGATGCCCTCACATACATTTTCTTTTGGCTGCGACACCCAAAGGTCACGGCTCTGTCCACAAGTGTATGTACAGTCTTCATCAGTTTTGTATCTCAATGTCATGTATTACTTCTTGCAAGTACTGGCTGCTCTTGATCCCTGTTTTTAATTTACTATGCAGCTGATTTTACATTCGTTTTTAAATTGAAAGGAAAATCTGGTATCTAAGTTTCAGGTCTGTTACTAAAAATAATCAAACATCCAGCAAACTAAGACAGTCTGAGATCCAACAAGAAAGGTCCACCATATTAAAATACACTTAAAACTATAGATAAAATCTGAAATCCAAAGTAAATAATAAGAGAAAAAGATATCTGCTTGAAAAAGTACTTAGAATGTTTCACGCAAGTTTGAAGTTTCATGCCAGTAACAAAGGATTGACTCTTAATATACATGTACATAAAACGGTTTCGTGGATCTAAACAGCACTATGGCTCTAGTAAAAAAAAAGTAAAGATAGTCCCATAGCATTTCAAATGCCGTAGGGGGTAAAGCGTTAGAGACCTCATTATGCTGGGTCATCAGCGTATGAGGTAGGGTGACCAGTTCCTTTCCTCGCTGCCTTTACTTCCCAGATTTTCTCTGGTACCCATTTTACGAGGCTGGGTCGACCTCAGAGCCGTATTGGTCGGAAAAAAAATCCCGCTCAGCTGGGGATTCCAACCCTCGACCATTTGGTTGCTAGACGAGTGCTCCACTACGCTAGCCGGCCACCTATGGCTCTAGAGGAACTCTGAAATAAAATGGATTTATCCGTTAAAATATAGGTTTAAAATAGGTCTGATATCTACCACAAGTTTCTTGTCTAAAGTGAAAGTCTAACGTCTAAAAGACAATGTTTAGAACTAGACAAACTTTTACGTCATGAAGGACTAGATATTTGTCTTTTTAATATTTTTTTTACATCAAAAGATGTAGTAAAAAGATATAACAAGCTAGTGTTAAAGAACAGGTTCTAAAAAAAAATAGTGATAATCATGTAAAGCATCAACTTAATTTTGCTTATAGAGGAGAAAAACGGCATCTAGAAAACAACAGTACATAGAGAAAACAACAGTACACACAGAAAACAACAGCACATACAGAAAACAACAATACATACAGAAAACAACGGTATATACAACATTTAAAACGCAACTATCTGAACTCTGCCTTCTGCATTCGACCGAAGCCAAGAATGTGAAGGTGAATTATGGGATACGCATGGCACAGAATTTAAAACAAAAGTTTATAAGTTTTCTCTTCTTCTACAGCTTAAACTCTTTTAACGACAAGCAAAAGATTTTAACGAAGAGACATATTAACAAGACTGGGACGTACAAACAGAAGACGATACAAGTAAACATTACCAATGACTTTGCGGTGATAGAAGTAGGCCACATCATCTTGGAAACCTGTGCTCGCACTTTTCTGGAACAACTTCTTTAGGAAAACTTCTGAAACTTCTGCGAAGTTAGTAAAACTATGCACAACTTCTCTGAAAAGGCGAGGTGCCGGCAAATCATTTATACAATGTAATAAAACATAAACATTGCGACAAAAAAATATATATCAACAACTGAAAATTCTCTTTTTTCTGGCCTGAAATGTCAAATCCTGTTTTCTGAAGTAACGTTAGGAACCGTGCTAGAAGGAACAGTATATGGCAGATGAAAGGTCAGAGGTCAAAGGCAGATGAGTGTTTTCCCATTGGTTGGCTGGGAGCTGTAGCGGAGCACAGCCTGGCCTGTTGCTTGGGGGAATTCTGGCTTTATACCGAGGTCTTGGGGGAAACGTGAGACGGGTGTGTTCCTGGCATACTTGATAACACAGTTTAGAAGAGTTATCAGCCTCAGAGACCAGGAGCCTAGTTGAGGCTGGAACCCTGCAGGATTTATAAACAGCGCCCCCCCCCCCACCCAAATCCCCTTCAATCTACATCACTTCTACGACGCCAGAAAGTTCGCACGGTGCCTCGCCGAGGCATGTTTACATTTACCTTCATCAGCCCAATCATCAGACGCAGTCTTTATCTCTGGTATGTCCGTTTATAATCTCCGCACATGTCGCATAGCTCGGAGGCAAGCACACACCAATAAAGCGGCATTCCTCTTTTGTGCAGCTTTTGCGGATAGGAAAAACCTCGCTCTGTGACCGGAGATCAAACTGGGAAATGGCAGAGAGTGGAAAGTGGATTTAATTACAAGAATACACGGGATAGTGAGCAGTGAGATGAAAAGACGTCTCTATGAGGTCGAGTAAAAACTGCGAATCAAGGGACGTAACCGATGAAATGTATTATGAAAAGATTTATCGACTCATCCTAGTACTTTATACTTCACAGAACAAACACACACACACACACACATACACACATTCACTTATGTCTTTTAACTAAAATATCTGCTGGCTGTTTCTTCTAGGATTCCCTCCCTATTTTTGTACCTGTGGTCAGTACCCGATTTACATTTGGTGAGGCCCTACTTGCGGTATCGGAGTTACACTTGATGAGGCCTTTAGCTATTGTGCCTTACTTACACTTGGTGATACCCTATGCCACTGTGCCGTATTTACACTTGGTGAGGCCCTATGCTACTGTGCTGTGTTTACACTTGGTGAGGCCCTATGCTACTGTGCTGTGTTTACACTTGGTGAGGCCCTATGCTGCTGTGCTGTGTTTACACTTGGTGAGGTCCTATGCTGCTGTGCTGTGTTTACACTTGGTGATACCCTATGCTACTGTGCCGTGTGTACACTTGGTGAGGCCCTATGCTACTGTACCGTGTGTACACTTGGTGAGGCCCTATGCTACTGTACCGTGTGTATGAATGAATGAATGAATGAATAATCTTTATTTTTCAAGGGTAAAGAATTGGGCACGCAGGCCCGTCTTACATTCTGCCCTTCATCACTCCATCTTTCATTCTTCCCACACACTTGATTTAGTAAAAAAATACAAATTAAATTAGGAAAAACATATCAAAAGAGTGTAAGATTTAACTATTACATTCAAGGTAAAAGAGAAGAAGTCATTAACCTAATAAAATAGCACTCACGCACACATACACACGCAGACATATACATAAATAAAAATACATTGTGTACACTTGGTGAGGCCCTGTGCTATAAAATGCTTGGAGCCTGCTTTAAAAAATGCCATCAGAAGGTCTGTGAGGCCTTAAGCTGCAGATTGTTCAGTTTATGCCTAAGGCTGGTACTGTCTGTGGTAATACTGCTTCTTTCTTTAACCTTTTTATATCAAGTACTTAGTGCTTACGGCATTTCCATCCAGTACTTTGTGTGTTATGGCATTTCCATCCAGTACTTTGTGCGTTGCATCATTCCCATACAGTACTTTGTATGTTTCAGGATTTCTATTCAGTACTTTTTGCGTTGCAGCATTCCTATCGAGCACTTTGTGCATTGCAGCTTTCCTATGCGGTACTTTGTGCATTGCAACTTTCCCATACAGTACTCTGTGCACAGCAGCTTTTCCATCCAATACTCCGTGCACTGCAGGTTTTCCATCCAATACTCTGTGCACTGCAGCTCTTCCATCCAGTACTCTGTGCACGGCAGCTTTTCTATCCAGTACTCTGTGCACTGCAGCTTTTCCATCCAGTACTCTGTGCACTGCAGCATTCCCAACACATGTCATGGACCTTCATCACACAGCAGAAAAGCCTCGATATTCTCGGCACTTCTGGACACACCACTCAAGGACGGATGTGAGACAACAATTCCACAATGTTCTAAGTTAGAGCATGGATAATAAGAATGTGACACTTATACTCGTTAAATGAATCCTTTACAGAAAAACAAAAAACATCACAACAGAAACAAAACGACAAAAAAAAAGAGACCACCCTACAACACGATCTTCCTCCAGGCTCTATGTTATCAGTGTCAGACATGGACACTAACAACTAAAAGTAAAAGGAAATCACGACAGATATGAGATGTTTAAGGCGAATACCAAATGTAACTAGAAGAATATTTTGGCCAAACAGCGTAACAAATAACATCTTGTTGGCAGAAATGCAGATGAAGCCACTGACAGCAATTATTGAGGAAAGACGCTGGCGATGGTTGGGACATGTGCTCCGAATGACTGACAACTCACTACCAAAAATAGCACTAAGATGGACACCACAGGGGAACAGAAGTAAGGGTAGACCAAAGAAAACATGGAGAAGAACAACAGAGAGGATGTTGAGCAATAGAGGGCTCACCTGGGCAAGAGCAGAAAAAAAGGCGAAGGACAGGCATTTGTGGAAAACCCTTGCGGAAGCCCCATGTGCCCTGGGCACTTAAGGTTCAGAGAGAAATGTAACAAGAAAAGACCAGATGAGAAATGATACACCAGTATTACACTATATCCAGAAACAACAAACCATGTGCTTTTACCACGTTGTATGACTAAAAGACAACATATCACATACACATTCATGCTGAGCACTGTAAGAAATGAGGTCGAGGCTACCCACGCAAAAAGAGAATGGAAGAAATTAGAAGCCTTAAATATCCCAGTATATGAAGCAAATCGGGGAGCCCTACCAAGACATCTGTCTGTGCCCTCAACACTGAAAGGTGTGTGAGGAAGGAGACAAAATAAGACATTCTTAAGTTAGAGCAAATACAGATATCACATTCTTAAGCTAGAGCAAGTAAAGACATCACATTCTTAAGTCAGAGCAAGTAAAGACATCACGTTCTTAAGTCAGAGCAAGTAAAGACATCACATTCTTAAATCAGAGCAAGTAAAGGCATCACATTCTTAAGTCAGAGCAAGTAAAGACATCACATTCTTAAGTTCAGAAACGTAAATAACACTGCCATATTTAACTAAACTAAAACGCATAAAGAATGCATTTTTGATTAAATATGCCCATTCTGCCATAAGCCTAATACAGTACCAAGACAGAAGAATGTAGGAACTGTTTTTAGAATATATTTTGTTGGATACACGAAGCTGGGAAAACAGTAGAAAGAAATCAGCAGAAAAATTTTTTAAACAACTGCCTCTCCGAAAAACGAATAGCAGCCCAAGTGGCAGTGACCTTCTCACAGGCTGGTGCGACCTGCAGGATCCAAATTCCTTCAGGGTGTCTAGGCAAGAGCAGACACTCGCGCATCACGTGAACTGCGAGAAAGGCAACATGCAGGTGATGTGTCGGATTAGATGTTTACTTCGGCGATGTAAAACACAGGAGTCGCTCGCTTCATTTCTTTAGTTCTGGGGAAATCTGGCACAGTTTCAAATGAAAAAAAAAATGAGGCCAGCCTGGAATGGGAGAAGGGATTTTGTTTTTAGGGATAAGCAGTGAATAGGGCTGTTGCTATATAACAAACTCTGTAATGTGGCTTTCTGGAAAAGGGTGTGGGGGGACCACCAGCTAATCTTATCACATGCCACTTAACGTTCACGCCCTTTCTTATCTTTTATCTAACTTTGCAAAGGCAAAATTGAGACGTCTCATAAAACGTGCAAATGTTGCCGTTGCAATTTTATGTTAGGAAGTTTTCTTACTGAAGTGGCTCAGTTAGTAGATAAAGTAGACAGGGGTGTAAGGTTCAGTTAGTAGATAAAGAAGACAGAGGTGTAAGGTTCAGTTAGTAGATAAAGTAGACAGAGGTGTAAGGTTCAGTTAGTAGATAAAGTAGACAGGGGTGTAAGGTTCAGTTAGTAGATAAAGTAGACAGAGGTGTAAGGTTCAGTTAGTAGATAAAGTAGACAGGGGTGTACGGTTCAGTTAGTAGATAAAGTAGACAGAGGTGTAAGGTTCAGTTAGTAGATAAAGTAGACAGGGGTGTAAGGTTCAGTTAGTAGATAAAGTAGACAGGGGTGTAAGGTTCAGTTAGTAGATAAAGTAGACAGAGGTGTAAGGTTCAGTTAGTAGATAAAGTAGACAGGGGTGTAAGGCTCAGTTAGTAGATAAAGTAGACAGGGGTGTAAGGTTCAGTTAGTAGATAAAGTAGACAGAGATGTAAGGCTCATTTAGTAGATAAAGTAGACAGAGGAGTAAGGCTCATTTAGTAGATAAAGTAAACAGGGGTGTAAGGTTCAGTTAATAGATAAAGTAGACATAGATGTAAGACTCATTTAGTAGATAAAGTAGACAGAGGTGTAAGGTTCAGTTAGTAGATAAAGTAGACAGAGATGTAAGGCTTATTTAGTAGATAAAGTAGACAGAGGTGTAAGGTTCAGTTAGTAGATAAAGTAGACAGAGATGTAAGGCTCATTTAGTAGATAAAGTAGACAGAGGAGTAAGGCTCATTTAGTAGATAAAGTAGACAGGGGTGTAAGGCTCAGTTAGTAGATACAGTAGACAGAGATGTAAGGCTCATTTTGCAGATGACGGAACAGCTCTTATTAGTGACAATGTGAATTTGATACATGAAAAAAAAAAACAGATACCCTGTCTTTGCTGGCTAGGAAAACAGATCTTTAAATTAACAAGGGGAAAAAAATGAAAATAATGAAATTTCCCCTTACTCAAAAAAAAAAAAGGAAAAATATACACAGAAGGAAGAGCTGTTGAAGAAGTAAACAAATCTGCAAACTTCAACAGCTACATAGACCAGGATGATGACATCAGAAAAGCAGTGATAATTAAAATTGCAGAGGCAGCGTTGGTTTTTAACAAATCTTGAGAAAATATGGCAGCCAAAAGTTATAAGCGTGAAAACAAAGTTAAGATTATTCAACTCAAATGTAACATCCATCCTTATTCATGCATGCGAAATCTGGAAAACAACTAAATAAATAGAAAAGAAGTTAGACGCATCTGAAAAACAAATGTCGAAGGAAAATATTCTGTAAACAATGAAATGAATTCAAGACCAACGCAGAGATAAGGCAGATGAGCACACAACAACCTGTCTCATCGGTGATACAAAAAAAAAAAAAACCACATACCTGTATATCGGCCACGTGATGAGAAGAAACAATCTGAGAATCCCAAAACAAGCTATCAAATGGGACACGACAGGACAAAGAAAAAGAGGTCCACTACGTGAAACTCTAAAGAGGACATTGCTGAGAGAGGCTAAATTAGTTGGCATAAAATCCTTTGACGAGGTTGAAAAACAAATTCTCCAAAAACACAAAAACATGGCGAACTACAATGTGACGTTTAACGAAGCAGGAAGGATGTAAGATGTAAGATAAAACTACTATATTTAAAATATAAGTTATCAGTCAAATTTGGTGCAAGTTTACTAGGTACTTGCATAAATTATTTACTATCTGGTGTTATATTTAAATATGTATAGTTCACAGCAAAACTGTACTGTCGGAAAAACCAGACACTCAGTTTCTGACCTTTCTGCTCTTAAAGATTAGAAAGAAAATATATATAAAAAAAAGATAAAGGTAATCCTGTCATGCCTTAGAGGCACATAGGGATATGGTGTTAGTGTCCATATAATAATAAATAAATATTACACAAGACCCTTTCATCTTTGTTGCCAGAATGGAGCACGTGTTTGGCATATGTTAGGTCTGATATTTCAACGAGGCTAGGGAATATGGAGAAAGTTTTGAGAATATATTTGCACGCTGATGAAAATTTTGTGCAGGAAGTGACAAAATCTTACAGGCACATTGCTCTGGACCTTGCTGATGAGTTTACAGACGTGAAGACAAGTCCCGGCAATTTCGAGATAACAGAGTTACAAGACAAGGACCATAAAAATGGGTGCCAGAAATATCTTCCCACTACCTCTCCCAGCAATTACCAACCGATGTGCTGCGGCATACTGTCCTGCCACGAAAGGTCAGCAAACGTGAACCGGGAGTTTGGGGGAATGGTCGAAAAGAAGCAGTTTTACTCAGATTCAAGTGATAAAATTCCGTATACAGAGACCTCGGAGGGCAGGCATGGTCCAAAGAGAGAGAAGCGTGGAGAAGAAACTCTGAGGTTCCTACGACGTCCTCCTGCTGACAGCAAGATTCATGGAGGCAACCCGATTCCCTGATTAGAAAGGTGAAAATACGAAACTGAGCGAAGAAGAAATAATAATAATAACTATAGTAATAATATTAATAATAATATAATAAAATTCCGCCGTTAAAAATCGATGTACAACTTTTGACTTCTCCAATCCCCGGGTTTACAAGTTTTCACCCTTTTTCCCTTGTGCCAGATAATGAAACGTACAGGTCCTCTTCAGCTGTTCTACATCTCCATACAGGATGTCGGTGATTGAGGAGCTTAGTAGTATCAGGTTCTTCCGAAGGTCCTTCAATGCACTGCAGTCCATCAGATGGTGTTTAACAGTTTCTTCTTCTTGTCTGTTGCAGTGCATGCAGTATGGTGTGTGGTCAGCAGTCACTCATGTAAGTGCTTACTGAGGGTAGTGTGTCCTGTTCTCAATCTGAAAATTGTGCATTGGTCTCTATGACATAAGCTGTTGATGTGGTCTCCAGGGTTAGGTTTTGGCAGGTGTGTATAAAGGGATCTTCCAGTTGGATTACTGATCTAACTGTCCATCCACTGCTGCTTGTAGTTGTTGTGTATAATGTGTTTAGCTGTTCTCATGTTGGTGGAGATGTGGGGCTGTGACATGGTGGCTCCACTCTTTGCCAGTCTGTCAGCACGCTCATTTCCTCTCATATCTATGTGCTCTGGCATCCACTTTAGGATGGTCTTGATGTCATAGGAGGCGAGCTGGTTATTGCACTGAGTATGTCAGTTGTAATGTGATCAGCTGATGGTATCCAGTTTTCAAGGGCCTGGAGAGCAGACTGGGAGTCTGAGAAAATAACAAGGTTTTTTGGGTTTTTGTATTTGGTGGTGGTGGCTGCCAGGGCTGCTAATATTGTCTGCACCTCTGCATCATAATTGGAGCAGCGAGATCCACAAGGAGCAGAAATGTGGCTTGTCTTATCTGGAAATATTATGTGTACCCCATATCCTGCATTGTATGTTTCCTTGAATGCTGACCGATCAGCGCATGCATATATATGCTAAATGTATCATGATTTTAAAAAAATGACAATCGTTGCCCTGTCTAAAATAAACAATCTTCATAATTCACACCCAGAAAATGAAATTTAGATACAAAACACCTACATCAGATGGAAAATTCAGTTTTTCAATTTCACACGAAGCCCCTTGCACACATATGTGAATGGTGTATAACAATATTTGAAAGTCTCTCTCTCTCTCTCTCTCTCTCTCTCTCTTTCTCTCTCTCTCTCTCACTCACACACACACACACCACATAAACACACACATATAGTTTTTTACTCGCACTAAAGTAGTTTCACATATTTTTCAATGGTTATGTCCCTTGATTTTCGATTACTTTTAGCCCGGATTTGAATTTACATTTGTCTAGAATTTACGCGCAACTAGGATACACGAGCTTCTAGCCTTTAATATGAGTTTATAGAAACACTCCTTTTTTTTGGAAGAGGGTTGGTGAGACAAAAGTGATGAGAAAATGGAAACGCAAATGTTTTTTAGGAGGCGAGAGAGGGGCTAGAACGATTTAACAACAACAACAACAATAACAACAACAAAAGTTGTTAAAAAAGAGAGACTGCAGTTAGCTTATTTCTCCTTTCATTTTCTGAGGGGTTACAACCAATGTTTCTTCTAAGGGTTTGCGGTATGTGCAAAATGTTCAGCTCATGCGCAAAAAAAAAATATTGTGTGTGCAAATGTGCATAGTAACAATATATATTTTATATATATATATATATATATCACAACACACACATACACACACACCGTAAAGGTCTGTACATTTAAGAATAGGATACACCTGCTGTACTTTTCAATTACTGGTATTTAGCTAATTGCAATGATGATTTCTTTGTTTACTTATTCAGTGACTCTGCTACAGTACTACCGAAACTACGCGATAAAAGACCAGTTGAAACATCCGATCCGAAAGTCATTTCTCAACAAGAAAGAAACAATAAAAGAAGAACATGTACCATCAATGAATTTTTATTGATCGCAATTATAGCACCGAGTATCTCGAAAGTGGAAAATGAAGCTAGCAGTTTCAATTTTCTTTTTCTGCGCGGATCCAAAAATTTTGTGCGCGGAATGATTTTTTTTATGTGCTCGGCCGCGCAGGCGCGCAGCTTAGAGGGAACAGTGCTAGTTGTGAGAACAATTCTGGACAAGGGAGAAAACCACAGATTATATTGGCACATATCAGTAATTTTAAAATATCTGCTTACCGACCTTATTAGAGGAGGTTCGAGGTCAAGGTTATGTATGGGTTTATCGCGAGGGCATAGGACAGCCGTAGCGAACTGGTTCAGCGTGGGATCAGGACATTGCTCGTGGACCGGCTGTCAAAATAAGTTGGAAAAATGAGCTGGCTGACATATATCTTGTGCCACACACACACAAACAGCCTCGACTTCAAAGTAGATGTTCTCCAATTTCGGAGAAACAAGTATCAGACGTCATTATTCATCATCAGGTTCATTTTCTATCATGCTTCTCCAGAGCACACGGTCCTTCATGCAGAACCAGGCACTAGAACTTAAATATGAAGGAAGAGTTCGACAATCCACACACTTCACCTGACAATCAAGTTCACTGTTGGTAAAGTGAACTGATAATTTATGTATGTTCGGATACCTGTCCGATGAATTACCAAACTGGCGTGCGGGATACTGTAGTACAGTGGAACTTGGATTAACAAGAATTATGTCTAGGAACGGAGGTTCACCAAATCCAGAGTCATTACAATGACAGGTTTTTTTTTCTTTGTCGCCTGGAGATTTTGGATGTGAAAAACAGCAAGAATAACTTTCTGTTGAAAGAGAAAAACATTGGCAGCATTAGTTCAGTGAAGAACAAAGGTGACTGTGTGAGAGTGGTAGTTTAATTATTGGGGCCGGCGAACTAAACCTGGGATGACAGAGTTAATGGGGACGGCGAACTAAACCTGGGATGACACAGTTAATGGGGCCGGCGAACTAAACCTGGGATGACAGAGTTAATGTGGCCGGCGAACTAAACCTAGGATGACAGAGTTAATGTGGCCGGCGAACTAAACCTAGGATGACAGAGTTAATGTGGCCGGCGAACTAAACCTGGGATGACAGAGTTAATGTGGCCGGCGAACTAAACCTGGGATGACAGAGTTAATGGGGCCGGCGAACTAAACCTGGGATGAAAGAGTTAATGGGGCCGGTGAACTAAACCTGGGATGACATAGTTAATGTGACCGGCGAACTAAACCTAGGATGACATAGTTCCTGGGACCAGGGAAGTAAACCTGGGATGACATAGTTCCTGGGACCAGGGAAGTAAACCTGGGATGACATAGTTCCTGGGACCAGGGAAGTAAACCTGGGATGACATAGTTCCTGGGACCAGGGAAGTAAACCTGGGATGACATAGTTCCTGAGACCAGGGAAATAAACCTGGGATGACATAGTTCCTGGGACCAGGGAAGTAAACTGGGATGACATAGTTCCTGGGACCAGGGAAGTAAACCTGGGATGATATAGTTCCTGGGACCAGGGAAGTAAACCAGAGATGACATAGTTCCTGGGACCAGGGAAGTAAACCTGGGATGACATAGTTCCTGGGACCAGGGAAGTAAACCTGAGATGACAGTTATTAGAGTTGATGAACTAGATCTGGGATGACAAAGTTACTGGGATCGGAGAACAATACCTGGGATGATATAGTTATTGGGGTCGGCGAACTAGATCTATCTTAAGTCCCTGCTCTTCCTCCTCTTGGCGTCCCTTGTAACAAACTTTCATCCTCCTTCACTGCACAAACGAAGTAAGGCTAACTGTTGTGGATTCTGTCAAAAAAAAACACAGGTCGTTATTACATTGCTGGGTTGTCATGCAAACTGCTGTAGTTCACTCCACAACCAGGAGCGAATTCCTGCTACCAGTTAGAAGCTATAGGAAGATTCTTCTTCTTCTTCAATCTCTCTGGAACTGCGAGTTGTTGCTCTTTGCTGCCGTAGCTGTGCAGATGTTGAGTCACAGCGTCGTGTCGAATTGGGACCGGGTCGTGGTAACTATTTTTTCAGTCCTTGAGTGCAGTTAAAAAAAACTGAGGGTGTGCATGCAATACTTCTTTAGAAGACTCCACCACCATGCGAACGTTGTTAGTCAGCCGAGGTCTGTTACTGGGGGTACCAACAGGGCCTTGGTCAGCCCCGTGGAGGGGGGCCTTGGTCAGCCCCATAGAGCGGGGTCTTGGTCAGCCCCATAGAGCGGGGTCTTGGTCAGCCCCATAGAGCGGGGTCTTGGTCAGCCCCATAGAGCGGGGCCTTGGTCAGCCCCATAGAGCGGGGTCTTGGTCAGCCCCATAGAGCGGGGTCTAGGTCAGCCCCATAGAGCGGGGTCTTGGTCAGCCCCATAGAGCGGGGTCTTGGTCAGCCCCATAGAGCTGGGCCTTGGTCAGCCCCATAGAGCTGGGCCTTGGTCAGCCCCATAGAGCAGGGTCTTGGTCAGCCCCATAGAGCAGGGTCTTGGTCAGCCCCATAGAGCGGGGCCTTGGTCAGCCCCATAGAGCAGGGTCTTGGTCAGCCCCATAGAGCGGGGCCTTGGTCAGCCCCATAGAGCGGGGTCTTGTTCAACCCCATGGAGCGGGGTCTTGTTCAACCCCATGGAGCGGGGTACCCCATGGAGCGGGGTCTTGGTCAGCCCCATAGAGCGGGGTCTTGGTCAGCTTTGGTTGGTTAACCTTGACACCCGCCTGTCACGAAAATCGCCTTCCAGGAAGATTAAAACAACATATCTGCAACAATCAGGTCGGATTATACTTGGCTGTCTTTGTTATTGTTGTTGTTGTTTCCTAAGTCTGAAAAGCTTGTTTTTTGGAAATAATCGAACAGCGTTTGATATTTGTGAACAGTTTATTTCAGCTCAGAATGTAGGCGGTGCAATGTTGTCTCTCAGGCAGTATCTTCTGCTTGGAAGTCGCTAGCAAAATCTCAGTAAAGTGCCTTTTCAAACTTGGTTCACTCCCTTGACCGGGTGACTCCATCAACTGTCTGTTGTGTCTTCCGTCCGCATTTGTCGTTTTAATAATCTTACCTCCGCTTCCTCTTCACGTAACCCCCTACCCCCCCCCCCCCCCACTCTACCGTTGTCGCGTACGGATTGTTTGCTAATTCAGGCCATCTGTCGTGAGTTCAGATCTGTCATACAACAGACGAGGTTGATATGACATGGTACAGGCGTAACTGATGTCCGGCACATTATCAGCGCGAAGTAAGAAGGCGTTATTAGCCTTCAAACATCGTAGATAAAAGCACTTTAAACGTCATACAAAACAAAGTAGTGAGAGAAGATGAATCGAATCCTGAACTCTCGCGAGATTAAAATATTCAATTCAGTCAGTCTTTGCCATTTTCCATCTTTCACGTCCATGGCGTTTTGTGTACAATCACTATGTAAAGGGAAATAATTCAGATTTTTTTTATAAAGTATGAGGTTCTCTACGAAAGTCCCTGTAGAAGAATGTAACGGTATTTCACATATTACATCTGCACTGTTTCTCCTAAGGGATTATGAGACAGAGAATTAGTTTAATGTGAATGAGTCAAATATAGCACAAGTGAAGCGGAGATCGTGTTACACTGTGTCACGGCTACAGCTGATATTTGCACCACCATAGTATGCTGCCAATTATTGAGGAAAGACACTGGCGATGGTTGGGACATGTGCTCCGAATGACTGACAACTCACTA